>CAWUFW010003849.1:977500-1701141 GCA_963921515.1 Calotriton arnoldi
GAAAGACAACCCAAAAAGGTTGTGTAGGCACCGTCACACACCCTATTGGTGTCATTCTCACCTTGGTCCCTATAAACCATTGTGGTGATATAGGGAAAAATGGGATACATTATACACAGACCCACAGAGATCTGAGGCCTGAGACTGCCATGCAAAGGTTTCAAGTTAGAGACAGTTTTAGGGCCCTATAGGAACATAGGCCTCTGCACAGAAATAACATGTTGCAGAGAACGATATGACTAGCAGAAATAAATAGGTCACATTGTTAGTTAAAAGGTCAGGAAATATCTTGTGGTCAGTAAATTGAGCTACTGCATGAAACTTCGATCATATCTACCTCCAGACTCAGGAAACCAGTAGTGCTTAAGCGCAGAGGCTACAAAAAATGTTTACCACAATCTCCATCTACTACAAAGACAGGCCGAAGTGTGCCAATCACATTAGGGCCTGTTTCCTTTGCAAACTTGTTGCTGATAAATGCACCCATTCATTAAGTACGTACACAGGATGGACCAGTCCAGGTGCACATCCTGCCTCTGTTCATAGTGACCCAAATGCCCGCTTTTGCCGAAAACCATATTTCACACTTAAGTAACATCTAGGCCTGATGGATGAAGCCACATACAAAGGTAGGATAAGCGTAGCCAATCCGCATCAAGCAAGATATAATCACTCGCTGTGCAGAGAGACAAATATATCTGAAATGTTGTTAATATTATTTACCTTTTGAAAATAGAAAACCGCAGAGGGGGTTTCTGCTAAATATGCGAAGCGAGGGCCATGTGGCCCACACCTATATATACTTCTGTTTCCAAGAAATGATTGTATCTACTGATTTAATCTTATACGTTTGTGACGCAGATACTATGCTTGTAACTTTTTTCTGTTTTGGTTTGAGAGTATATAAACCACTGTTTTTGAACTGTGTGTCGGACATCTGATTCCAGTCTCTTCTGAGCCCGGCTGAACTCCCCAGCTCAATAATACATTAAAACCATATTATATTGTCAACTTGTTTTCTTGCTGTTTAACAGATTTTCCCTCTAACATACTGGCGGAGTCAGCCAGGAGTTCCACTTCTTCTCACCTGCTGCAAAATTCAGAATACTGCCTGTCCTCTTGGAATGATTTTGTGCAGTTAAAAAGAAGGTAGGAAGACACCGGTTTTTCAAACTAAGTCTTTTAATTTCTCTGGGAACGGGTAGGACTCGGAAGTTGGCATTATACAAGTAACATTTTGACAGTATAATATTTTATTATGTATATGTTGAGATGTGCATGCATGATTGTGTATTGACACAATAGTAAACGATCCCGGTGGTAAGTCCGGAAGATACTAGGAACTCGGCTAAAATAGCCGAAAGTGGTCAGGTGAAGAGAAGGACTTGAGGCTGGACATGAGCGTACATTATCACAGGCAGAGCACACTCAAGTCGGATTCCCTGGACTTTAAGTCTGGAAATCACAGTTTGTAGTTGCAAGCAGTGAAAGGTTATCCTCTGAATCCAATAAGAAGGGACCAGTAGTCTTTTTGCCCTAGTATGTAGTTTAGAGTAGATAAGTATGTCTATATGAATGTAAGCAGAAATGCGGCCACAGATTAATATCATGTTGTAGTTTTATGGTGTCTATGTTATGTAGCGTATTAACTTAGGATTTCCTATTTTGTGAAAATATTGTAAAATGTTGGAAAAGGATTTTTCTTAGACAAATGTCTCAATCACAAAAGATTCCTGAATTATCCATTTTTATAACAGCTTCCCTGTGGCTCTCTCTAACGGCATTGACCCTAGTAGACCAGCAATGCCAATACCGTCTAATAACCCTTTAATGTCAGAAATTTATCAGCGCCTAGGTATTGACAGTACCCCACCTCTAGGTCTCAGGACAACATACATTAATGTGACAGAAGTACCCCTGTCAGATAATTAAAAAGAACCCTCCAAGTAATTAATTCAAGGACATAGTCCTCCGTATTAGGATGTTCGAGTAGAGTAGTAGCCTCATGAACCCCATAACAAATACTGATACTAACAACTATTATTCTCATGATCAAATTATGGAGCCTCCAGATTGGAGACTAGAAGAACTGTCAATTAGTATAGATGGGAATTTAGATAAATATTTTCAGGGTACACAGATGATAAAAGAATTGTCAGATAGTATAGATAGGAATGTACTTAACTACCTCTCAGGTGAATCCGAACGGGACCTTCACACACTTACAATAGTTGCGATTGTTCAACCGATGGCGAGATACTTATCAGAAGGCCTCCCCCCAAGGAACTGACCTACCACCTCTATGAGCAGTGATGAAAGTGGCCTGAAGATAACAGATCACGATCACCAAGGACAGATACTTAAACATAGGCCACCATATTCCCCAGAGTCCCCCACACCAATAAATAAAGTCAAAGAAGAGGTACACCAAGACATAATTAATATTTTTGGCATAGTTGAAGAAAAAACTAAAAAACATTGGAAGTGGGGAAACATTCTGCACAACAATAGTTCTTTATGTAGATATTTAGATTCATTGTTTATGGGTGACACTGGTGCCATCGTGTGGCCATAAAAAGATCATACTGAAATAATAGAAACATTTCAGTGGAACCACAGGCACCCTTCACGTGATCACCCCAACATATACGCAAACGAATACCTTGTGTTAGATCTTTTATTGTACACATTCATTAGGGACCTTCCAGAATGGAATTTAGGATATGAATAACAATAACCCACAGATTCCACAAATAGTTGTCTATATTCACAATAATGTCATTGTGTCTACAGCATCAAGTAATAATCCGCTTAGGCCACCTATAGATGCTCCAGCCCAAGATATATGCATGAATGAAGCTCTACAGAGAATAGGGATAAGTATGTCCAATATCCATCTCCATGGCCTGACAACGATTTATGTGGAGTAAGGAAATACCCCATGAAGTAGATAAGGGTATACAATAGAAAGTACAATAACATTTTGAATACGCAATATTGCTAGAAAAATTGAATATTCATAGTAGGAACAAGTTAGGCCTAAATATAAGACTAAACAAGGCCAAGTGTACTGGATGGATAATGGAGACCCCTTTATTACACATGGCGAAGGTGTTCCCTGGAGACAAGGCAAGGATAGAGAAATATTGTAAAGAGTGGCATAAAGCAACATCAAAACTTGCATATGCCTGGCCTGAAAAACGCTCATTCAATAATACATTAGAACACATAGCCAACTTCTTACAAAGTAAATACAATGGTAATAAACTAGAAAAAAAGTGAAAGAAATCTGAAGGAGTCCGAGACAAAGTACCAGACCCCTCCTTCGGCTCCTCCACCCCCCTACCAAGATGCGCAATTGAGTTTAGACATTGCAAAGGTACAGGGCATGTACACAATGCAGTCTAGCACATCAAACTCACTTCCCACCACCTCACACCCCTCTGCTGCGGATATGCAGACCCCTAGTACAGACCACCATTGGAATCTTCTTCCGAACATGGTGAATATGTCCGGATAACTCCACGCCCTCGAGTGGCCAGCACACCTCGGGAGATGTCAAGTGGGGACACTAATAAGTATGTAGGAACAGTAGATGCTACTCTCACACTTCATTTAAAAGATGAGATGACCTCCTTACTGGTAAAGATGGAGGTGCAGGTCAGCACCCAAACCAAGGGTTAAAGGACACACAGGTAAGGGATGATGCTAGGAAACCAGGAAGCTGTCCAAACGATTCAAGTCCCAAGTATGAAAAGAGGACAGGAAAGTTAGCCTTTAGACCAAAAACACCTTCCGCAGAGCACTGGAGGTTTATACCCCCAGAGCCAGAGGGGGGGTGTAAAAGGCAAGTGGTCCAAGGTACGGGAGGATGGACGGATAGACCCAAGACCAACTTGGGAAAAGTAGGAAGTGCCCATGTGGCATCGGAGGGCCCTAAATGGGTCACAAATCATTCAATAAGAAAGATCAGAGGACTTGCTCCTTACACATACCATCATAGGTGAAGAAGATAGGTCAGAGAGATCTTATAAAGGATCAGAAGGGGAACTAGACAACATCACAGAGCATGTTAATAGAATGTCCCTCATTGATGACCATGACAAAGAACAGTCACAATATGCTTGTGAGGGGGAGACAGTAGCAAGGCAGCACAGATATTACAAGGGAGGCAGTGAGAGTTGAACAGATTAAGATTTGACGGGGCACATGCATGTCCATACGAAAGGAAGGGGACGTTTGATTTGGCAGGGAGGATGACACTGAGGAAAGACATGGCACATTTATTCCCTGTACGCTCAGACAATGATCTGACGCCAATGAAATAGTGGCCCAACAAGAAAACAGTTGTCACTTTTACTGACAACCTAGCAGGTTGGGCAGAAGGACTGGCACCATAGATGACGCCATGGCCACGAGAAGGTTCCTTTGAACCTCAAGACATGGCAAATGCAGAGATGTGCATTTTTGACAGCATAGGGGATCCAGATTGGGATTATCCTTATATGCAGGACAGTCTGAGAGTATGGCAAAGTTGTGCCAGACAATACAACCCACATCACCTTACTGGCCACAGGACCACAGTCATATCACAACTGCCCTGAATATTTAAGGGCCCAGGGACACCCCAATACATACCATGGCCCCAGATGGACAAAGAACATCTTATAAAACAGTTGCCACCACTTGCCGAAGGGGCAGGGAAGTGGATAGCAGATTTTGAAAAACACACGGCAGGGATAACTCTTTCAATAGGGGATATCAAAAGTTTACTAAGCTCCCTTATAGGAGAAGAAACAGATACACTGTTCACAAAGGCAGGAGTAAAGGATGTGACATTGACCAATTCAAAATGTAACAAGGCACTCTTTAACAGAGTAAGGGGAATTGTTTGGAAGCAATTGAGGCAAATGTACCCAGACAGGTCAGACATCGGGTCTCTCATGGCACAGACAATGCAGCCAAATGAGGACCCAACTCAAGTACTTAGCAGAATGAAGGAAAAATGGACACAGTTAGTAGGGGAGAGATGGGACGTGACTAGACAAAATGCAATACTGTTTAATAACATAGTGAAGAAGGGATTAGCAGCTGAAGTGCAGAATAAACTAGACAACATAGTAGCTTTGGACGCCAGACTATGGACAGAGATACAGGCACATATAATACACTTCTGTAAAAAGTGACAGGAAAAGGAAAAGAGCGAGAAGGACAAGATAGAAAAAGCAGCAGCAAAATTAGTATAACAGAAACTGGCGAAGAAGACAGAGGGAGGGACTGCCACTACAGCTACCCAGATGGCTGCAGTGTCCTTGGGTGTGCCACCTGTAGACACTACCATGCAACCCTAAAAATATGCCCAGAGAAATAATAACAAAAATGGGCGAGGAGGGCTAGGAAGGTTTGGGGAAAATAGGCAAAACACATTCCGGAGCGGACAGACATGCCATTATTGTAAGATGCCAGGACATTTCATCAAAGACTGCAGGATCAAAAGAAACAATTGACCAGGCAGGGGCAACCAATGACACCACCTGGTGGCACCGTGGTGCAGCCCGCCATGAGCCCCCAAGTGATATATCTCCCACAGCCCCAAATACAGCTGCAGCCTCAACAACAGTTCCAGTCCGGGCAAGTGCGGCAACACATGCCCCAAATGCAGGATGGGCCACAACAGGCAGTGCAGCCCACTTTACAGCACCAGAATTCACAAGGAGGGGTAATGGTTAGGGGAGGGAACCCATTTCAGCAAAGTTACATGGGAGGATATGCCCAATGAAGGTGCCCCCGGAGTAGACTCATGTGTCCAGTCTTATCGGTAACCCACAGGCCAGATGAGGAACCCACTGTGACGGTGGCCATAAATGACAGGGAGTACAGTTTTCTCATTGACACTGGGGCCACGAGGTCCTGTATCAGTGAGAGAGGACTCCCACTGTCAGATTCATCAATGGACACACAGGGGTTCTCCGGGGCAGTAATGAGGGTTCCCTTTACCAAACCTGTGGAGATGGGGGGGAGGTACGTTAACAGCAGTCTCTTATTCCCCCCAACTGCCCCAGCCAATTTATTAGGATGTGATCTTATGGCAAAATTAAACATGTCCATCCACTTTGAGGAGGATGAGACAATGATATGCTCGACACCAGGAATGTCTCGCACATGGATCATGACAATGGTCACGCACATTCCAGATGGTGACCAGGTTAGGGCCAGATCCATAGGCATCTCAGCCTTTACTAAAGCAGTGTATACTATCATAGCAGAAACACCAGAACTAACAGGGAAGCTAGTCGAATTGCCAAGGAACTTTCTCTTCCGACCCCAGAGCCCCTGGTCTGAGAAGTTAAACTCTGAAGTGTCAAGTAAATATCTCATCTTGGAGGTAGAAGCTGTGGAGACATCTCCCACCTATGGGATGGTGATGGCCAGTGACCACACCTGTGCGATGTGGGCCAGTGCCATCTTTCATGATCCCAATATAAAAGTGAGAGATATATCAGATGACCAGTTGTTTACGGATGACCCCACAAGGTCAATGACTGTTTTCCAAGACTGTATTCCACTACGCACCACATTGGAGACAAGGTCTGAAGAACAAAATACTGTCTCGGGTCCTAACAAGGTCAACTACTTTGCACAGGTACCTTCCGATTTGTGGACCAAAGACCCCATGACGTAGGCCTCGTACGCACAGCAGTGCCATTTAAAATAACTTTGAAGCAAGGAGCAATACTACCAAGAGTGAGACAGTAGCCTCTATCTAAAGAAGCAGAGGAGGGCATTGCACCCGTTATGCGGCATTGGTAGAGCAGGGAGTTATATACTCAGGTGTATCCCCCCGCAACACCCCGAATGACCCTGTCAAAAAGGCCAAGGGCAATTTGTGCGCATGATTCAGGACCTGCGTCCCCTTATAACAGTGATACCAGAATTCCCTGTAGTACCTGACCCTTACGTCATTCTCACCAACATACCCCAAAATGCTAAATACTTTTCAGTCATAGACCTAAAAATGCATTCTTCAGCATTCCACTGCACCCAGATAGTCACTATTTGACTGCATTTTCATTCCGCGGTTCCCAGTACCTCCATTCTCGTTTACCTTAGGGGTACTGCGAGTCCCCCTGCGTCTTTAACAGGACGGTCAACAATGACCTCACCAATTTTCAAAGTGACAAAACAATATTGCAGTATGTCGATGACTTAATGGTCTGCAGTGCCACAGAAGAGCAATGCAAAAAGGACATTGTTTCCCTGCTTTGTACCCTTGCCCAATGTGGCTACAAGGTGGGCAGAGACAAATGACAGTATTGTCAGGAAGAAGTCCATTATTTGGGGCAACTGCTGTCGGCCTCAGACCGTCGAGTTACGTCGGAAAGAGCAGCATCCATAAGACAGATGATAGAACCCGAGACTGTGAAGGGAATGCAAAAATTCCTGGGCTTATGTAACTATGTCAGACAGTGGGTTTTTGAATATAGTGCCCTAATAGACCCTTTGCTAGCATCCATTAAACATGCAAAGACACAGAAGGACAGAATAACATGGACTGCAGAGATGCAGCAATCATTTAGCAAATGAGTCAGATAACAAATGGATGTTAGGAACACCAGACTACACTAATGAGGTTTTCCTTTTTTTGCCACTGCAATTGCTAGGTGATGATGGCTGTCCTTGGCCAAAAGTGTCATTTAGGCCACAAACCAGTTGCTTACTTTAGTGGCCTACTTGATTCTGTTATGAAGCTCAAGCCACAGCAGACTTTGCAGTAGAGAAAAGTGCTCCCATTGTTATGGCCGCACCTCTGACACTGTATGCAGAACATGCAGTGTTTGCAATAATTCACAAGACCAAGACAACACTAACAACACAGAGTATCAGCCTATGAAATAATATCATTACCATTCCCTCAAGGTAGATAAGTGCCATAGAGTCAACCCTGCCACATTCTTTGCACACACCATTACAGATCGAGATGATGATACACATGACTGCCCCACATATACTCCAGATGAGTGTAGTCAAGCATGAGAAGACACTATTCTAGGTACTGTTATATATTTTGTGGATGGATCTTCCACAATAGATCAAGAGACTGGAATAAGACATACAGGGTCAGCAGTGGTGAGAGCTATGCAGCATGATTCCTCAGACACACTGCAAATAACAGAACAGAAAACTTTGCCATCTCATTATTCTGCCTAGGCTTCCGAGCTAGTATCACTAGTGGCAGCCCTCCTACAGGGGGAAGGGGAAACAATTACAGTGTACTCTGATTCAGCATATGTCACCACAACAGTACATTCCAGCATTATGCGGTGGAGCAGACAGGGTTTCCTTAAATCTGATGGAAGCCCTGTCATGCATCGCCCGCTCTTAGAGGACCTGATAGAAGCTCTAGCAATGCCACACGCAGTCACAGTGGTGAAGTGCGCAACCCACACAAATTCCCAAGACTTTGTATCCTGTGGTAATGCCCTGGTTGATTGGGCAGCCAAGGAAGCAGCAAAACACCCTCTTAACAATGCACGTGCCACAGCTTTACCGACTACTGAAACATCAGCTAGTGACACAGTCGTACCTTATGACCCCCTGGATGCTTCCAGGCATTAAACAGCGACAGCTCACCTGCATCCAAGAAAGATACAAGAAAGTTCCCCCAAAACACGAGAAGCAGTTGTGGGAAGCTAGAGGATGCACAAACAGGAACAGATTTGATATATAGACAGGTATCCACAGGGAAGCCTGTCATGAACCAAGCATTGCTACTTATAGCTTTGAACCAGCTACATTTACCTTCGCACACTGCCAGAGACATGTCCCTCCAGATACGTCAAGATTGGTTTGTCCCCAACTTACATGAGATGATCGCAATGTACCTACACACATTCACCGTGTCTCACCAAATCCCACCTTAAATGTAATAGCTTCTACAATTCCCCTACCACAAGGACCCTTTAAAGAATTGCATATTGACTATATCGATATGATTGACAGATGCAATCGTTATCGCTATCTCATAGTCTGTCCATTCTCAAGGTGGATTGAAGCGGGACCTTGTGTCCACTGCAATGTCCAAGTCTGCAGCAAATTTTCTGATCTGCAAGCGTATACCGCAGTGGGGCATTCCCGAAGGGATCAGATCCAACAACGGCACACACTTCGTGAATAAGATCTTTTCCCACCCCACCACCATGTTAGGAATAACACACAGGCTCTCATCAGCTTATTAACCCCCAAAGCAATGGCATTGTGGAGCAATGGCCTCCTCAAGAACAAACTGAGTAAACTGTGTGTCACCCTAAAAAAGAACTGGTTGCACCACTGTCTCCCACTAGCACTGTTTGCCCTCAGAAACACCCCAGGATCAGATCACACCATTTGACCCCACATCAAATAGTTACTCGGAAACTAATGAATACATTTGTGCCATCAACTAGACATAAGTTGCAGACAGAGTGCCCCTGAAATTGTACAAACTGAAATGTCTGTTTAGATGGCACACCTAACAAAAGCCGCAAAGTTCTTCTCTAAAAAGGTTACCCAGGCAGCCGACAAGCGCGCCAACACACCCTTTCCAGTGACTAACAGCACAGCTACAGCGTTGAAAGTTCAAGGACACAAACCATGGTACCATCTCAGAGACATTCCCCTGGCGCTGACTTTGCCATCCATCCCTTCGGACCCCGAGCAGGAAAAAGAGGGGGAAGAAAAGGAGAAGCAACCAGAGTAAAGCCTCCCCCCACCGCTTTAAAAGACACTTATTTTTAGATATGTACTTTACTTTTATTTTTCCTCCTCAATGTGCTAATATTGATGCTTTCGGCCCATGTCTATTTCTTCTATCCTACATCAACTATTATACGTATGCACAGAGCTGCTGATGATACTGACCATCACCCTCTCTACACTGCTTTGTTTGAAAATATTTGGTACAAGCATATGCATAGTATAGGCACTCCACATCTAATACCAGTTATGTATGCTCCCTCATCCCACATTGCCACTGCGGTAGATAAACTACATCACACTGTCTTTTGCACCTCTTTTTATGTAGAATAAAAGCACAGCTACAACCAACGCATGTTAGCCCTGCAACTGCTCGAGTTAATACAACTAGATTTGACACCCCCCCTGGAGTCCTACAAATCCTGACAGAAAAAGCAGAGATAATAAAGAAGGTATGAAGAAAGCAGGGAAAAAAGGACCTATGCAGCTTGGGAAAAGGGGGTATTACAGCGGGGCATCACGGGAAGGTCAGAAACATTATCCGTATGTAGTAATTATTCGGCTTAACCCCTGCCCCCCTGATTGCACAGCTAGGCCAGTACTGAATGTCACAGGATAAGTATTTGCCCATGATAAATGGCTACTGGGGCCAAGTTCACATGAAGAGCTATATCATTGTGGAATGGCACAGAAACGAACAGCCCTTTAAGATTTGATGAGCTAATAGGACAAGGCCAGCACATATGAGATGCAAACATACAGAGATATACTTGGACAGGAAACTAACAGACACTCTAGAACAGCAATGAACCTAACACAGTTTTCTCTTTGTTTCAGAGGAAACAGGACAGTAAAGGTGGGAAGGAACCTCAACTGCAATACTACTGTGGACAATGCCAACATGCAGGGAGGGGGCACCGCCAGCCTGATGGATCACTTTTGGCAGTGTGGGGCCTGGCTCCACATGCAGCTACCCCTGAATTGGAGTGGCCTTTGCCCCCTTGTGACTCTATACACCCCCTCCGTGGTAATAACAGGAGTGGACATTAAGACATTGCATGACCATCCCATGAGCCGTCCAGCGACCTTGCTGCATCACCACGTGAAGAAAAGAGCTGCAGAGTACTTTGGCAATGCAACTTGGGAAGATGTTCCACAAGAATACAGACTATTTAGTGATGCCCAGCTCTTCTTTGGCAGCATCCTTCCATGGATTCAGGCGATAGCAACTGCCCGCTGGTTGCAGATCATGCGGTGGGAGCTCATGAAGGCCATAAATGCAACGGAATGTGGCTTCAACGCAGGAAGGAAGAACTACATGCCCTTAGACTTATGTTATGTTATTCCAACTTATTAAGCACACGAATACCCTTGGGTGTCTTGCCGCTAAAGCTAAAAAAAACATAACTGGAATAGGGAACTAGTTCTGTAAAAGCCACGTTTTGAGCTCCTTCCTAAAGGAGACCAATGAAGGCAAAGTTCTAATATGCAGGGGAAGAGTGTTCCACAGCTTAGTTGTTCCATAAATCAGGCTTCGTCCACCCCAGTTAGTTTTTTTAAATCTGGGCATAATCATAAATTTAGCTCCTGTGGAGCATAGAAGTCTGATGGGTCGGTACCAGTTAAAAAGATTTCTGAGAAAGTCATGACCTGAGTTATTTAAGGCTTTATAAGCCAGGCATAAAGCCTTGAACTTAATATGGTTTCCCCACTGGAAGCCAATGCAATTTTCGACTTTCTTTAGAAACCGACTGAAATTTGGGCAGACCTAGCAAGTCTCTAGCGGCTGCATTTTGTGTCATCTGCAACATTTTTAAATGTTGACTTTGAATATTCAAATACAAACCATTACAATAATCTAATTTAGATAGCACTAATGCGGTCATAACAGTCTTCCTAGTGGTGGCTGGCAAATAAGGGAACATTTTCTTTATTTTCTTAATTATAAAGAAAGAAGAGGAGACCGTTGCATTTATTTAATTTACATGTGTCAATTTATCAATCAGCACACCCAAATTCTTAGCCTTAGTTACTGGTTTAGGAAGATCACCAAGCTCATCGGGCCACCAGGAGGCATCCCAAGTTGGCGAAAGGTAGATGGTTCATTTTTAAACGCTGAGACCACAATTTCTGTGTCATCAGCATATGATAGCAGATTAAAACTGGAATAGGGAACTAGTTCTGGAAAAGCCACGTTTTGAGCTCCATCCTAAAGGAGATCAATGAAGGCAAAGTTCTAATATTTCGAGGAGAATCAGGGCAGCTGCCCCGCCCTTGTCCATCACTGCCGTTATCTCCTCAGTAGCTTAGATCAGCGCAGTCTCAGTACTGTGTTCTGAGCGAAAGCCAAATTGAGTGGGATCGAGCAAACAATTATCCTGAATATATTGGGACAGCTGTTGGTTCATGGATTTCACCACTAATTTCGCAGGAAGAGACAAGCGAGATATTGGACGATAATTTTTAGTATTAGTTACATCAAGATCCGTTT
The DNA here is from genome assembly GCA_963921515.1 of Calotriton arnoldi. Taxonomy (NCBI): domain Eukaryota; kingdom Metazoa; phylum Chordata; class Amphibia; order Caudata; family Salamandridae; genus Calotriton; species Calotriton arnoldi. The sequence continues at coordinate 989,724 of CAWUFW010003849.1, forward strand.
TTTTTTGTTTGTTTTTGGGAGTGGCAGAATAGAGGCATTTTCCCACTGAGTGGCAAAAACTCCAGAAATAAACATGTAATTAAAAATATTTGCAAGATTAATACCCACCAGCCTGGAAATAGTTTTGAGAGAGGAGGGAGGACAAGGGTGCAGCAGGGAACCCAATTTTGCCGCTAGAATACATTTTTCTACCTGTTCACTAGTGACAGGAAAGAAAGTGGAAAACGCATTGTATGTTAAGTTGATTAGAGGAATTTCATCACTGGAATCCCAGGATGTGGCAGCCTCAAATTTTGAATACATTTTGTTTACTTTATCCCTAAAGGTACCTGCAATATTATCGCAGAAAGACGGACTGCTTATATTCAATTTTTTGCTCGATAGTGTGGTGAGTTTATTTACTACCTGAAATAATTCTTTAGAAGAATTTTTAGCAGTTTTAATTTGTTTTGTGAAAAACTTATGGTGATGCAGCACAGATAAGTGTTGGAACTAATGACGGCTATGGAGGGGGGTGTGTGCAAGAAGATTGTCTCAGCTTGCTGCACATATGTGCCAGCCAACAACGCAGACAATGGGACACTGACTGAGGCCGTTAAGACAGTGCATGATCTACACAAGAAAGCAGTCGAAGGGGGAGGTGCTCCGGATGAGTGGTTCAAGGGATGGTTCGAATGGGTGCCATCCTGGATGTCGGGGATGTTCAAGGCCTTTTTGCCTCCAATTGTTGTGTTGCTTTTGACGTGTCTTATGTTTCAGGTGATAATAGCGTGCTGCAAAAGGTTGACAGCTAACAAAGGAGGAGCATTTTTTATTAGGAAAAGTACTATGGATGTCGCAGGACATAGTGCGCATGAGGTGATACCCCTAGAAGATGGGAGGTGAGGAGAAGTAGTTGAAGAATCAACTAGAGGGGAGAATGATATAGGGAAAAATGGAATACATTATACACAGACCCTCCACAGATCTGAGGCTCAAGACTTCCTTGCAAAGGTTTCCAGTTAGAGACAATTTTAGGCCCCTATAGAAACACAGGCCCCTGCACAGAAATAACATGTTACAGAGAACAATATGACTAGCAGAAATAAATAGGTCACATTGTTCGTTAAAAGGATAGGAAACATCTTGCGGTCGGTAAATTGAGCTACTGCATGAAACCTAGATCATATCTCCCTCCAGACTCAGGAAACCAGCAGTGCTTAAGCGCAGAGGCTACAAAAATACCATAATTTCCATCTACTACAAAGACGGGCCGAAGTGCGCCAATCACTTTAGAGCTGGTTTCCTTTGCCAACTTGTTGCGGATACATGCACCCAATGATTAAGTACGTAGACAGGAAGGACCGGTCCAGGTGCACATTCTGCCTCTGTTCATAGTGACGCATATGCCCCTTTTGCTGGAAACCATATTTCACACTTAAGCAGCGACTTGGCTTGATGGATGAAACCACATACAAATGGTCAGATAAGCGTAGCCAATCCGTATCAAGCAAGATGTAATCACTCGCTGTGCAGAAAGACAAATATATCTGAAATGTTGTTAATATTGTTTAAGTTTTAAGAATAGAAAACCACAGAGGGGGTTTCCGCTAAATATGTGAACCGAGGGCCATGTGGCACACACCTATACATGCTTTTGTTTCCAAGAAATTACTGTATCTGCTGTTTTTTTCATATACGTTTGTGACGCAAATACTATTCTTGTAACTTTATAGGGGTGGGGGTTACTACCCTACCACCCTAACAAGTTGTCAAGCAATTCTCTCCACAAGGTATGTGCAGGGGTTCAACACTTGCAATGCAAGGGGCACCAAACCATTTTATGCCTGTAAATTGCCCTTACTGATATACTGATATGCCCATGCTGCCAATCACACTGCAAATGCCAGGAATCTAAGGGAACCTTTGCCTTATTCTGCAGGAGAATGCCAGTCATTTTTATTTACACTATTGGGTATTCATCTAAAATGAAAGGGGGGTGGACAAAGTGGGGCCTAATTACAGGGCATACGAGAGTAACAAAACTGTAAAGGTCGATAAGGGGTTACAGGAAACCATTTAATCACTCTTATTCATAAACTGAAATGCAGTATTAAAATCAATTTGAGTGCTGCCTTCCCAGGATGCTAGAGGAATGCTGAGAGGCAGATTATCTGCTGTTCAAGAATTCAGCATTTCCTTTTACATCTAAATAATATTTGAAGAAAGTGGTTTCAGATACACTAAGATTTTACATTGGAACTTTAATTCTTTACGGGTTAATAAAAAAAAAAGTGATGAATATTTTTGCACAGAACATTCTGCCATTGTATACGGCAATAAAGAAATAACACTTGTTACTATTACATAACGCAGTTGAACTCACTACACCGACCTAGGGGGGATCAGAAGAGAGGCTCATTAAATGCATAGGGATTCAGGATTGTCATGCACATGTACAGCGTTTTCAGCAATGAACAAGCATTTATGGGTGCAGGAAGTAACAATACAGGAATAATCTTTTACATACTCTTACATGCCTTTGAGAATCAGCCCTAACACCTTCAATTCCTGAGGGGTTAAGTGCAAATTCAACGCAGTCCTTTCTATTTGTACGAAATACATACGGCAATTCCGAATTTCTAATTTTTTCCAATTTTAATGCGCTGGGACCAATTCCCCAAAGCATTTAAGATTATGTAAAAGAGCACTACAGGAGTACTGCCTAAAGTACTCCAAACCGCCTTTGTTAATAGGCCCCTGAGATAAGACCTTTGCATCTGAATGTTTGAGGTATCAGAGGCAAGTTTACTCAGAATTGGCAATAAACTTTTTGGATGGAGAACATTTCTCCAGTAGTTCCATATGCAGTGTAAGAAATGACGATTGACACAAAGTTTGAGGTTTTTAGTACCCTCCCTAGTAATAATGTTTTCCCTGTTTGCAAGAATTTAGACTTTCATCCAAATCACAGTTTTTCTTGGATGTAATACTTAATTTTGTTAGCAGCTGAGTAAATTCATTTTATAATATATACAGTGAGAAAAAATAAAGGAAATTGGTCAAACTGAATTAGATGAACATTCGGACCAAGTACTTCCCTCAGATATACATTTCCTCTCACCAAATTCTTTGCGAAAAAGCAAAAACGCCAGTTTGGATTTTTCTCAAGAATATATTTTATCTTGATTCTTAAGATGACTGCAGCAAAAGTCAAAAATAAAAGCAGTAAATTCAGAAATATAAGCGGAAGCAGAAAAGGGGGAATCGAAACATTTTCAGGAAACAAGTAATAAATGAGGGAAGAAGAGAAGTATAAAGCTGAGAGGTGGAAATATAGTGGAGAATATTAATAGCAGGACTCTGCTAATAAAAGGGAAATTGAGAAATTCGGAGTATGTAAGTCTGCAATTGAAAAAACAAAATAAGCTCTCTATAGGTGGAACATCATAGTAAAACTCTGAGAAGCCCTGTAAAAGGAAAGATCAACTGAAAAGGAATAAGAAAAAAAGGACTGGTCATGGGAAGAGGCTAAATCAAAGATGAGTTTTAACTAACTTTTGTTTCCATTCACAAAATAAAGCGCTGGGTGCAACCACAGATAGATTTGAAGTGCTCATACACAGCATACAAATAAATTCTCAAACACAACATTCAAATTAATAACATGCCATATAATAAAGCTAAAAAAATCAATACAGTTTAAAAATAATATAGAGCACGTCTACGGTACGTCTCTATAACTTCTCTTGCAGACTTTTATTTTTAACGGATCTCTTATCTCTAATTCTAGCACATCCCTGCCGCATCACAACCGATACTACGGCAGAGAGCGGACTGTGAGTGGGAGGGTCTGGTAATGTGTAAGATTACCTAGGATTGGAGCACTGGTGGAGTCTCCGCCAATGCTAGTACGCCAGATAGAATTCCCAAGTGCTGACTGGCTGTAGACCCCACACGTGCCTCTCTCCGAGCCTTCCTGCAACAGTCGGTGGTATCTCCCAGTATGGAGCGGGCTCAGCCTTTAGCTGAAGGGGCACCTGAGGTGAGTCGGTCACGGACGGGTGTTTTGTAATATTTACTAGCCCTACTATAATGTGCATTCCCTATTCAAAGGCTGTTTTTGGGACTCTGCCTTGCTGAATAGCTCGGGCACTTGCACCCTATCTTTGCCTACTCAAGGAAAAATGAACCTCAGCCCTCATTGGGCAGCTGTACGGTGGTCCTGCCCACTTAGGGAGAGGTGTACCTCAGCCCTTCCTTGCCTTACGCAGACAGAAGCAGTGGCGCTCCGAGCTGATTTACTCCATTGATAGTACAATGGAAAAATGATCCCAGTAGAGAAATATTCAACATAAACATATCATGAGAAACAATGAACAAAATTAAACCAATACGTTGAAAAAATAAATAGGTCCAATGTTGTTTAATCACATTGAACATTGCATACGTTTAGTGAATCCATAATTGAATCCAAGAATGTACCAAAAATTAATTGAACTTCAGTCCCTTTCACACTCTCTTATATGTTTCAGTTTTCTTGGAGTCAATGGATTAAGACTTCTTTCTAAATTTATTCCCAGGTGCCCCCCTCTCCCCTCCTTCACAGTCCTGAGGAAGACCCCTTCGTAAGGGATTAACTAACCTACAACAATTTTCGGGGTCGAAACGTCGACAATCCAACAATCTGCCAGTTTGATCAACAGTGATGTTTCACTGTGACATGGAATTTGCAATCATGGCTATGCTTTTGTGTATATCTTTCAACTATGGGGCTTAAGGATAAGCCGCCATTTAATGTAAATAATTGTGTGATGTAAATAATGTCACTACCTTTCCTGTACACCTCTTCCACCTTCACTTAATGCACACTTTTCCTCTTCCCCCCGTTTTCTCCCCTCCTGGGGCACTTGTTTTTGGTACATTCTTGGATTCAATTATGGATTCACTAAACGTATGCAATGTTCAATGTGATTAAACAACATTGGACCTATTTATTTTTTCAACCTATTGGTTTAATTTTGTTCATTATGATTCTCATGATATGTTTATGTTGAATATTTCTCTACTGGGACCATTTTTCCATTGTACTGTTTCATACCCAGGTCCCAGTGGCCATTTGGGTTTACTCCTTTGTTGTAACTTACTCCATTGATAAAAGCCTGTCACTATCCTGATTGGCCCCCTCAACAGCAGTCTCTGTAAACCGCTAATTCAGTTTGTTTACCCTCAGCTTTGTCTACATGCACTCATTTCTAAGACAATCCAGTGTACAATAAACGAGAAAACTAAAGGGCACTCATTGGCGTCACTAGTGGGATGATACGGTGTCGGCTTAACATTTTGTGATTCTGGGCAAATCCCTTAGGCACGGGGCGAGCTGGTGCCGAGACTCGCAGGGGAAAAGCCAATGCCAAGACTCTCCTGGAATAATTTGCAGTTGTGGCTAACGCTTGTACTCTCAGTTTAAAGCACTGCTGACGAGTAGTGCTATAGAAGCTGGCGGTGCCCACTGTCCTGTATGTTTGACGCAGTGTTTATTTAACTTCATAACATCTTTGTAAGATTATCCTAAAGAAAGCTTCCCTCACCTCGTTTAATACCAGCCACTTTCCTTGCATTTCCTCAGCTGACAAAATTTTTTTTTCTAGTGAAACATGCAGCTGCTGGTTTGTTTTACCTGCTCCAATCGTGCTGTTTTGACATTGCCAGTTCTCGATTTAATGCGGCCAGCCTGCTGAGAACACATGTTGGCCTAGGTGGTGTTTGCTTCTCATGGCTCCTTCCTCTCCCCCAGCCGCATACCCAACATTCCTGCAGAACAAAAGTTCCCTTGTTGCTATAGTGTCTAAAATCAACAGGTGCCCTAAGTATGTTTGTGTGTTCCCGCGCGTCCATGTACGTGTGTGATGTGTTCTAAATGTGAAAGATATATATGACAGATTTTTTCCTGCTTTGAGTTTCTGTTTGGAACAAAAATTCCTTTTTTGTGTGCAAAATAAATCCAGTTTTAGCAGACTATCAGTGTTTGGAAGTTTAGTATAGCTGTTTATGTATTCGAGGCTTTAAGGTAAACTAAATAGTCTTTCTTGCACGCAGCGTGTACAGCACGTTAAATATTTCATAGAAATAAACAGCTTTCTTGACAGCAAGGATATAATGTTAAAACACCCAGTTATAAAAAGAATGCTGTTATTAGCATGACGCAGCATCCGAAAAACCAGCAGACATTAAAGGGCTTTTCTTATGCTTCCTGCTGGCACTTGGAGAGTTGGCAGCTACAGGTGGTTGCACAGCACATCAGTGCTGTGAGGTCAATGGTAAATGTTGTAGCACCAAGGCTAATGTGCTGCATGGCTATAGAAAATGCATTAAATGATGACTGAATAGAGGCAAGCTGACCAGGAGCTTCCAGGTACCAGCACCTCCTTCCTTTCACAAGCAATGCCAGCCAATCTCAGCAAAGCCAGTAAGACTCAACAAATAGTACATTTACCTCTGGGAAGGAAGCTTACGATGGAGGACAAATGTCTTGGCGCACACCAGAATATCAGATGTCTCTAGGTACCGAGATGAAAGGATGTTGTAATCCAAATCAATGGTACCCGTTTACGGTCCCCAAAATGACAAAAGACTGGGCCAGTAACCCTGGGATTTAAACAGGTCTCTGGACAGGCACAAAACCAAGTGTGTAATCTTACTCGATTCTGCTTACTGTGATAATGACTACTTTTTATATTGCATATTCCACCAGACTAATAATTTCACAGCGCTGTCAATCACATATGTTAATTGGGCACTTGTTTCCACCTATAAAGGGTGAAAGGCTGAGTGTCCCCGCTTTAGTGCGAAACCTTTAACCTTCCATGTCACACAAAGGCGTCTGCGGACCTCACCTGTCTTGAAAGCAGTTTTACAACTCAAACAGTCTCACAACTCTGTAGTATTGGCAGATGACTGAGGCAGTCCACAGCCTTCTCAGAAGAAAGCACATTTATGGAACTTGCAGCCGTTCTGTCACTTGTGGGATAGGCGCCAGTCAAACATACAGATGTTCTTTTTCTGTTAGACTATCGCAGATGAAGGTGAGCACTATTTGTCTATGTCCGTGTCCTTTCAAAATCCTTGCTTGCTAATGGGCAAACCTTCCCCTTTGTCCCTCTGTTTTTTTAGGTCTCGCCTACGCAGTGCTTGCGATGTCTCTGCGAGACATGCTGCATTCAGGATATGGGCTTTAAAAGCTCTGCCCATTTTCAAGTACTGCCCCTGGTATATGTGTTGTTACTCAGAGCTTGTGAGCACTATTTCTTTCTTTAAGTTGGAGCACTGGAGACCATTGCTTGTGGTTTACCGAGCTCTTTTGTAAACAGGGCTGTAAATCTTGCTCTTATCTTGCCACATTTGCTTTGGATTCAAAGACCGAGGTCTTTTTTGGCTGCACCTCCTCCCTCCTACTTTTGAAAGGCACGTCCTGGCGTCATGGTCCCTTCCTTCCTATGGCTGCTACCGCCTCGGTCTAAGAGCTCAACAAGCATTTGCAATGCAATAGGTCTCGCATTTGCGAGAGTTTAAGCTATTAGCATTGTAAATGACAATGCCTTTTATTTATGTGCTTTGAAAACCTGCAAGCGGTACGTAAACACGCACTATGTACTTATAGTCGTTGCTTACGAGAAGCGAGACTGGCAGTAACTGCGCCTCTTTTAGTACCAACCTTGCTTCTCGTAAGCAAGGACTACAAGTACAAAGTGCGTATTTACGCCCTGCTTGCAGGTCTTCAAAACCCAAATAAAAGGCATTGTCATTTTCAATGCCAATAGCTCAAACTCCCGCGAATGCGAGACCTATTGCATTGCAAATGCTTGTTTTGTTTGTTTCCTTCTACTACAAACCAAAACACATGGGTAAAAGACAGTCATTTACAACGCCAATAGCTCTAACTCTCACAAATGCAAGACCGATTGCATTGCAAATGCTTGCTTAACAAAGGTTTAAGATGGAAGTCTGAGAATACAAACATAAAAAACGCAGTTATGTTCTTTTAAGATCCATGTAGATTGATAACAGATCATGGTTCATTGCTAGTTGGATAATCTGTATTATTGCAATAGCACATCAGATTTTGGTATTCACCCTGAATGTATTTCATAAATATAAAAATGTACTTAAAAAAGAAACTGTTCAGCCCCTACTCATGTTTCACACATGACAAAAAGGTATTTTACAAAGTCTGTCCTTGTAATTGGAGCACAATATGTGATGTTTCCTAAAAGCAGAAACAATTAAAGCCCTAACAGATAAAGTGGGTGTGAACATGTATGCATGTACATGTATGTACATGTATGTGTGTGTATATATATATTATATATATATATATATATATATGTGTATTTTATGCACCTTGCATCTGGAGACATTTAAATATCTTAGAGTTCATAACAAGTACTTGGTATAGACTGAGATCAGACCCAAGAGTGGTTCCACACAGCAGCAAAGAGGAGAAGAGGTATCTGTATGTCCAGAATGTCTGGCCCCTTTAAGCTGTGAATAAAAGAACAGGAGCTAGGGTGGGTGGGACACCTGGAAGAGTCACTGGCATGCAGTCAAAACATTAGTATGTGAATACCTTTCATTGGATTCGAGTTTCTTTATTGACCAGGGGTTCGACAGTGTCAATGTGAAAGAGGAGTGCTTCCACTTCCCTCTGGCCAGAACTTATGTTCAAGCACTATAATAATTAAAACGAAGTCCCTAAGTAATTACATTATTTCAAAAGCAGAGTGTGTTTTTTTGTTCCCACTCGAGTAACAATCCAGACTACTTTAAAAAAAAAAAAAAAGCATTATGTCAGTTTTTTTGTTAGCATGTGTGTGAATGGGTGACTGTGTTAGTTGCCTCCAGTTGTCCTAGAAAGAATCCATTAATGAAGTAGCACTGCAGTAGAATATAATGTAAATTGGAATTAAGGCGCTTTCCTGAACAGACCGCATTAGCAGAGTTATGCTGTACCCTTATAAAAGTGTTTTAGGAAAAGGAGTCAAAATACGACGTTTGTGTTATACGTGATGAACATGAATGGCATACATAGAAAAATATTGCATAGTAGATTCTTTTATCAAAGTGTTAGCATTTATGCTACATGTTTAAGAAAACAAAACCACTGTTAAATCCAAAATGTTACGACAGCAGAGTAAAACAAAATGAACGTACAAGGTCTATTAGCGAATAGTATTGCATCTTTTATGTGTCTTTATGACTGACAAAAGAACCCAAATATGTTGCATTGCCTGAACAAAAAAGCCATTCGCCAGCAATTAAAGTGCTGTTGTGTAAGCAATGTAAATCCATCAAAGAACACACATGGACTCAGTCACAAGCTACTCATCACATAGCATTTGCAGTCTAACAACAGGACTAGTTTAAAACCCCAGTGCCAACAGCTGGGGGGGGACATAAATGGAACAATGTAACCCTCCACAAAGCCCTGGTTTTGATGGACAGCCCATCCAAGCAACTGCAAACCACAAAAAAACACATGAAAGCCAATGGCGGACAGGCTAATCGAAATGCCACTCTTGTGTGTGGCAGGGCTTTCGTACAAAAATATTAATGCATGATACATGCAAGACAGACCCGACTGCACAGAAACATGACTACATTTATTACTAAGTATCGCATGAAATAGGCACAGGACCTAGAAAAGAGGACTAATCATTTGAATGCTAATGCTAATAATGCGTGCTTGATCGTCATATTTTCGGTTTAGAAACTCCATGTTTAGACACCATACAAAGAGAACAAGAAAAGAAATCTTTTCACTCTCTGATACATGTGCTGTAACTGTGGCTGCACAGGAGATGACCTTGTGGAGATCCCTCTTGGAAGAAAGAAGTAGCATTGGCTGCTGTATTTTCTATAGGATTCTGGAAAGGGGCACTGTTTGCACATTTGTGTAGCAAAACAGGAGCCATGTATGAGTGACCCCATCTCAATTCATAAGACATGATTAGTGCTAAAGGTATATAAAGTACTGGTGCAAGGGTGGGGCTAGACACATGGACCTTTTGCTGAAAGGAGATGCTGAAAGACTGGATTTCGACTTATGACCCAGTGACAGCTTAAGGTCTGCAGGGAGAGTATACATAGCTTGGCATAACTAAGGATTATGAAACAGAGAGAGCCATAGATGTTAGATGGAGATTAATATATAGACATATTACGTAGGGAATAGACTAAAAGGATAGGGATGTGTGATGAATTCTGATCCATATTTACCTACAATTCGCCCCGATATGTATATTATCTGCGGAGTTGTTTATAATAATTATGATCATTGTCATTTATATAATTTGAAGACAAACACTGCATAATAAACAATCACATAATTGTAACATACGTGTGTGTGTGTGTGTGTGTATATATATATATATATATATATATATATATATATATATATATATATATATATATATATATTAGGACTCACATCTCTACCACAGAGAACAGAGATGCTCTTTCCTTCCTATTGCCTATTGATGAAGCACTATACTTACCTATTTCAGGATGATGAAGAGTGATTTCCTTGCCGCAGACTCATGGTCCCAGAATGCAGTACGACGCTCACATGAGCATGATTGAAGATATGCAAATGAGGGACTATAAAGCACGGCATGTCCGCAGTGTTTTAAACGGCCCGTGATCAAGGACTGTGTTAGTTTGAAACGCGTTGGGCCTGCATTGATTATTTTGTACCTGGATTGCTGCTCAATTGGATTAAAATATGCTTTGAAGGAGAGTGCGTCTGTTCTCTGTGATATATATATATATATATATATATATATATATTCTCCGACCAAATACCGGCTCCTCTCCACTCGGGGTCGGTGCGAGTGTCGGATCCCGGCTAAGATACACGAAATTTCCGTTTTAAAGAGCTCCTCACTCAAACAGGAAAAAGGGACTCGCACTCCAGGGTGAATGTAATTCAATATTTTTACTGGCAACGTTTCGATCAAACAATCTTCTTCACAAGCTTGTGAAGAAGATCGTTTGATCGAAACGCGTTGCCAGTAAAAATATTGAATTACATTCACCCTGGAGTGCGAGTCCCTTTTTCCTGTTTGAGTGAGGAGCTCTTTAAAACGGAAATTTCGTGTATATATATATATATATATATATATATATATATATATATATATATGTTCAGCTTCAATATTACTGCAGATAAGAAATTTTCAAACAGATTTGTCTGACTCCTACTATTACGAACATTACTAATTGGAGAGGGGGTGAGACACTTACCAGTACCTCTTTTCTCCGAAACTCACACAATACCCTTTGGGAGAAGGGGATCTACAAGATATGACTTTAATAATATTGGGGTGAAGCAATACTTTATGCACTTCTTACTGTACTGAAGAAATTATAACATGATTCCACCCAAATACCTATAGTTCTCTCTAGCCAGACCTACACAAGATAAAGGAGAATATGGAGGTCGCATGGGTAAAATGCTGAAATAGAAATAGACTTTCCCTCAAATACAATCAGGATTTTTTTTAAAAGGGGAAGTGCAGTGTACGGAATACAGTAGGAAAAATCATAAGCAATGGAAGCCCTACATTTCTAGCTAAGAGAAGGTTGAAAGAAGTAGGTATCGAGTTGACTATTATGCACACGTGCTTTGAAAATTCCATGCTTTAAATTAAAATATTGAATAATTAACACAATTTAGGAAATAATGACGCCATCATACACAAATTAAAAAATACCCAGTTTGCAAGAAGGCATGCTCAGAGACTAGTAATCTGTTTGAACCCAACACAAGCAGTGACTTTAAAATACTCACATGCTAGTTCGGATGTCAGTGTAACTCAGGTTCATAGTGGGAAACTCATATCTTTGATGGAGACAAAGTCAAGCACAAGGGACTTTGATATATATGTGGTGGACTTGTCCCAGGATAAAACAATACTGGGACAGTTTGCTCACTCATGTAAAAAGATAATGAAGGACTGGCCCTCCCCATTAATCCTGTGGCAATGTTCTCCTTGATCATCCATGCAATGAGACCATTTATCACCAATAAAGTACACTGGCAATGCTAATTTCATGCCTCCTGTTGGCCGGCCATCTAACCCTGGCCCAGCATTGAAAACAGGAATTTCCCTCATGTTGGCATCTGGTTTTTAAAATATGGCACATGCCATGGTGAAACAAAGTTATTCTAGCAGATAAAAAGACACACTTCATAAAGATCTGGATACCATTTTAAACATATACATACACGCAGCTAGGAAGGTGGAAGATGTCTATAAATGACGAAGATATGATCCAAAACGGAAGAATCAACCGAATGTTTGGGTCTTTGTCAGAGGGGGAGGAAATGCATGAACATATAAGGAAGACTGGATTATTTGAGCTGGGGAATGGACCTCTCTATGGAGGATTTCGAACATTCGCCCCACATACACACTGGCTAAGTGCTCTTCCAACACTAACTGAACATTTAGCAATGTTTGGGATAAGAAACATTTTAAATAAGCTTGTAGACTACTCTTACGAGAATGCCTTTTTTTCTTAATTTTGCACTTAAAGGTATGATCATTTTCAAGAACACCACTCTAAACCATTTCTTTTTACTGCCACTCCATTCCTTCCCTCACCGCCGTCCTATTATAACGTTTGAAATTATGAATTATAATATCAATATTCCATTGCATTGAATTTGCTTGGATTAAACATGGTCTTTTTACTTAGATCAGTATTGCTCTGTGTGAAAACCCAATAAAGTTTAAAAAGAAAGAAAGAAAAGAGAAAAGTTATAGGGCTGTGCCAACAGGTGTTTGCAGCTGGTGTAAGACTGCAGGTCTAGACTGACAATGTAACACATTGGGCATCTGTAGCTTTCATGTAGAGGTTCAAATGCCAAAAAGGTCAATGCTTAAAAAAAATGAAAAACTTAAAATACATGCTGGGTTCCAAGACGCAGATCATAATCCACAGAAGACCCAGTAACACCACAAACACATATGGGGTAGAACATGACCCTGTAACGCACAAAGCAGAAGCAAAACACAAGTTCAGATGTTGAAAAGTACAGCTGCGGTCTATTTTAGGAGTTGCAGTATGAGAGGCACTACCTCTCGTAACAACGGCCATATGTATGCCTGGCTGATATCTTCTATTAACCCCTTCATAAAACAGGAGACTCGTAGCACAAGCGAGGTATGGCAAGCCAAACAATGTGCATCCGTCGCCCTTGGATTTCTTGGCTCATCTGTACTCGAGATTCCCCAAAGTACACAGAGTGTCACGGCCTGTGCCCTCGGTACGAAGAAAGCAGAGATAAAGGCAATGAAGATAACATGAACTTTTAAGTCACAAGTGACTTAAGTCTTAGCAGGGGATTTAACATCGCTCCTTCAAGTTGATGCCTTAAGTTCTCTAATCTAACAAAAGACCATGCAGAAGGCAGTTGTGTTCTGAGATTGGGGGTACAAGGTACATAGCCAACCAAAGGCTACCCTCCTCAGAAAACCAAATTACTAGACCTGAATAAATCACAACAGTAAGTTTAAGTGCTCGTTTTGCCGTTAGAATGTATTCAAAATCATTAGGCCCAGGTATGCATACATTATTCCACATTTCCAGGCAGCATTTTATCATACTGAGGAGCTAGCATGCCCTTAAAGTAAGACACTCCAACCTGTCTTTCAGATATGCCAAGTCGCAGGGAGACAAAATAATCAGAAATGTGCAGATTTCTGCCTGTGAGAAAGCATCTGTTATTCGTGCACAAGCAAAAATCTTCATTTCCACACGAGTCATAAACGGATTTCTAACTTTCAAAAACATACAGCTATCTGGTTAAGCGTGACAGCTTTAAAGGAGGATTTCTGCTCAGCAAATTAGAGGAAAACATGTTCTGCCTTTCTCTGTATAAAATTCAGCACCGCTTTGCATAGCCTTCCTCGATCTTTATTCTATAATGCAGCCTGTCATTGGCAGTACATCTGATGACATATTGTACTTTCTCTTTTTATAACGTAAAAAGTTGTGTTAACAGATCACTCCTTGTTAGGGAAATGTGGTCGAGAGTGCAAATTCACAACTGTGGAAATAGGAGATTTGGAATCTAATTGTTTTTGCAAGATGCAACATTTTGCAATTGTAGTCAAAGAACTTACGTTTAGGTTCACCTTGCAGCCAAGTTGGAGCATTTCAAATAGGCTAACCTCTAGAATTAGATTATATATAAATAACAATATTCATTTTACATTATTTGCTCACTTGGATATATCTTTATCGCAAATCCATCTACCACCTAATGCAACCTTTTAGCCTCATAAGGAAGAAGATACTCAAACGTCATTATGAATCTTATAAACAAGCTATTTTTTCAAACAGTAAAATAATTGCTCCTGAAAATGCAGCTTGAAGCCACCTCACTGGGAGGGGCCACTTTTCCTTCGCATTTGCAGTGGTTCAGAGGAGCCACCTTCTGCGACTCTTTTTAGGTCGAGCCTAGCGCAGCGCGCATGCGCTGCACTAGGAGAGGGCCTCTTGGAATCACTCCAGACTTTCGCTAAATTCGTGCGTGTGACTTTTTATTTTCCACACATTCTATTGGCCTTTGCGTGTGGCTTTCAAAAATGAAAGCACGCAATTGGCCAAAGGCAGGTGCATGTCCCACCTTTTCTGTAAATGTTCACTCCCACGGCCTCCAGCTGTCGGGAGCGAGCAGCGTTGCGCAGGGTGCCAGCTGCATTCCTTTGTGGATCATTAAACACAGCGCGGTCAAGCGCAGCTGGAACCGGACAACTTGTTTTTGTTGACTTTCGCTGGTGTCCACTGGTTCTGCTCTGGGAGCAGGAGGCATATTTCTTTCTTCTGTCTCCCTTCTTGGTGGAGGGGGTATGGCTCGGCCCGACATGTCAGAGGGGGGGGGAATGCAGATGGGAATTGAAGAGGGGCCGCTTAAGGTAAAATGCGTCTGAGCTCACTAAACCACGGATCTTCACGAGGCCGATAAACATAGCTTGTTTTTCGGAAGCTGGATATGCGCCGTTAATGTATGCGTTCTTTTGTGCAATAAACGCCTTGTGCGCTTCAGTCATTGGGCACCTCAGTCTTTCGCTGTAGACTTGCATTTAAGCTGTGGGTGCTAAGACCGAGGACAGACCCGGCAGCACAATGCCCCATCTTACTCTGCGATAGCAAGAGAGCCCGGTTCAAAGCTCTTTCTCCTCAAGAATAAAGCTTGGCGCTAGCTTTGAATTACATTATTCAGATTATATATTGTCCAACTGCAGCAACTTTGCCACAATTGTCCCGCTTTTGAAAAAGATTTTGCCCGCCATCTCGGTGTCTCTTCATTCTATTCCCTGCTGCGCTTTCTAACATCTAAGGATATTGCTTGCTTTGCATCAATGTAAAGAGGTTCTGGCCAAGGTATGCAGCTTTGCACCGTCGGGAAAGCCATGTCCGTCATTGCCCCATTGTGGCAGTCGAGCACTGTTTTCTCTCAGTGATTTGTTAGAACGCCTAGTGCTGAGAAATTTGGGTGGCAATTCACTTTGTAACAGACCTATGCACATTTATTCAAGCCACAAGCACACACATGGCCCTAGATCTACAGTGACCACACATGCAGAAACTCTCAGGAGTGGCCCTAAACTATCCAGAGTCTTTCAGTCTGGTGTCAATGTGGTTGGTTCCATAAGTGGAAGAGGGGCATGGATTACTGTGCAGCAATGGACCGTGGGACCTGGAAGAGTAGTTTCATCGGCACTGATTGAATGCTCCCCGGGTATCCTGGGAGTCGCACTACCATCCCCCCCACACCTTACCCCCGGGGTGGTATGGATCAAAAACTCCCTTCTCTCTACCCATTTCCTGGTGCCCATCTGTTTAACTTATTCAAATATCAGAAAGCCATTTCTTCCAAATTGAAAGTGCGTAGTAAAATGTATGCACGTTTCAATGATGCAAGCATTTCTCACACATAGAATTGCGCTTTTGCACACTAGAGGACTGTCGTGTTTATTTTACATATTTAACGTGCCCTGCATTACTTTGAGTATAAAAACAGAAAAGACCAGTTTACATAACTTCAGATCTGTTTGTTTTGAAAACATTATGCAATGGCATTTTTAAATGTGCACAGCCAAATCTCCCAGCACTTACAGTAAAATATTTCAAAACACTTTAGTAACACAGAATGAATTTGCTGTGTTCCTTGAGTGAGTGCACTCATTAACTCCTGATGTCATGAAGTCCCCCCACCCTCCTCCTCCCCCTCTCCCCTCGTCTTTGAGCGATATCTCGGCGCTCCGCTTTTCTTTCAACAGTTTTATCTCTGTACTGTTTTCAGGCATCAGCCGCCTCCACGCCCCTAACCTCCTTCAAGCCCTCCCTTCAGCAGTACGGGTCTTGCCTTTTCTAGTTTTTTGTTAGCTATCCCTCGTTACTTATCACATGCGTCTTTCCTCTCCCTCACCACTAATTGCTCTGCTGCTTCCACTTTTCTGGGCGTATCTCTTGCATCTTCCCTTTGTTCAATCCTAAGCATTTTCTATCCCTTTAAGCACTTCTGTATCATTCATAAGTGCGCGCTTGTTTTCCAGCACTCGCATTTCATATAGGTTATCTCTATAGTTGCCTCTTTTTCGGTTCTATCTTGAAAATTAACCGCACCTTTTAACATTCGCGTTTTTTCAGCACCACCTGTATCCTTCAATCTATAACTCTTGCATAGATCTATAACAAATAAGCATTAGAACAGGCAGGGATAAGTTGCTAGCATTGCATGGACAAAAAAACTAGAACACATTTTTTGTGTTAAGTCTGTTTTTATTAGGGTCGTTCAGTTGTATATAATGTTTTCTTGGTTATATATAGGGTGACAAAAATGGTTAAAACACTTTTTTTATTATAACTTTTCAACATGCTGCACAACATTCACAATGCTCTACAACACAGCTTAAATATATTAACAAAGCCAATAGCTCTGTCTAAACACTTATTAGGGCCCAAAGGCGAGACCTATTGGCTATGCCAATGCTTGTTCAAAGCTTACGACTTAACAGGCTGCAGCCAAGGCTTGGGTTACCTGTGTGGTTTAAAAAACGAAAATGATCGAAAATAAAAGGAAATGTTTCTCCAAATATTTGCTTTTTAAAGCTGCAAAACAAGTATCAGCTTTAGTTGCAAATGTCAAAGGCCCAGAGAACCAACCTCTCTCTCGCTGATGCACCGCGAAAGAGCTCTGAGAGGGTTGACCTGGATTTTTTTTATTTTTTATTGTTTGGGAGGTTTTGGTAAATGGGAGTCTTGAATATCCTGTGTTTTTAAAATCCAGTCTTAAACATTTCGACCCATGGCCCCGCCTTAAAAGTCTAAAATAGGACACAAAAGTTGGCCTTTGGGGTTCAGTAAGTTTATTGATGTGTACCAATGAATAACCCTGCAATGTCGAGGAGAAATCCTTTCCTTCTCCTTCCAGGGCTCAGGATTGCCCCTGTTAACACACTACAGCAAAGATTGAATTTAGTTTTACCGGTTCTCATGTGACAATGACACTAGTGGTAATAAAGGATTAGGATACACGACCAGACTAATCTGGCCTACAACTGTGAGTGACAGATAGATCACTCAAGCTATCATATAGACACGATTCTTTGTAGTAAGTCACAGCAAAGTTAAGTGGGCGTCCTCTCCTCAATTCCATGTATAGATCTATTCACCAGAGAGAAAGGTGAGATTACAAAAGCATATCATGCTTTGTCATCTATATTCCTCATTTGTGGATGCACTAATGTTACACTTTGAGGTCAAAGGTCTAAAGCATTAGAGATCTCAGAGCTAGAGATGGTGTAAAGCACTGTGCAAAGAATTATTTGTGCTTCTTCAACAGTTTTCTACAAACTATGAAGTTAAAGGCACTAACTTCTTCATTTTCCCCCTTCTCCTTTGATGTCACCTTCTGTTGACACCTCCAGAGCCATTTATTTGTGTAATGGACATAAATTCTGGGTTCCAAATGTTGAAAATATAAACTAGGAATTTGTCTTCAGACCAGCCATGGGGTGCTCTACTTTAGATGTGAATTTCAATCTGTGATGCTTTTTCCTTTGAAAGCAATGATGTACTAATTAATATCTTTATAGTACAAACTACTGTTGGCTAATGACGATTCCGTTCTTGGTGGGTCTCAGGTTTTAAATATTTTTCACATTGTTACCACAAGACCTTAAAACAATGCAGTTCACTCTGAACAAAAAAAAAACCCAGATCTTTTTAGAGAAACAATTTAGTCTAAATTCTACATTTAGCTTACCAGTTTAACATAAAATGTCACACATTTACTACATACCGTATTTAGCTGAAGTTTTTTACTCCACATTAGAATTTTAAAATTTCCCATACACACTTTAACTGTTTGATATCATCAATAATCCAAAACAGTCCCTATTCATGCATGCCAATCAGGTAAGGCTTTTCAGCAGTTACCACTTTCTTAAAATGCTTCCTAAAACCTTTGTACTAAAAAGTAAGCAAGCAACCTGATAGGGTTAAACACAAAATCAAGATGGTCAATGAGGCACTGTAATAACTGCTAGTAGGTGGCTCAAAATCCTAATAAAAAATTGTCTTTCCACAATGTCCGAAACCTAAAACAAAAAGCCCCGATGTAGTATATGGCTTTAAGGTAAGCTTGTTCTTTGTATTAGAATATTAGCGACAATCTAGAATTATAGAATGTATTGTGCTATGACGTGTATTTGAGTTGAGAGATACTGAAGAAGCCGTTCGTGCTGGATGTGTTAGCCTGTATGCGGGGGCTGTAATAAAGAATCCAACTTATCCATTTATCTTGTGAAGTGGATTTATTTGAGGATGCAACATCGATTTGGCGACGAGGATGATCAGCCCCCTGCCAACTAATGAAAACACAAAGAAAAGCAAAATTTCGAACTTCAACCGAGGATCCTATTTCTACAAATCTCCAAGTTCTGAGCCGCTACATAAAAGGGAACAAGAACGGAACAATTACGGACAACTCAGAAATATCGTGAGTTTAGTTTATTGTATTCCTTTCCCTGCAGTATTGAAGGCGTTACTTGCTCTAAACTGCTTTGCCTCGAGCAAGTCACTAACGCGAGCGCTTACAACTGCTTTACCACGCGCAGGTTACCAACGCTAGCGCTGTTTACCTTCGAATCGCCTCCAACTGAGTTCCACGAGCTGCCTACCAGACGCGTGGACGCTAAGCAACAGTATCGCACATCTGCGTCCTACGCTCGCAACACGCTAATGACATAGCGCGTAAACTTCGAGGTCACGCAGCGCGACCCCAGCGGCCATTTTCTTTAAAAAAAAAAAAAAGAAAGATTTTTTTTTTTTACTTTATTCAACGAGCACTTCGTTCTCAGTGCTCTACAAGTTACAAGCTACAAAGTTTCCTCGTGTTCAGGTGAGCTCCGCATTTCACATTGACTGGAGCACTGCATTACAGTAAGATTTATTAGTACTTTACAACTTATTTACATTAAAGCTACTATCAATCCAATATGGATAGAGAATCCAGCACAGTTTCTACAGCAGGTAATGGTACACAATGTTCAAGTGTTAGCATTACCCTTAGTAATCCAAAAGAATTTTTAACCAACCCAGGAGAACCTATTGTGAAATGGCAAGAGTGGAAAGAATATTTTATAAATTATATCGCCACTCTTGAAGACAACGGAACTGTCATGTCTCCTGAAAGGAAGAAAAGAATCCTAATGCATTGTTTAGGACCTGAAGGTCTCAGAGTATACAATCAAATGCAGAAGATTGAAAGGAGTGGTGATGTTGATGTTTTTAAGTGCGCTATAGCTGACCTTGACGACCATTATTCACCAATCGTGTGTGCAGCAGTATCTAGACGCACTTTCTACAAACGTAAACAAGATACCAATGAATCCATTGAAGATTACGTTTCGGCTTTAAAAAATTTAGCTATTAAATGCAAATTTGGTTCCTTACATGACGATATGATCAGAGATCAGATTGTCATGTGCACTAAAAATAAAAGTATCCAGGACAAACTATGGATTGAAGGTGAAGCGAGTCTCAGAGACATTATTACACTGGTTAAGAAGGCAGAACTGTCTGAAAGATGCGATAAAGGCAGTATCTCTTTCTAATGAAGCGGTCACTGTTAACAAGATTAGTGAGAATAGAAAGGAAAAAACTCCTACTTACAAACAGCCAAGACCTTACTATAATACCAATTGGAGACCATATCAAAACTCTAATTTAAAAAAGAAGAGAACACTTCTCAATTTGGTTTTGTTTGCTACAGATGTGGAAGCACATCTCACACAGCTAGATTTGATAAATGTCCCGCCAGATCAACTAAGTGTACGGAGTGCGGAATTGTTGGACATTTTTCTAAGGTCTGCAGAAAGAAACGCTTTAAAAAGTCACGAGTAACGTGTATCACAAACAGCAATTCAGACTTGTCAGATAATAATGAAGATGAGGATTCCTCTGAGAACTCTAACATTTCCGCCAACGCCACTAGACATATCGTAGTTAATATTACAAGTAGTGATAGCAACAAACCTTTATGTATGGTTTCTTTTGGTGGTATAACTCTACAAGTTGCAGCTGATTCTGGATCCCCGTTTACCATCATTGCTAAGTCAATTTGGGACAGGGAATTTGCTAATACGATTGGTTCGCATCTACAACCGACTGATGTAAATCCAGAGAGTTTTACGGGACAGAAAATTGAGATGCTGGGTTTTAGATCCCTAATATTCGAATTTAAAGGTAGAAGAGCTTTATGTAAGTTATATGTAGCCATGGATGGACCTTCGGTGTTAGGATGGAAAGATCAACGTTCTCTTGACATTATTTTGAACCCTAACAGTCCTGAGCAAGTGTTAGTAGTGTGTGATGCTGAGAATACAAAAAAATGGGTTTTGGAAGAATTTCCTAAAGTCTTTGGCGGTGGTATTGGTAATCTTGATGGTTTCACACACAAGATAATGATTAAACCCAATGCTGTCCCCAAAATTCACAAAGTGCGTCACATTCCACTAATAGTACGAGATGAAGTTAAAGGAGAACTTAAGAAATTACAAGATGCGAATGTTATTGAATCTATTGAGGCGTCTGATTGGATTTCTCCGATCGTAGTCGCTAGGCGGGCTAATGGAAAAATTCGCATGTGTATTGATTTAAGCTATTTAAATGACAATATAATCATTGATCAATTTCCTCTTCCGAGGATTGATGAAATGCTTTCACTTACTAAAGGTGCTAAATGGTTTTCTACCATTGATTTGTCCTGTGCATATCACCAAATTTCTCTACATCCCATGAGTAAACACTTCACAGCTTTCTGTACCCCTTTGGTTGTTTTCAGTTTCTCCGCATGCCATTTGGATTAGCTTCTGCAGCAGCAGTATTCCAAAGGCTCATGTATGAACTATTTGGTGATATGCAAGGAGTGGTATTTTTCCAGGACGACATCCTGGTAATGGGTTCTAATAAGAAAATCCATGATGAACGTTTAAGAAAAGTAATGAGTATTTTACAAAATAAAGGAGTCACTGCTGAACTCTCAAAGTGCAAGTTTGCAGAAAGAAAGGTTACGTACCTAGGGCATGAGGTTAGTTCTCAAGGTATAAGACCCAAATCCAACCTAGTAAGTGCTATTAGAGATGCTCCTGCTCCCAAGTCCAAGGAAGATCTCCGGTCCTTCTTAGGGCTTGCAGAGTTTTATTCAAAATTTGTCGACAAGTTTTCAGAAAAACTCATGTCATGAGATCTTTGCTTAAAAACAAAACACAATTTGATTGGTGTAATTCTTGCCAAAGATCTTTTGAAGAAATTAAAAAGCAATTGTTCTGGCACCTAGTCTTCAAGGTTTTGACCCCTTTGCAAAAACCATTGTCACTACCGATGCCAGCAGCAAAGGTTTAGGAAGTGTGTTGACCCAACTAGATGACAATAATAGTGAAGTGATCATTGCCTTTGCATCACGCTCTCTCACTCCTACTGAAGAACGTTATTCGGTTGTGGAACGTGAGACTTTGGCATGCGTGTGGGCCCTTGAGCACTTTAGGAAATTCCTTTGGGGCAGGAAGTTTGTTTTACGTTGTGACCATAAACCGTTAACCAAATTACTAACTACAGAGGGTTTAACCAATGCCACAGCTAGAATTGCTAGACTGTCTATGAGATTACAGGATTTCATGTATGACATACAGTACATGCCCGCTGTTAGAAACTTTACTGCCGATTTTTTAAGTCGCATGTCTCTACCATTAGTTGAACTTGACAAGAATCCCTGGAATGATTTTTCAGTCGCTCACATTTCAATAGATAAAACCCAGAGTAGTTTTAGTAAGGAAGAGTGGCTTGAAGCGGAAAATTCTGACCAAATACTGCTTGTTCTTAAACAGTTAATAACGAAAGGTTGGAATGGTATTGACAAGAAGTTTGTAAATGATGAATTAAGAGGATTTTGGGAGGTTCGTGATGAACTTAGCTTAAGTGATACACTTGTCTTACGAGGTGACAGAATTGTACCACCTAAAAACTTAAGAAGTAAAATACTTGACTTATGTCATGAAGGACATTCAGGGATTACACGTACTAAACTCCGGTTAAAAGAACTATATTGGTGGCCTAGAATGGACTTAGAGGTTGAGAGATGTGTCAAGTGTGAAGTTTCAGACAAAACACTCAAAACATTTAACCCACCTTTGGCTTCTCCCTATTGTCCAAGGTTTCCTTGGGAAGTTGTTGCTATCGATTTCATGGGGCCAGTCAATTGGCAAGATGGGTCACAAAAGTACATTTTAGTGCTTATTGACACATTTTCAAGATGGTTAGAAATATGTGTCGTTGGTGTTATCAATACAAAAACTGTGATCACATTCTTAGATGATATTTTTCTGAGGGAAGGTTTTCCTAAGTTTATTTTGTCTGATAATGGTGTACAATTCAAATCCATTGAAATGAGGAACTATTTGGCTGCATCTGGTATTCAACAAAGATTCACAGCGTTATATCACCCAAGTGGTAATGGCATTGTTGAAAGGGCTAACCGTAGCATTAAAGGGGTTCTCCAACTTGCCAATAAGAGCAACTTATCTTGGGAAGAAGAGTTGAGGAAGTTACTTTGGGCATATAGAAGTACTATCCATGGTACCACAAGTAAAAGTCCATTTTCCTTAATGAGAGGCAGAATCCCTCACTCAAAGATTAATCCAGGTTGGTTAAACAAGAGTGGAATGATCCAGTGTGATATACCTATGGTGAGAGAATGCATTAAAGATTCTCAAATAAAGAACAAAACCTATTATGATATAAAACATGGCTCTAGGCAAGTAAATTTATGTAAAGGTCAATGGGTTCGTATTAAAAGTGCTAAGAAAGTCTCCAAAGGTGAGAGTAAGTTTAGTGAACCTAAACTAGTGGTCAGAGTCATGAACAACACTGCTTTGCTACAAAATGGAGAAGTTTGGCATTTCAGTCGTCTTGCACCAGTGTCACACAATTTTAAGACTGAGAATGTGTGTAAGAGCAAAAATTTTTGGTGGTTGGACACTTCTGAATTTATACAAGACACACAAAACACAGAGGATCCTGATACGAGTAGTGGTGGATGCACTGTTTCTCCTCAGGGTATGAGTTTGCCAGATATCTCATCCAATTCCAATCCTGTGTTGGATGAAAATGTACAGGTTCCTGATTCAGTTGTACTTAATCCTCCTTGTGATAAAAGTGTAATCAAGACGTCTAGTGGGAGGATTGTCAAGAAACCAAAATGTCTTGAAATGTTTGATTGTAGTTAAGAAATTATCTATTAATTTTTTTTTTTTTTTTTTCCATTTCTTTTAGAGGGGGATTGTGTAGTATATGGCTTTAAGGTAAGCTTGTTCTTTGTATTAGAATATTAGCGACAATCTAGAATTATAGAATGTATTGTGCTATGACGTGTATTTGAGTTGAGAGATACTGAAGAAGCCGTTCGTGCTGGATGCGTTAGCCTGTATGCGGGGGGCTGTAATAAAGAATCCAACTTATCCATTTATCTTGTGAAGTGGATTTATTTGAGGATGCAACATCGACTATGGCACGGGATAAGTAGGTTTTCCCAATTTTAATTGTAACATCTCTTTTAGTGTGGATGCAACTTCCCCATTTGTATTGGTTTTCGTTAAATGGTACAGCAATTGATGTTTTTACATTGCCTAATTTCAAACAGGAAACACCAAAAAGACACATTGTTCAAAATTACAATATACATTAATATATATACTAAATAGAAGATGCATTTCCGAATTACGCCTATACCTATTTTTGCAATGAGAAAACTGGATATCTGGCAATTTGCCAGTAAATTGTTAAAAAGTCTTTCCTCTGTACAAGGAACCATTTACCTCGCTCAGAAACTAGAGGGTTTTTCACTTTCTTGGTTAAATCTCTTTTCAGACACCAAGCAAAAGTAATTCCCATTTGACAGACTACCTAATGCATTTTCTGTACTTGTTCAGTCCGCGACTCCAGGCTGTATATAGAATAAGAGCCTAAACATATAGTCTCATGGTAAAATACAATCCACAAGTCGAAGACTATTCAAATAATGCACGCCACTGATCACCAAAGACAGCCTCAAAGCTGCAGCCCAATCCCCGTTACTCCCCTGCACAATTTACTGAAATTTGACCTTCAAGCAACATCTCCAAGCAATGGCATAGCCAATAGGTCTCGCCTTTGGGACCTTATAAGTGTTTAGCCATGCAACAGTTGATGTTATTGCACCAAGGATATTGTGCTGCATAACTAAATACTTATAAGGTCCCAAAAGCGAGACCTATTGGCTATGCCAATGCCTGCTGGTGCTGAGTGGTGGTGCTGAGTGATGCTGTGGTGGTGCAGAGTGGTGCTGTGGTGGTGCAGAGTGGTGCTGTGGTGGTGCAGAGTGGTGCTGTGGTGGTGCAGAGTGGTGCTGTGGTGGTGCAGAGTGGTGCTGTGGTGGTGCAGAGTGATGCTGTGGTGGTGCTGTGGTGGTGCTGAGTGATGCTGTGGTGGTGCTGAGTGATGCTGTGGTGGTGCTGAGTGATGCTGTGGTGGTGCTGAGTGATGCTGTGGTGGTGCTGAGTGATGCTGTGGTGGTGCTGAGTGATGCTGTGGTGGTGCTGAGTGATGCTGTGGTGGTGCTGGGTGATGCTGTGGTGGTGCTGAGTGATGCTGTGGTGGTGCTGAGTGATGCTGTGGTGGTGCTGAGTGATGCTGTGGTGGTGCTGAGTGATGCTGGTGGTGGTGCTGAGTGATGCTGTGGTGGTGCAGAGTGGTGCTGTGGTGGTGCAGAGTGATGCTGTGGTGGTGCAGAGTGATGCTGTGGTGGTGCTGAGTGATGCTGTGGTGGTGCTGAGTGATGCTGTGGTGGTGCTGAGTGATGCTGTGGTGGTGCTGAGTGATGCTGTGGTGGTGCTGAGTGATGCTGTGGTGGTGCTGAGTGATGCTGTGGTGGTGCTGAGTGATGCTGTGGTGGTGCTGAGTGATGCTGTGGTGGTGCTGAGTGATGCTGTGGTGGTGCTGAGTGATGCTGTGGTGGTGCTGAGTGATGCTGTGGTGGTGCTGAGTGATGCTGTGGTGGTGCTGAGTGATGCTGTGGTGGTGCTGAGTGATGCTGTGGTGGTGCTGAGTGATGCTGTGGTGGTGCTGAGTGATGCTGTGGTAGTGCTGAGTGATGCTGTGGTGGTGCTGAGTGATGCTGTGGTGGTGCGGAGTGATGCTGTGGTGGTGCTGAGTGATGCTGTGGTGGTGCTGAGTGATGCTGTGGTGGTGCTGAGTGATGCTGTGGTGGTGCTTGGTGATGCTGTGGTGGTGCTGAGTGATGCTGTGGTGGTGCTGAGTGATGCTGTGGTGGTGCTGTGGTGGTGCTGAGTGATGCTGTGGTGGTGCTGTGGTGGAGCTGAGTGGTGGTGTGGTGGAGCTGAGTGGTGGTGTGGTGGTGGTGCTGTGGTGGTGCTGAGTGGTGCTGCGGTGGTGCTGCGCTGGTGCTGAGTGATGCTGTGGTGGTACTGTGCTGGTGCTGAGTGATGCTGGGCTGGTGCTGTGGTGGTGCTGAGTGATGCTGTGGTGGTGCTGAGTGGTGCTGTGGTGGTGCAGAGTGATGCTGTTGTGGTGCTGTAGTGGTGCTGAGTGATGCTGTGGTGGTGCTGTGGTGGTGCTGAGTGATGTTGGGGTGGTGCTGTGGTGGTGCCGAGTGGTGCTGTGGTGGTGCTGAGTGATGCTGTTGTGGTGCTGTGGTGGTGCTTAGTGATGCTGTGGTGGTGATTACTGATACTGTGGTGGTGCTGAGTGATGCTGTGGAGATGCTTAGTGATGCTGTGGTGGTGCTGAGTGGTGCTGTGGTGGTGCTGAGTGATGCTGTGGTGGTGCAGAGTGATGCTGTGGTGGTGCAGAGTGATGCTGTGGTGTTGCAGAGTGATGCTGTGGTGTTGCAGAGTGATGCTGTGGTGTTGCAGAGTGATGCTGTGTTGGTGCTGAGTGATGCTGGGGTGGTGCTGTGGTGGTGCCGAGTGATGCTGTGGTGGTGCTGAGTGGTGTGGTGGTGCTTGGTGATGCTGTTGTTGTGTTTACTGATGCTGTGGTGGTGCTGAGTGATGCTGTGGTAGTGCTGAGTGATGCTGTGGTGGTGCTGTGGTGGAGCTGAGTGATGCTGTGGCGGTACTGTGCTGGTGCTGAGTGATGCTGTGGTGGTGCTGAGTGATGCTGTGGAGATGCTGAGTGATGCTGTTGTGGTGCGTAGTGGTGCTGTGGTGGTGCTGAGTGATGCTGGGGTGGTGCTGTGGTGGTGCTGAGTGATGCTGTGGTGTTGCTGAGTGGTGTTGTGGTGGTGCTGTGCTGGTGCTGAGTGATGCTGGGGTGGTGCTGAGTGATGCTGTGGAGATGCTGAGTGATGCTGTGGTGGTGCGTAGTGGTGCTGTGGTGGTGCTGAGTGATGCTGTGGTCTTGCTGAGTGATGCTGTGGTCTTGCTGAGTGATGCTGTGGTCTTGCTGAGTGATGCTGTGGTCTTGCTGAGTGATGCTGTGGTGGTGCTGAGTGATGCTGTGTTGGTGCTGAGTGATGCTGGGGTGGTGCTGAGTGATGCTGTGGTGGATGAAAGTAAATGGGAGGAAGTGTTGGTAGAAAGAGCTGGGTGATGAAGCGGGAGAGAAGGAAAGGAGGGCACAAGGCACATGAGAAGAAACAGCTTGGAGAAGAAAAAGAATGAGAGAAGTGAGGGGAGAGTGGAGGGAACGGCAAATACAAGGGCGAGAGCGAAGAGCTGCACCGTGAGGGAAGAATTAAAAATAGATCATCAGAGAAAGCAAAACATACTGGTGCATTCGAGACAGCGCAGATCGCCCAATTAGTGAATGAATTGTTAATAACGGGAATTATGACTATTGTGAATATTGCCTGGTTTGATGCTTATCGAGGACAAGCAATGCAATTAAAACGGTTTCTAGATGCGAGAACGAAAGAGAAACAGCACCAGAAAATAACATCGACCACAAAACACGTGTAAACGATGAAAATCCAAAACAAAATACAAATTAAGGCGTCTAGAGGCGCTGAAAGTATTCTGGGAGCCTGCTGCCTTGTGTCGGGCCCTAAGCTTCTCCTTTTAGCGCCTGATCAGTGAATAAATATGCTTGGCGCTTCATCGGGAGAGTCGCGGATCCAAAGCTTCGTTCGGAAGCTGCGCAGTGAGCTATGCGCGAAATGCCCCTGCGGGTACAACCTGCCACGTAGGGGTAAAACCGGCTCTACGTAAGACCCAGCGGCCCACGGCCTTCACCTCTGGAAGGCACAGCTCTGCTTTTATATTTCTGTCTCATGCACACAGCCCTCAGAAGCCAGATGTGGGCACCGGAGCGCTATACCGAGGCCCTGCAGTCCATAAAATGCAGCAACGCAGCGCCTAGATTGAAGGCCATGCGTACTGTTTGGCCCGTCCAGACGAGCACACAGTTGTGACATAGTCCGCACCTCTGTCTGTAATGCAGTGCCCCCCTTACGTCACCTGCAGTGCTGACATGCGTGCACGTTCACAGGGCGTCCACGTGCACACGCCGCACCCTGGCTAAGAGCCGTGACCTGGGGATGGAAGAAAGCCCTGGAGCCCGAGTGACCCGCACGGTAGGAGCGTGCTCAGCATCGCTCATTGTTTTAATGTAAATGTGCTTGAAAGTACTTTATTTCACACCGAGAATTGCCTAGTGGGTTCATGCACACGAAGTGGAGGTTTGAAGTTCCAAGTCAGAACAAGAGAGGAGCGGGGACGAGAGGAGCGGGGGCGAGGGCGAGCGAGCGCGGCAGCCTGCTCCACACGCGCGCGCGCACACACACACACACACACACACACACACACACACACACACGGAAATAGAAATGACAAACAGATGTTATTCAGCAGTGTAACGTAGGCACATGGACATAGAACAAGAGAGGAGCGGGGACGAGAGGAGCGGGGGCGAGGGCGAGCGAGCGCGGCAGCCTGCTCAGCTGACCAGACGCTCGTGCGTCATGGCCTTTTGCCGGCATGTTTTTCCAATTATCGCGCACGCGTCTGGGCACGATAATTGGAAACACATGTCTGCCGCGCGTAACCATCCGAAAAAGGCCAGCCACGACGCACGAGCGTTTGGACTGCTTCTGAAACCCCCTTACTTAAAGTCTTCGCCTAGCAGCGCTTGCGCGCTACTCGAGGCTCGACCTAAAAATGAGATGGCACTCCCTGAGCAGTTCAACATACAGCAGCAAGTTCAATCGTGAACAGGTGTATTAAATGCTCAGTTTGGGAAGCAAGATGATCCTTCAAACAGCATGCCTGACATGGGAAGTTGTCCAATTTAATGTGAGTACATACCTCACCAAAAATAATGAAGATCTTTGGTGGCTCTCAAAAAACTCAGAAACAAAGGAATCCATAGGTAAACAATTCCCCAGTCATCAAATGGGCTATGTCAGTGTCCTAGCCATCTACAGAATCGACTCGTCCCTTGGACTTGCACTGTCCTTTTCAAATAAACATGGCTTTAAATAGATGGGCATTTTTGTCACAAGGAATAAACAGACATTTATGGATGACAACTTGGAGTCTATTCTAATAACATTTAGGAAGGATGTATTACATTGGCAGACATTGCTGCTCTCCTCTAAAAGAGGATAGCTCTCCCTAGGTTTCTATACATCACACAAAATACACTGTTTCGAATACCAGGCACATACCTCAATAGGATGGAGGCAGTAATCTGTATTCTAATGGAATAGGGGAGCAGCAAGGATTTACATCACCACTCTTTTTGGGAATGTCTATGATGGAGGCACTGTTTTGCCTCACCTACGAAACTATTACTGGTTAATATGTAGGCTCTGCATCCCAGCAAGAAACTTCCCTTATTGCAGATAGGCATGTCATGGGGACCCGAGCTATCTTGGGGTTCCTTATGGGCCTAGAAGTCCGGTTACACAGCCTGTTACTGTGATGACATGGATAACAGTCACTTTTAGAATGGGCTTGGCAGGGAGTCCTGAAACATGAGATGCCTCTCTGGGACGCTATGTTTCTATGAAGTTTGCAGACCCTGTCTAGAGTCCAAAAGTGGGACGAAATTGGGAGAGCATAACTGGGAGGCAATTGAGGCATCTACTGTATTAAAATGTACTTTCACTACTGTATTAAAATGTACTTTCACTTACATGAGATCTCACAGTACAATTCCTAGGCTTTTGCATATCTTCATGTCAGGCGAGGCTTGCAGAGGTATCCTACTGGCTGAGGTACCAGATGAACCGTCACTGAAATACATGGTCCTGTCAACACCACTGCTGAAACAATCAGCATTCACAGCGTACACAACCTTAATGAATACCTCTCAGGAAACACTTAATTCTCTGAGTGTCAGGTGGGCGACAGATGTGGGGGAGCTGGGTCAGGTCTACTGAGATTTAGCACGGGGATTGCAGAAGGTGGTGACGAACAAGTTACTTACCTTCGGTAACGCTTTTTCTGGTGGATACAGTATCTGCCTGTGGATTCCTCACCTTATGAATATCCCCCTGCGCCAGCATTCCGCGGAATTTTTTCCTAGCTCTCCACGCCGACGAGGAAGTCGGCTCCGCTCGCGACTCCGTATGACGTCACCGGAGCCATAAGAGAGCCTCGTCGGCGTGATGACGTCAGTTCCACCCATTTTTCCGTGCCTCCGAGGCGAACAGGTGGACCGACAACAGATTTAAAGTATACCCAGTACACATTTGAACCAATATACACAGTACAAAATCACAGAGGAAAGCTAAAGAACATCAGCATTTCCTATAAATGTACCAGATACAATTGTAAAACAACAAGCCAATTAAGGCATACCTCAAGGTATACAAAGGTGGACAACGGGGAGGAGGGTGGGTCAGTGAGGAATCCACAGGCAGATACTGTATCCACCAGAAAAAGCGTTACCGAAGGTAAGTAACTTGTTCTTCTGATGGATACATCTGCCTGTGGATTCCTCACCTTATGAATAGATTCCCACAGCAGTCCCACTCCCGGAGGAGGGTGTCCACCTTTCTTATACCAAAAAGTCATGCAAGACAGAGCGCGCAAAATGGCCCTCCCTCCTCACCTCGGAATCCAAGCAATAATGCTTAGCGAAAGTGTGGAGGGAGGCCCAGGTCGCTGCTTTACAAATATCCAACACAGGAACACCTCTGGCTAGAGCAGAGGTGGAAGACTTAGCCCTAGTAGAATGGGCTCGAATACCCTCAGGTGGTTCCTTACCAGCAAGGGCGTAGCAGATCTTGATGCACAAAATGATCCACCTGGATAGAGTGCGCTTGTGCACAGCTTTGCCTTTTGAGCGTCCAACATAGCCCACAAAGAGCTGATCGTCCAAACGCAAGTCCTTTGTTCTGTCCAAATAAAAGCTCATCGCTCTTTTAGGGTCCAGGCGGTGAAGTCTCTCCTCCTCCTCCTTGGAAGTGTGAGGGGGAGGATAAAACACAGGGAGAGTTATGGACTGCCCTAGATGGAAGGAAGTAACTACCTTAGGCAGAAAAGCAGCCCTGGTCCTGAGGACCATCCTTTCTGCATGTATGGTCAAAAACGGGGGTTTTGAACTAAGAGTTTGAAGCTCACTCACCCTCCTTGCTGAGGTAATGGCTACCAGAAAGACAGTTTTAAAAGATAAAAGCCTCAAAGGACAGCTATGAAGGGGTTCGAAGGGGGAACCCATCAAAAAAGTTAAAACAAGATTAAGATCCCATTGGTGCATAACAAAAGGAGTAGGCGGAAACCTATTGGTAAGGCCTTTGATAAATCTCAAAACGATAGGAGACTTAAATAAAGACGGCTGATCAGGTAGACACAGAAAAGCCGATAAGGCTGACAAATAACCCTTAACCGTGGCCACAGCACAACCTTGCTGAGCCAAGGAAAGGGAAAACAGAAGAACATTTGACAAGTGGGCCTTTAAAGGGTCAATGGATCTCTCTCCACACCACTTAACGAATCTTGACCATCTGTAGGAGTAAATGGACTTGG
Source organism: Calotriton arnoldi (assembly GCA_963921515.1). Taxonomy (NCBI): domain Eukaryota; kingdom Metazoa; phylum Chordata; class Amphibia; order Caudata; family Salamandridae; genus Calotriton; species Calotriton arnoldi. The sequence continues at coordinate 1,021,307 of CAWUFW010003849.1, forward strand.
TGGAGTGTCGCCTGGCCGATAAAATAACATCCACCACGTCAGGCGGGAGAGAGAAAGAACTCAGGTTGCCGCGTTCAATCTCCAGGCATGAAGGTGCAGGCTCTGGAGGTGGGGGTGTAGAACCTGCCCCTGCGTCTGCGAGAGGAGGTCTGCCCTGAGAGGGAGACGGAGCGGAGGGTGCGATGAGAGGTGAAGAAGATGTGTGTACCACACCCTTCTTGGCCAATCCGGGGCGATCAATATGACTTGGGCCCGGTCTTGGCGAATCTTCCTCAGAACCCGAGGAATCAAGGGTATGGGAGGAAACGCGTAAAGGAGTCGAGAGTCCCAACTCAACTGAAACGCGTCCCCCAACGCCCCCTGCAACGGAAACTGGAGACTGCAGAACGACGGGCAGTGCGCGTTCTCGTGAGTGGCAAACAGGTCCACCCGAGGAGTCCCCCACGTCCGGAAGATGTGTCGAACCACCTCCGGATGAAGCCTCCACTCGTGGTCGGCGGAGAACTGTCGACTGAGACTGTCCGCACGCACGTTCAACACTCCGGCCAAACGATTCGCCAGCAAGCAAATCTGATGGTCCTGAGCCCAGGACCAAAGCCGCAACGCCTCTCTGCAGAGACGGTACGACCCTACTCCTCCCTGCTTGTTGACATACCACATCGCGGTAGTGTTGTCCGTCAGGACTTGAACCGACTGACCGCGAAGGGAAGGGAGAAAGGCCTTGAGCGCCAAACGTATCGCCCGCAATTCCAGAAAATTGATATGAGACAACCTTTCCTCTGGAGACCAAAGACCCTTGATCTCCAGATCCCCCAGATGAGCACCCCACCCTAGGGTAGAGGCGTCCGTTATCACTGTGGCCACCGATGAAGGAAGATGAAAGGGCTTTCCTTGAGACAGATTGCCCTCCACGCTCCACCAAGTCAGCTCCGCTGCAGCCTCTCTGGAGATCCTGACTGAATCCCGGAGATCTCCGTTGTGCTGATACCACTGCCTGCGGAGACACCACTGGAGCGCCCTCTTGTGCCAGCGTGCATGGTTGACCAACAGAATGCAGGAGGCGAACAGACCGAGCAGGCGAAGGACCTTCAGGACCGGAACATCCGCTCCATTGTAAAACAAAGGGATCATCTCCTGAATGTCGAGAATTCTTTGTGGAGGAGGAAATGCTCGACACACAGTAGTGTCCAGTACCGCCCCTATGAACAGGTTGCGCTGAGAGGGCACCAGGTGTGATTTGGGCACATTGATTCAAAAACCCAAGTTGAACAACAGTTGAGATGTTACCCGCAGATGATGAAGCACCATCTCCGGCGACTCCGCTTTGAGCAGCCAGTCGTCCAGATAGGGGAAAACTGGAATCCCCGACCTTCTGAGATGAGCTGCCACCACTGCCATCACCTTTGTGAAGACTCGAGGTGCAGTAGTAAGACCAAACGGGAGGACCGCAAACTGGTAGTGCTGCGACCCAACCGTAAAACGGAGATACTTCCTGTGCGACTTCAGAATGGGGATGTGAAAATACGCATCCTGTAAGTCGATCAACACCATCCAGTCCTCCTGCTGCAGCGCCAGAAGAACCTGAGCAAGGGTCAGCATCTTGAATTTCTCCTGCTTCAGGTAAAAATTCAAGACCCTGAGGTCCAGGATCGGACGTAACCTGCCGTCCTTTTTGGGGATCAGGAAATACCGGGAGTAGCATCCCTGACCCCTTTCCTGCTCTGGAACCACATCTATCGCACCTTTTTGTAGTAATGCAAGAACCTCCTTCTGCAGAAGAAGCAAATGGTACTCTGAACAAAAACCCTGGTAAGGAGGGTAAAGAGGAGGAAACTCCCGAAAGGGAAGGGCGTACCCATTCTCCACAAGGTTCAAAACCCAAAGGTCTGTCGTGACCGATTTCCAACCTTGCAGAAAGTGAGACAGCCGACCCCCTACAGGACCCACATGATCCAGGATGGGGGATCTAGGGCTGCTTTCCTGCGGTACCAGGGGGAGCAGGGGAGGCAGAAGAGGAGGAGGAGGAGGAGGAGAGATTGCGGGCAGAACCTCGTTGGCGACCTCTGGCTCTTCCTCTATAAGATCTATAGAGTGGATTTTGCTGCTGCTGCTGAGGTGAACGGAAGTTGCGAAAGGAAGACCTTCCAAAGCCCCGATACTTCTTGTAGCCAAAACCTCTCGACTGGGCCTGCAATCCCAAGGATTTCGCTGTGGCTCTGCTTTCCTTAAACCTTTGTAAGGCCGAATCCGCTTTTTCCCCAAAGAGCTTTGACCCGTCAAAGGGCAAATCAAAAAGAGTGGCCTGGACATCAGGGGAAAATCCGGAAGAACGAAGCCAAGCCTGCCTTCTTGCAGCTATGGAGGAGCCCATGACCCTGGCCACTGAGTCAGCCGTATTCAGGCCTGACTGAATAACTTGCCTAGCTGCCGCTTGAGCGTCTGATAGGACCTCCATAAAATTTCCCCTCTCCTCGTCAGGTAACTTAGGTGCCAATTGCTTTGCCGAGTCCATCAAGGCGTGTATGTAACGGCCCAATAGACAAGTGGCGTTGGTCGATTTCAGTGCCATGCTAGAAGAGGAGAAAACCTTTTTAGCCGACTGATCCATTTTCTTTGAGTCCCTATCAGCTGGGGCTTTAGGGAAAGCACCTGAAGATTGCTTGGAGCAAGATGCCTGCACCACTAAACTCTGGAGATGGATGGGATGAGAGAAAATCCGGATCCCCTGGTGCAGTCCTATACCTCCTAGCCACAGATTTAGAAACGGCAGGCGAAGAGAGTGGCTTACGCCAAACCTCGAGGATAGGATCCAACAAGGCCTCATTAAAGGGTAAAAGAGGCTCAACTGTGGAGGAAGGAGAATGCAACACCTCCGTCAACAAATTTGGCTTATATTCAGCAGTGGGCAACTGCAAATCCAACAGCTCCGCAGCTTTCCTTATCACCAAATGGTAGGGAGCTACCTCTTGAGGAGGAGAAGCCCTTGTAGAAGAGAGTTCCCACTCAGGAGAGGTATCCAAACCGCTCGCCTCCTGAATGCCCTCAAACTCATCCAGAGACTCTTCCAACTCGCCCTCCTCAGTACGATACTGCTCCTCTTCTAAAAGTCTCTGAGCCTCTCTACGTGAACGAATCCGCGGACGCGGCATCGGTGGTGCCATATGCGGCGTCGGTGGCGCTGTACGCGGCGCCGACCGCTCCAAAGCCGGCGTCGAGGGCGGCTCCGAAGGTGGCAAGAGTTCCACACGAGGTCGAGAGGAGGGCTCACCAGACGGCGCCGAGGATTCCACCAACGGCGTCGAGACTCTCGGCGCCGGAAACTGCCATGACGGCGCCATCGGCATGAAGGGCATGAAGGGTGACTGGGCATAGTGCTGGGGCACACCCAAGTTGAATGCCAGCGGACCCACGGGACCCGAAGGTGCTCCGGATGGGAAGGCCGCCTTTGCGAAAACTCCGTACATGGCATTTAAAAAATGCGACGGATCCGCCCCTGGAGCCGGGAATTGAGGATATGGATTCGAACCAGTATCCAAACGGGGAGTCTCCGACGTCGGACCTACCGGATCCACTGCCGAATCCACCGGTTCAACCTCAGGCACAGGAGAAGGTGGTACATCCTGAACCAGCTCGACATCTGAAGTAGCTGAATCCCTCGGCGCCGGAGACTGCGCCGGAGTACCTCTAGGCGAAGCCGGAGTCACACGAGGAGAAGGAGAGGAGAAGGAGAGGGCGAAGGAGATACAAAGTCCTTACGGCGACGTCGAGGAGCTGGCGAAGGCAACCTCGAAGCCTTACTCTTGGTCGAGCGGCGCCGAGATCCATGTCTTCTTTTTTTCTTATGCTTTTTCGACTTCGATGTGTGTGAAGTCGACGACCTCGACTTTTCACGCTTACGCCCTCTTCCTTCTTTCTTCGCCTTGGCCAGAAACAACTTGGCTTCCCGTTCCTTAAGTGCTTTTGGGTTCATTTTCCTACAACAGGAACAGTCCTCCACGCCGTGATCCGACGACAAGCACCATAAGCAATCTTCATGGGGGTCAGTGATGGACATGCGACCCCCACATTCCCTACAGGGTTTAAAACCAGACTTCTTCGAAGACGACATCCCTTCTAGCAACAGTTAAAGATGAAGAACAACAAAGTAACTCCACAAAATATGGAGAGTGCTAGAAAACCGTTACGCGTCGACGGCGCGGAAAAAAGGGAACTGACGTCATCACGCAGACGAGGCTCTCTTATGGCTCCGGTGACGTCATACGGAGTCGCGAGCGGAGCCGACGTCCTCGTCGGCGTGGAGAGCTAGGAAAAAATTCAGCGGAATGCTGGCGCAGGGGGATATTCATAAGGTGAGGAATCCACAGGCAGATGTATCCATCAGAAAATAACGGCAGGGATTTTAACAAGTACATCACATGTATTATACAATTCAACAGTTGTTTAAAATGGGATTGTCCATTAATGATTGCTGCCTGAGAAGATGTGAATCGCTGGGATCATATTTTTACACAATATGGGGCTGGCTATGGAACCAACACTGTGGGGAAAAAAAGTTACAAACGGTATCCACCATCTCAGTCTCCTACTGAAATATGACCGAAACAGGAGCTGCTGCGTATCTGTCGTGAGGAAAGCAGTTCCTACATATGTTGAAACCTTTGGCAACATCAACTTGGTAGTAGCCAAGTGAAATACAGCCAGATTATGGGGTAGCCTGCTGCGCCCTACATTTGATAACTGATGTTAGGGGAAAGACTGGTGCATCATGGTGGAAAAAATGGTTGATAGGAGGAAGGGTTGTCCAAAGAAAGATTACATACTCCAGGCACTTGGTTGACTGAGACTGACTCTTCTGCTGTCAGGAATGTGGAAAGCCTTTGCTTTGCAGGAATATATGTGAACTCTGATAAGGGTGAGAGTTTGTCCTCAGCTTACTGAGGGATTACATACAATGTGTCACTACCAGGAACACTGTGACGTTTGGGTGTGGACGGATGGCCAATCGTGATACTGAGATTTGGTAATAACCTGATGCCGTTTTTTGCTGTGTTTGGTCTGAAAAGCAATAAAAAAATATTTTTAAAACACACACACACATCCAACCCCCCCCCGAAAAGCTAAAAACAAATCTGCAATGCTCAACCTACACAAATACAGCTGGTGCTACACTTGTCACTTTTCAAGCACTTGCTACAAGTCCACCTCCTTGACAAACGCTTATTTCTGAATATCGGGCTAGCTTCCCTCCTGGCTCTATCTCCATTTATTAGAAATTTTCCACATTTCCTCAGTGACAAATCACTTTTCTTCCTATCAACCTAATCACCTTCACTATCAAGCTGCCGTCTTTCACTACCAATCCATTGTCTCACTGTTCTCTCGCTGCCATGTTTTCCTAATCCGTATCTACATAGCTTGTAAGATCTCTATAACGTAACCTTCCTACATGAATTACGTTTTTCTAGGCCAATGTCTTTTTCAGACCATCTTTTAACAAAATGTCTTTTGTTCATATGCTCTCCTTACCATCTCTAACCGAGCAGAAACTGTTGTTGCTATTTTTTGTATAGCCATGTCTCCCTTTCTCTCCTAGGACTGGCCGGTGCTTTAAGAAAAGCTCAAACAAATAGATACCCCTTTCTCCTTGGTCAGAAGGTAAATATCCCCCTTTCAGACCTGATGTGAGGCTGTGGAAATACTTATTATCTACGCTCCAACATTTGGTTCTCCTTTCTCTGATCTACACCCCACCATTACCACTAGCACTTTACCAAACATGTTGCATCACAATCTAAAGCTTCCCTGCCAGGCACAAAATAGACTACGCCCTGTTTTGGTATTCCCAGATTAGGAACATCATTGGTAGCTCTACTACACCGCTCACAAACTTTGGCTTTCCAATCTGCAATCTCATTTCACCAAATTAAACCTGAAGTAATATAAATTGATATGGACTCATTTAGCCTTCCAATTAAAGTGAAAGTGACCTTAAAAAACGAAATACGCTGGAATGGCACTTTACAACTGCTTAGTATGACTGTCTTTAGGAGTGTGACTAAAATTGGATGCTAAATTGAATATGTGCTTGCTGTTATAAGACTTGTTGTCTCAGAGTCATACTGCGGTAAAATTGGCACTATTACATTATTGAATTCATGATCAGAGAGAGACCTTCCTATTCATGTTTAGATATACTACACACACACACGTGTGTGTGTCTGTGTGTGTGTGTGTGTGTGTGTATATATATACATATATAAATTCACTGAAAAAAACCACAGGTTTCAGGGACGTTATAGTTAGGGATTAGCATTTAAAAAACCTTAGAAATTCACTGAAAAAAACACGTTTCAGGGACGTTATAGTTAGTTGGACATTTCACTCGTATAAAACCAGAGAAATTCGGCAGTTATAGTTAGTAGAGCTAACTATATCTCGCGCCCCCGCAATGCACTGCTGATGACGTCACATATTACATCACTCATGAGATGGTCATTGACATCACGGATGACATCTCAAATGACATCACTGATGACATCATCCAGTGACTGAGTGTTTCTAAAAAGTTCAAGAATGTTATATATATATATATATATATATATATATATATCAACGAACAAACGAATTCTCAGCACTTCCACATCAACGATGGGCGAACAGAGAACCACGAACCACTGGAAATCTTGGCACTTAGATCTTTATTTGCTCCTCAGAACGACGCGTTTCAGGCAACACTTGCCCTTGATCACGTTACAGAGAAAGCCGTTCGCCATCTTAAATTAAATATGCTGTGCTTACACTCCACGTGGTATATAAACATAGAAAACACACTAGCACTTCATACTGATACACAGTTAGTTTTCTTTCTTTTTTTTTCTTCTTTTTTCTGCTTTTGTCACAGGTTGTTGTCTTGCAATACAATTTGCACACATGATATTAGAACTATTGGTACATTTACATCGTATTTCATGGCTCAATGCACTTTCAATTTTTAAAAAGAAATTCATACCATGAACTAAAAACCAAGGCATATATAGAAAAATGCATTTTAAAATTCATTTTAAAATTAATTGTTCAAGAGATTATAAAACCCGTTATTACCGCATAATGCTGGTTTAGCACAATTAAAACATATATGTACAACTAATTTTCTGGCATATTATCCTGCAATAAATTGCACCCCCTATTAACAGGTAACTCGCATGCTTCTGTAAACGAGCTACTTCTCTTGTTGTAACCATGATGTTTTTTAAAAACTGTGCAAACAATCGCCTATATTAATAATTTCGAAAGTGCAAACTATCAGCCGACAGTTAAACCATTGTCAAGGTCAAAACCTAACTGCTTAAATGCATACCCATACTGGTAAACTCATCTTTTACTTAAATCATCATTGCAAACTTGTTGATATCATTCAATACTGTGCAAAATATGCTGTTTGAAGTAAAATGCTATATACTGTGCAAAACATGTAGTATAACTAAAGTGCTGTGTGTGAAAAAGTGCTACCTTTGGCCAACTTGGCCTATTAAAGTGCAAGTGCTAAAACAATCTCAAAATACCATCATAAAAGCATTATCTCAATAAGTAAATATACATAGTGCGGACCCTGATGGAACCTGGGGAGGCCGCTGCAGAAATGAACCTTCAAGAATTTTTCCAATTTCTACCACTATCCCTCAATAGTAAACACAGAATACCATGTGGGGACAACAAATAATGTGGTTTTTGCCTATCTGATTTTTCTTTTCATAGTTGTGGTCTCATAAAAAATAATGTAAGTCCTCAGTGTTGTTAAGTCCATTAGGGAACTTACTGTCTAGCTCCAAAACCATGCGGGACTCCACTGCCTTAGCTTCCTTTCCCTATCGCCTCCTCTGTGTAGTTTGGGGACAGCAGCCACCACAAAATATTTCAAACAGTTAAGATTGTTGTCATGCATCTGTTTGAAATGGCGAGCCACCGGATAAGCTGTATCATTATTCACGATGGCTCGTAGGTGCTGCAGAATTCTGACATGCACCTGCAGCTTAGTGCTTCCCACATACCTTAAGCCGCAGGTGCACGACAGAATATACACTGCATACTCCGTTCTGCAGTTGAATTTACCCTGAATAGCAATCATATCAGGGCTAAATGGGGTAGTATAATGGGTTGTATTCTCCCCGAATCTGCAAGCTCTGCAGGAAGAGCATTTGGAAAAGCCTTGCTTAGGTTGCAGCCACATTTTTGCTTTAGACAATTTGGGGCTGCTCTTCACAATCTGTGTTCGCATCGAGGGGCCTTTTCTATATGTGATGACAGGTTGAGCAGGGAGCCTAGGAGCCAGTACACCATCAGTTAACACAATGGGCCAAATACGCCCGACTATTGATCGTATCTTCCTTTCTTGTTTACTATAGGTAGTAATTAATCTGGGGGCATTATTCTCATCAATGACTGTTTCCTTAGTACTGTAACTGGGAAAGAGAGATTCCCTCGTTCTTTCCCTCATTTTGCTTACTGCCTCTTCCAGAATTTTGTCACTGTAACCTCTTTTTCTGAATCTGCATAAGGCCTCTTCAGTGCACACATTGAGGTCTTCTTCTGTACTGCAGATCCTTTTTAGGCGTAAAAGTTCCCCATAAGGAATATTTTTAAACAGATGTTTAGGATGCGCACTGCTGGCATGAAGTGTTACATTGCCAGCCGTGGTTTTCCTATGCAAGGTGGTTGCTATCCTTCCTTCTTTTATGTACACTTTTACATCTAAAAACTCAATAGTTTACTTATTAATCTGCGAGGTAAAATTCAAATTGGCAGTGTTGTCATTGATACGGTTGATAAAATCAGAAGCACTTTGTTCACCCCCTCTCCATACAATAAAAACATCATCGATATATCTCATCCAGTATAAAACATGGTTGGTATATTCATCCAAAAGTATGGTTTTGAGGACCTGCTCCTCCCACCAGCCAACATGCAAGCATGCATAGCTGGGGGAGAAGCAGGCTCCCATCGCTACACCTCTTTTTTGCAAATAGATGTAATTTCCAAAGGTGAAATAGTTATTATGCAAACACCATGAAATCAACTTTAAAAGCATTTTGTTATGATTATAGCATACAATCGGCCTCATTTAAAAAATACTGTACTGCATTCAGTCCTGTGTCATGCTCTACACTTGTGTACAGCGATTCAATGTCCAGTGTGATGAACATCAAATCCTCTGTCCATTGAATGCCTTGTAATTTCTTCAGAAAATTCCCTGTGTCCTTCACATATGTGGGAAGCTGTTTTACGAAATCTTGCAGAAAAAAATTTATGTACTGCGTTGCTTTCTCTCCCACACTGCTGATAGCTGATATAATAGGTCTCCCTGGAATGGGAGTAGTGTTCTTATGGACTTTGGGGATAAAATAAAGTCTTGGCGAGACCGGATGTTCTACATGCAGAAATTTATATTCTTCTAAGAAAATGATTCCTTCTCGCTTCCATTCCAGAAACATCTTTTTCAGATTGTCTTTAGCCAAATTGTACTGCTTGTATTCTGTTTTTTCATAACACATTAAGTCATCTAGGTGTCTGCGTGCTTCCAGCACGTAATCTTTTTGTGGCCAAATCACTATATTGCCACCTTTATCAGATTTGGCAACAATGACTTCATGATTACTACTCAACCTCTTCACCAACTTGGAATATTGTATTTCTTCATTGCTCTTGTAGCGTTTCCTGTGTTTTATTTGATGATGTAGTTTCTTAATATCTTCCGTCACCACCTCATGGAAGATATCGATAGCATCCTTCGGCATATTGGGAATGAAATTCGACTTTGATTTGAAAGGGCTCATGCCCGCTCCTCGTTGCTTGATATTGGCATCTGCTAATCTCTCTTGAGTAGATTGTATTTCTGCCAAAGCTAGACCGCTATTGTTGGCTTCATTGCTGAGCTCATGTAAAGTATGTAAAGTGGGCACATCCGATGCCAATATATCAGTGTTTGAATCTGTCCCACTGGTATTGCTTGCTTGTGCCTCTTTTAAGCCATCCTTTATGGCAAAGAACGTTCTTAATTTCAACTTCCGAATGAAACAGAAGACATCAACCCTAGTGCGTGCATAATTGAAATCACTCATAGGACAGAAAGACAGTGGTAACAGTTGATTTTCGGCATCAGTTAGGGCCATCGTAGACAGGTTAATAATGGTATTGTCATCAGCCATTATTTTCGGCGCCAGTATGTTTTTTTCGGTTTTGTGTTTCCGTTTTTTGCGCCTTTCCCTTCTTCTTGCGTTCTTTCTGGCTCTATTTTCCTCTTTTGATGCCGTGGTCTTAATGTTTGGCGCCGGTCGAACGATAAAAAATCAACCTCTTCCCCTAGATCAAAAATGCGTGTGTGCCCAGATTCACTTATACTGCTCAAGCTCCCATTGTCAGAGGACAAATCACTTGTAAGGGAATCGCTGTCTGGTGCAACAGAGGTTTCACTTTCGCATGTATCCGCCTGATGTGCCCGAGCTACTATTGTGTTTACTGGTTTGATATTAAATTTTGCTTTTTTAGCATTTTCGTACTTACGGGCGAAGGTAAATATCCGCCCTAGCGCGTAATCAGCTTTGTCTCGGGAAAATTTGTATGCTTTACGAGTCTTGATCTTGTCTTCCTGTTTGGTTAATCTTTCCTGTATATCCTTTCTAGTTTTGGATATAAAATCACTCGGTTCTAATTTCAGTAGTTGTTCATTAATCAGTTCTATTTCCACTACTAAAGCTTGACGATCAATCTCTGCATATTTCACGAGTATTTTGACTAAATTCATAGATGCTACCAAGTTACTTTCACCCCATTCTTTTAACATATTGGATTAGGACTCTCGAAACTTGGAGCTAGCAGAATCCTTGGACCACGTGGGATACGTCCAACTTCCACATATTTGGTGAGCGATTTATGCTCCCACCATTTTGTAATCTCAGCTCTCATGCATTTTTCTAACTTTTTCAGTAGAGCTTTGGCATCTCCTTCCTTTGTTGTAGCCGTGCTGGTGGAAACCACCCCATCTGATGTAATTTTCGGCAAATTGCTAAACAGTTCTTCCGCAGCGGCCTCGCGCTCACGAACTGCCTCCGCTGACATACTGAGGGCAAAATGTAGTTTGTATTGCGCTCCGACGTTGCCTGTGCGAGCAACTCGGGCCGTGCCTTTCGCCCCTCCCCACCTATGCTCCTCGCCGGTTCACTCACCGCCTTTACAATTCAACGCTCGACTGGTTCTTCAACCGCGTCGGTGAATCTCCGGGCTTCTTTGAGACTGTCCAGCTGCAATCGGGGGCTGCCGCCAAAACTCCTTTTCCGGATCGTGGCACTCTGGTTGAGAGCGGCAGCCTGCTTCACGGGGAGTGGGTTCATCACGGAAGCAACCACCTTCCGTAATTGACATCAACGAACAAACGAATTTTCAGCACTTTCACATCAACGATGGCGAACAGAGAACCACAAACCACTGGAAATCTTGGCACTTAGATCTTTATTTGCTCCTTAAGAATGACGCGTTTCGGGCAACACTTGCCCTTGATCACGTTACAGAGAAAGCCATTCGCCATCTTAATTTAAATATGCTGTGCTTACACCCCACGTGGTGTGTATATATATATATATATATATATATATATATATATATATATATATATATATATATATATATATATATATATATATGCCAAGGTGTATAGAAGAATGAGTGTCTGAATGGATGATTTAGTGGGTGCGTGACTGACTGTATGAGTGATTAAACGCGTGTTAGTGAATGCATGGGTGAATTATTAATCTGTGTCAATGTCTGTATCAGTCTGTCAGTTGGTGTGTAAGTGGCCACATGGGTTGGTGAGTAGCTACATCAGTATCTATATGGGTTAATGATTGGTTGTCTGAGTACCTGTATGGGTGCCCGAGTGTCTGTGTGGGTGGGTGATTCACTGGGTGTATGGGTTTATGAGTGCGTGTGATAGGGACGGTATGGGTGAGTGAGTGTACATATAGCTGTGTTGGTGAGTGAATGGATGTCTCAGTGGTATATGTGTAAGTAACTACATATGTGAAAGGCAGTATATGTGAGTGTTGGAGTATATAAGTGAGTATATTTGACAGTGAGTGATTGTGTTAGTGGCTGCATGGATAAGTGTGTGCTTATGTCAGTAATTGTTGAAGAGAGTACGTATATGGTACTATCTGTATGAATAAGTGAGATGGTGTGTGTGTGTATAACTGTATAGGTGAGTAAATGGCAGTGTAATTAATTCTTTGGGTGACTGACAAGGTGTTTCAGTAACTCTTTGGGTGAGTGTCTATATGGGTGTATGAGTGGATATATCAGTGGCTGTATTGATGAATGACCATGTAAGAGTGACTGTATGGGTTAGTGAGTGGATGTGTGTGCAGATGTATGAATCACTGAGCGGGTATGTACTAACTGCTATTGGTCTGTCTATGGTTTCAATATTGGTAGTCTGTATTTTAGAGTGGGTGTATCAAAGGTTATATTAGGGGGTGAGGAGGTGCATCAGATGATCACGTGGATGATGTCATCAGTGATGTCATTTGAGATGTCATCAGTGATGTCACTGACCATGTCATGAGTGATGTAATATGTGACGTTATCAGCAGTGCATTGCGGGGGCGCGAGTTATAGTTAGCTATACTAACTATAACAGCCGAATTTCTCTGGTTTTATACGAGTGAAATGTCCAACTAACTATAACGTCCCTGAAACCTGTGGTTTTTCAGTGAATTTCTAAGGTTTTTTAAATGCTAATCCCTAACTATAATGTCCCTGAAACCTGTGGTTTTTTCAGTGAATTTCTAAGGTTTTTTTAAATGCTAATTTCTAACTATGCCTACATAGGTAGGACATTTGCAGAAAGGGGAAGAAAGGCGCAGAAAGAAGCAAGAAAAATGCAGAAAGAGGCAGAAAGGTACAGAAAGAAGCAAGAGATGTGCAGAAAGAACAAACAGAGGTGCAGAAAGAGGCCTACTTCGACTGTACCTTACAACAGACTCATACAAAGTTGCCTAATCACTAATCCTTCTACCAAGATGTCTTAAACCTCACTTTTCTCTTGAAGGTTCACTATTAATCGACTGCTCAGAATGTTTGGCCTACCAAATATAAAACAGCAGTCTGAAGCATATCACTGTTATAAGTCTGACCAAGTTTGTGAAGGTATGCATGCGTTTCTATGCTTTTACCTAGTGACATGTTAAATGAAAACATACAAACACTTGAATACCTGTGTTTCAAACAGCATACTCTGTAAATTTGTGTAAAAAAAGGTGTATGCATTTCTTTCTGCTCACAATACAGGGCACATGTGTATTCAATAGTATATTAGAGGGGCTCTATAACACATATATACATAAGACATGTCTGCCTGTGCAACCGAATGACAGGGCAGAACTGAGACGATTTGACCACCTATAGGAGAAGTTACCTGCTTTTTAAGCTACCATCTTCAGATGCATAACACATGTAAGAATACATATACAAGTAGACATATAACTCAGTCACAAGAGCACGCAGACCTTTAAACTTGACAGCTTGCACTTCCCATTTGAGTACAGAAAGAGGCAAGAGAAGTTCAGAAAGAAGCAAGAGAGTTGCAGAAACAGGCAAAAGAGGTGCAGAAAGAAGGAACAGGGGTGCAGAAAGAGGCAAGAGGGGTGCAGAAAGAGGCAAGAGGGGTGCAGAAAGAGGCAAGAGGGGTGCAGAAAGAGGCAAGAGGGGTGCAGAAAGAAGCAACAGAGGTGCAGAAAGAAGCAACAGAGGTGCAGAAAGAAGCAACAGAGGTGCAGAAAGAAGCAACAGAGGTGCAGAAAGAAGCAACAGAGGTGCAGAAAGAGGGGTGCAGAAAGAGGGGTACAGAAAGAGGGGTGCAGAAAGAGGGGTGCAGAAAGAGGGGTGCAGAAAGAGGCAGGAGGGGTGCAGAAAGAAGAAAGAGAACTGCAGAAAGAAGCAACAGAGGTGCTGAAAGGCACGAAGGGTGCAGAAAGAGGCAAGAGGTGTGCAGAAAAAGGCAAGAGAAGTGCAGAAAGAAGCAACAGAGGCACAGAAGGATGCAAGAGAAGTGCAGAAAGAGGCAAGAGGTGCAGAAAGAAGCAAGAGAAGTGCAGAAAGAGGCAAGAGAAGTGCAGAAAGAGGCAAGAGAAGTGCAGAAAGAGGCAAGAGAAGTGCAGAAAGAGGCAAGAGAAGTGCAGAAAGAGGCAACAGAGGTGCAGAAAGAAGCAAGAGAGGTGCAGAAAGGCAAGAGGGGTGCAGAAAGGCAAGAGGGGTGCAGAAAGGCAAGAGGGGTGCAGAAAGGCAAGAGGGGTGCAGAAAGAGGGGTGCAGGAAGAGGAGTGCAGAAAGTAGCAACAGAGGTGCAGAAGGAGGCAAGAGAAGTGCAGAAACAGGCAAAAGAGGTGCAGAAAGACGCAAGAGCAGTGCAGAAAGAACCAACAGAGGTGCAGAAGGAAGCAAGAGGGGTGCAGAAGGAGTGCAGAAAGAGGCAAGAGGGGTGCAGAAATTTGCAAGAGAGGTGCAGAAAGAAGCAACAGAGGTGCAGAAGGAGAAAAGAACTGCAGAAAGAGGCAAGAGAGTTGCAGAAACAGGCAAAAGGGGTGCAGAAAGAGGGAACAGGTGGGCGGACTGAGGCAAGAGGTGCAGAAAGAGGGAAGAGGGGTGCAGAAAGACGCAAGAGGGATGCAGAAATTTGGAACAGAGGTGCAGAAAGAAGCAAGAGCAGTACAGAAAGAACCAACAGAGGTGCAGAAAGAGGCAAGAGGGGTACAGAAAGAGGCAAGTGAAGTGCAGAACGAAGCAAAAGAGGTGCAGAAACAGGCAAGAGAACTGCAGAAAAATGGCAAGGCGAGGGGTGCACAAAGGGGTAGGAGAGGTGCACAAAGAGGCAAGAGGGGTACAGAAACAGGCAGGAGAGGTGCAGAAAGAGGGAAGAGCGGTACAGAAAGAAGCAAGAGAAGTGCAGAAAGAGGCAAGAGAAGTGCAGAAAGAGGCAAGAGAAGTGCAGAAAGAGGCAAGAGAAGTGCAGAAAGAAGGAAGAGGGGTGCAGGAAGAGGGAAGAGGGGTGCAGGAAGAGGGGTGCAGGAAGAGGGGTGCAGAAAGAGGGAAGAGGGGTGCAGAAAGAGGGAAGAGCGGTGCAGAAAGAGGGAAGAGGGGTGCAGAAAGAGGGAAGAGGGGTGCAGAAAGAGGGAAGAGGGGTGCAGAAAGAAGGAAGAGGGGTGCAGAAAGAAGGAAGAGGGGTGCAGGAAGAGGGAAGAGGGGTGCGGGAAGAGGGGTGCAGAAAGAGGGATGAGGAGTACAGAAAGAAGCAAGAGAGGTGCAGAAAGAAGCAACAGAGGTGCAGAAGGAGGCAAGAGAAGTGCAGAAACAGGCAAAAGAGGTGCAGAAAAACGCAAGAGCAGTGCAGAAAGAACCAACAGAGGTGCAGAAGGAGGCAAGAGGGGTGCAGAAAGAGGCAAGAGGGGTGCAGAAAGAGGCAAGAGGGGTGCAGAAAGAGGCAAGAGGGGTGCAGAAATTTGCAAGAGGGGTGCAGAAAGAAGCAAGAGAGTTGCAGAAAAGGGGTGCAGAAAGAGGGAACAGGTGGGCAGGCTGAGGCAAGAGGTGCAGAAAGAGGCAAGAGGGGTGCAGAAAGACGCAAGAGGGATGCAGAAATTTGGAACAGAGGTGCAGAAAGAAGCAAGAGCAGTGCAGAAAGAACCAACAGAGGTGCAGAAAGAGGCAAGAGGGGTACAGAAAGAGGCAAGAGGGGTACAGAAAGAGGCAGGAGGGGTGCAGAAAGAAGAAAGAACTGCAGAAAGAAGCAACAGAGGTGCTGAAAGAGGCACGAAGGGTGCAGAAAGAGGCAAGAGGGAAAGAGGCAAGAGGTGCAGAGAGAGGCAAGAGAGGTGCAGAAAGAGGCAAGAGAGGTGCAGAAAGAGGCAAGAGGGGTGCAGAAAGAGGGAACAGGTGGGCAGACAGGCAAGAGGGGTGCAGAAAGAGGCAAGAGGGGTGCAGAAAGAAGCAACAGAGGTGCAGAAAGAAGCAACAGAGGTGCAGAAAGCAAGAGGGGTGCGGATAGAGGCAAAAGAAGTGAAGAAAGAAGCAACAGGTGCAGAAAGAGGCAAGAGAGGTGCAGAAAGAAGCAACAGGTGCAGAAAGAGGCAAGAGAGGTGCAGAAACAGGCAAGAGAGGTGCAGAAACAGGCAAGAGGGGTGCAGAAAGAGGCAAGAGGTACAGAAAGAGGCAAGAGAGGTGCAGAAAGGCAAGAGAGGTGCAGAAAGAGGCAAGAGGGGTGCAGAAAGAGGCAAGAGGGGTGCAGAAAGAAGCAACAGGTGCAGAAAGAGGCAAGAGAGGTGCAGAAAGAAGCAACAGGTGCAGAAAGAGGCAAGAGAGGTGCAGAAACAGGCAAGAGGGGTGCAGAAAGAGGCAAGAGAGGTGCAGAAACAGGCAGGAGAGGTGCAGAAATAGCGAATAGGGGTGCAGAAAGAAGCAAGAGAGGTGCATAAAGAGGGAAGAAGGGTGCAGAAAGGGGCAAGAGGGGTACACGAAGAAGCAAGTGAGGTGCAGAAAGAGGCAAGAGAGGTGCAGAAACAGGCAAGAGAGGTGCAGAAAGGCAAGAGGTGCAGAAAGAGGCAAGAGGGGTGCAGAAAGAAACAACAGGTGCAGAAAGAGGCAAGAGAGGTGCAGAAACAGGCAGGAGAGGTACAGAAAGAGCGAATAGAGGTGCAGAAAGAGCGAATAGGGGTGCAGAAATAAGCAAGAGAGGTGCATAAAGAGGGAAGAAGGGTGCAGAAAGGGGCAAGAGGGGTACAGGAAGAAGCAAGTGAGGTGCAGAAAGAGGCAAGAGAAAAGCAGAGAAAAAAGAAAGGTGCAGAAAGAAGCAACAGAAATGCAGAAAGAGGCAAAAGAGGTGCAGAAAGAAGCAAGAGTGGTTTGCACACCATTAGTACCAATTTAATACTCGCAATAAGTAACAGGTGACCATTCTAGGTTTGCAAAGGGCCTTCCACCACGCTGTAACACTTGTCACTGCATTTTTGGTAGCGTTTCAGCAGTTTGAGCTAGAAACAAGGTTTTTATTTTGTTCAAATCTGCAGATTATGCAGCAGATGATGGATTATGTGGCAAATGCGGAAAATGTATAATTGTGCTAAAGTCGGTGCAGCCAAACAGTCGCATAATTCCAGTGGCCCTGCTCATACCTCCGACTAGGTCCAGAGGTGCTCCTCAGTGGTTCCTTCTTTTTTTTGTCTCATTGAGTTTATAGTATAGCTTCTATGGAAACGAGGAAGACTAAACCTGAGGTTACCACTCCACAACACAGACTACCATACCACATAATTACTCTCCATAACAGTCTCACTTTACATAATTCCTATACACTAAATACCACATACTTTCAAGCCATATAATTTCACTGCACAGCATACCGCATATTTCCACTACACACAACGTACATCCACTCCAAAAAACATTAGTAAAAAACTTTTACATTCACAATGCCAATAGCCGTAACTTTTGCAAATGCGAGACCTATTACATTCCAAATGCTTCTTTAACTAGTAGGTGCGTTTGCAGAGTGGTAGAGAAAGGGGGCTGGGCCTCCGACCAGCGCTCAGGAATTCCGCTGCGTAGGACTTACCAGGAAGGCTTCTTGGCCCCCCAAAGTCCCTCAGGAGTAAAGTGGACTTCATCCCCCAACCAGTAATGTGCCAGGAGGCGCGTTTGCAGAGTGGTGGAAAAAGGGGGACGTGGCCTCCGAAGACATCTTAGCAATCCCACTGTATGGGACTTACTGGAGGTAACAGGAGAGGTAGTTGGCCCCCAAGGACATCCTTGGGGGCCAACTATCCCTTCTATTACCTCCAGTAAGTCCCACACAGCAGGATTGCTAAGCTCTCATGGCAGGCCACGCCCCCTTTGCCCACCACTCTGCAAACGCGCTCCCTGGCATGCTCTTGGTTGGGGGATGAAGTCCCCGTGCCTCCTGAGGATCCCAGGGGGCCAACTAGCCCTCCTGTTATCTCTAGTAAGCCCCACACAGCTGGATTGCTGAGAGGAGGTCCAAGGCCACGCCCCCTTTTTACACCACTCTGCAAACGCAGCTCCTGGCGCACTGCGGCTTGGGGGATGAAGTCCACTTTAGTCCTGAAGTCCTCAGGACACAAAGGGACCTCATCGCCCCACTAGCAGTGCGCCAAGAGGTGAGTTTGCAGAGTGGTGTAAAAAGGGGCATGGCCTCGGACCAACTCTCAGCAATCCCACTGTGTGGGGCTTACTGGAGGTACCTGGTGGGCTAGTTGGCCCCTAAGGACCCTTAGTATTCAAGGGGGCTTAATCCCCCAATCTAGAACGCGCCAGGAGGCGCGTTTGCACAGTAGTGCAGGGAGGGGGCGGGGCCTCCGGCAAGATGCCAGCTTTTTTTTTTTCTTTGGTTTTTGGAAGGGGGGCTGTGTGGCCCCCCTTCCCTTAATTATTTTTGGGCCCTGGGGACTCCATCCCCCAGGGCCTGAGCATTCTTTTTAAACAGGAAGGTGGCCGCGCGGCCCCCCTCCCATGGTTGATTTCGGCCCCGGGGACCCCATCCCCCGGGGCATGACCACATATTTAATTATTTATTTTAAACTTACTTTTAAGGAGGGGGGCCACACGGTCCCCCTCCTGAGGCCATTATTGGCCCCGGGGACCCCATCCCCCGGTGCATTGCCTCAGTTTTTTTTAAGGTTTTTTTTTCACGGAAGGGGGGCCACATGGCCCCCCTTCCCTGGGCCACTTCTGGCCCCGGGAACACCATCCCCCGGGGCCAGCCCTCACGTTGGGGACCCCCAATGCCCCCGCGGTCCCTGCCGGCCCCCCGTATGCTGCGGGAGCAAGCATTGCTTTTGGACAAGGGGAGCTGCTTACTTGCAACTCCCCTTGTCCAAAAGCAATTCTGCTTTGCTTCGTGGAAGCGAGAAGCAGAAGTTTGCAATGACAGGGCAGAAGCCGTGCTCCCACCCTGCCATTGCAAACTGCAATGTCCAGGGGATGGGCACCCCGGGACATTACCGAAGCCGGCCCTGAGGGGTGGTGGTCCCCAGGGCCATCTAGGGCTCCAAGAGGGGGGCCGCGCGGCCCCCCTCCCAACATTTACATAGCCCCGGGGAGGTGGTGGTCCCCGGGCCGTGTGGGGGGGCTCGAGCCCCCCCACACTTTTTTTTTTTTTTTTTAAATCAGAGCGGTGGCAGACCCCGGGGCTGCGGGGGGGCCGCGTGCCCCCCGCATATAATTATTAAAGCCCCGGGGAGGTGGCAGCCCCCGGGGCTGCGTGGGGGGAGGCTTGAGCCCCCCCACGCATTTTATATTAGAAAAAAGTCCCATGGAGGTGGCGGTCCCAGGGGCTGCGTGGCCCCCGCAAGTAATCAGCATGGCCCTGGGGGGATGGCAGTCACTGGGCCGGCTGGGGCCCCCGCGGGCCCCTGCCCTATATTTTTTGATTGCCCCTGGGACTTGGCCCACCCAGGGGCTGATTAAAATGGGGGAGACCGCGCTTAGTTTTTTTTAATTTTTCGGCGGGATTCGCGCACCCAGCGCGAATCCTGCCGATTTATTTATTTTTAAAAATCCTTTTTTTGGCCCTGGGGGTCCCTGACCAGGCCTAGGGGGTCAGGGTGTTTCTACCCTGCCCCCTTTTATTCATTTTTAACCTTTTTTTTACCTTTTTCTTGTGACTCAGTTCTACCGAGTCACAAGATGGCTGTCAACACTCCTTTGTTTGGTGTGTTGGCAGCCAATCAGAATGAAGCTCGGGAGGGTTCACAAATCCTCCTCGGCCACCAGATATTTATATTTTTTATTTTTTGAATTTCTCAGGAACTACTGAACCGATTTACACCATTTAAAAAAAAGAACGCTTTCTGAACCAAGACCTACCAAATTTGGTGTAATTCTGTTCAACAGTTCGGGCTGTAGCTTTCTCTTAAGTTTCCTATGGAAATTAACATAGAGAAAACGCGTTTTGGGACCCCCCCCTTTTTTCTCGGCCCCCGTTCGATGAATCACCCCGAAACTTTCTAAACAGGAGCTGACCTGAGCGAAGATTTGTCAAATGGCCCCAAAGATATTGGCAAAAGAAAAAAACGCTTTTTGAATAGAAACAAGGTCCTAACTATAACTACCTACTGGCGACCGCCAGTAGGTAATATATTCTGCATGAGGTTATGCCTTATATTAATTTACGGATGCCGATACTTTCATAACGTTACCTGGGGCATTATGGGACTAGTAGTCCCGTTCGTGATATTAATGAACAACATGTAGGCTGACATTTTCGTCTGCAAGTTCACACAATTGGTGTTTTTTAGCTTCTTACATGTTGTTCAAGCCGATCATCAGATTGCCCTTGGTTGTTGAGTGAGATTGTGCAAGATCTTGCGGCTCGCTGTTTAAAGGGAACTTCATTACATCACCCCCTCTGCAGTGTCTTAATAAGAGAGTAGGCCTTGCGGATGTGTCGCCATCGGGTCTCAATTCGAGGGAAGTGTTGTCTCCTCTATATTGGATCAACAATATATGAGCAGCATGTTTTTATCTTTGTATTTTTTTTATATATTTTTATTCAGGTTACATTGACTGAAGGGGTCAGTGCCATGTTATGAGTGTAAACATGTACAACATTGTGTTCTAATTAGGATATGCCCTACCCATGAGCAGGCAATTTGGTTTTCCGTGTGCTTCCTTAATGATTTACATTAGCATTTTTACCGGCATTGTGGACTAATTACGCATTACGCAGTTAAATGCTGTTTTTATATACCTGCATTTTGCTTTGATATGCTGTTTGCGATATTTTCACCTCTTTAGCCACATTTTCTTGAATGTGCATTAAGCACTTCGGTACATCTTTTTTCTATGTTTATCAGTATGCACCCGGCCTAAGAGTGGGGGATGGGCTATTTATGCTCACATGTGAAGGGCGCAGGCCAGATTGAGAAAGGCTGCTTAGCTAGCCGAAACGTTTCTCTTCAGTGGCGGGGTCGAGGGAGACCCGAGAAAATAAAGAATGCCATATACCTTCAGCCTTGAGTGCGTGCCTTCTTCTGATGGGAGCAGGATGGATTGTGGATATATATATATAAACAAATAAGGGGAGTAGCTATGGGAGCTTGTTTCTCCCCTAGCTACTCATGCCTCCATATGGGTTGGTGGGAGGAAATGGTACTAAACAGAGATCATAAAACAGATGTAGATAATCATGTCAGGATTTGGCTACGCTATATAGACAATTTATTCGTAATATGGCAAGGCACTGAAGATTCAGCACAGAACTTTGTAAATAGCATTAATCAAAACAACATTAATCTACATTTTACTTCTAACATCAGCAGTACTAGTGTGTGTTTCCTTGATGTGGAAGTATATATTGAGAACAACAGAATTGAAACAAAACTTTATCGAAAGAAAACCGCAGGAAACAGCACGCTACATGCGTCCAGCCAACATCCACGTCATATCATCCATAGTATACCCTATGGAGAAATGTTGAGGATGGGCCGCGCATGTAGTAGAGAAGGAGACCTTATAGAAGCCCAAAAAATGAGTAAATTAAGATTCCTAGAACGAGGCTATAAGGAGAGCACCTTAGACATAGCTATTGATAAAGCCAACAAAATCAATAGAAAGGAACTCCTGATGAAGAAGGCCCTACGAGATCCTCTTTCTATTCAGAAGAGTGAAACTGAAACAAGATTGATTTTAACATACAGTAGGGAACAGAATACCCTACGTAGAATAATCAACAACATTTGGCCAGTGGCTAGAAATGATCCAGTCATTGGGAAATTGTTGCCAAAGAATCCAAACATTACATTTCGCAAATCCAAATCCATGAGGGATTATCTTGTAAAAAGTAGTCCAGAAGTCATCAATACTACAAACTGGCTTAGCAAACGTAAAGGATTTGTAAAATGCCAAACGTGCAGGGCATGTAAATATGGGACTAATAAAACAATGTATACTACTCCATTTTCGGATGTTCCAAAGAAAATTACAAAGTTTCTCACCTGCCGTTCAGAATATGTGGTGTATGTGTTGGTGTGCTCTTGTGGGCTGCAGTATGTGGGCAGTACCAAATTACAGGCCCACAAACGTATACTGCAGCACATGAGAGCAATCACTAACAATGACCACACATACCCAATTGCACGACATTTTAAGGAGAAGCATGCCAGCAGTTTGGAACATTTATCATATTTTTTGATTGACTCGATCCCAGTTTTGAGGAGAGGGGAAATAGGGAAGCAAAATTAAGACGCTTGGAAACCCAGTATATCATAGAACTTGATACCAAGACCCCCAATGGACACAATTCTAGTGAGGATTTTCACACATGGTTACATTAAACTAGATGTCTATAACATAACCATTCCTCATATATCAGTATTCCCTCATGTGTCCTATGTCCATATGTCTGCATTCAATACACGATAATTTGTACTTTTTAAACTAGCCTGATTAGAATCATCATGAAAATATCCTTCGGTTGCCTATTAGCATTTATGCTACATATCAAAAAGGAAACTGGATTTTGATTGAAATTCTGTATAGGTTCTTTTTTAAATTTAGTTAGTTAATAAATAGCCATGGGACAGGGGCTGTTCCGGGCAATAGACTTTAATCTTATTTAAGCACTTTAGCACTTTTTAGATAAACTTTGAGACGAGTAATGCTGGCCAAATGAAAAAGAATTGTGCTAGGACAATAATCCTTATGACCAGCAACAGGGAAATGTTTTAATCAACAAAAATATTTTTATAGGAGCTATGTATTTTACTAATATATTTATTGGCTTTTATATTACCAACCAATTTGATAGAGAGATTTAAAAAGTTTAATATGCCTTTTAACATTGTTGAATTATTTATACTCTACCTTTTTATGTATTTAATATATATATACAGATTGGTTTTAGTATATACATAAATATTATATTAACATCTAATCCCTTATAACAATTAAATGTAATATTATTGTTTGCTGAATTTGCACAGTTTCTATGTAAGATAGTCGTGAAGTATTTTCTCTATGTTTATCTAAATCCCGTTTTGCACGAGTGAGGCACTTGGCACTTTAAAAGAGATTGTGTAACTCCTAGAGCGCGTCATGTGATCAAGGCCGAGTGAGGCCGAAACGCGTCATGGCGGTTGTGGTGATGGACGAATAAACTTTCAATATATGCACGAAGCCTGGATTCGTCTCCGTTTGTTCCTGGGAAAAGGAAGTAGTGGTGAACGGTGCAACAGGAATAGGAATAGGAATAGGAATATATATATATATATATGATTCGTATATCATCTCTAGCCCACAGAAATCCAATTTCCAATAATCTATATTTCGGCAACATGCCATACATTAAATATACAAATACAAGAGCAGCAGAAAGTAAAAAATCAGCAAGTTAAAATTTTTAAAACAAACCACCAGCTCATAAAAATACAAATCTGAATTCATGCATGGGTCCGCAACTACATAAAATCATAGATCCAGGATAAAAATACATGTTGGTGTAATTAATAAATTCTAGATTTGTACAATAAGATAAAAGTGCCAATTTAATTTGAAGCAGCAGTTCCCCTGTTTCTCATCACCCATGCATGAAACAAGAACCTAGACAGTGCAAATAACAAATGTGGGGTTGCGTCGGCTTGGAGAATTCTAAAGGCGTTCTCATTCCTTAAAGTGCCTAATTCCCTGCAAATGGGTATCAACCATTTTACACGTGGTCCTTTGTAGGCAGGGCCGGACTAGCCGTAGCGGGCACCGGGTGATTCCCTGTGGGCCGGAAGAGTGGGGGTAGTTGTTTTTGGTACAGGGGGCTGGTTTTGCAGCACTGCTGCAATATCAGCCCCATGTACCAAAAGCAGCTGCAGTGTTTTCCACCCACACCCCTGCCTCCCCCAGCCCCCTCCCCCCAGTGTCCGGTCCAAATCAACTGCCAGGGCCGGTTTGCGTTCCCAGTCCAGCCCTGTTTGCAGGCTGGACAAAAGAATAACAGATGGGGTGAATCCTCCCTCTTATAGCCACACATTTGGCACTCCTGGTCTATAGTGTTTGGTATCCCTGACCATTTTGACTTAAAACTGTTGAGGGGGAGATTTCAATGTCTGAATTGCACATAATGTTTTTTAGCTAAATTCGGCTCTTTGTCATCACAGAAAGTTTCCAAGAGGAAGTTACCCTTAAACATTAGAAATGAGGTACTTAAAGTGCCTTGTGCATGCATTAAACGATTATTGCCTTTATAGGGCCAAATTCACAGAACTAACTTAAGACAAAATCCTAAACTTACTACCATTTTGGTATTCACAGAAGGCACTTACTCATTTTGGTATCACAGAAGGCACTTAGTCATTGATGAGAAAGTGCCTTCTGTGAATACCAAAATGAGTAACTTACTCATTTTGAGTAACTTACTCATTTTGAGTAACTTACTCATTTTGGTATTCACAGAAGGCACTTACTCATTGATGAGTAAGTGCCTTCTGTGAATACCAAAATGAGTAAGTGCCTTCTGTGAATACCAAAATGAGTAAGTGCCTTCTGTGAATACCAAAATGGTAGTAAGTTTAGGATTTTGTCTTAAGTTAGTTCTGTGAATCGGGCCCTTCATTTTAAAATTGAGTTTTCAATTCATTCGCAGTGATTGTTGGGCAGCAACCCACTGGATCATGCCAGAGTTTGGACAAGCCAATCTCCTTAATTGCTTTCCGATGGCTAAGAATTTCATTCAGCCCATTTCGGTATAACGAGAGTTCAGGGGTAACCCAGATGCGTCTCCAGTAAATAAGCGGGCAGAGTTCTGTCTTGTCAGTAATCAGCCTGAGTCCCAAGTCAAGCCTCAAAGGTAATAGGGGAATGCTGGCTGGTAGACACAAAAGCTGCCTTATAAATCTATTTTCAGCCATTATCAAAGATATTTGGTTATTGTGACCCCAAACCTCAGCCCCGTAAAGGGATCCCGCAAGGGCCTGGTGTGTGTATACTGAATAACAGGCGAAACAAACTTACAATGAGACCCCCTATATAGGTTCAGCAACCCCCCACTTGGCTGCTCCAGTTTCAATCTCCTCTTAGCAACTTGCGATGACCAATCTAACTTCTCATCTAGTGTGATCCCCAGATAGTCAAATCGGTTTACCTGCTCTCGGGGAACGCTATTCAAAATGGGATTGGATCGTGTGGAGGGACAGGGATTAAAAACCATAAATGTGGTTTTACGTATATTAATTTCCAGCCTCATCTCACAGAATCTGCTAAAACCATCAAGCAGTTTCTGGAGCCCCATTGGTGTCTTTGATAATAAAAGTGTATCGTCAGCAAACATGAGGGCCGGAACACTCATGCCTGCTAAATGTGGGGCCTCAGTGTCACAACTATTTTAAGAAAACACTAGATCATTTAAAACACAGTAAAAAGGGTAGGTGGCAGAACACAACCCTGTCTAACGCCACGTAAAACAGGAATGGGCTCTGTAACTTCGCCAAGCTTGACACCGCTGATTTGCGCATAGTTATTCTGGTGTAACCTCTCTATTATGTTACGCAGGTAAACTGGAATGTCAAGTTCAGCAAGGCATTTCTACAGCCGAGTTCTGGAGTCCAGGTCAAACTCAGATCTAAGATCAACAAAGACTACATTGAGCCTCCCTTTCTCAAAGCTTACGATCTTCCAGTAAATCAACTGCAGTCTAAAGACCTGGTCAACCGTGGAAGTATTGGCTCGAAAGCCACATTGTTGGGGACAAAGTGAGTTGCTCTCCTTAAGCCACTGCTGAAGCCTGCCTATTGTGACCCTGTTAAAAAGTTTTTGCGTGGTGTCTAAAAGGCCTATAATTGGCAGCTTCCATAGGGCCACCTTTCTTGTATATGGGGAAAATCTCTGCCTCCGCCCACGTTTTGGGAATGCTGGCCCCATTTAAAACAGCATTAAAAACCATAGTAAAATAGGGTACCGATATGTCTTTTTCTAATAAAAACAAGTCATCTCACTCAACTCTACCCTTATGACTACTCAAAACTGGCTAACTGATAATTACCTCATGCTCAATACATCCAAAACAGAATTACTTCTTGTTGCTCCGCCTAATCACACCCCCAAGATCGACCACTGGCTGAAACAACTTACGGCCTTCAACTGCACTCCCCACATTATCGATTCTGCGAAATCCCTCGGAATTACACTAGATAAGCACTTGAACATGCAGATCCATATCAGCAATTTAAGCAAGGGTGCTACACACCAGATGAACATACTAAGGAACCGCAAACCATTCCTTCCACAGGAGGATTTCAAGATGGCGGTACAAGCTCTGGTACTGCCCAGGCTAGACTATGGTAGCTCCATGCTATGTGTACTTCCCAAATATAACTTGGCCCCACTAAGAGCCTCCAATAATGCCGCAGCCAGGCTGATCACGGGTACAAAAAGAAACAACCACATCTCCCCAGCCCTCAAATCCCTAAACTGGCTGCCATATGAAGCAAGAATACAGCTAAAAATAGCTTGCATGACACACAAAGCCATTCATCTCAAGGCTCCTATTTATCTGGCTCAAAAATTATAACTATCTGGAGGTTGCAGACACTCAAGAAGTGCAAGCTCATTGCTCCTAAAACCACAGATCTTCCACAAAACAAGAACGAGTCACAGAGCCTGATCAGGCGCTGCACCAAAGATTTGGAACTCTCTTCCACCGGAAGTCCGACGAATTTCTTCCACTGCTTACTTCAAAAAGGAAGTTAAAAAAATCCTAATGACTAAGTTCTTGCCTTAAACGGACCGGGCCCCATTGCTGATTGACTGCCTACTGATTGACTACCAGATTATTGTGCACCTTTGATTCGCAGCACTTGACTGTTCTGCTCACTTATGTATTGAATGTTCTTCTACATGCACCATATCCATCCTACCCTATTTGTGATGTACTCCTATCTTGCTCGTTTTTATGTATACTCTTGTTATGCTTGTCCTTCTCACCTCCTTACCCCACCTATCTTAAATGTAAAGCGCTCCAATACCCACCAGGGGCACGTTTGCGCTATATAAAACTTTCTAAATAAATCTAGTCAATGGCAGGTGCTTTACGAGGTGCTATCATTCTAATTGCCTCTTCTACCTCTGTACACTTTATCAGGGGAAAGTCGTCTTTAACCCTCCCAGTCCCTGGATGCAAAGGAGTGATTGAATGTTCAGGAACTGGGACCTCAACAGGTTTAGCTTCGTATAGATTAGTAAAATGGGCTACCCATGCCTCGGCTTCCACGTTATCAATTTTGGATGTTCCCCGTGGCAATTAAGTTCCAAAATAAGGAGTGTTATCCCTTGCAGCTGCTAAGAGGAGTAGCCAGTTTTGCCTATGCCATTCCCTCTTTGCCCTTACAAGGGACCGTTTTATACACATCTCTCTTTTCCTGGATGACTTCCTTGCCACAGGACTTAATTGCAATGATCAGAGCGTTTTTTGCCAAAGTACAATCTTTGTTGAACTAGGATGGTATGCTACTCCTTGGCCAATGGCTTTTGGTTTCTCTGAAAAAGTCCACCTTTAAACTAATGAAGTGGGAATTATGTGCGGCTTCAACCTCTGATGTGGCTGATTCCTCAAAAAGGCCCAGGCTTCAAAGTGCTAAAAATCTCCAGAGCTTGCCCCACCTTGTTATAGATTGATTTCAGGGCCCTCTCAGACCTAGCGACAGCTGACTACTGAATTCTTCATTTATTATTCGTTAGTTTACACTTCTCATCAAGTGGTTGTGAGTGAGATAGCTGGGTTTGTAATGATGGAAGTTCCAGCTCCACCTCAAGGGCATTATGGTCACTATCATGCCTCTGCGCCACCACCATGTCCTCTATGAATGGCCAGAGTTTGATATCTAAGAGGACATAGTCAATGAAGCTAGTGCTTCCAATTCTATTAAAGGGTGACTGCCTTTTCTGTCAGATTTGGTCCTTCCGTTGCATGCTCGAATCATGCAATTAAAGGTTAGGGCATTTAGTTGTATTGCCAGGGAGACCACTTTTTAATAGGGGGAATGATGAGTGCAGAAACTGAACAAGTTCTGTTCTCTTCCGGCAGAGAGCAAAAATTAACCAAATCCAGGGGTTCAATCTGACAATTAAAATCGCCACCCCTCCCCCCCCACTATTTTTTGCACATCGGGGTGAAGGCCAGTTGTGTGAGATTAACACTTCTATGGTGAGGGATTCCTGACGCTTGGCAGAAGGTCTTAAATAAGTGTTGTAGATGTTGACTGAACATCAATTAGGTAGTTTAATAGATAGACAAAGAATGTCCTCAGCAACTATTTCTGACCCCAACACCTTACATCCCGCATGTACGCCAGTCCAGGTCGAGAGTCCCCCAGAAAGTCTTCCCTTGCCAAGCGACCTGGCATTAGCACCGAATATAGCGAAGTTCAAATGGCTAATTTCACGTGTTAGCCAAGTTTCTAAGAAAAGACAAATGTCAAAGGTGTTAATATAGTTAGTTCAGTCGGGGTCATCCAGTTTGGCGCCCAGACCAGCAACATTCAAGGAAAGTATCCTTAATTTTTTTATGCATCCATGAAGGGTGCCTAGTCTGCTGGGGGCCCCCGGTGTGTGTCATATGACTACCACCCACTGAGTCTGATGGCTTGTTGACTCATTGGGGGTTTAACACTTTAAGATCAGGCGGAATGCAAGTGGGGAGGAGTTCAGTACTCCCGCAGTGGTCAGCCTCACGATCTATTTCTTGAGAAGCTGCTTTCACTGTAGGCCACTCGCAGTGCTGTAAGGGTACTGAAGGTCCCGAACTTTACCACCCCGTCTAAGACTGTAAGAACAAGCATACATCTTCTTCCCACCAATTACCCTACTAAAAGGTTTAACACTCAAGACATGAATAGGACTGCTTCCTTCATTGAGTCAATCGACATTGTCCAGCGGTCCATACCTATTGAGCACTGGGATATTGTACAGTTCCACTAACTATGGCTGGTAGAGGTTCAGGTGCGTAGGGCACTAAGGTTGGGGGTTAGAGGCGGCTTCCGTTGACCTGGAAGGGGGTCTTTAAAAATAACCCAAGGGAAATACTCTCACCCCAAAGACCCTCAAGGGTCCGAAACCATCCTTACATAACGAAAGGACTACAGCAGGGTCCCTAAAATTGATGATCACGCAGTCTCCTGGACAATCCTTGACCCCCTTCCCAAGGCAACCCACACGCCGTGTAAACAGAATGTCATTAGCCTTCTCTGAAGGGTAGTCCTTATACTTCCCTAGCTAGTTAAGGCACTTGTTTCTTAATTGTATATGGGTTTCCCTTAGCCCATCCCCAAGTCTCGGCACCCAAGTCATTACAACCACATAGGGACATGCTTCCGTAGGAAAATCAACAGTCACAAGGTCCTGGCTGTCACAGGGAGGGGAGTCACCATTCTCTTCCTACCCAGGGGGACTCTGTGATTATGGAGGGTGGTATCAGTCGTGTGATTGATGACTTTTGGGCAAGCACCACAAATGTTCTCCAGGCTCTCAGGCGGGCCTTGGAACAATTGATTTGCGTGACTGTGGTGGCGAGCTCCTGCAAGCATTTCTATGTGAGGGAGAGACTTCTGGCTGAGGGCATTCAATCAGAGGGTTGACTTTGGTCAGAGAAAGTACCCTGGATTCAAGTACGGTCAATTTGTCCGGTAGTGGTGCAAGTTCTGAACGAATCAGTCCCTTAAGTTGGTCCATCACATCATCCACAATGGTGACTATTCATTCCGGTTTGGTTATGTCAGGACTTTCTCCCCCTTTCTGTTGGAGGATTGTGCGGGATTTGGCTTTAGGTTTTACGGGCAGAGCAGGTGTAGAGTTGCTTGCCATAGATGATTTATTAGAATCAGCCCGTTCAGATTTGGACCCCAAGATTTCCTGTGGTTTCTTTTCCTTCACTGAAGAAGTGGTTAAGGGGAACCTGGTGGACCTCGAGACTTGGGTACTGGAGGACATAGATATAGTCGCTGCTCCCGGTTCTACAGGGACCTCTGGAGGGCGCAAGTATGGATGTGGGAGATATTATTCTTGATGTACTAGGTGGGGTCTCTCCACCGCTCCCAAGAGAGCCTCCTCTCAGTGAGCTCAATTTCCGTGGCTTTAGTTCATATGGCCCTCTGGAGCATTTTGTCAATAGTGGTTACCTTGGCTGGTGGCTCGGCAACAGAAACCCCACCAGTGCATTTACGTTTTCTCATGGTTAGAACTTGGCAAGCTTCTCAAAAGAATAAAGCAGTGGGACTCACCCTTGTAGAACAAAAGTATCTTTATTTAGTGCAGCAGCCAAGGGGGTGGCCCAGCCCAGCCTTGTCCGGCTGCGCGCAGATGGACCCACTCTTTGCCCGGGCCACGCTTGGGAGCGACCAGCACGTCCTGCGCAGCAGGAGCCCCTGCTGGCTAATATAGGTGCATCCGGGCGCTGCTGGAAGTGCTGGCGGCTTCCTGCCGCGTGTGACGCTGGGGCCTGTAGTCCTGCCCCCACCGCTAGCGCAGAGAAAAGAACTCAGGGAAATCACGCCTAGGGTCAGGAGGTCGGATCTAACACAGATTTTCAAAATAACCAATGAAAAGTATCTGATATCCATTGAGATATATTGTAAGTGAATGTATCTTATGGGGGTACCATGAAATCTGGCTCGAGTCAGGTCCACGTGGTTCAATTGAGGACACCCATGTCCTGGCCTAGAACACAGTGTCACAGTGAACTTTTCCTCCCTATGTTGCCTCGCAATCAGCTTGTCTTTGATTGAAAACATTACAAAAGAAACTGGTGTACCTAAATCGCAGAAATACTGAAACCTTTAAATAAGGTCTAATGCAAGACTTCTGGCATGTCCTTTTATGCTATCCTACTAGCAAAGCCAATGTAAAAACTCGAATAAGTACAAAACCATAAGACTCACCTCTTTTGGTCTGGAATACGCAGAGCACATCTCACAAGCACTTCTGTCACTTCAAACAGAGGGCAAGGCAGAACTGAAGACTGTCATGATCATAAGAGCACTCAAGACCGTGCATTCTAATGAATCTGAAAAACAGATCCTTTAGCTAGATTCAAGTTTGCAAATGAGTGGCATTTTGGAAATACGACTAAAAGGCACAATATTCAGTATTTCACCCATCTGGCACTTATTCGGATACTGAAAGACATATTCATATACAGTTTGAATATTAAAGGAAAGCTGCACGAGAGTGGGAGGATGGCAGGAAACAGATTGCAGAGACATGCACTCTTCAAGCAAAACCTAAGAATGGCAAAGCCATGTCACTGATAACAATCCAACAGGTATGCGGCATGTTACTATCCACTTTAACAGTGCATTGAAAATACACTAAATGAGAAACAATTTCTAAATGTTACCCAAATTGAAACAGCAATGAAGGCCTGAAGACTCACCTGCTTCAGCAGCAACATGGACTTATCTGCTATCCTTGGCTCTGACTCATCGACTCGGATATCAGTTTACTGTGAATTTCCCTTTCACGTTTCTTTCAAACGCACAAAATTCTCAAGCGTTCCGAGATTAGTGTAAAAGGTCTCACAGCAGATGTAAGAAAATTATTAAGGTTTGTTACGGGTCGCGTTAATATGAATGCTATATTTATTAGACATCCCAAAAGAAATTTGAGATAGCCAGAATAGGAGCCAATTGAGAGTAGTGTAAAATGATGTGTGTACATAAAGATTCGCATACAATGCAAACAACAAGTTTAAATTGGAATTTTCTCATCTGGAGGTCAGAGTGCTAAAGACTGACGGTTAGGCGGCAAAATGAAATTATTATTACGCCAGTATTCATTTTATAGTTATCACAGATTGCAGTGCCCTTAAAAAGGAGACAACACAACCTGCCATCGTTCTGTGCCAAGGCGCAGCAAGCCACAGTAATTCTAAACTATCCTTCACTTCATAGAAACAAATCAACTAGCTGGGTGGCCTTGTCAAACACTGCAGCAGTAGCGCTGCTCTGCTTAAGGAGAAATGTTCTATGGTGTGGTTCTACCGATTAACGCCTAATGCCAGCAGCACTTTTTGCCGAAGCATGACGATTATTCCATCATGCATATCATTAGTGACTGGTGCACACATCACATATTTAATTTAAGCTCCTAATTATTATAAAAATAGGCATGGCCTGAGCACTGCACACTCACCAGCCTGAGCAACAACTCAAGTATATGGCAAATACAAGTAAATGCAATTTTTTTCAAAATACAGTTTTATATTTGTCATTAGTCCCGCACAGGTTTCCTCCCCTGCCTTTCCTATGTAAGATTTATTAGAACATTGGAATTTCGAGCTCTAGACTGAAAATAATGGCGTAATAGGGGATTTATATTGCTTGCTATAGGCCCTGACCCTCAGTTCTACTCTGCATCAGCCTCTTTCAAAGGAGCCTCTGGTAATGTTACAGGCTTCCGACCAGGGCAATACTGATAATTTGATTCTCTTTCTCATAACTAAAAGCCATTGCATGCAGCAGGACCTTCAGTTGACTACAGCCCACTGAAGACTATAACCATTACTGCACTCTAATGAGGGTTACAACTCTAAATTAGACATGGAACACTATCAAAAGATGCATTTTGATGGGCACCTAGCAGGTTGATATGTACCCAAAAGATTCATAGTGGTGCCTGACGTTTGCCTCGCCACTCCTTAAGCCCTCATATCTCTGTGCCTTCTTCCGAAAACAGCTGTCTCTAGTGCTTTGTTAGAACTCTGTTTTCTTGAGAGAGATCTCCTTGCTCAAATATGTGTTCAAAGAACACATTGCCAAAAAACACAAAGATGGCCTGGTACCACCTCTTCTAAAGAAAGGGATACGATCTCTTCCAGAAAGAGACTTCAGAACTGCTGTTGCAGCCTTTATACTCTCACATGTGGATGGTGGTAACGCTGTGCTCCATGGCCTCCCAGACTCCACACTGGCTCCCTACACACCACAGCACCTCTCAATCAGGGATTGAAGAAATATAATCTCATCAACCCCATCCTGATGGAACTCCACTGGCTCCCCTTGCCGACCCGCACAATCTTCAAAACTGGCTACATCACAAAGGCATCACAACATGAAGATCTGGTCATCTTGCAGACAAGGTCGCCATCTCAGGTGGTTCTCAACAGACTAGCAGCAAGGACACAATCAGACTGCAGAGTAAGTGCAAAAAGGAAAACAAAGGAGCAGGCTTTTTCCATCAATGCACCCAGGATTTGGAACAATATCTTATCCATATCCATGAGGACCACTCCAAATCTGCTCCAATTCAGGAGATAGTTGAAGATGCACATCTTTAAAGAACATAGCACAGTGCATTAACAGCCCACAAACCAGCCATCTCTCCGATCACTCAGACTTTATTTTGACCCTGTGCAGCATTCTGCTGCCTTTTGACTTGGCTCGCACTAAAGAAATACCACAAACATGCATACATACTAGGAGACATGCTGCTGGCGAAAGCTGCTTAAGAATAATTCACACCTGTCCTTGTACTGTCACCTCTTTGGGTTTTGTTGGGAGTAGACTACGGAATCGGAGGCTCCCAAGCAGCCACGGCTTTCCTGGGCACCGCCCTGCTTGTAGCTAAAAGAGACATTGCTTTACAGTGGCAGGCAGCCAACGCACCGAAGATATCAAAGTGGAGGTCGAGAGTAGACTTGTGCGCCTAACAGGACAATTATGTATATGCAGCACGGGGCTGACCAGCTAAATTTGCTAAGGTCTGGGGCAAATGGCTTGGGGGGGTTGGGTGGTGATATGGAACTGATGTAATTCTGTTTGCGAACTCCTTGACATGAAACTATGCAACATGGTGCACATATCATATTGATTTACACCCAGAGTGTGGGAAATGCAATTGGGGATGATCTCAGAACTGTTACTGTAACTTGTTCCTCCTTTTAGGACAAAATCAATAAAGTTGTTTATAATTAAAAAAAAAAAAAAAAGAATAATTCACTCGCCTATGCAGAAGGCGGAGTACGTACAGGAAGTTTGTTCTCATTTCTGCTGCTACACGTTCCTGAAAAAAAACACATGATTCCAAAAATATTCCTTTCCATGTACTTTGGTTGGACATTTAAACCATTCTCAGTCTGTTAAAATGGAGTGGTACACGACAGTTTTGACTGTTTTGAAATAGTTGCTTTATTGTTCCGTTTGATTTATAACGTTGCTTGTTTTAAAAAATGTTTGCCTCATTTACCATTAAAAGTATGCATTCATATGGTGAACAAACATTTTTCTAGACATTATACAATTTTAAATGTGTTTTATCACCCCCTTATATTTTACAAACAATAAAAATGATTTTGAAGCAAGTGTATGTTCGTGCAAGGGGATATACAACTACTGATGAAAGGAACTGAGATTGTAAACAGAAATATGAAACATACAAACAGCAACCTATTTGGAGGGCCTCGCCACCCACAGAAGTCCACATCTATTTATTTTAAATATGAGTGCCGTCTACAAATAGACGCCTGCAGCTCCAAAAATGTACTTCCATGCATTTAAATGGAAGATTTAAAAATATATGCATATATATGTTTACCAAAATGTCACTAAATTAAGACTGTATTAAACCACAGACAGGAGGGATAATCTGAGGAAACAAGTCGAAAGGGGACGCAGGAAGGCGGTAGGGATCTCTCATTTAGTATTTGTAGCCCATTAAAAATATAGAATGCCATAAACTAGTAAAACCCAATTTTTCGTCTCACGTTTTTGATATAGCCTGTTTTATATCTGCATTAACTCCTCAATGCTCATTTATCCAGCCTTTTCGATAGGAAATGCTTTAAATGCAACAGCTCCTATTCCAGCAATATGGCGTTCAAGAGTTCCCCACTTTTGACATTATATTAGAATGTCAGCACTTCTGTTGTTCATTAGGACTCTATGGTGAAGCTCCAGTTCAACACCGGAGAATTAACTGACAGACTACGGCAGTTGACGAAGCGCGTTTCAGTC
Organism: Calotriton arnoldi; assembly: GCA_963921515.1. Taxonomy (NCBI): domain Eukaryota; kingdom Metazoa; phylum Chordata; class Amphibia; order Caudata; family Salamandridae; genus Calotriton; species Calotriton arnoldi. The sequence continues at coordinate 1,056,342 of CAWUFW010003849.1, forward strand.
ACCATGCCCGAGTTTTTCATCACATGAATGACAGACATTTGAGAATGGATAGAAAATAGCACTTCATTTTAGCTTTTTGAAAAACTACCATCCATGCCATAAACTAGAATACTACATTTTGTTTATTTACTGTATGGCCTCCATAGAAAACACGTTCAATGCTATAGCTCCAGTTCCAACAAAATGGCATCTAGGGGTACCTCACAACTGTCATGAATACAGAATGTTCACGTTCTAGTTATTCATTATAATTCAGGGATGAAGCTGCATTAGAACCATGGATAATCAACTAACAGGCTGCACTCCTGTTGGAAGTACATGTTTTGCTCAGTAAATCAAGCCTTTTCTCACATGGATGACAAAAGCTTTTGTGAATTTATATAAAATGTGTCCTCATTTTAGCTTCTGGCTCACAACCATAATTTCCAAGATAAATCATCTGAGAACTCATCACAATTCCAAATACTAGTGTAGCACCATCACATATTGTGACTAAAATGTGATATCTTCCTTTCTATATGCTCCTTTTAACAGCCCTAAAAAAACAGGCATTCACTAAAACACATCAATAGGAAAACATTGTGCAGCCATATCACTGGAAAGAATGCAACAGGTATGCTTCATGTAACCTCCGACATAAACAGCAGCATGAAAAAACACGCAATCAGACAAACAATTTTGTGAATTTTATCCCAAATTCTAAGAGTTCGATTTATATTGAAATATTATCGAAAGGGGGTGGACACTCGAAGGTAGTTACTGACTGGGTGAAATTGAGTCCTCTTCATGTCCCCTCTACACATTTCTTTGAACTGAGAATGCTGTCAAACAACACGAGTTAATGTCAGCATTCTCAGCAATCCGATTAAAACCATATCAGCATTCCTAATAGGGTTCTGATTCTAAAGGGTTTAAAAGTGATTCGCTCCAATCCCTTTTTACCATTCTGTAAAAAAAACACAGAAACTTTTTGTGCCTATTTCAGCCATTTCCAGGAATGTAGTAGGATTACTTAGTGATTAGTGCAGGGGATTTTAAAAAAGGGCAACTAAATTTAATTTTACCAAACCAATAACAGCCATACTTGACTCAACTTTTATATTCTCATCGGACACGAGTATCAACGCCGGCACCTCCAGCTGCTTCAACACCCTCCGCATCCTACGCAAGACCTTCAAATGGATCCCCCCAGAATCAAGGAAGACAGTCACCCACGCACTCATCACCAGCAGACTGGACTATGGAAACGCACTATACGCCGGCATAAACAAGTCCCTACTCCGAAAACTCCAGACGATACAGAATACCGCCGCCCGACTCGTCCTCGGCATCCCCCCGCACGAACACATCAGCCAACACATTCGAAGGCTCCACTGGCTCCCAGTGGAGAAAAGAGTCACCTTCAAAATCCTCACCCACGCCTACAAATGCCTACACAACACCGGACCCAAATACCTCAACGACAGAATCAACTTCCACATACCCAAAAGAAACCTCCGATCTTCCAACCACGCACTGGCCGAAACCCCGCGCATCCGCAGAGCCAGAGCAGGTGGAAGATCCTTCTCTCACATTGCGGCCAAAACCTGGAACGAGCTCCCGGCAGACATCAGACTCGCCCCCTCCCTGAACACCTTCAGAAAGGCCCTCAAGACCTTGCTCTTCGGCTAACGGATCTGCGATGCCCCCCCACCCCCAGCGCCTTGAGACCCTCACGGGTGAGTAGCGCACTTAATAACCCCTGATTGACACAAGTATGATTTGTCTGCAACCTTCACGTCTCTAAAGTCGGTCTATATTGAATATGTTTTTCACAACAAAAATAAGAACAATCTTGACTACCTGTGCTTTTATTATTCAACACAGCCACAAAAACTGGGCCGCTCGTGCTACACCCTTATTGCAAGTGTCGTAAGCTAGGATCACAGTGGTTAACTCGTAACTTTGGATATGCAACAACCAATTGCTTCTCACTCAAATGTGCTTTCCTATACAGCTATGTGTTAACTTGATGGTAAAATCCTGCAATAATGTTTATTAAATAGCATCAATAACAGACGGCACATGAGATATTTCATTATACTGTAAATCTGAAATTGCACAAAAGTAGACTATGCAACTGCATTATTCTGGGTACCAAACAGCAGGTAAACATTGGAAACATAGAAAGGGGGAAGGAAGGCTGCCGAAATATTTTGACGTAAGCTTAGGAACAGCTTTGCTGTCCACGTATGGAAAATAAAAAAAATAAAAAATGAATTTTTCTTGAATGACTGCCTCCTGCGCAACCAACAGAAGAACCAGTGCGGCGGGCTTTCACGGAGACAAACAAAACCGCTCAAAGCATGTCTGACGTGACAGCTGATGAAGGGCTCTGGTGGCACTTGGTTGAAGGCTGCAGCTGCATGTGTAAGATAATAAAACAAACCTTTTCTTCCCAGGCAGATGTGATGAACGGCAGATTCGTGACTTGAAAACGCTCTTTAATAAAATAGCAAAGGTCCTCTAAGCGGCATAAAAAATCATCACTCACAGAAAACAAGTGCTTCCCAGCCGCCGCTGGGCGGCTCCATCGCTGCCTAGCGATGAATGGAGCGGCAGCCCAGCCATTTCCTAAAGGATCCTCCAAAGACAATGCCATGATTTCATATTGAAATTGCGATCTTCCAAACATGACGCAGAGTTGAAAAGCCTGCCATATTTTTTTCCCATCAGTTTCTTCTTTTGGTTAAGAGGGGGGACTTCAGAGTACAGCGTAGGTGGTTTTCACCATCCTTTACAAAGTCGTGCTCTTAAGGACTTCCTACCTGTTCTTTCCCTGGGGGCAATCAATTTCTTCGCTTGTTGGCAATCATTTCAGCACATGCCTTACTTATAAGCAAAAGCATTGAAAACAAAACGAAATCAATTAACATCTTGACAATATGGCTCACAAACAGATGCGTCTTTCATTTGCCGATAATGGTAATTCAAAACTTGTGGCAAAATTTGCATCCTGGCAAAGATATCCAACGCTTAATGGAAAATTATACACTTGCGCCCAAATTCTTCATTGCTGCTCATTTTATATTCCTAGAAGGGGTGAGAGGCTACAAAGAACTTGTGAGATTGAGATTTAGAAAGATGCTTAAATGTCCTGTGATTCTCAGTACACTGACAGAAACCTGCAGCACTCTATGGGACTATCCCACAGCACCACTGTTTTGGTAGACAACCAATTATTGTGCTTTCTTTGGAATCTTGGATGGCTGTACTTTTTAGTATATAATTTTCCTGCATTAACACAGTAGCCTAATCATAACAAAACAAAACACGTGCCAAAGGAAAATTAATTGCGCATTTTCAGAGCAGGATTTCTTTACTTCTGTGATCTCAGAGCGTTAATTCCAATGATGAATGGTTCTTGGTGAGATTATGTTACGAACTATCAAGAAATGCACTTGTACCAGTCTTCTCCCTTGTATGTACATTATGTGAATTGTAGCTCAATCACAAATGAAATGCATGCCTCAAGCTCAAATCGGACAAGACTAAAGTACTCATCCTGGGACCCGCCCCCTCAGCCTGGGACAACTCCTGGTGGCCAGCCACACTAGGAACCCCTCCCACCCCTACAGACCACGCACACAACCTCGCCATCATCCTGGACTCCTCGCTCACAATGAACCGCCAAATCAACGCCGTATCCTCATCCTGCTACCACCGCTCCACCTGCTTCGAAAGACATTAAGATGGTTCCCTACAGTTTCCAGAAAGACGGTCACCCACGCACTCATCACCAGCAGACTGGACTACGGCAACGCACTCTACTCCACCATCACCCGGAAACAGCTCCGGAAACTACAGATCGTCCAAAACGCAGCAGCCACCCTGATCCTCGACATCCCCCGCCGCAGCCGATAACACAACACCTCCGACAACTCCACTGGCTCCCAATCTACAAGAGAATCACCTTCAAGCTCCTCACACATGCCTAAAAAGCTCTCCATGACGTAGTACCATCATATCTGAACCACCGCCTCGCATTCCACATACCCACCAACAGTGCTTAATTTGAGCCGGTGCATTCTGGTGCTCAGCACCGGCACTCAATTGGTTTCCGGTGCTCGGCACCTAACTGTCAACACCATACTTAGAACAGTCTACCATATGGTGGCGCTGCTCATCTAATTTAGAGATGAGCAGAACAACGGTTGTTTAGGAATACAATATACATAAAAAATTGCTAACACCTACCTCCCCAGCCATTCCTTTAGCTTTGGGGACCTGGAATAATCTGAACTGTCGCATTTACATGCAGAGAGAGGGTTAGAAGTTGTTTTTGCAGCGATGATGGAATAATCTGAACTGTCACATTTACATGCGAGAGAGAGGGTTAGTAGTTGTTTTGGCAGCGATGACAAGGGCGATGGGTGGTGCAAGCTGCAGTGGCCTCCTGGTCAGAGCCCTGGCACTTAATATTTTACAAATTAAGCACTGCCCGCCAAACAACTTTGCTCTGCCCAACTTGCCTTGACCACCCTCCCACGAATTCACAAGACCAGAACTGGAGGAAGATTCTTCTTTTACCTCGCAGCCAAGACTTGGAACACACTGCCCCTCCACCTCAGGCAATCCTCGTTGCTGACCCAATTCAGGAAGGACCTCAAGACCTGGCTCTTCGACTGAACGTCCACGCCCAGACAGATCAGCAGGCTCCCCATCCCCCTCAGCGCCTTGAGACCCTCACGGGTGAGTAGCCACACAATACTAACTCCTGATTGACAGTGTAATGCTGCTTCAGACATGAACGTATCTCACTGTTGATGTACACTCTTGTATGAGAGCCTCTTCAGAAGGACATCAAAATCAGAATCAACAAGCACAAGCTCCCACGTCATCCCATAAGGTAAACTGCAAAGCAATACAGCCAAGTGTAATGGAACCCTATCCATCAGGTTAACTACTTCACAGCCAGAGTACACAGTCAGAGTATTTAGCACTTTTCTCCCCAAACCTGCCTTAAACATTAAAAGGGCGGAATCAGCTGAATGCTTTCACATTGTGCCTTAAACACACAAGCAGACGGCATGAAAAAAAAGTAATATTGTAGAATGCATATTGTCGACAACTGTTAGTGATGCAGGATTGGGTAAAGAGAACTGATTGTTTCTATTCACTAGATGGCCTCTTTAAATGGACCCAGCATTGGTTCCTGGTTTAATGAGCCACTGTCCTTGGTACCTCAAGTCAATAAAAATCAGTCTACTTACTATGTTCTGCTTAAACAATGTAAATATAACTCATCCGAATCAGAGCAGGAAAACTGTTAAGCTCATTACTGGACTGCAGAAATTTCTTTTAGTTCGGCAAGCCAAAATGCTTGATCACTACACTCCAAACTATGCAGAATGTACCTGCTACTCATGTCCTTCTGGGCCTCAATCAGAGCTCTACCCTTTTCACGAAACTGGTAAAAATTCATACACTTCCTGAAATGAAGTGTGTAGTCTTTAACGTACCCTACTTTTGTCATTGTTTAATCTATGTAAAGAGTTATCCTTTTCCGCAGCTGTCTCCATCCTTACGCGCTCCAGTGCGGAGTCCTTCAGCTAGTTCTTCCTTACAGGTTTCTAAATTTTGCAGAGCTTTTAAAGGTGGTTGCTCCTTCACTTATCTGGTGTCCACGCTCTGCAACGATCATCCCTCTATCAATTTTCAGCAACATAGCAATTTATTGGTCTTTAGAAAAAAAAACACTTTAAACTTTGCTTTTCAGAGAATGACTCATTTCTTGTGAAGGTGGGGAAGGGTGTTGTAGAGACCAGAAGGGCACTCATGGGTATAACGATTCAGGCAGGTATATAATTTATTCTTTTCTTTCAAGACATCCTTTCCATGGTTTCATACTAAAATATGAAAATACAGTATCTCATGGACCATATAACACTCAAACTACACTATGTATAATGAAGCATTGATGATCTTGTTATCTAAATTAGGCCCATTTTTGGAAGGAAACAAATAACTTTTACAAAACGGTTATTAAATGCCAATTGACATGTCATCGGTGCTCTAGAGCAGACTACTTTAGTCCAACATACAACACAAAGTGATGTACGTGTAGGAACATTTTAGAATTACATGTTGGAGTGAAAATGTTTTGAGACTGGGTCTCATGTGGCTGCGGTGTTCCAGCAATTCTTTTATAGGTATTAGTTATAGTGCCCTGCCTGGGGGAGGGACATCACTGCCTCTATGAGAAACAGACAAGTGCTCACAGTTTACACGTGCTGAGACGGAGTGCATGATGGTGCATTTGGTTGATTGACTGGCGAGTGATTCACTGAATGTCTGTTGGGGCGTGGCCAACGTTTGCTTGAAGAAAAAAGGCTCAAGAAGATTTAGTTTAAACGCAGGACAGAAGGTGTCATTCATCGAAGAGGGCCTCATACTGGAACAGCTCTATGTAGGTGGAGGAATGGGGTCCTTGGGAACCAAAGGTTTGTGAGTTACAGCACAAGGCTACTTCAAGGAACATGTAAGCCGGTTCCTCATGGCTCTCTTGGTCCCAAACAATCTCTGTAGCTAATGGCATGGCTGCAGATGGAAAAAAAGATTAGAACCTGTATTCCCAAAACTCTGAACAAGGCAGTAAGGGGAGGACACATAGCAGGTCGCCACCAAATAGCTATAAATCTGTATAGGCAAGAACGAAGATGGGTAGGACACACCCTATTAAACAGGTGAATGCATCAGACCTTGCTTACAGCGAAAACAGGCTAGATGTGTTTACACAGGACGTTTTGTCATACCAAAATCTCAATGAACCATTGAGCCACAGAAAAGCCATAACCCTTAACACAAGTTCACAAAACCCTGTCTGTGCGAGTGTATGTGCCTGCTCACTGTGGAAAATATCAGAAGCACCTAGGTAAAGCTTGTATGTAAAGGAACTTCTGACCCCAGCAGATTGTAAGCATGCAGAACCGCCTGGCACCAGGAGTCAGGAACACTGGGAACCTTGGTATGACAGAGTGATCTGTGTCATCATGCTATGAATGATTATGTCCCCAAAACCACCAGCTATTCATTGGCTTTGGTTATGTCCAAGTGCCACAGCTAGAAGGTTGCACTGCATGAGTAGAAAGACAGTACAGGAATGGTCTTAACTTCTAAATCTTATTGGCAAGCAATACAGTTTACTTTGGTATCGTGCTAAGCACCACAATAAATTAACAACTGTTGAGTGCATTTTACACTCTACACCGAGGGGGGGGGGGGGGGATCTTTCTAACCTTGCCTTTATAACAAGCTTTCTAACACAGGTGTTAAGGTATTTAAGAAATAAAACACACAATTATCTATTGGTCAAATGGTAATCGGGTAACTGGAGTGTGTTCAGAAGCCCAACCTCATGAGGTGAAAACTAGTGCAAGGCTTTTCAAGACAACCCATCAGCAAAGGCCAAGAGCCGAACTGTACTGAGTGTAAAACAAATCATGTTCACTGGGTTCACTAGCGCAATGAGGGTTGTAGTGGACAAAGACAAAACCCACTTCAAGTATGAGCAGAAGGCATCTCATCATCTGAAGATGTGTCTCACGTTTAAACCAGTGAGGTAATTTCTGTTAGGGTATTATGTTACAAGCATTTTTATACCGCTCACCTTTTTATTACTATGGCATCATAGTACTTGTGGGACCTCTAAGGTATTTTTTAAAATGGTACAGGGAATTCCTTGCAGAGCACAGTCAGAGCCGTCACAGGATGGCTCGAGTGCTTCAGTTATTGTGTTCTAGTTCCTTAAAACTGTGTGCTCAATGTGTGATGTGAAAGCTAAACATTGGGTTCAACTGTAGGAGGACCATATGTAATCATATCAGATGGCTGGATGGCAGTTTCTCTAGTCATGGATGTTGGAAATGACAGACTCTTTTGGTTGGTTTTCCACCAGACTTTCTTGCTTTCACTATCCTCTTTTTGCTGAACCTGTTTTCGTTGGCAACAATACTCTGTGCATTTTACTCCTGCTAATCAGTGATGAAGTCCCTGTGCTCTCTTTTAAACATGGTAAAATTGGCATACACCCAAATTGCACATTTAAATTACCTATAATCCCTCAGTTTATGGTACTATATGTACCTAGGACCTATAAATTAAATGTTATAAGTGGGCCGCAGCACTCGGTGCACCATCCACTAAAGTAGCACTGAAAAACAAGTCTCAGGCCTGCCATTGCAGGCCTGTAGTGCGGCTTTAAACTCCATTACAATAAGGCAAAATAAACACTTTGCCAGGTCAAAACCTTCCTTTTTAATACTTATGAGTCACTCCTACTTATGCCCTAATTACACATAGGGCAGGGTGCTTTGTAGAACATGTATATTTAAAGTTTCACATGTCTTGGCAGTGAAAAACCTCCGTTATTTTTCGCTGTTGCAAGGCTGGCTCTACAATAGAAAAGCACTAGGTTACATGATAACACCTTATAATGCATAACTACAGTTTGTGCATAGCTAGAAAAATGACGCGCTGTAATAGGAATTAAAAATCCATTCTAATGGTCAAGTCACATTTTAAATTAGGATTCTGAAAATGACACTTTTATAAAGTTGGCATTGTTCTGCCTAAGCCAAGAGTGCCTTTTGGTCAGTGTCTAGGGTAACCTGACTGTTAATGGCTCTTTAACACTTGTAGGTTTACGAGTGTTGCATAGCGTGTTTACATTATTGCGCACACTACACCCCTTTGATCTCGTAAGCTGTAAATTTAAAGAAGAACATTTCAAGCGCTCCCTACTTTCGGGGACGTGGAAAACGAGTAGGCACAAAAGCCTGGACTCTCCTTCTGGGAAGTGAGTACCCCGCTGCCAGTAAAGCTGCTCATTAATAAGGTAGGACGAGGTTCCCTAATAATGTTTTCATCCACTCCTCTGATAATAGATGACCTGGGAACACTCCATTCTCCACGCACCCCAAGGGGCCCTGCTTTAAAAAAATTAGAGTAAGAATCTAGGATTCAGAACTGGGGTTACCAGCACTAATATGTCACGTTACACCTGAGTGGCTATCCACTATGTATGATTATGCGTTTTGCATGAACATGGTGCACGCATTTCTGAGTAATGATTGTGATGCCAGTTTGCACAATTAAAGCATCGTCAATGAATATTTATGATTCGAAATTTCAGCAAAATGTTGCCTATTGTATATTTTTTGTCATACCTGTTTTTCTGTTGACTAGGTCACTAACAATTGGACTACAATCCTTATATGGGGGATGGAAGTCTTGGGGACAACTATTATTGTTATTTGTCACAGAGGTGGGAGTTCACTTGGTTTGCGGTTAGTGTAGGAACTCCACCAGAAGAGAAGATTAGGTAGCTGGTGTTAGTTCCTGATAAATTGCCGTAGATCGTGAGGGACATAAAAGGCATGAAACATGCTGAAAAATTCCTTGCACAAACTCCTTTAGACTATCTACCAACCAATAATCACCCAGGGAGGATACAAGGAACATTATTTTTCTGCATTCTCGGATCTGTTTTTAACCCTATCACAGACTCTGGGAATGTTATGAGTCTTTAGTTAATTTTATCCACTTCTCACCAATCTTCCTAGTTAGTTGCAAGTATCTTTCAACACTGAGGCACCCAAGTTGCATATTTGCAACCCAGTTGGTGATAAAAAGATCTCCCGCAAACAGCCCCCTAGAGGGGCCTGTAGGGTATTGAGGCCAGCCCAACGAGGAGCATGGCATGATGATGAAGCATGCCACCCTTGGGAGGGTGAGGGCTTGTGCTCCAATGAGCTAATGTTTATATTGACCTAGATGGATCCAGGTATTAAATATACTATCCAGGACACCCATCGGAACGTTATACTTCTTTAATATTGTTACATTTTGGGAGAGCGTTTAGTGGACCGAAATTTCTCCCGGTCTTCTTTATTTTAAGATATGTGATGTGTATTGCTCCCAGACAGTGGACAATGGACCTAGGTGTGAGTCTTCCAGACAGGGTGGCTGGGGAGAAGCTGTGCCTCTGACCAAATTGCACTTCAAAGGGTAGCTTGGGGGCTGTACCCAGCACTTCCTGACTTCAGATGAAGCCTACCATGCCACTGGCAAATGCACCTCACATCTAGGCCTGCCCTTTGTTTTACTTCAAGGCTGGAGCTAAACAACGGGGAAAGAGAAGAACTGATCACAACCAGTTTTAGAGTTCGACAAAGACATGTCCCCGCCCACAGGCAGATATTGGGCATAAACATAGCATCCACAGAACCTGAAATCACAACACTTCTGGACTTGCAAAGACTCAGAAGAGGACTGCCCTGCTGTTAGAAGCCTGAAGAAAGACTGGACCGGTTTGCCTTGGACCCAGGACCTCAGGCATAACTCCAAGGATCAGTTTACCGACCACCTGTGTGAACTAGAGATGCAGCAAGTTCCAGAGGCCTTTCCTGCTTCCCAGCTGAACAGACCCAACTGGACTCGACTTCACCTCTGCTGGCGTCTGTGGGAGTGAGTCCTGACTGCCAAGTACTGTCCACAAGACCCTCTACCCTTGGCTGTGGTTGGAGTGTACGCCTCCTTGCCCAACTACAAGCTTCACCACACTTGACACCGAGCATCAACGCCAAGCTGCACCCAATCGATGACTCTGACAAGCAGCACCCAATTGACGGCTTCGCCGAACATCAACTACGAGGCCTTCCTAGGTATGATTCTGGACTTTGCCGCTCAGAGCCTTCCTACCTTTGTCCATGACCGCTCTGTGACCCTGCTCTTCAGCAAGCTGCTGTTGTCGAGCTCCCCTCTGGATCCGGCTTACAGCTTGGACCGCCAACAACTCGTTGACGACCCCTTTTTCTTTCTAAAGGTTTCTAAGTTCGAAGGTAAATTTTCCACCAGAACAAACTTGATTTTGTATCCGACCTGCGCTCCATTGCTGTCCGCCTTAACTTTTGACTTTGACCTACACTAGGGCAACTCGATAAACACGGTTGGCGCTTGGTGCTTCTTCATACTATTTTTTTTTTTATTCAAACTTCAAAAATTAATATCCCAGGTTCTACTTATTGAATTTTTGTTGTTTTACTGTCATTTTATTTATTAAAATTTAGTAAATTTTTCTACATAGGTTTGGGATTTTACATGTGTTGTGTCCACTTTACTACTGTTTGAGTGTTTCATAAATCCTTTGCATATTGCCTGTAAGTTAAGCCGGACTGCTTTTGTGCCAAACTATCAAAGGGTCGAGCACAGGTTTATTTAGTGACGTTTGTTATTCACCCTGACAAGGACTGTGATTATTATTTATGGTGGGTTCCCAGCCCTGTCCCCTCAACTAATACTCCAATTTCTTACAATAGAGCTGTCAGTATATGATTTTAATGTGTGGTGGGGCAAGGGTTTTACCAGTTCCAAGGTCTTTCAAAGCTCTCAGGTCGCTATAATGTCCAATGCGTGTTGGTTTGAGTTAGTTCAGTCCATGATGTTGCTAGTCTAAGTTGTGCTCAACATGTCTAGTGGTTTGTCTAATATGTTCTTTTGTGTGCTGTAGCATGTCTGTATATTATCAGTCAGTGCTGCTGGAAGCAACATAATAACCTACAATATAACGGATCTATGCTGTGTTGGATGTCTGCGAGATGTTCTGTTTGATGTTTTCTGTTGTGTATTGGAACTCTTAGTTGCCAGTGATGTTGGGAGCATAACAGCAGCTGAATACGTGACACCTCTATGTTCTACTAGAGAGATGGGAGATGTACTGCCTAATTTATACTGCTGGAATTTAATGTGTACTGCGCATTCATTACATAACTTGGCTATCTCTCATTCACATATTACAAACATTGAAGAAAATCAGTCAATACTTTACCAATAATTTCACAGGAGGATAGTCTAGACTGGTGATCCTCGTTATTGCTCTGGCACTATAGCTTTGACCAAACAGCATGCGATATGTTGGTCAGGTACCCCTGGAGGGATATGAAAGCACATTCAATGCAGAGGCAACCTCTGAGAACTGCAGCTCATGCTACAAAAGACTGATAAAGCTGCATTCTTGTGCAGTGTTCTATATATCGACTCAAAACTTGCTTCAGTCTTATTCAGAATAGGATGTCCAAAGCACTCAACACCTTAATCCAGCCAAGACAGAATTCCTCCTGTAAGCCAATAATCCTAAAGTCAAGCCTGGTCTCAATAATGTACTTCCACGGGTTCATCCCGCAGCTGACAACGAATGCAAAATCACTTGGCTTCAACCCTTGAAACTGACCTTGCCTTCGAACAATACACGGCAAGAAAACCAGGATAGCATCTTTAAGAAAGTGAAACCATACTTACTGAAAACTAACTTCAGATCAATAGTCAAGCTTTTGTTCTCTCATGCAGTCTCTTTGACACCAAACTGGCTTCCCCGAAAAGCATCCTAAATATGGCCTAAGAAGGGCTAAATAAGTTTAAGCATATCACCTCAAACTTGATGAAACTATACAGGTTCCTCCTCCAAGTCCGAATCTTCAAGATAAGCTAGAACAAGGCCACCTGAATCAACACCCCTCCAAACCTGGCAGACAACTGAATACCCTCAGGTGGACAGCTTCACACCAGAAGCCAAGATATTGACACACTGGAAAAACAAAAAAACAACAAAAGAGAAAACTAGAAGATAAGCCTTCTCTATCTACTCTCCCTGTAAGATTAGCTCCATCACCATCAGACCTGCTCAAACGTACTTAACTTATCAAAATAGCTGAAAACCCGCCCTCTTCACAGAATACCAAATCCCCACACTAAATGATTTAACACCCTCAAATATTCTTCTGCGCCGTCAAGGATCCCGAATTGTACCTCTGGGCTGCTGCGCTTGTTCAGCGTTTCACTGATCTATTGCTAGGTTGGTGTTCTTCAAATACTTGGATGACATTCGAGGTTGGATTGTCCTGCTAAGTTCAGGGAAGGAGTAATATATCCCAGTCAGGTCTGTCCAAATGAGGGATGCAGGGGTAATGCCTATGCCTCAATTATTCTATTATGTCCACACAGATGACAGATAAGTGGAAACAGAGAGAGAGGACCACCCTACCTCTTATATGCTCAAACAGCAGAAAATCATACTAGACTTATTTTTGAAATGTAACCTTCAGAGGATTGGTGACAAAGATAGAACATGACAGCACAAGAAGCATAAGTAAACAGGGATAAGGGGAGATGTCTGCAAGGGAATTAAATGACACGAAATGCTCTAGGTGTGCTGCACTGACAAAAAATAAGTTTTTAAAGCAGCTAATTTAGTTCAAACACCTGCAATGAACGCTTCACTTACACAGCACTGGATTGTCCCCAATAAATCCAACAATAGCTTGACATGCCCAAAGTGCTAGTCACACATCAATATTTGCTGTATGATGCCCTGAAGCGGCCAGGTTGTGCAATATAGTAATAAACATATTGATGGGTTCACATAGCAAGCGGCGCCATAAGCTATTGGGTTGTGTATATTGGGGCTGGTCCCAGAGGTGGAAAACAGCAAAGCATATTTGGCAGATTACAAAGCACAACTATTGGCCAACTGGCAGTTTGGGACTGTGTGGAGGAAAAAGTGCAGCTCAATATTTGTACAGTAGTTATAAGATTGGAGCGCTCACATACTGAATGCCCTAAGATAGAAGGAACTGCGAGGATGGATTTTATTTTCACCGTTAAAATCTGGCAAACATACCCAGCACCGGAAATAAATAATCTAACAGAAGGATCTGGAACCAAGAACTGGGCTACTGAGAACAGGCAATGTGGGTTCTAAAATAGCAAAGTAGTTAGATTGGTTATCACCAGTTGTCTGTGAGAGGCTGAGAGGTGCAAATGCTATGCTTGCATTCAAATGATGTCTACATTTTGTAATGTGCTGGAAGTCATTGAAATGCGCTATTAACGTGTTACTGAACAAGGATTTCCATCCCCGTGGGCAAAAAAGAAAATCAAAGTGTTAAAAACATTTCTTTGGTCCTTAATTTTGGCTCTCTTTGGATGCTGTTCTAGAAATCACAGTTTGCAGTCGGCTACAATAGGTCACCTTATGTATAGCTGTGGAAACCTCAGCTTGAGCCAGGACGCTCACCTCATACTGGGGATCCATTATCTGTCACCTTTTCACATGAACAATTCAAGTTTTTCCAAAAAGCTTGTATCGAATTTCTAGAATTTTTTCAAAATTACTCTTTACAGTCAAAGAAAAAAATAAACTGTTCTCAAAGTGAAGTTCAAAACAACTTTAATGCGGGTTTGTTTGTGTGCTGTTTGTATAGTAATTCATACCAAGAATAGCACAGCAAGTCTTTCTATGCTTTCCTCTATGCGAAGATTCAACCTCCGAAATAAACAGATTACAGTAGTATAGCCTGAATCTCTCAAGGCCAAGGACCTCCTAAGGACACACTTCGAGGACATGCTCTTCATTAGGATGTGCTACACTGAGATATTGAACCTAGAATAAAATTAAACAAATCTTAATTACAAATAATATGTTTCCTTTATCAATTTTTTTTAGCTACAGAAATGAAGTTGTTTCACCACATTTCAAAGTCAGTACTAGTGACGTAGGTACGAGACCAAAACAAGGGTACCCACCTCAAAGGCCGGATTTAGACCACGATTACCCCTGTGTCATCTACTTGGATAGTTTAGATTTAATAGTACATGAGACAGACTTTTCGCCTTCTTTCTAATTCCAGGGCTACCCAGCGTTTACAGTAAAAGGCAGTGGCAGCTCGCCGATGGAGTGGTGCGGGGCAGGGTGGGGGTAGTGGACTCGGACTGACGAAGGACAGAACTCCCTCTGAGTTCTGTCCGTCGTATGTCCGAGTTCACTACCCTTCCCCCCACCGCCCCGCACCACTCCCTCGGCGAGCCGCCACTGGTAAAAGGTATACAATGCAGCACGTTTTAATGAAAATACAATACAGCACAGGGGATTTCTAAAAAGTCCGCTCTACATAAACATTCATTATAGAGGTGACAAATGTAATTAGGGAAAGAAACAAACTACAAGCGAGGAAACAGCTCTGCTACATGCAGTTCATGCTTACCTGGTTGGAACTATGACTTGCGGTTTCTGGGCTGTCCTTAAATCCATGAAGCCGTAACCTCCAGTCAATGTCACTTTGGCACCTGTTGACTTGTTAACCCAGGCACATTTATCAACTTTATGCCACACAAGGCTGAACAGAAATCACCCTAGTGACAAGTCAGTTAATAAATTAAACTTGTATAGTACGTCAATAACAAGTTTTGATAGCACTTACGAGCCGATTTCGTGGGCTCTGTAGTCTGTTTTGCCCTTTAAGTTGCTGGTCTGTTTCTTTATAAATCTGTTCCACTGGTTAAACGTAACCAGATCACCCTTCCCCCGTGTCTCCAATATATCACAGATACTCTTAGTCCTTGGGCTGACTGGGTGTCTCCTTCACCGCTGGGGCTGCAGGGCTTGTTTTACTCTCTAAGGTGAACTACTACAAATGGTGGAGATTCGATGGGTTTTCCTATAGATTGTCAGTCCTCAATTTCCCAGCAAGGTGGATCGGCAAAGTTAATGCTTGCTACTATCATCTGAGAGTTTCATATTTCAATCCCAGCAAGGTGCACTCAGCCTTCCATCCACTGAAACACCAAAAGGTGCGAAGAGATGTATACAAAATTATTATTCGATGTTAAGTCTTTTAATACGGTGCCCATTCAGGGAGAGTAGCCACTAAGGTGTGAGCTAAAGAACAGGCATGACATGTCGAGTTAATCAAGTTGGAATAGCATCTCTTCCATTAAAAATAGAGCCGAAGCACATCCTTCCAAACAGTACGTTCAAGCTATAACCCCATGTTTCTAGGCATTTTCTGCTGATGTTGTGGAGGTCTCCGTAAGTGAGAGAGACTGATGAGAAGTCTATAAATCAAAATGTTAGTGCTTGGGGAGTTTATTAAAACTTGTTCAAAGTTGAGGAGCCAAAACAGAAGACGCATTCACAAATTTTGATCTATATACTTTCAGAAGGCAAGCTGAGGACAAACATTCAGGCAGTAAGGCATATATTTGGAACCCAGTCTTTCTAATCTAACTTAGTTCAAACAAATATAAGAAAAGAGTTGCACCTCAAAATTCACTGTTCCCGGCATGACTGCTGGAACCAAAACGGGTTCCAAATTCCCCATTTTAATTATCATCAAATTGCTGCCGTTTTTTATAACCGTATCGTGAGATTATCTGGAAAGCAACTAAAGACACCATGTCCTAATCCAATAATTTAAACGGAACCAACCTTCATCATACATGCCCAAAATACACAGAAAAAATATCACGTTTTTCAGTTTTTGTTGGGACAGGTGGAGCCAAGAAGTGCATGTCAAACATCTTCCCACACTAGTACAGTGAGACGCAACAAAGCAGAGATTCACTGGTTGAGCCAACATTTTGTCAAGTCACATGCCCCTGCCTCAAATGGCAAAGGTTAAAAAATGATCACACTGATAAATACTGTTGAAGATATCGCAATTTATATACTCTGGTATTTGTCCAAGTAATTGATGTCAGAACAGGCATGACTTCACTGGCAATGATATCTCAGTAATGGCATTAGGGCAGTATTAATGCTGCAAAACAGCAAGGAAATAATAATACAACTCTCTTCCCTTCTGTACGTTTCAGCTCAATATATGGATTGTAATGGATTTTGTGATTGAATTATATTTTGTGATAAAAAGTTAAGGAGCTATGGGAAAAGGTATAACATGTTTTAGTTATAAAAACCTAAGGTGAAATAAAGTATTTTTAATTTTTTTTTAGCTGAGCAAGTTTAAAACTTATCTGTGCCCTTCCAGTACAACTCCTTTCATGCACTCTTTGGTCTGATTGTCTCAGAACATGAAGGTCATGGCTCACTTTCTGGCGGATATATGATCTCCTGCAAGTGGTTATCTTCCTTATTCAAGCAAGACTTTCCTCCACCTACAAGTGTCCATTAGCTCACCAATGTGCTTGTCTACTGGCATATAAGATACATAGGCAACCTTCTTCCTCTGATACGAACACTTACTCAACAATTCATGCAGCCACAGTTCTATGAAAAGGATGTAAACACAATGCCTGTAACACATCGAGCATTAAATCAGATTCCAGTATGCAATGGTAACCTCAGAAACAGGTAGAAAGCCACCAGAATACCAATAACACACTACAAAGCCATACCTGTGGAAGAACGTGAGCTAAACAAATGCCAATAACATTAGATACTCCGTGCACCTGCTCAATCAGTGGATTGGATGGAAATAACCAATGGCAGTGATACAGATTTCAGTCTAAAGTGACAACCGGCAGATTATAATGTAATTATTAGGGTTGGTGTCGCTGTCCTACACAAAACATCAGAGACTATTAATATGGTATAAACACAGATAACACTCCGTCCATTATCATGCCATTGAATATAGTCAAGCATATTTCTATTAATTATGTATAACAGGAAATATCTACAACAGTGCACAGACTGATTGAGCTAAATTAAAATAAATCATAAAAAGGCATTTTACTTCTACCTGAAGGTACACATGCAATTGTTGCCACAATCAGATGATATATTTCAATTGAAGCCAATGGGGATACCAGGAAGATTAAAGCAGTCTCTATTTTTAGCTACAATTGTTCATAACTTGATAACCAAAGATCAGAAAAAATATTTTATACCGACAGTTCAAGAGTTTAGTGAGGTTGATAAAAAATATGTTCTTTGACAAAATATTAGTTTATAAAAATTAGGGTAATACTCTTTTTTATAAAAAACTGAACAGGAACAAAGTTAGAGGACTTCTTTTTTCCTATGAGCAACGTGTTAATCAACAATACAGAATATTTAGACACCCAATAAAGAATATTTTAGATCTCTGCTGCTGACAGCAACTGTCAGCTGTTGAAGACTTACTGTAGACAATACAATACGTACAGTGAGCTTTGGGTCAGCCCACTGCTTACCACTGGTCGGCCTTCTTGTCAATCTCATTTGCTTGCATCTCGTTCGATTGCTTTGCTTGCTCTTCTTGCGGTTTTCTTTTCCCTGGATTAGAGCTTTCTTACCAGTCATTTGATTGGATGACTTGTATCCTTTGACTGCTTACATTCAGAGATCACATTTATTTGCCTTTTGCACTCCATCAGGGTGCATTGTTTTCTTGCTCTCCCCAGTGTGCTGCTTTGTATTGCCCCGTATTGTTGTCCCTGCTCCAAAGGTTCTCTGTTGCTTCCCTTTCTGCCCTGCTTTTTTGCTGTCTTTTCTTACTTTAGGCCCTCCCCACCGTGTTCCTCATTAGTCTTGCTGCTTGGTGATGGTTACTTTTACACCCACCTTTTGATCAGTTAGGGGAGAGAGAAGCTGAGATCCATTCGGCTTCCATTCAACAGATAAATAATCAGAGGGGAATGGATCACTTGTCCTGTTTATACCAGGGTCTAGGGGTCTGGCCATCTCTAAAAACCCTCATTCACGTGGTAGTCGTAACAGCGGTATATCTTGATTGTCCGCTTCGATCGTTTACGTGAACAGCATCATCATTGGGTTTTGGTAGTGCTTTCCTCCATTAGGAGGGAGACCAACTGGTTATTCACAGTAAGGGAGCACGGCAGATGGAGACAGCACAAGCAATCACAAAGACTTCTCATTGTAGAAGTGCGTTCACTCCGCACGTCCTCCGAGGGAGCCTATTAAGCCCCAAGATAAGTTATAGGTACCACTGACCCATAACCATTCAGCGTACTAACTGACGCACAGAGAAGAAGGGTAAGTGAATTAACTTCCCCTTGCATGTCACGCAACAGTGACTTGTAGATTTGGTCCTGAAGAAAGCTCTCCGACCCTACCGGGCACCTAAAGGGCTGAAACATGTTGACCGCTCGACCACTCACTTTTTTGATACAGGTGCTATCGAACAGTAGCCCTTCTCTTCACGCACCACATTCCATTTTTAACCTTGCCCCATAACTGGCAGAATAAAAACAGATCAGAAGCATGGAGACATTTTTAAACTCACCTCACTCTCACATCACCATTCCTGATCACTACTGTGAATAACCAGTTGGTCTCCCTCTTGGTGGAGGAAAGCACTACCAAGACCCAATGATGATGCTGTTCACGTAAAAGATTGAAGCGGACAATCAATATATATGCTACTATTTCAGAAATAATAATATACACACCAATGCATTCTTTTGCTCAAGCTTTATTCATGAAATCAAACGCAGCGTCAGTACTTAAATTAGGACACTCATCTCAAATTCGAGATGTGCATCTTCCCTTACCCGCTGCATCCTCAGAATTACCACACTGCTTGCCTTGCTGTCCTGAATAATCAAACGGTGTACATATGATCTTATCTATCTGTTTGCGTAACCACGTGCAGAGTCTTCAAATCATGGTGACTCATCTATGGTGAAGCACTCCTTGTAGAGAAAACTTTAGACCAGTTCTTAGTTCATTGCTCTGGTACGGAGTAGAACAACATAATTACTTAAGGACCACTGTACGCATTATGTGTTAGACAACGAAAACATACACTTCCTTCAGAATAAAGTGCTGCGCAATGCACCTTCCCAAAATCTGCTTTCAGACTGAAGAAAACAGTAAAGATATGCGAAGTGCATGTGGTTGGCTGCTTCTGTAGTCCCCTGCTGTCTAAGTTGTGGAATGATTTTCCATTTGTTCTCAGGAAAACATGAACAAACTGGGATTCAAACTAAGTTAAAAGCCAATCTTCTGAGCTAAAAAGATATCTCCATAGCTCACGCCACTCTCTTTAATTAACCCTGTTATCGATACCCTAGCATCAAGAGGCTTATGAACAATCAAGTATTTAATAAAAGTCAATTGCCAATTCCCTGAATATCACCACGATGATCGTTGACATAGCAAACAGGGCAGAGAGGCGAGAAGTTCTGTGAAGACATGCATATAAGCGGTTGCAAACCTGCACCACTAACTCAAAATTCGGCCGATCAAGGGAGTTGGAGGACATAATTGTAAACAATACCGCTCCCGGTCAAATGTGTTAAGCCAGCAGAGATGTAAAAGAGTAAAGCGCAATGTGTGACTTGTACCCAGTGTGAAAAGAAACATCTACTAGAGATACCATAAATCTACGTGCACTTTGCCAAAAGGTGACACGTTGGCGCAAGGAAAGATCGGACGAATGAGAGTCCGCCATCACAAACTATAAGTGAATGACCAATGGGAGTGTGTTTTTTTGTTTAAAAACTCGCAATCATCAAACTCTCTGTGGGAATGGCATTGAAAAAGGCGAATTGTCGCCAAAACGAGTCTGCCTAAACAGAATAAATAAATTCCGGTTGAACCCGCTAAGTGCTCCTGATGTTCTTTTGAGCGTCTTGGGTGGTAATATTTATCTGTGCAGCCAATCGCACATAAGGAGGCACCCGATCAGAAAAGTTTTCAGCAGTATACAGGGGCTATTGTTGAATGAATGAATATATATCAAGCATACGCTGTTACCTCGTAACTTTACAGCAGCCGCGGACACCAAACGACTTTAAAGCAGTTGTTTATTCAGCAGATACGAACAACTCGACGCGTTTCGGGACCCAGTCCCTTGTTCACGAGTGAACAAGGGACTGGGTCCCAAAACGCGTCGAGTTGTTCGTATCTGCTGAATAAACAACTGCTTTAAAGTCGTTTGTGTCCGCGCTGCTGTAAAGTTACGAGGTAACAGCGTATGCTTGGTGTTATGAGGCTCGCCCCTTGCCGCGGACCGCCGTTGTGAGAGGAAGGGGAAAGGCTATTTCAGTGCGTTTGCACTGAGCTGCGATTTTGGATATATATATATATATATATAGAAAGAATATGAAAGAATATGAAGGAGTGAAGGATTTGTTTTTTGACAGACTCGAAATATGGAAACAAGATGAACTGTTAAGCTGGGATGAATTCAAATTTATCAAAAAGAGAAACCAGTAATACCAGTGTTTTATATGCTCTCGAAGGTGCATAAAAGTACCACCACACCTCCGGGTAGACCCATAATCTCTTCATGTGGCAGCTTGTTCGAAAATGCATCTAGATATATTGATTATTTTTTAAATCCTATTGTTAGAACATTGACTTCACATATCAAGGATTCTACTGATTTTCTTAAGTGTATTTTTGATATTCATTGGGATGTTACCACCATGATTTTAATGACATTGGATATCTCCACGTTATATACGAGTATACGTCATGTAGATGGTTTAAAAGCGGCAGAGTACTTTTGAATAGAAAACCAATAAGATTCATGAAACATAATCGAATGATTTTAGAGTTAATGGAGTGGTGTCTGACGAATAATATATTTTTATTTGGGGATGATCTCTATCGGCAAGAACAAGGGACGGCGATGGGCACCTGCTTCGCCCCCAGCTATGCCAATTTGCATCTGGGCTGGTGGGAGGAGCAGGTGCTCGGGGCCGCCCTTAGAACATTGGTCAGATAACATTTTACTTTGGGTAAGATTCATAGATGACGTTTTCGTGCTGTGGCAGGGCACGGAAACGGACATAGAACAATTCATTGTGGATCTGAACCAGAACTCGTTAAATTTGAAATTTGTGGGACAGTTCAGTAAAACCAGCATAGATTTTCTTGATATCAGAATTCAACCAGTAGGGGAAAAACTTGAGACCACTATATTTCGAAAACCTACTGCGGGAAATACTATTCTCCACGCGGGGAGTGCCCACCCAGCACCATTGATACGAAGTATTCCCTTTGGGGAATTTTATAGGGCTAGGCGGGCATGTAGCAGCCAGGAAGAGTATCTGAGAATCGAACAGGAAATGATGAGTAGATTCACTGAGAGAGGGTACTCACCACATATAATAGAAGGTGCAGCTAAGAAAGCTAGGAATCTTGAGAGGCAGAAGGTACTCTTTGAACCGTCACGAACTCAGAAAAAGAAGGAGAAAACTAAGCAGAAAGATCAGAAAAATGTGGAGAATCCAAGATTTATTATGACTTTTAACATCAAACACAAAGAAATCAGAGCCATTTAAAAAAACATTGGTATCTGGTACAGGGTGACCCTTTGATAGGCCCACAAGTGAATAAACAGCCTAACATCACTTATAGGAAATCAAAGTCATTAAAAGATTTAATTGTGAGAAGTGAATTTCAGGAACGGAAGAGTGGGGCCTTGAATTGGCTCCAACAAAAACCAGGTTTTAAAAAATGTTCTAAATGTAAAGCGTGCCAACATGGAATGAATGGCACGAATTTTAAAACATTTTTTAATAAAACTATTTTCATCAAAAGTTTTTTAACCTGTAGATCTGATTTTGTTGTCTATTTATTGCAATGTGACTGTCCGAAGGTATATATAGGTAGTACAACTTTACCAGTGTATAAGAGGATTTTACAGCACAGGAGAGCAATTTTAAACAAGGATAGAACTTACCCGGTTGCAAGACACTTTGAGAAGTATCATCAAAGTAATCCCTCCAGCCTACAGTATAGCTGTATAGCAGAAATTCCCCGTAAAAAGAGAGGAGGAGATAGGGAAAAGGAACTCAGGAAATTGGAAACCTATTATATTTTGGAGTTTAATAGTAAGGAACCTCATGGATTGAACGTAGATGAGGACCTTTATACATGTCTACACTGAGGCTGTTGAGGGAAGGGAATGTAAGGGTACAAACTGCACAAAATGAGACTTTTTTTACTTTTTCTGTTTTTATTGGTATGATAAGAATTTGAGGAAGAGGGATGTAAAAGGATTAGATGATTGCTGTACATAAAAGAAAAATTGTTTTTAAGATATAACTTTTTATATGTACAGCTTCTTCTGTTATTTCATACAGATTAAGAAGTAATTAAGGGGTAGTTCAGGTATATCGATTTTAGATATTTTAGGATATTAATAGTGTTTTAAAAAAGTGTTTTTTTTTCTTTATTGCGTATATGAAATAAGTTTTCCTCGTTTTATAATGTGGAAGAAAAATATACTGTGAAAAGCACTTGCACTTTAGAAATTTGGTATATATAATGATATTTTAATTATATAGTTTTTTGTATAATGTGTTTTAATTAGTATATGAAATATTTGTAATAATATACGGTGAAGCACTTGCACTTTTAGCGATTGATCTGCACTTGGTATTTGCACTTCAATAATTGAAGAACCTTACGATATATTTAACTGAAAAATATTCCCCTTTTTTTCCCCGTTGGCTTTGAAACTGTAGGAATATATTTAGAACGTATAATTTGAGGAATTAGAGGTTGCAAAAATAGGAACATGAGATGTTTATTTAATTATTTTATGAAAAACTGATATGTGAAATTTGACCGGATATCTGAATTATAAGTACAAGGGACTTGGAGTCTCTGTGAGATATAAAAATTCAGAAAGGCAAAGCACAAGTTGGATTTAAACATCATCATTTGAGATGTCATCAGTGATGTCACTGACCATGTCATGAATGATGTAATATGCGACGTAATCAGCAGTGCATTGCGGGGCGCGAGTTATAGTTAGCTGAACTAACTATAACGGCGGAATTTCTCTGGTTTTGTACGAGTGAAATGTCCAACTAACTATAACGTCCCTGAAACCTATGGTTTTTTCAGTGAATTTCAAAGGTTTTTTAAATGCTAATTACTAACTATAACGTCCCTGAAACCTATGGTTTTTTCAGTGAACTTCAACGGTTTTTTAAATGCTAATTTGTAAGTTTAATATTTATAAAACCTTTCTTTTTTTCTGTAAATTACAAGGTTTTTTTTAAAAGGATATTTTGTAACTTTAATATCCTATAATTATTTTCTCTTATTTTTTTCATTTTATTTTAAATATGTAATGTCCTATGTCTTTTAAAATATATGTATATTTGTTTTTCTCCAAAAATTACTGGAGTCGCATACCCATCTTGTACCGATCACTGTGGGTGCACGAATTCAAGCCGCCATATTGGTAAAGTCAAGAAGGTGCCACGTTTGGTAAGCAACGGGTGCGCGGTGCTTGGCCCCGCGTAACATCATAAAGTATGGGATCACGTCATGTGCGCGATTAGTAAGCCACGGGTGCGCGGTGAGTGGCCCCGCGTAACGTCATATACGTATGGGATCGCGTCATGCGTGTATCCGTGTAATATACAGAGCTGCTGTAAGCATTGCTGTGGTACATGATACAGAGCTGCTGTAAGCATTGCTGTGGTATGATACAGAGCTGCTGTAAGCATTGCTGTATGATACAGAGCTGCTGTAAGCATTGCTGTGGTATATGATACAGAGCTGCTGTAAGCACTGCTGTGGTATATGATACAGAGCTGCTGTAAGCATTGCTGTGGTATATGATACAGAGCTGCTGTAAGCATTGCTGTGGTATATGATACAGAGCTGATGTAAGCATTGCTGTGGTATATGATACAGAGCTGCTGTAAGCATTGCTGTGGTATATGATACAGAGCTGCTGTAAGCATTGCTGTGGTATGATACAGAGCTGCTGTAAGCATTGCTGTTGTATATGATACAGAGCTGCTGTAAGCATTGCTGTGGTATATGATACAGAGCTGCTGTAAGCACTGCTGTGGTATATGATACAGAGCTGCTGTAAGCATTGCTGTGGTATATGATACAGAGCTGCTGTAAGCATTGCTGTGGTATATGATACAGAGCTGCCGTAAGCATTGCTGTGGTATGATACAGAGCTGCTGTAAGCATTGCTGTTGTATATGATACAGAGCTGCTGTAAGCATTGCTGTGGTATATGATACAGAGCTGCTGTAAGCATTGCTGTGGTATGATAGAGCTGCACTCTGCATTTAAGGTTGTGCTGTAATATACAGAAATGAAGACCACATGGATGTACCGTCATATGCAAGGTTGCCTGTGCTGTAATAAAGCAGCAAGATGCATGGCTGTGCGTAATGCATAGATTTGAATTAACCACGGCGATGTAGTCATAAGCCTGGCCTTAAAAATAACCCGATAGAGAGTTGTAAGAAAGAGTTATCATCATGGATGTATGCTTTTAACATCCTATGATAGTGGAGAGCTGCAGAGCTAATATAAAACCGAGGGCAGTCGACAAGGGCTGGCTGAGTTAGATACACGAAGCCAGTGGTTACCTCTTTTAGCATCAAAAGGACTGACATATCCCACCCTCGTGGCCTGCGAGCGTCGCGCCAGAGCACAGTGAACATCCCAAGCTAGCAGCGCCCCCCTCTGGACAGTGTTAAAAGTGAAAGGGGACGCGTGGAGGGAGGCGTCACCTTAAACCCCTGAGGCAGCCCGAGGGTTTCTGGGTCATATGAGCTTGGACTCAGTTTATTATTTTATTTGTTATTTTTTTTCAGTTTTCTATACGCAAACATGGCCAGAGGGGACTCAAGCGTTTTTTCAGAGGGTAGGAGATCGGGTGACATATTTTCAGAGTCACACATCTCAGGGGGGTTAGGGTTCGGCTCGGTCTCCAGCTCCACATGTTCCCGGGCACGAGGCCAGCACGGGGCCTGTCCTGGAGGCAGATGTCCCTGCTTGGCAACGAGAATTGTGCAAAGCAAGCCTCTAACTGGTTAGGAATGGAGCACATTACTGAGAGTAAAGGTAACCGAGGATGTGGCCTAACGGTCAGAGCAGACTTTGGAGCTGGGGAGCCAGATTCGAGCCTCGGCGTCGGCTCAACAGCCTGTGATTCTGGGGAAATCACTTAATCTCCCAGTGCCCACCAAAAACGAATGTGTCCTTGTGTAACCTAACTGATGTGCATGTAAAGCACTCCAACACCTTCGGGTCGAGTTCACACTATATAAATCTGTACTTTTACTAAACTACACAGTGGTCAGATTGCGCTGCCCTCATCAAATTCAATCATAGTAGACCACGAGACACCGGTCCATGAACCACCCCTTCATGGTATGAATTGGGCACCAATTCCGAAAGTGCTTCGGTGCCGCATTCAATGGTGGAAAGACTGGGCATGAGAAAGAAATTAAAAAAGTTGAGACTCCAGAGAGCAGGACAATGTGGAGGGCCCCAAGGGTAAAGTCAGAGATTAGCTGTGCCGCGTGTGGCGAAAGTGTCAGAACTGCCAGGGGTCAGGAGTCACGTGCTGTGAGCGAGGAAGTGCGAGTAACTGAGCTCAATCCGTGTTTATAGAGCACACAACGGACCTGGCTGCCTCTTGGTAATACACCGACAGTAGCACACACAATGGCGCACACCCTCGACCCATCAGCCGGCAGACATCCTGGTGTAGTATTCACAATGGTTAGGTGGCACTGCCCGGATTTCATCAAATCATCCTGTTAAAAAACACGCTGGTCCTGTGTATATCACATGTTAACCAAAGTATCAGCTTCAAGAAATAACATTATCGCAAATTAGACACAACTGAGGGAAATGTCTCATAAGGTAGAATTCCAGAAGATTTGATTTGGCTGCCTTAGTCTAGAGATAAAGATATGAACCGAGAGAGGGGATTGTGTCAGAAGGAAGACAAGGGAGATACATCTACTGAGTGGTTGTCGGACGACTGGGCACGGCCAGCGTGTGTGCAGCAAAAAGGAGAAAGGATTAACACTGGTAGACTGCTTCAAGGGAACCGAGGAAAGCGTCTACAAACACAGAACTGGAAGGAGGAAAATAAATTGTCTGACCTCATCCCGGAAGACAAGAAACCGGTTAAACCAGCATGGAGGCCATGATAGGTGAAGACAATGAGGCCGGAGCTGAGAGCAGGACACAGAGCTGCAGAGCGCGCATCGTTCACTGTGCTGGGTCCAGGGCGGTGCTCACAGTGCGGCCCCTCGGTACCCTCCGCTACACCCCCGGTGCTCTCTCCAGAAGCCGAATTGAAAGGAAAGATGTCTGCAGCCTTTTCTGCAAGTAGGACAAAACACGCGTCCATCAGACCTCAGGTGACGAGAGACTAAACTTCACCCAGTGTGTACTGTATGTACCAGCCACTACTGCACAGTGACAGCACACATATGTGCATGTGTGCGGTGAATGCGTGCATCAGGCCACTTCAAGTGAGGACAGGCTAAATAAATGATTAACTCAGTGCACTGTACATACCAGACTACTGCACAGCACGTTTGTCAGTATTAAAACGCTCCTGCGGGCCCCCGGGGACCTTTTTTTTTTTTATTTTCTCGGCTGGATTCGCGCACCATGCGTGAATTCGGCAGTTTAAAAGAAAATGCTTTTTTGGCCCTGGGGGTCCCTGTGGGACCCCCTGAGCAGGCCTAGGGGGTCAGGGTGTTTCTACCCTGCCCCCTTTTCTTGTTTTTTAACCTTTTTTCCACTGTTTTCTACCGAGTCACAAGATGGCTGCCAACACTTCCTGGTTTGGAGTGTTGCCAGCCAATCAGAGTGAAGCTCGGGAGGGTTCGCGAATCCACCGCGTCCCTAGATATCGAAACTTTTTCTTTTTCAAATTTCTCAGGAACTACTGAACGGATTTACACCATTTAATAAAAAGAGCTCTTTCTGAACCAAGGGCTACCTCTTTGCCAAATTTGGTGTAATTCCGTTCAGCAGTTCGGGCTGTAGCTTTGTCTAAAGTTTCCTATGGAAAATTACATGGGGGAAAACACGTTTTGGGACCCCCCTTTTTTCTCGGCCCCCGCTTGACGAATCACCCCGAAACTTTCAAGACAGGAGCTGACCAGAGCGGGCCACTAGTTTTGAAAATTTCGTGAAGATTCGTCAACCGGCACCAAAGTTATTGGGAAAACAAAAAACGCTTTTCCTATGGAAACTAGGTCCTAACTATACCTACCTACTGGCGACTGCCAGTAGGTAAAATATATATATATATATATATATATATATATATATATCTGATCAGAGTATAGACTCCCTCCTGCTTCCTGTTGTTTGGAAAGAGAGTCACGGACGCAAAATTCGTGGCAGAAACTGTTCTTTATTTCAAAATAGCCGTATGACGCGTTTCGGGCAGTGAGATGCCCTTGATCACATGCAGAAACGCAGTCCGCCTTCAATTTTTATAATGCATTGTGTCATACACCCGTGTCACGTGTTAAACACCTAAATAGACAGAGACAGCATACTGTGCTAGAACCTATCGTATAGTCTTTCTTCAGGTCTGCTAGTTTCTCTATTTGGTCCATTGTAGGCACACTTCATACTATTTCGTCAACAAAATTGCTTTGCACATTATAACTGAAATACACAGTTCTGACTGATATTGATGTCTCATAATATGAAGAATACATCAATTAAACATGTTGAAATATATTAATAATTCCAAAAATAGTAAATGTTTTTTAAGAAAAGACCACTTAAAAGCACAATACATAATATTAAGTATTCAATCTTAGATGTTAAAACATATTACTGCATAAATGCATTAAATTAGCGATGTCAGCACTGAAAACTGTGCAAATGCGCAATAAGGAATCTCATTTAATTTTCGACCAGTATCTAGATAGGTAAAGATATCGAGCCAGGGATTTATATTATTGTGGAGTGCTACTCCTATTACTGCATGAATGCTAATTCCGACTAGACCTCTATATCATGATTAATATAGGGGAAAAGTATATACCCTGACCTAATTACATATACCTATTACTAATGGAATAAAATAGACTAAAAAATTCAGACCATGATGATTATACGACATAAAATTTCAGTGCTCCCAAAAAGTGCTGCGTGCTATATGGTAGGACTAAAATACCCTACCTATTTGGTAAAATGCTAGTGCTAAAAAATATATATAATAAATATTAAGACTATGGGTTTAAAAAACAATGACATACAAAAAAGTTAGCAGTAGCTGAGAACTATACATACTTAAAATCTAAATTAATTCATTCAGATATTGTGGTATTGAATCCCGATAGCAGCAACATATAACTCAAAAAACCAATATGGTCTATAACTGCACATGTATTAAATCATTCATCCAATGTTACAGTTATAGCATATTGTGCATGGGTTTGTAATGGTAGGATTGCAGGTGGAATTGAAGTCGATGACATTGTTGATAATTACAGAAAGTTATGTAGGTCTTCCGTATTGTTCAGCCCTTTGGGGAATTTGCTATCCAGTTCAAGGATTGTCCGAGATTCCAATTGACGAAGGGATCGCTCCCTATTGCCTCCTCTGCGTGGTTTGGGTACTGATGTTATTACATAATATCTGAGACAATTGAGGTCATTATTATGTGTTTGCTTAAAATGCCTAGCAACAGGATAAGTTATGTCACTGTTGACAATTGCTCAAAGATGCTGTAATATCCTGACATGCACCTGTAGCTTAGTACTGCCCACATATCTCAATCCACAGGTGCACGTCAGGACATAAACAGCAAATTCAGTTCTGCAGTTGTAGTTGCCTTTAATCAGTCTGGGCTTTGGATCAAATGCGGTCATGTAGCTAGTAGTATTTTCACCAAATTTGCAGGCTCTACAGCTCGAACACTTGAAAAAAACATGTTTCGGCTGTAGCCACATTGTACCTGAATGGACCTCTGGGCTGCTTTTTACTAACTGCGACCTCATAGAGATACCTTTCCTGAATGTTACTGTGGGGTTATCTGACAGGTTCGGTGCCAGCACCGCATCCGTAAGTAAAATGGGCCAATTACGCTTAATAATCGATTTGCCTTTCTTGCCGGTTATAAGTCAAGATGAGCCTCGGTGCAGTATTTTCTTGTCCTACATCTTGGGTATTATTTTTAGTTTCTAAAAGCATGTCTCTGGTTTTCAATTTTACTTTAGTTTGCAGTTCTCTAAGGACTGAATCACTGTAGCCTCGTTGTCTAAATCTCTTGATGGCGTCCATCAGACCTCAGGTGACGAGAGGCTAAACTTCACCCAGTGTGTACTGTATGTACCAGCCACTACTGCACAGTGACAGCACACATATGTGCGTGTGTGCGGTGAATGCGCGCATCAGGCCACTTCAAGTGAGGACAGGCTAAATAAATGATTAACTCAGTGCACTGTACATACCAGACTACTGCACAGCACGTTTGTCGGTATTAAAACGCCCCTGCGGGCCCCCGGGGACCTTTTTTTTTAATTTTCTCGGCCGGATTCGCGCACCCTGCGCGAATTCGGCCGTTTAAAAAAAAAAATGCTTTTTTTGGCCCTGGGGGTCCCTGTGGGACCCCCTGAGCAGGCCTAGGGGGTCAGGGTGTTTCTACCCTGCCCCCTTTTCTTGTTTTTTAACCTTTTTTCCACTGTTTTCTACCAAGTCACAAGATGGCTGCCAACACTTCCTGGTTTGGAGTGTTGCCAGCCAATAAGAGTGAAGCTCGTGCTCGGGAGGGTTCGCGAATCCACCGCGTCCCTAGATATCGAAACTTTTTCTTTTTCAAATTTCTCAGGAACTACTGAACGGATTTACACCATTTAATAAAAAGGGCTCTTTCTGAACCAAGGGCTACCTCTTTGCCAAATTTGGTGTAATTCCGTTCAGCAGTTCGGGCTGTAGCTTTGTCTAAAGTTTCCTATGGAAAATTACATGGGGAAAACACGTTTTGGGACCCCCCTTTTTTCTCGGCCCCCGCTTGACGAATCACCCCGAAACTTTCAAGACAGGAGCTGACCAGAGCGGGCCACTAGTTTTGAAAATTTCGCGAGGATTCGTCAACTGGCGCCAAAGTTATTGGGAAAACAAAAAACGCTTTTCCTATGGAAACTAGGTCCTAACTATACCTACCTACTGGCGACCGCCAGTAGGATATGGATATGGATATATATATATATACATACACATTATATATAATGTTACACTGTGGCCGCACATGGAGTATTTTTTGTTTAACTAATAACTTTGGTTTGACGAATCTGCACACAAAGTTCCCAAATCTGCCTCAGCTACTTTCTTTCACGCGATACATCAAAAAGGTAGAAGGTAAAAAGGTGGAAGGCGTAAAGGTATCAGAACATTTATTCGCCATGTTAATTCTAATTGAAAATTTAGGGAAGCAATACAGAAAACCGGCTGAATGGAATTACACTAAATTTGGCAGAAAGTTAAACTTTACTCAGAAAGCGAGCTTTTCATTATTTGGTGCAAATCCAATCAGCCGTTTGTGAAAGTTGCATTTAAAGTGGTGCCAGAGGGCGCTATAAAGGAGTTCAAAAGTTAGGTAAATATGGACTACTGGCATTCAGCTATATTCTGATTGGCCACTTTAAAGGGACTAGTCAATCCTGGCTGGCCACAACCTGAACAATATGTTGTGGCAGCCATTACAGGACTCACGGACATGGTCCCAGTATCCTGAGAATGAATTAAAAAAAATATATCTCCATATCACCATATCTCTCTATATATATATATATATATATATATATATATATATATATATATATATATTCACTGAAAAAACCATAGGTTTTAGGGACAGTTATAGTTAGTTGGACATTGCACTCGTACAAAACCCGTGAAATTCCCCCGTTATAGTTAGTTCAGCTAACTATAACTCGCGCCCCCGCAATGCACTGCTGATGACGTCACATATTACATCACTCATGACATGGTCAGTGACATCACTGATGACATCACTGATGACATCTCAAATGACATCACTGATGACATCTCAAATGACATCACTGATGACATCATCCAGTGACTGTGTTTCTGTAAAGTTGAAATATTTTTAATATATATAGGAAAAGACGTATTGAAGAATGAGTGGGTGTGTAAGTGTCTGTATGGATGATTTAGTAGGTGCGTGACTGACTCTATAAGTGAGTGATTTAACGTATCTTACTGAATGCATGGGTTAGTGACTAAACTGGGTGAATGTCTGTATCCGTCTGTCTGTTGCTGTGTAAGTGGCTGCATGTGTTTGTGAATAGCTACATGAGTGTCTATATGAGTTATTGAATGCTTGTGTGAGTATCTGTATGGGTGCCTGAGTGTTTGTGTGGGAGGGGTGTGTGCGACTCTGTGCATAGATGTGTGAGTGGGTGATTCACTGGGTGGATGGTTTCAAGAGTGCATCTGTGATAGACTGTATGGGTGGGTAAGTGTGTGTAAGAGTGTGTTAGTGAGTGAATGTATGTCCCAGTGGTACATGTGTGAGTAACTACATATGTGAAAGGCAGTATATATGTGTATTGGAGTATATAAATAGCTATAAGCGAGAGTGAGTGATTGTGATAGTGGCTGTATGGATGAGTGTGTGCTTGTATCAGTGATTGTATAAGAGCGTAACAATGTGCTAGTATTTGTATGATTAAGTGAGCTGGTGTGTGTATAACTGTATAGGTGAGTAAATGGCAGTGTGTTTAATTATTTGCATGACTGACTAGGTGTGTGAGTACCTCTATGGATGAGTGGCGGTGTTTGAGTGTCTATATAGGAGTAAGAGTGCATATGATTGTCCTGTACTGAGTGACCATAAGTATGAGTGACTGTACGGGTGAGTGAGTGGATGTGTGTGTGTGTAGACCTAAGAATCAGTGAGTGGGTATGTAGTTATTGGTGTTGGAGTGTCTATGGTTTTGCGAATGGCAGTCTGTAATTTAGATTGGGTGTATCAAAGGTTATATTAGGGTGTGAGGAGGTGCATCAGATTATCACGTGGATGATGTCATCAGTGATGTCATTTGAGATGTCATCAGTGATGTCATCAGTGATGTCACTGACCATGTCATGAGTGATGTAATATGTGACGTCATCAGCAGTGCATTGCGGGGCGCGAGTTATAGTTAGCTGAACTAACTATAACGGGGGAATTTCACGGGTTTTGTACGAGTGCAATGTCCAACTAACTATAACTGTCCCTAAAACCTATGGTTTTTTCAGTGAATTTCAAAGGTTTTTTAAATGCTAATTTCTAACTATAACTTATCTGAAACCTATGGTTTTTTCAGTGAATTTCAAAGGTTTTTTAAATGCTAATTCCTAACTATAACATGTCTGAAACCTACGGTTTTTTCAGTGAATTTCAAAGGTTTTGTAAATGACAATTTTTAAATGTATTAATTGTTATATTAATTTTTTTCATACTGATTTATTACATTTTTAGAATTTTTTTTTTTACATATTTTATTTTTTAAATTACATTGTAATTACATTATACATTACATAAAATACTTTCTCAGAATGAATTACTTTAGTTTAAATACTTTGCACATAGGCAATAGACTTTTAAGTACAGTAGTTAGTTGTTGTTGCAATGGGCACCACATTTTCAAACACAATGCAACATTCAGCTCAATGTGAATTTCTAGTTAAATGCAATTAGTTACTTTATGGATTACTTTTCTAACCACAGGACTGGATCCTAGATTCAGTCCTGGTACATCTAATGTAAACAGTTGAGTAAAAGCGTTTTGGTTACAGTCGTGATTTTTAAGGAATATTATTGTATTTTAAAAGTTGACACTTAGAAACTTTTTCTCATAGAATCACCAATGTTATCCTATGGAAGGAAATTCACTTAGCAGGTAAAAACTGTTATCGTTACTTTTTCTTACTCAGTGTTGGATCCTGGATCCAGCACTGGTGCATCTCCTGTAAACAGTTGAAAGAATGCGTTTAAGTCATACAGGCGATTTTTAAGGAATATTTGTAGTTTGTGAAAATCGACACTTTGAAACTTTTCTGCTGAAAACCAGACTTCCTATGGAAGAAAATATAAGTTACTGGTAAGTACGGTTAAAATTACTTTTCAGGACCAGTACTGGGCTGAAAGATGCAGCACTGAGGTCTCTCCTGATAACAGGTGAGTAAATCGAAATTCGTATTTCGGCTGATTTTAGAGGAATATTTGTATGTTTCAAAAATCAACACTTAGAAACTTTTTCAGCAAAAAGCAGGCAATGATATCCTATGGAAGGAAATTCAAGTTACTGGTAAGTACGGTTAAAATTACTTTTGAGGATCAGTACTGGGCTGAAAGATGCAGCACTGAGGTCTCTCCTGATAACAGGTGAGTAAATCAGAATTCGTATTTCGGCTGATTTTAGAGGAATATTTTAAAGTTCCAAAACTCCACACTTAGAAGAATTTCCAAGTGAAACCAGTCAATGTTAGCCTATGGAAGGAAATTCAAGTTACTGGCAAGTACGGTTAAAATTACTTTTCAGGACCAGTACTGGGCTGAAAGATACAGCACTGAGGTCTCTCCTGATAACAGGTGAGTAAATCGGAATTCGTATTTCGGCTGATTTTAGAGGAATATTTTAAAGTTCCAAAACTCCACACTTAGAAGAATTTCCAAGTGAAACCAGTCAATGTTAGCCTATGGAAGGAAATTCAAGTTACTGGTAAGTACGGTTAAAATTACTTTTCAGGATTAGTACTGGGCTGAAAGATGCAGCACTGAGGTCTCTCCTTATAACAGGTGAGTAAATCAGAATTCGTATTTCGGCTGATTTTAGAGGAATATTTGCACAATGGTGAAGGGAGGGGCGGGGCCTGAGGTGACATCTGTGCAAACGCGCCCCGTGGCGCGTTTTAAGTAGGGGGATTAAGTCCCCTTGAATCATGAGGGTCCCTACGGGCCAACTAGCCCACCAGGAACCTCCAGTATGCGCCAGGGGCTGCGTTGCAGAGACATGTACAGAGGCCACACCCCTTTTACAACTCTCTGCAACGCAGCTCTGTGGCGCTTTCTGGACGTACCTGTTGGGCTAGTTGGCCCCCAGGGACCCTCAGGATTGAAGGGATTTAATTCCCCATCTTAAAACGCGCCACGGGGCCTGTTTGCACACATGTCACCTGAAGCCCCGCCCCTCCCTTCACCACTGTGCAAACGCGCCCCGTGGCGCGTTTTAAGTCGGGGGATTAACTCCCTTGAATCCTGAGGGTCCCTGGGGTGCAACTAGCCCACCATATACCTCCAAAAGCGCCACAGAGCTGCGTTGCAGAGAGGTGTAAAAGGGGCGTGGCCTCTGTACACCTCTCTGCAAGGCAGCCCCTGGCGCATACTGGAGGTTCCTGGTGGGCTAGTTGGCCCCAGGGACCCCAGTATTCAAGGGGAATTGTTCCCCTCTGCAAACGCGCCAGGGGGCGCGTTTGCAGAGTGGTGAAGGAAGGGGGCGGGGCCTGCGGGCCCGATCGTTTTTTTTTTTGTTGTTTTTTTTTTCCCCCCTTTCTTTTTCCTATTTTTAGACCCTGGGGACCCCATCCCCCAGGGCCTTACCCCTTTTTTTAAAATTAAAATAAAAAAATAAAAAAACGGGAAGGGGGCCGCGTGGCCCCCCTTCCCTGGGCCTGTATTGGCCCCATCCCCGGGGCATGGACTCTTTTTTTTTATTTGGAGGGGGGCTGCGTGGCCCCCTCCTCATGCCATTTAAGGCCCCGGGGACCCCATCCCCGGGGCCTGGCCTCTCGTTGGGGACTGTGGGGGGTCCCCAAACCCCCCACAGTCCCGCCGGCTCCCCGTGTCCTACGGGAGCCGGCATTGCTTTACACATGGGGAGCAGCTAACATGCTGCTCCCCATGTGGAAAAGCAATCAGCTTTGGATATTGGAAGAGAGAGCAGGTTTCCTGCTCTCTCTTCCAATATCCAAAGCAGTTTGCAATGACAGGACGGGAGCCGCGAGGCTCCCGTCCTGTCATTGCAAACAGCAGTGTCCCGGGGGTAGGCACCCCGGGACACTGCAGGAGCCGGCCCTGGGGGTGGCGGTCCCCAGGGCCACCACAGGCTCCAGGAGGGGGCCGCGCGGCCCCCTCCTTACATTTTGAAAGCCCCGGGAGGTGGTGGTCCCGGGCGTGTGGGGGCTGGAGCCCCCCACACAGGTTAATCAAAAATAAAAAAGAAGCCCCGGGGAGGTGGCGGTCTCCGGGGGCTAGAGCCCTCCCGCACCATTACACATAAAGCCCCGGGGGTGGTGGTCCCCGGGGCTTGGGGGCCCCTAGAGGCCCCCACACAAAATTAACCCCCCAGCATGCCCCCGGGACTTGGCCCACCCGGGGCCAATGACTATCGAGCGCGGAGACCGCGCTTCGATTTTTTTTTTCAGCAGGATTCGCGCACCCTGCCGATTTTTTTAAAAAAAATTATTTTTTGCTCAGGGGTCCTTGTGGGACCCCTGAGCAAACCTAGGGGTCAGGGTGTTTCTACCCTGCCCCCTTTGTGCGCTTTGCGCACTTGTTTCTGTCCCTCGGTTCTACCGAGGGACAAAATGGCTGCCAACATTTCCTGAATCGGAATGTTGACAGCCAGCTGACAGCCAATTAACATGCAGCTCGTGATCGGGACGGTGCGCGAAGGGTGCGCTGAGGGTACGCGGACCCTACTCGGCCATAGATATATCTATCTTTTTACTTTTGATTTTCTCAGCAACTACTGAACGGATTTACACCATTTAACAAAAGGGTTCTTTCTGAACCAAGAACTACCTCTTTGCCAAATTTGGTGTAATTCCGTTCAGCAGTTCGAGCTGTAGCCGTGTCTAAAGTTTCCTATGGAAAATTGCATGGGGAAAACGCGTTTTGGGACCCCTTTTTCTCGACCCCCGCTTGACGAATCCCCCGAGACTTTCAGGGTAGGAGCGGACCGGAGCGCCCCACAAAGTTTGAAAATTTTGCGAAGATACGTCAACCGGCAAGAGAGTTATTTCAAATAGAATGTCGCGGATTTCCTATGGATAATAGGTTGTAACTATAACTATCTACTGGCGACCGCCAGTAGATAATATATATATATATATATCTATATATATATATATATATATAATCTAATACACTTTACCTTGTGAACTATCCTTGGTGTGCGAGTCTCTTTGTGTTGGATCGGATACAAAGTTTCCTCTGATTTGATAACGGGTTCCGGCACCCGTAACTCGCACCAACCCCGAATGGTGAAGGCAGCCAGCAGAGTCGGGAACTTTCGGTGGTAAATGGAATTGCTGGCTCTCGCCGCCGACCAAGATCAACAAAGATTTGGATAACCCATCGGCTGTATCGAGGACGGGTGAGTACGAAAACAGGCTGAAAGTCGCCGGAGGGCGCTTGCGACCGGTTAGACTACTCCTACGGTTATCGGGCAGTTGGTTATACCACTATTTGATTATGAGGATTCAGCAGGGGTACCGCTGTTAGCTATACTGTTGCAACGCGGCAAGGTACTACAAGGTCAGACTGTATATGGATATGAACAAGGGAAAACAACCGGCGAGCACGGCTAATGGCGCAGGAACTATGACGAAACGGGCAGGAAGACCGGATGCGGCCCGTTCTCTCTTCAATGACACTGACGAGGACTATGATGGGAATGATCCGCCAGTGGGGCAGACGGCAGGTACCTCCACTACAAATCTGAAACAAATGCTGGCACAATATGAACGGCTCCAACGTAAAGAAATAAACAGGTGGTGGGAAGTTTCTTCACTCGACAATTATATCGAGGTAGGGAGAGTCCCCAGGGGTTTACGTATTTTGATTACCCCCACATATCAAAACCCACATCCCAAACGTTTGGAAGAATGGTCCGTATTAATGGCGGCCACATGTAAGAACATGCTGGGACTTCTTTCCAAATATGCAGGGTTGGAGTATGAGACCACGTGTAAAGACATTGAAAAATTGAAGGAGGAATTGGACAAACATCCGGAACAAGAGCAAATAAGAACAGCACTGACACAGATGGTAGTAAGACTAGACAAATATGAGGAGGAGATCAAACAGAAGAAACGCCGTAAGTTTCTAAGAGACAAACAGGATTACGCCAATGGCAGAATCTTAACCTTTGGGAGAAAGTATGACGGTGCCATCAGGCAATTCAAGCAGATGGGAGCCCTCAGACAACAGGAGTTAGCAACATCGGAGTCTGGATCGGAAAGTTATTCGGATCTGGAAGATTAAGCGGCACCAGGAGGGGTGAATTCTCTGCCTTTCACATCATTGGAGGAATACCGTTTTTTACAAACCAACAAGACATTCAAACCAAAACCACCGGACCAGGGAAGAGGAAGAGGCGCAAACACAAAAGGAGAAAAACCCGAAGGGGAAGGAGCCAGCACAAAGAATACAACGCCGCATGGGAGGACAACTCGGCAGACAAAGAAAAGATAATGGGTGAGCAGAACTTGACAGTTGTTAATTTGTCCTCACACGAACTGAGGCAGAACAATCCCTATTGGAACTTGGACTGACTTTTTGCCCCACAGCGAATTTTAACTATAGCGAAACACGTGTTGATGTTTTTCGGTTTGTACGCAAATTGAAACTGTGCAAAATGTTTTTACAAAAAGATAAGAGGAACAGCGCGACAGGTAGAGGGAAAAGCACAGGGACAGGTGATTCAGCTTCAGGTGTTTTATGCATGAAAGATATTGAGGGACTGGCGTGTCTGGCTGAGCTTAATGAAGAGGTGTGTGAGTGGACAAATGAGGGAGACCTATTGGATCAATTAGGTATGGAAACCAGGGGCAATGTGAAGACCAGTTTCAGACCCAAGTCCACCTTCAACCCCAATTTACCACACAATACTTTAGACACCTTCCATGAGGTCGTAATACGTGACCTAATGAGAATATGGAAAACATCTAAAAACAAACATGCACATAATCTCACACCTGAACAAAGGTCAGCCCTGTCCACATTGAACGGTGATCCCAGTTTTGTTATCAAGCCTTCAGACAAGGGAGGCAATGTGGTCCTCTGGGACATTAATTTGTACAGGAATGAGGCTAACAGGCAGCTCCTGGCATCTGGCAGCTATATAAAATCTAACAGGGAAGCATATGATAAGTCCACCTCTCTCTTCGAGGCTGCCTTAACTGAATGGAGACACAAGGAACTACTTGGGGAGGATGAATTCCGATTTCTTCTCTGCAAAAAACCCACGGTACCATGTTTCTACATGCTGCCGAAGATTCATAAAAGCAAAAGCAACCCCCCAGGCAGACCGATCGTGTCGGCCAATGGGAGTCTCGTTGAAAATGCATCCATCTTCTTAGATTCCTTCCTATTTCCGTATGTCCTTGACCTTCCCTCTTACTGTAGGGACAGTACTGACTTTATCAACAAAATAGAAGGTATACCATGGCAGGGTGAATGTTGGTTGGTCACCATTGATGTGGTTGCCCTGTACACATGAATCAGGCACAGTCAGGGCATCGCGGCATGTAGACACTACTTCAGAGGTAAATCTATTTTTTTGTACGAACATTCCAAAATGTTGATTGAGATGCTTACATTCCGTCTTGAAAATAACTTCATCCTTTTTGAGGACAGATGGTACAAACAAGAGGTCAGGACTGCCATGGGAAGTTGCTTCGCTCCCAGTTACGCCTGTATGTTTATGGGGTGGTGGGAGGAACAAGTTGTCTGGGTGGAAAAGAATGAACCTTGGACCAGACACATAACGTTCTGGACCAGGTTCATAGATTACATTTTTATGGTGTGGAGTGGTACGAAGGTCGAACTTGAGAGCTTCCTTGATGAATTGGGGAAGAATTATGTAAATCTACGTTTCACCTATAAATGTGATCAGAGTGAAATGGATTTCCTGGATGTGAGTGTCAGCATAGGTGATGGAGTGATTGATACCAGATTGTACAGAAAAGCCACTTCTGGCAATAGCTTATTACATGCATCCAGTCACCACCCCCCCAGATTGAAATGGAGTATACCCTATGGGGAACTTATCAGGGCTAGACGCAACTGCAGCACACAATCAACCTTTGAAGTCGAGAAACAAAGAATGATGGGGAGGTTCCGTCAGAGGGGCTATCCACCTAAAATACTGGGAACAGCAGTGGAGAAAGTAGCGAAACGGGAGAGATCTAGTTTATTAGTGAAAAGGCCCAAGCAACCCAGTAAGGAGAACGAGATAAGATTGATTACTACTTTTAACACAGAGGCAACCACTGTCAGGAAAATGCTGAACAAACATTGGCACCTGGTCAGAAATGATCCGGTGATAGGCACTTGTGTCAGTTCACATCCCCAGATCACTTACAGAAAGGCCCGCTCCCTGAAGGATATGCTGGTCACCAGCTATTTGATGGGTAACAAGAAGCAAGGGTGGTTACAACAGAAGGGGTTTTTTAAATGCGGGAAGTGTAAAGCTTGTAGTAACAGCAAGAACAGGAAGACATATCCTCTACCAACTGGCAAAATGGGTGAGATCCAGAAATTCATGAACTGCAACACGGATTACTGTGTATACGTCATTATGTGCCTGTGAAGTAAGATGTATGTGGGTAGTACAATTTTTCCTATAAAAAAGTGTATACTGGAGCACACAAGGGCAATTAAGAACAGGGACATGAGTTATTCAACAGCCAGACATTGGCATAAATGTCATAAGCAGAACCTTAACAGTCTCTCTTTCTTTGGCATCGACAGGATTGCAACCAACCCCAGAGAGGGAGATCGTGAGAGAAAACTGAGAGTCTTGGAGTCCAGATACATAATACTCCTCGATAGCAAGACCCCTTTTGGCCTCAACGAAGATGAGGAGCTTTTCGTCCACATTGGATGAGTAACTCTACTTTCTCTGCCTTACTTCAGCCTCTGCTGTGAATCCACGTTTTCCCTGTCCATACTGGAATGTGCTGGGAGCACCCAAACAAAGCTCAGTATTAACAGTTTGTAAAACGTTCACCAGTTGCATAGCTAGCTGTGGCCCATTAATGGGCAATGTACATCTACATTAGGCCATGACCCATGAACCGTAGCTCGTAGTGTTGTTTTCCCTCGTGATTTTAATGCTGTCCCCTTGTTATGTTATGTTAAAACCACTTCTATAGCGCACAACTCAGCCGGGGGCATCTCGGCGCTTGTGTTGAGACATACCAGAGGGACTGCCTGGAGTCCTAGAATAAAAAGGCTTTAAGTTTTTTTCTGAAGGTGCTATAGAAAGGGGACTCACGAAGAGCCAGGGGCAACTTGTTCCAATATTTAGGAGCAAGATAGGAGAAAGCTTTTCCCCCAGTACACTTAAGGCGTATTCGGGGCACCTGTAAGAGGCCAAGTGAACTAGATCTAAGAGTTCGGCTGGGAACATATTTTAATAGTTTCCTCTGCAAGTACCTAGGCCCTTTGCCTCTGAGAGCGTTGTACGTGAGGCAACAGATTTTAAAGACGGATCGCTTCTTTACCGGTAACCAATGTAATTCTTTCAGCAGAGGACCGGACGAGGAGCCTGTAGGGCGGTTTAGAATTAACCTTGCAGCTGTGTTCTGGATCACTCGTAGTTTGGCAAGCGAGGACTCATCCGCCTCTGCCAGTAGGGCATTTCCATAATCCATTTTGATAATCACCATAGCTTGAACAAGAGTTTTACGGGAATTTATAGGTAGATAAGGAAAGATCCTACGCAAAAGGCGCAGGGCATGATAACAAGAGCTAGTGGTGGCATTTATGTGATCCTTCATTGTTAATGATTGGTCCAATTTTATCCCAAGATTTTTCACAATTTTTCTGGGTACGGGGACCTCTCCCAATTGGGAGGGCCACCAGTCACCCACCCAGATGGATGAGGCTTTCCCCATTAAAATAATCGCAGTCTTACCGGGGTTCAATTGGAGGCAATTATCCGTCATCCAACTAGATATTGAAAGCATTCCTGTAGCAAAGCGAATTTTCTCTGTCTCAAGGTTAGGGCCAATTTTAAACATAAGCTGAGTATCATCAGCATATGATATTATCTCAAACCCAAACTGTTCAACTATTTTCGCCAGTGGAGCCATATAAACGTTGAACAGAGTGGGACTCAAACAAGACCCCTGAGGAACCCCCTTATCCAAATGCATTTTTTCTGATCGGTAAGAGCCCAAAGTGATGGTTTGGTATCTATCAGATAAAAACTGTTGCAGCCATTTTAAGGCTGTACCCTGGATTCCACAGGCCAGAAGTCGGTCCACGAGCTTTGAATGCGAGATGGTATCAAACGCCGCAGACAAGTCCAATAGGATCAAAACTATTGATCCTCCAGAATCCATTTCCTTTCTTAGGGAGTCAGTCACGGCCAGAAGGGCGGTCTCTGTACTGAATCCAGATCGAAAACCTGATTGTGAGGGGTCCAAGATATTGTTTGATTCTAGATAGCACCCTAACTGCTTATTTATTTGACTTCCCCTTTTTTGTTCTTTTCATTATTGCACGGTGGTCACTTATGTTTTTTATTATTTTTCCCTTTCCCCTCCCCCCATATAATTCCTTTAATAACTTTGGTGTGAACAGTGTGAGAAAGGCACCTACAATGGTTAACCTAGGTGGCCATGTCATGGTAATTTGAAAGGAAAGTGGGCCACTCGGCCGGGTAGACAGGTTATCGTCGTGAGGTTCATTAATGCTCATCCCGTATTTTGTCTTGATACCGGGCCCAGGATGGGTTCTGCTCAAATATTGTACATGGGGCCAGACTGTAAAGTTACCTATGGTTGACGCAGGCCACTTGGCCGGAATGAGATGCTACTAAAGATTATATACAGAACATGGTTAAAGTGGAATGATCAATGTGGCTATTGAACATTGTTTATGATTACGGCATAATAATTTTATTATGTGCATGTTTCCAAATGTGAAGTATAACATTAGGGCTGGGAACCCGGTCTGCAATGGGAAAGGGACGGGCCGAAAACTTAAAACACATGGAATATTGAATGTGATGTTATAACATTATTTATGTTTGAAATTTGATTAATGAATTTAAAGTGCAATGATTTCTCATGTTTACAATTATGGCTTTCACCACTTTAGACTGATCCGTGTCTGTAAAGTATAGTCTATTTTCCATGTTCATGCCTTGATCACACACTGTCAGTCCGTTCTCTATGTTTGACTTTATTTCGTGCACTTTAAATGGTGGATGTTTTGGCGGACAATTTGGCTTGTGAAGAAGATCCTTTGACCGAAACGCGTTGCCGCTTAATCTAATACACTTTACCTTGTGAACTATCCTTGGTGTGCGAGTCTCTTTGTGTTGGATCGGATACAAAGTTTCCTCTGATTTGATAACGGGTTCCGGCACCCGTAACTCGCACCGACCCCGAATGGTGAAGGCAGGCAGCAGAGTCGGGAACTTTCGGTGATATATATATATATATATATATATATTGCTACACAATTGGATTCCTTTCAGCAGCGTGCTCAGCGACGGGTGCATTCACGATGGGGCTGAATCCAGGCCCAAATTTAATTATTTAACAAACTTGCGAAGCACACCACTTTCAGTCTGTTAGTAAGCTTGTTTATTCAGCATTACTCTGGCATCAACCAACGCGTTTCAGCCCAGCGAGGCCTTTGTCACGGTTAGTGAGTCCCTCGTTTATTACACTATTTATACCATTCACATACTGCCTGTTATGAGGTATTGTGGGAAACGTGTTTTCAACAATCAATACATGAATATC
Organism: Calotriton arnoldi; assembly: GCA_963921515.1. Taxonomy (NCBI): domain Eukaryota; kingdom Metazoa; phylum Chordata; class Amphibia; order Caudata; family Salamandridae; genus Calotriton; species Calotriton arnoldi. The sequence goes on from CAWUFW010003849.1 coordinate 1,099,663, forward strand.
TGTATATACACTATTTACAAAAGTCGTCAGTTTCAAAGTTTAGTCCATATTGTAATTATTTTACAAGCTGTGTCAAATTAATTCAATAACTTTTTGTCACAAGATTGCACATTCGTGTCTTGTTTAGTACAACACCTGGGATAATTGTTATATTCAACAAAACTTTACACAGGTTTCTTTTGTGTATCATTATGTGTTTAGTACACACATATTTTCTACTCACAGTCCCAGTTTTACTTTTTCTTTCTATCTTACGTGCATATCTTTTTGGGATAGTTCATTTAATACGTTCAACTGTACAATAATCCGGTTTCTTCTTATATATTGTCTTTTTGTTTTTTTCATCAAGGGAGTACCATTCACTCTTTCAGTCTAGATGTACATATAACTCCTCATCATTGTTAATTCCATGAGGGGTCTTAGTTCTTAATCTGATTATGTACCTTGATTCCGTTTGGCGCAACTGTTTAATCCGATTTCCCCGCTTTCGTGTTTTGGTATTGCATGTATTCCCAAAAATCGCATTGATCTCCAGTCTCCCTTTTGACACGCCATTACATGTTTCGCAGTTGCATAGGAGACATCTTTGTTCTTTACAGCCCGAATATGTTCCAAGATTCTTTTTTTGAGCATGCATATAGTGCTTCCTATATACTGCATCCCACAATTGCATTGACTAATGTATACCACGAACTTCGTTGTGCACGTTATTGCTTGCTTGATTTCAATTGTTTTGCCTTGAAAATCACAAATCCTTTTCCGATTTTCTCCAATCTTGCAAGCCTTGCATGTGGTGCACTTTACGAATCCCTTTTGTAGTCTATTAAGCCAATTTTGTGGTGGTTCCTGTTGGAAGTGACTGCGTACAATTAGATCCTTTATTGATTTTGTTTTCCTGTATGTTATGTTATTCGTTGTCCACGTTACGTAAGGGTAGACAACAAATTCAAAAGAAAACAAGGACGGAAACACTAATCTCCAGAAAAGAAAGAGAAATAATTTCAAATGAGAATGAACAACAAAAGCCCCCAAGATGCATCTTGACCTACAGCAAAGAAAGTGGCTGGATTAGGAAGCATCTTCAAAAATATTGGCACTTGATAGCCAATGATCCAGATATTGGCTCCCTATTAGGACCAAGACCCATGATAACATACAGGAAAACAAAATCAATAAAGGATCTAATTGTACGCAGTCACTTCCAACAGGAACCACCACAAAATTGGCTTAATAGACAACAAAAGGGATTCGTAAAGTGCACCACATGCAAGGCTTGCAAGATTGGAGAAAATCGGAAAAGGATTTGTGATTTTCAAGGCAAAACAATTGAAATCAAGCAAGCAATAACGTGCACAACGAAGTTCGTGGTATACATTATTCAATGCAATTGTGGGATGCAGTATATAGGAAGCACTATATGCATGCTCAAAAAAAGACCGGTCATTACATGATTCGGGACGGAATGGTTCCCACTGAAATGCATTGTAGTGAATGGCAGATTTTGAGGATCACAAAAAGGAGTGCATATAAAAAAGTATGATAACAGATTTTAGCCACAATATAAATCATTTCTTGATGGTACCATACTAATTTTGGTGTGCTCTAAGGTGATGCTACCCTGTGAAAAATGATTACCCTCTGCTGGGATTTGATGAAATCATGAGGAATTGATTTTTCCTTCAAACATGGCTCCTCATAGGGGTTAAAGGAGGTGCTCCAGGAGCTAAAATGAGAGCACATTTTCTTTTATAAGTTCACACTAGCTTCCTAAGCCATGTAAGAACAAGTTCTGATATTTGGAATAAAACATGTACTTCCAACAGCAGCAGCAGCCTGTCAGTTGATTCATCAATGTTTTCTACAGCAGCTTCACACAGTGTTGTAATGAACAACTAGACAGCTAATACTATTTCTGACCAAAGCCATCTTTATGGAATCAAAGCTGGAAAAACCTAAAGCATTTTCTTTTATAAATTAACAAAAAGTGAAGGGTTTCTTTTGTCATAGAAATTATGGCTAGCGCTCTAGAAAGCTAAAATGAGGACACATTTCCTCATCCATTTCAGTAAAATCATTCTGATACACAGACTGAAACAGCAGCCTGTCTGTTAACTCCTAAGTAACCAACTGCAGTTTCCCACAATGGTCTAATGAACAACTTAATAATGTCACTTGAGATGTCAGCAGTGATGTCATTAATTATGTCATTTAATATGTAATGAATAGTGTAATATGAGATGTTATAAGCAGTGCATGGCAGGGCGCACATTATAGTTTGTTCAGTAAACTATAAAAGGAGAACTTTGCAGGTTTTTTTGTTTTTTTAAACATTAGTGTTTACGTTATTTCAACACCTAATTATAATGACACTTTAACCTTTGTTTTTTTTTCAGCATATATGATTTTCGGGACAGGAAGCTCAAGTGACTTACCCAGAATAACATGATTTTCAGCCAAATGTCAGAGCCGGGAGCGAGAATTTAGACCCAAAGTTGGAAGGATAAGCAAACAGACTACATTCCCCACCAAACGGATAGAACTGTCATCCCCGAATGTCTTCAAATTGAAAATTGGACTTTTACATTTATGGCCTGATCGTTGACCCATTTTTATATGTGGACTCTATCAGATTCTTACTGTATCTCTCTGAACTGAATTACTAGGGGACGGATACAATCTTCCTTGCAGCAAAAGGAGAGAATTACTCTTAAGTGTAACTATTTCTCACAGAAGAACCAGCTAATACAGAATATATTTTTTTTACCTACACCTCTCTCAAATCCAAATACTATGCTTATTTCAATAGTCTGTTACTATATCCAGACATAGAATTAACATAACCTTCACCTACTTTTCTGTTGTGGTGTATTATAAAGAGGGGAACCCCCAAAAATATTTTTCACGTTACAAAGAATGTATTGTTATTAATGAACAATTTCCTACAGTTAACTGGTATCCTACCCCTTTCCTTTGATGTCACTGTTTAAGTAGAATAGAGAATCTGTCCTCAAAAAAGTTGAAACATTCCCTGCCTTCAAACTACCAGGTAGAGCAATTGACAGCCAATTAACTTTCAGGCACAGACTTACTTAGTAGAATTAAAGTACATGGAACTCGAGATGAGTCAGTGTGAGAAAGATAATAAGGCTGAGTAAAATTTAAAAACTAAGTTCTAGTGGAACAGTATTTTTTAGACTATTTCTTGCCCAAGAATTCTTTTTTTTAAATGTGTCCGGTCTTCATGTTTAGACTCCACAAGCCTCCACACAGAGTAAAATGCACTCATTTACAGAATACACACTATCATGTTCATAACTCATAATGAAAGCAATGGACAAAGCTGCACAGGTAGTGCTGTAATTCGACTAGTAAGCTGACACAGGTATGGAACAAGACACTAAGGGACTCGTTTTTACTCCTAGAGTAATCTGGGGTGGAAATACTGTGACAACATAGTGTGGCATTCAGCCTCTTTCTGAGTTTTGCACTACTACCTCACATTAATTCCACCAGGTTTTACCTGCTGAAAATCGTGGGGGGGAAACCCTGCAGGACCTGTAATTCCTACACATAAAGGAATCCCAGTTTAGGCACAAACGGTATTGATATGGACTCAAAATGCAGAGCTACATTAAACCATGATCTGAAATCATGAACCCAAACTCCATTTCTTCTGCTTCAGGGATAAAAAAAGATTAATATGAATCCTTTCTTTCTCAGTGTTTAAGAGAGTAAAACACAAACTTGCAGTTAAGGTGACAAGAAGTGCAATGTGATAACAGCCTGTACACAGGATAAACATAATAGTCAGGTTTCTTAATATATGCAGTGGTTGCAAGTAACACTCAGTTTTGTATTGGATTTAATTACTAGTTCTAATTATAAAAGATAAATCCTTATTTTCTTTGTAAAAGAGGCATTCCTTTGATTTAGTGTTCACCCGCTGTTATTGTCTCCAGGAGCATCCATTATGTATGCACAGCAGCCAACACATTTCACTTTTGGCAAGTACCACTGGGGGCACTCTCAAGGCTTTTGCCCGCTTTTATTTGGTCACATTTCGTTGCTGGGCACGAACGAGACAGTGACTCCTTACATGGACAGAGAAACCACAGCCAATAAAACTAGATAACAAGAAGTCCTTCCTTCGTTATAGGTCAGTATTAATTGAAACCCTTACTTGCTGGCTTTTCAATACATTGTGTAGTCACTTGAGCAAATTTAAGAGCAGTACAAAAGCAAGTCTGTCAAATATTCAGAAGTTTAAACTCCTGCTATATATCAAGGCCATAGTGTATTCTTTTTGGGAAGGACGGATTTTATTTCTCACCAGGTGCCAGAGATGCTTCTGCACCGCCTACTAGCTGTGCAAGTGCCAACATTTTCACCCTTTCCTGCATGATCTTATTTCACTGTTTTCTAATGATTTATTAACGCATTTTCTAGACTGCCATATAGAATAACCCGCAGCCATTTTGTATGCCTATATTATACTAATGTGTTTGAGTTCTCTAGCCTTGGGCGTACTCAGCCTTGTTTCCATCCATGGTACCAACAAAGTGAGAATTCTCAATTAGGCTAGCTCAGCATCTGAGATGTCCCTTGTTTTATCTATTTACAATGTCTGTTTTAGTTCTTTTGACAAGAAACCGAGGTGTCTTATAGCACTGTTATCTAAAGTTTTCGTTACTTATTTTTTTTTAATTTATTTTAGGAGTTTTATATAGCGCTAGCCAGACCCGAAGGTATCGGAGTACTTTACAACATAAGTAGAAGGGAAATCGCAAAAGATAACAGTAGTATATATATTGACTCATGGCGAATCGAAAGTCTCAGAACACAATATAACATTGATAGCAGGAAATCGCAGAGTATAGGAGTAATATACACATTGACTTGTGGGGAGACCCTTTCCGGGAGGGGGGGCACAGGAACGAGTCGGGAGGTGGGTGAGGTAGAAGTCTTAATGTTAAGGTGGCTGAGTGCTGCAATGGGCAAGAGTCTGCTTGTGGGCAGCAGCTATCCATTCGGAAGGGATCGGTTGAGGAAGAGGTCTTTGAGTTGCCTTTTGAATTTTACAAAGGAGGGGGTGGTCCTGATATGGACTGGGATGGAGTTCCAGATTTTGGGCGCGTTTCCAGAGAAGGATCGAGATGAGGTTTTTTGTTTGCGAGTTGTCGGAGGGATGAGGAGTAGAATGTTGGTACTCCTGAGGCTCCTTGTCTGACCAGCTTTTTTGAGTTTGGCAGCCAGGTAGGCGGGTTTCCCAGTGTGCAGAGCTTTGTGCGTGAGACAGGCAGTTCTGAAGTTAGCATGCATTTCGATTAGGAGCCATTTTAGTTCTCCGAGTGCAGGCGAGATGTATTCAAATTTCTTTACTCCGGTGACCATTCTGGCTGCTGCATTAAGAGTTGATCTGAGGGGAGCCAAGTGGGATTTTGCTGGTCCTGTGAGGGTTGCATTCCCATAGTCCAGTCTGGACAGCACTAGGGATTGAGTAGCTTGTTTAAGGTCGTTGGGAGGGATGAAGGGTTTTATTTTGTAGAGCAGTTTAAGGTTGAGGAAGGCACTCTTAGCAGAGTTTTTTGATGTGTTTGGCCATGTCTAATTTTGGGTCCAGAGTGATTCCCACTGATTTTACGGAGTCGGCCAGGGTGAGACTGCAGCTAAGAGCATCAATGGCTTTTAGCCATTCTGTGACTTGGGGGTTCTGCTCCTTATTGGAAATGAGAAGGATTTCCATCTTGTCTTGGTTGAGTTTCAGGTGGTTGAGTGATAGCCAGTGTTGGACTTCTCTTAGAGTGTCGTTTAGTCTTTGAATGTCGTCCATGGAGGAGGTTTCGAGATAGATCTGGGTGTCGTCCGCATAAAGGTGGAAGGGGATGTTGGATTTTTTGAGTATGGAGGTGAGGGGTTCCATGTAGATGTTGAAAAGTTGCGGGGAGAGAATTGATCCTTGGGGTACACCCCTGCTGACAGGGCGTAGGTCAGACAAGAAGTTGTTGATTTTTATTCTTTGGGTGCAGTTCTGTAGAAAGGAGGTGAACCACTGTAAGACCACCTCATCCGCTCCCACCCTTTCTTGCAGTACCTTAATGAGTAATTTGTGGTCAACCGTGTCGAAGGCTGCCGATAGGTCTAAGAGTATGAGTAGACAGCATTGATCATTATCTAGAGAATTGTGGATATCATCTATGACATTCAGGATCGCGGTCTCTGTGCTGCAACCTTTTCTGAAACCCGATTGGTGAGGGTCTAGGAGGTTGTTGCAGTCCATGTGTTGGGTAAGTTGGAGGAGAACACATCTTTCCAGGATTTTAGCTAGGAGAGGGAGATTGGAGACGTGTCTGAAGTTGTTAAGATCATTTGTGTCAGAGCCCGGTTTCTTTAATAGTGGTGTGATTTGGCCAATTTTGAGACAGTCAGGCATGACTCCAGTTCTCAGGGAGCTATTTATAATCTTGGTCCAGATCGGGGCTAGGGTGAGTTTGAGCTTTTTGGGAAGGAATGGGGTCCGAGACGTGAGATGAGGGAGTGGAGCTGGAAATCATTTTTGCGATCTCAGCTTCGGAGGTGGGGTTGAAGGATTTCCATTTGTTTGGGTGGTGCTTGGGTGTGATAACTTCTGTCTCAGTGAGCGAGCTACTGTAGGGGGGGCAGCGGTGAACATCCAGGGAGAGCTCAATCTTTGTGATTTTGTCATTAAAGAAATTGGCAAAGTTATCACATAGGTCTTTAGAGGCCTGAACTGCGGATGAGGGGGGTTTGGAAGTTTGTTGTCTGATGAGATTGAAGAGTTCTTTCGGTCTGTTTTTTGCATTGTCAAGAGCACTACAAAAGAAGGACTTTTTTTCATTCTTGATGTGTTTTTTGTATTTCCTGCGTACTGATTTGAGTCGATTAAGGAGGATTGTGGACGGGTTGTTCCGCCAGAGTCTTTCTGCAGCTCTTAGCTGTCTTCTTTCGGAGTTAATGTCCGTGTTGAACCAGGATCTAGATGGGGTGTTCCTGACTTTTTTTTTCTTTCAAGGCGGCTAATTGGTCCATGATGGAAGTCATATTTGTATTGTAGTGGGAGGTGAGTTCTGTTGTGGAGAGGTTGTCTGTGGTGATAGGAAGGAGTGAGCTTACCCTTTCCTCCAAGTCACTAAGGGGAATTTGACTTAGATTTCTCGCCTAATGCGGAGGGTTCTTGCGTGCGTGGCAGGCATTGAGTAGTTTGGTTGATGTGGAATAAAATGGTATGATGGTCTGACCAGTCGACCGGCAGGATGTGGTCGATGGTGACTGTGTCTACTTGTGCAATAATGGCATCCAGGATTGATCCTCTGTTATGGGTTTGTTCTGTGCAGTGTTGGGTAAGGTTATTGTTGTGTAGAAGTTCATTCAAGGTTTGGATCATCGAGCTGTTTTCCTCGTTCCAGTGTAGGTTGAGGTCACCTAGAATTATGATGTTGGAGTCCCGGAGTGCGCAGTGAGTTATCAGGTCGGAAAGGTGTTCTCCGAATGAGGTGGTGCTGCCAGGCGGATGGTAGAGGAGATGGCATAGTAGTGTTTTGTTGACGCTCGTCTTAATGGTGGCAGTTAAACATTCAAATGAGTTATATTTGCATGAGTCAGTTTCCGTTACGAAGATGTTGTTCTTGTGTATGATTGCAATACCCCCTCCTCGTTGGTTTTTTCTGTCTTTATTGATGATTAAGAAGCCCGTGGGCACAAGCATGTCAATGGATGGGGAACAGAACTCATTCAACCATGTTTCGGTGATGAACGTGATGTCTATGTCGTGGGTAAAGGTTGGTGTCTGCCAGTTCGGTAGCATGTTTCGTGGCCGATCTGCAGTTAATGAGCATGCATTTGGTGTTGGTCCCCTCGTTATTGAGTTTCTTCGTTAGGGGGGCCCTGGGAATAGTAGAGAGGAAGGCTGGGGGTCTTGGCGTTCTGGGTGGGGAGCGGTCTCTACCGAATCCGGTGATAACCTGGATCTTAGAGTTTGGGGTGATAGTAGGGGATATGTCATATGAGGTGGCAAGTTCCATCGCTTCTCTCATGGACATTGCGGCTTTTGTTCTTTTGGGTCTCCGTTTGATTCGAGAGGAGAGTTGTGTTCAAGCTGTGCCATTGAGCCTTGAGAGGTCTTGAGTGTTTGGTGTTGTTAGTTGTGGGTGTGGGGTGTGGGCGAGATTTCCGGTGTGAGGTGAGGATCAGTAGGATTTCGTTGAGGCCCACTATTACAGTTTCTAGCTGGCTTTCCAGTAGAGCGAGTCTCTGAGTCGTTTCCCAGGAGGAGGAGGTGGGGGCGTCAGGGTTCTGACTGTCCTGGGGGAGGTTGTCAAGGGAAGGGGAGAGCTTGAGATTGAGAGATTGGCTTTTGGTGATGGTGCTGCCTAAGTTATCCCTGTGGGTAGCCATGGACATGGGGTGTGGAGAGTCACGTCGTGATTCAGGCGGCCGCCTTTGGCGCGTAGGTAGAGTGAGAGAGTTAGGAGTCATTGACTGAGGATTCAGTTCGCTAGTTGTTTGTAGGGAATAGTAATTTGGGGAGGGAGGGGGTAGGTGTCGGTCAGGGGGTTGTAGGGTCTCGTCTGAGACGTACCTCTGATTAGTTTTGGAAGGTAGGTGTGTATTGAGCGTTTCAGGGGAGGGGTGGTGGGAGGAGACGTTGTTGTCCGGGAGGGAAAGTTTGGCGTTGTTGGCATAGGTCTTGGGGATAGCTTGTGGGATCTCCAGGAGGGTCAGTCTGTCGGGGGATAGGGAGTTGCTCGGTGGGAGTGGCGTGAGTGATTGAGGGCGTTTCATAGCGAGGGGAAGAGGTAGTCGAATGCATCTAGGTTATCGTTGGTGGCTTGGATCATGACTGTACCGTTAGAGTAGATGGTCGCAGAGGTGTTGCCACTACGCGTGAGGTGGTTTGGGAAGGAGTTCGTCAGTTTGCAGCTGTATGGAGTGTTAATTGTTTTGGATATGTGGAGATGTGTTCTGAGGATGGTGTTCCAATTCGCAGGGCTTTCGGTATGGAAAATGAGATACATTTTCAGCTGGCCTTTGGAGGTGCAGTGGTATATGTCAGCGAATAGTGTATCTGGGTGTTGTTTAATCAGTCTGTGTTTGAAGTTTCTTTTCACTTTTAGTGAGAGGTTTGGGGGGGGGAAGGGGGGAGATGATGGAGAAGGAGGTATGGCCATGTGGTTTCATGCAATTTGGCATGGAGGGGCCGAGGGGGGTTGCGGTGGCTGGTGCCATTTGGTCTCAGTTGGAAAGGTGGATAGGTACCCGAAGCTTTGCTCAGTCTATTGGTCCGAGAAAGCTAGGACTGGGAGGTGTTGGCAGTTAGTGTCCCATTTCATGGTTTGGTGACAGTTAGAGAAGAGCTATGTCTCTTGGTGCCAATACGTGCTCATCATTCGGGCCCAAGGCGTGAGTTGACTGGAATCAGTGGGGTGGGAACTACCTCTTAGGCCCTCGGGAGAGGTCAGTTAGGTAGGAGAATAGCCTCTCAGTTGGGTCGGACAATTTTCCCTTAGAGGACTCCCCAAACTGTGGGTATTAGAGAAGTAGAGGAGGTTAAGTGAGGGTGTCAAGGCTTGGTCTCGTTCTTTTGCGGCTTGGGTCGGAGAATTTTCCCTAGGAGGACTCCCCAGACTGTAGGTACTGGAGGAGTAGAGGTGGTTAAGTGAGGGTGTCAAGGTCTGGTCTCATTCTTTTGTGGCTTGTGGTACATTTGTATGGGAGTCCCTCCAGGCCATAGAGATTTAGAGCGGGTCGGAGGCCGCCATTTTGGAGTCAGGCATCGAGGTAACGAGCCCCACGTTTCATGATACTGGGGCAGCGCGTCTGTGGTGGTTATCTCTAGTATCAGGGTGCTTATTCTAAGTTCCAGGGATCCGGTGAGGTGTAGACAGTAGAGGCCGTGGATCGAGTGCAAGGAATTGCCCGGTGAGTGGATGGCTAGAGCGGGTCAGGCCGTTATTAATGGGTCAGGCATCGAGGTATCATGTGACGCGTCTCACGTTATTGGGGCAGCGCGACTGTAGAGCTTTATTCAAGTTCCAGGGGGCTTATGATCAAGTTCCAGGGATCTGGTGAAGTGCGGACATTGGAGGCCGCAGATCGAGTAAAGGAAGTACTCTGTGAGTGGAAGATTAGAGCGGGTTATGCCGCCATTTTGGGGTCGGGCATCGAGGTACCGTGCCCCACGACTCCCTTTGCTGGGACAGCGCGACTGTAAGCTTTTTCAATTTCCAGGGGCTTTTAGTCAAGATCCGGGGTTCCGGTGAGGGGATCTTTTCAATTCGTTTCACGGGTACTCACCCGGTGGGAGAATGTTAGTGTGGGTCAGGCCGCCATTTTGATGTCAGGCATCAGGTAGCGTGACTGGGGCTCCCGTTACTGGGGCAGCGCGCCTGTTGAGCTTTATTCCAGGCTCCGCGTGGCTTTTTCTCAAGGTTCCGGGGTACCGGTGAGTGGACCCTTTCTTTTCGTTTTGCGGGTACTCACCGGTGTTGCTTTCCATGTCTCGGTGGGAGTGGGGGGCGGACGCCTCTGATGGGAGGGGGCTCCTCACTCCTTCAGATTTCGCTTGGTGTCTTCGATCATTCAGTCAAGGATACATCCCATGACTTCCTGGCGTCTGATGTTGCTGGTGACTTTTGGGACTCTTGTGGGTCCAAGCGTGGATATCCAGGACCTTCAGCTGTGGGGTCTGCCGGCCAATCTCACCCTCCGCAGGCGGAGGCAGCGAGGAGCGGATCTGCGATCCCGGCAGAGGGATCACAGCGCGTTTTTGGGATATCTTCTTGGCGATGTTACACCGGTGAGTCTCTCAATCTTCGTATGGGTCGCAGGGGGGCAGCCGGGATTTGCACGTAGGAGTGATCCCTTGCCCCAGGAGCTCGATCTCAGACCTCTCTCCACGCGGCCATCTTGTAAAGTACATGACAGTAAAGTACGTTACAGTCATATGCATGCTGCTTCAATCACCTATATGAAGAAAATGTATGAAAGCTTTGGAAATTTGGGAGGGGTAAGCATTAGATACTCAATTGTTTGTGGAGCAAAGTTCTGTCTCCTCCAGTAGCGATATAATTTTACCTTTGGCTAAATAAACAGGTTTTAGACTTTAAGTGGGCTTGAAGTGACATATTTTTCTTTCACAATCTCTTTATTACTTAATCAGATTTCTCCGCTGGACAAGTCAGGATATTTTCTGCATGAAGTCTCAAATTAATTTAGCATTATAAAGAAAAAAACAGAAATCTAAAAAAAATTTAAAAAAATTTACAAACGATTTATAGAATACAGTACAAAAGAAACCTGAATACAGTGAAAAGAGCTTTCAACAGAAAGACCTTCACTGAATTATTTAGCTATACTAATTAAGTATTTTTTCGTTTGGGTGAAACTAGCAAAACTAAATATCTTCTTTCATGTAATTAAATTGCAGATACAACAAACCAAGTAATTATAACAAGTCAAGAGACTACATAAGAAGCTTATTATAGACAGTACGGAACAGTGGATATTCTGATTACAAAAATAGAGAAGATTATTTAGATAACAAATCTAAATAAATAGAAAACTGTTAGTTTATGGAAAATAAATTATAACACAATGAGCAAATTCGCTAAAGACTTATCCATTAACCAAGACTTTACACAACTACTGAGGAAGAGAAGTATATTCTATCTGAAGACAAACTACCTTCCTCGGCAAACAAATCTTGTAAACTTCAGCAAAACACCCAATATCACTGCTAGCCACAATGAAAACAAAACTGGCTGCCTTGTAACACTAAGTTACAGTCTTATGAAGAAGAAATGCAAAATAACTTCCTGTGGTAACGACCTTACTGTAATACTGATAAAACATTACACACTATGCATTTGAGAAAGCAATAGTAACTCCAGTACATATTTTGCACAACGCATTTGTTTGTGCTGTCATTTACAGCACATTTCTACGACAGCTTCCATAAACAAGCTTTTGCAGAGCCAATCTTTTAGGCTATTATGTATTGAAAATATTTCCTTATAATCAAATGAGGGAGAGAGAAGCTGAGATTCATTCGGCTTCCAAACGATAAGCAAGTAATCAAAGGAGAATGAATCACTCGCCCTTTTCATAGCCAGGGTCTAGGGTTCTTACCGTCTTTAAAAACCCTCATTCACGTGAAAGCCGTAAGTGCGGTATATCTTGGTTTTCCGCAAGAATCGTTACGTGAAAAGCATCATCGGGTCTTTGTTATGCTTTCCTCCACCTGGAGGGAGACCCACTGGTATTCACAGTAGTGATCAGAGATGGTGAGGGTGAGAGTGAAGTGCGTTTAAAATTACCTCCATCTATCAAGGCTAGTTTTTATTGTGTCGATGATGGGGTAAAGCTAAAAAGGGAGATGGTGCGTGAATAGAAGAGTCACTGTTCTATGGCACCTACTTAAAAAACGTGAGTGGTCGACATGTTTCAGCCCTTGTGTGCAGAGTCAGGTCGTTGGGCTTTCTTCAGGACCAAGTGGTTGCACGTTTACTGTTTCGTAACGTGCGTAGGTAAGTGATGCACTTTCCGTTCTTCTTACTTGCGCTTAATAGCACAATGACTGGTTATAGGTGAGTTGTACCTGTAACTGGAAAAGGAAAAAGACCGTAAAGACAGAAAACAGGAATCAATCTCTTATGATCTCATCCTGTAACATGTTATGCTGAAAATAATACGCAAACCATGTGCTGAAAATAGTTCACAAACTACGTGCCGCTATGCTCTGAATGATCATATGGGAATTGTAAGTATACACATCATGATGTTATAAGAAACATTACAGTAAGTGATTCTCAATGGGAGAATGTTAATGCCATTGTGTTGTCAAAATAGCTAGAAATTACGCTTGGCAGAGGAGGCAGTAAGCTGGTTGTGTGCCTTATTAATGGTGCCGTATTCTTTAAGAAGAATGGTATCTTCGAGCAATTGACTAGTGCAACTATAAGCATAATATAGGCTTTTCAGGAATTAACAGTTGTTGCGTGTCCATTTTGTTAAGCAGAACGTTCGTTATGTGCCCCGCTGTAGGTGCCGTCAGCATGAGGCAGTGTGTTAAGGGCCATGTCTAAAATTGAAAACAATGTCTTAAAATTGTTAAGCAGAGCGTTCGCTATGTGCCCCGCTATTGGTGCCTTCAAAATGAGGCAGTGTGTTAAGAGCGATGACTTGAGTTGAAACCAAACTTGGTGATAACCACATGCGGCTGTATTTGTTTTGTTTTAGTTGCAACTCCCAATTAATATAGTTGTGCCTTCGTGTGCCGATGTGGGTTGTTTAAGCCTTGGCGGCATGAAGTACATCCCGTTACTATCGGTGCCGGAAAATACATTAGTATGGGTAGTACGTTTAGGCAGTGATTGTATCAAGTCGTTAGCACGTGCAATGCTTTGTTAAATGTGAGTGCCGCTGATGTGCGCGTGCGGCTATTCTTTCGAGTATTTATCATAATCGTAACCTCTTTTATGTGGCAAGTCAGCTCCGTCGAGGGACAGGTGGAGAGAGACTCTCTCTGCGAGGATGGAAAAATAAGAAAAAGAGAGAGGTTACGGCGGTGAGGCACACTGTGCTGTGCGCGTTCCTCCCGTCGGCCTTGACATACCTCTGAGACGTCTTCCCAGCGACTTGTGCTAGCTCCATCTGCCGTGCCCCGGTGACGCGGGCCAGCAGAGGAGTCTATTAATAGCGAAGAGCCGTGAGTTGGCATAGTAGATAGAAGCAGGTTCCATGGTAGAGATATTCTTTTCTTCTTCTGGTATTAATCTTTTTTTCTGTTGAAATACTAAAAACGCCTCAGCGATGTTGGGCAAAATTAATGTGCCCTGATGTAAAGATTATATCTGGTGTCTCTTATATTGGATGGGTTTTCAAGATCGGTTTTGTAGAATGACTTCCTTGATGATAATGAGGGTTCCTTCGATTTTTTGTCAGAAAATTGCTTTTCACTTTATATTTCTCAATGGAGTCTTCATTCTGTCTATCCAACGATGGGAAGTGGTATTCTCTGGGCAAATCACGTGTCCTGGAGGATAACTTTAATTTTCAGAGTAGGCTCTTCACACATGAAAGTAGTGTAGTACTTTTCCTGCATTACAATTATTTTCGCAGTCAGTGTGGGATTGCGTGCCAAGGTATATTGTCATTCAACCCTACATCGTAAGTTTTCAGACGGTGAACCCATCTCTGTTCCTTTTCAAACAGAATACGTTCTGCATTCTCATTTTTTGTGGTTAGGGTTTCTAGGACCACCCAGTTTATTTCTTCAATCGTATGTTTTAGATTAATGAAGTGGGTGCTCATTTTTGTGGTCATTTTTTTGCACTTAATGTTGCTCCTGTGTTCAACGATTCTCTGTTTGATCTTCCGACAGTTCATGCCTATGTAGTTAAGGCTGCACGGGCATGTGATCATATAGATCACATGGGTCGTTTTGCAATTTGCATGGTGTCTTAATGTCCATTTGAGGTCAGGTTTGAGTTGCAGAGTCTTAGTGACTTTTGTTAGTTTGCAAACAGAGCAGGACCCACAGGGATAGTGACCAATAATGGGTGCAAGGTTCCACATGTTTGTTATTGATTCTTTTCTGGGTGTGTTCGTGTGTGGTCTTGTGCGGACCAGCAGATCACATTCTTTGTTCTTCTGTTGGCGAATCTTGGTTTTGGCCATTTAAGGGTCCCTGACGTGAGACACTTGCACCCATTATTGGTCACTATCCCTGCGGGTCCTGCTCTGTTTGCAAACTAACAAAAGTCACTAAGACACTACAACTCAAACCTGACCTCAAATGGACATTAAGACACCATACAAATTGCAACACGACCCATTTGATCTATATGATCACATGCCCGTGCAGCCTTAAATACATAGGCATGACCTGTCGGAAGATCAAACAGAGAATCGCTGAACACAGGAGCAACATTAAGTGCAAAAAATGACCACAAAAATGAGCACCCACTTCATTAATCTAAAACATACGATTGAAGAAATAAACTGGGTGGCCCTAGAAACCCAAACCACACAAAATGAGAATGCAGAACGTATTCGGTTTGAAAAGGAACAGAGATGGGTTCACCGTCTGAAAACGTACGATTTAGGGTTGAATGACAATATACCTTGGCACGCAATCCCACACTGACTGGGAAAATAATTGGAATGCAGGAAAAGTACTACACTACTTTCATGTGTGAAGAGCCTACTCTGAAAATTAAAGTTATCCTCCAGGACACGTGATTTGCCCAGAGAATACCACTTCACATCCTTGGATCGACAGAATGGAGACTCCATTGAGAAATATAAAGTCAAAAGCAATTTTCTGACAAAAAGAAACGAAGGAACCCTCATTACCATCAAGGAAGTCTTTCTACAATACCGATCTTAAAAATCCATCCAATATAAGACACACCAGATATAATTTTTACATCAGGGCACATTAATTTTGCCCAACATCGCTGAGGCGTTTTTAGTATTTCAACAGAAAAAAAGATTAATACCAAAAGAAGAAAAGAATATCTATACCATGAAACCGGAGTCTATCTACTATGCCGACTCACGGCTCTTCGCTATTAATAGACTCCTCTGCTGGCCCGCGTCACCGGGGCACGGCAGATGGAGCTAGCACAAGTCACTGGGAAGACGTCTCAGAGGTATGTCAAGGCTGACGGGAGGAACGCGCACAGCTCGCCTCACTGCCGTAACCTCTCTCTCTTTCTTATTTTTCCATCCTCACAGAAGGAGTCTCTCTCCGCCCGTCCCCCGACGGAGCTGACTTGCCACATAAAAGAGGAAACGATTATGATAAATACTCTAAAGAATAGCCGCATGCGCACAACAGCGGCACTCACATTTAACAAAGCATCGCACGTGCCAACGACTTGATACAATCACTGCCTAAACGTACTACCCATACTAATGTATTTTCCGGCAGCGATAGTAACGGGATGTACTTCATACTGCCAAGGCTTAACCAACCCACATCGGCACACGAAGGCACAACTATATTAATTGGGAGTTGCAACTAAAACAAAACAAATACAGCTGCATGTGGTTATCACCAAGTTTGGTTTCAACTCAAGTCATCGCTCTTAACACACTGCCTCATTTTGACGGCACCAACAGCAGGGAACATAGCAAACGCTCTGCTTAACAATTTTAAGACTTTTTCAATTTTAGACATCGCCCTTAACACAATGCCTCACGCTGACGGCACCTACAGCGGGCGCATAACGAACGTTCAGCTTAACAAAACGGACACGCAACTACTGTTAATTCTAGAAAAGCCTATATTATGCATATAGTTGCACTAGTCAATCGCTCGAAGATACCATTCTTCTTAAAGAATACGGCACCAATAATAAGGCGCATACAACCAGTTTACTGTCTCCTCTGCCAAGCGTAATTTCTAGCTATTTTGACAACACAATGGCATTAACCTACTCCCATTGAGAATCACTTACTGTAATGTTTCTTATAACATCATGATGAGTAAAGTTCCAATTCCCATATGATCATCCAGAGCATAGCGGCACGTAGCTTGTGAACTATTTTCAGCGCATGGTTTGTGTATTATTTTCAGCATCACATGTTACAGGATGAGATCATAAGAGATCGATTCCTGTTTTCTGTCTTTACAGTCTTTTTCCTTTTCCAGTTACAGGTACAACTCACCTATAACCAGGCATTGTGCTATTAAGAGCACGTAAAAAGAAGGGTAAGTGCATCACTTACCTACGCACGTTACGAAACAGTAAACGTGCAACCACTTGGTCCTGAAGAAAGCCCAATGACCCGACTGGGCACACAAGGGCTGAAACATGTCGACCACTCACGTTTTTTAAGTAGGTGCCATAGAACAATGACTTCTATTCACGCACCATCTCCCTTTTTAGCTTTACCCCATCATCGACACAATAAAAACTAGCCTTGATAGATGGAGGTAATTTTAAACGCACTTCACTCTCACCCTCACCATCTCTGATCACTACTGTGAATACCAGTGGGTCTCCTCCAGGTGGAGGAAAGCATAACAAAGACCCGATGATGCTTTTCACGTAACAATCCTTATGGAAAACCAAGATATACCGCACTTACGGCTTTTACGTGAATGAGGGTTTTTAAAGACGGTAAGAACCCTAGACCCTGGCTATAAACAGTGATTCATTCTCCTTTGATTACTTGTGAAAATATTTTCTCAAGCTTCAGTAAAATACAGGGAATAGATGGGACTTGCCCATCTGCAGCACAGTCATCCCTCACCCAGACAGAAGTGTAACAGCATGGGCACAGACATTTGACACTCACATATCACAAAGAGGGCAAGAAGACAATTCAGCTGGACGATCAGCACTGAGCACATTCACGGACCACCAGAATAGCTTCTCTAAATTTTAAGAATCCTAATTTCACCCCATTCCGCACTGCTTTCAAGCATCCAACCAGATGGTCAGGCAAAGCTGGACCCCAGAGGAATGGGACTGGGCAGCAACAGCCTTTCATGGCCCAACTCCCCCATGGCCAGCCTCCCAATAAGAGATTACCAACCCGGCCACTTTGCCGCTTCAGCCCCCAAGATGATCCTCCTATCAGCCACAGAATGCCTGGTACGTAACAACCAGGGTAGCAACCGGCAATGCAATTGCAGGAAAGGGTAGAACACAAACAAGGGGTATATAATCCAATTGGAACAATAGCAAAATGAGGGGCAGTCACAATGAGAGCAGGAAAAGACAATCAAACATGGCTAATTCCTAAAATCAAAGACGCTTTGTGAGTAGCACGTACTATGACAAACTCAAAGTTCTTTACTGCTTACAAAAAGCTTCAATAGCGGAATAAGAAGTACCTTCTTTTGTAATGCTAAGAGTCAGATTCTGAAGGAAAACTCCAAATCTTATCTCCTTGTTTAGTATGTGGATGGTCTGACATTGAAGCGTAACACAAGGCTGATCTGGGAACCCACACGGACGTAGTGCGGGTTTGTATGCGGTGAGTTGGGTGGCCAATAATGGATGAAGGATTGAAGGGGAGACTCTGCCAAGATAGTGGCAGTTGGGCTAAGGTCCCTGATTTAATTTATAATTTTTCTAATAGATACGACTCTACATGAGCTGGATAATCATCGCACGGCTTGAGTGCGGTTTTAATTGTGGTGAGTTGAAGCAGCTACTTCCAAGAGGACGTATGGATGGGGAGAGTTTCCCCAAGGCATTGACAGCTGGAAGATAGTTTTAAGACGTTCTTTTGCTTATAGATTTATTTCTATCTTCATAACAAACAGTTTGGATACTGTACCGTATTCATGACAGTTTCCCAGTGATGAGGTAGGAAACTCACTTATTTGGGGTGATATGTAGGAGTAACATTATTCTGGATTCTAATGTGTATTTCATTTTACCTACAGAGACACGAGACATAAGAAAGGTATATGCCGCATTATATTGGTGCTCTGGCAATTAGGGGAGTAATGAGTGATTTGTCACTTTGGGTATGAGCACTAATGTGTGCTATTTTTTCAGATATGTGCCTTAAATACGGGGTACTGGTGTATCCGTTTTGACACCTTTTTTAGGGTTTCAGTAATTAGCAAAACAAAGCTTTTTTATAAGATGGAGGGGTAATTGGCATGTGACACAAGGGGCTATAAGTGTTATCTATGTTAATATTGTCTGTTTACTCTCTTGTGTTGTGTGATTATTTTTACTGTCGATGGTGGGCAAGACACATTAGGACCGATATGGGATATGAAAAATATTATAGGTTTTGTTCTTCCATATGACTTATGAGCCGAGTGTTTATCAATGTATGGTCCTTCTCCTGTGCACTATTTTTGTGCCTGTGCTTCACTGGTGTATGGTTTTACAGGATACGATGACCATGATATGAGGTTAATGTATACTATGTCACAGGGTGACTTCTTCCCGCAGAGGACACAAGTCTGGCCTATGTAAAATAGAGGCTTTTGTTTCCTTTTAGCCCTGATGAAGTCTTGAGGCGAGATGCTCATCAACGAAACACGTGTTGGAAGTTGGCAAAAGACCATTAAATACTGAACATTTATTACTACAGACTTTGTAATCTAGAATGTATTTTTCACAATTGTGTATATAATTTGTGTGTGCTTAAGGCTGTTATTGTTTATGAAACCCTAGGATTTACCTGAATAGATATTGTGTGCACAGTAAGTGAGCAGTAGAACTCCTAAATCACCCTTTTGTTTGTGATCTAAGAACCATCCCGGACTTACAAATGAAGAACCTAATTTTCCCCATTATACTACCAGTAAAGGTGCACTCCATCAGTTTGAGGTCAGCCCCTCATGTTGATAGTATTGGTCGCTGCCGTCCAAGGCTGTACATGCAATCCTTCTTAGGGCCCGATGACAAGATGGGTGGTCAATTACGTCCCCATGCATAAACCTCTGTTTATGTACAGGCCGGAACTATGAGTTTGGTTTTATTTAACGCATCCAATAATAATCAGATGCGTTCTCTTTGCTATCTTTCATGATTATTTTTTTTTTAATAATCGAATAAAGTGCAACACAGAAAAGATACATATATACATAAAGGTAGAATTCAGATTCATAAATAACATATCTGCTTTAAGAATGAATACGGGTAAAATGCAGTTTATATATAAAAGAAAAAAACAGTTTAAACATTACAATCTATTAGTTTAAAACACACACTGTTTAAAAATGATATACTAAAAGTTCATTGTGTTGCGCCAATACAAGGCACTTTTTAAAAATGCTCCTACTGCATAACAGAGAGCAGGCTCTGACAGCGTTCGAAGGAAATAAAGAGCAGGTCTGTATTGGCAGAAACATCGATTGTTAAGAATAGGCAGCAGGTGCCTACATCAAAAGGGTTCATAGCAACTGCAGAAAATGGTAAAATGCTCAAGTGTCTGTTTCACAAGGACAAATCAGTATAGAACTCAGGTCAAACCGTCCTGCCGGGAAGCATAGATGGGCTTTGATCTAGCCTATTCGAAATCTGGTTATAAAAAAAAAAGAGACCTTTCCCACGGCTGTCGCAGGAGTGAAAGATAAGGCTTGGGCCCATCATTTGTTTTTATAATTGGGTATCTCTCAAGGTCGGTTTGCAAAAAGCCATACTCTTTCTTACATCTGAGGCACACTTAAATTAAATTGTTCCTGTACCTTCACACGCTCACCCTTACCCAACATATGTGGGGAGCAATACAGATAAGGCCTGCCCAGCACTCTGCGGTTCTCCTTATATAATCTAACCATGGTGTTTTATGGCCATGAGCATAGTCTAAGTAGTCTGAGACCAAGTCACGATTAACACCTTTGTCAGGCCTTCCCCCTTCTGTGCGAAGCCTTTGTTTGGCTATTGGGGTAGGTCGCGCTCCGGCCTCTAACGTTTTGTCCATATAAGGTATCCAAGCCACATTTGCGTCCTTTTTTTTCAACATCCTGGGGATTCTAAAAGGTGTCCATGGTTTGTGGCTTCCCCTGGAGGGGACCAAGAAATTAGCCAAAATAAACAACTTTTTGGGTTTTTTCGGGATAAAAAGGGCTGCAGAAGAAAGCGTTTTTTTCCCCCTGCAAATGGCTTCAACAAAGGGTTTGCGGTGCTAAAAATCACAATCTTACCAGCTTTCAGGATCAAGTATACTTGAATCAGATAAACAAATTTTTCAACACAATTTTGGCCTTTTACTGGGAGATAGAACATTTTCCCTATTTTTTATGCTTTCAACCTCCTTCCAGTTAGTGGTGGAAACGGGTATGAAACCCATGGTAGATCCTGGAGAGCTGTACATTTCTGAAAAGTAGACAAAATTCTGAATTAAATAAGGGGTCATTTGTGAAGATCCTTCAAGGTTTTCCCATAAAAATTAACAGTTGAAAAATTAAAAAAAAACAGCCATCTGTATCTACATTTTCATCTGTAACTTATAACTATGGCAGATTTTCAAAAGCACTAAAACATTATGCCCGCTGGACCCTTCCGGTTGCCGGGATATATAGGACTTGTAGGTTCACCAAGAACCCGATGTACCCAGGGCTGAGCAGCATCTTGCAATGGTTTTTTATTGTGTACTGGGTATAGAGCAATTCATTTGGTAAAACAAAGAGTAAAAAGAAATGGAAATCAAGGAAACTTATGTATTTCCAAAATGGGCACAAGCTATGGAGTTTAGAAGCAGTGGTTATTTGCACATCTCTGAATTTGTGGGTACGAATACAAGCATGTGAATTAGAGGGCATTTCTCAAAATGACTTCTTTCTTGCAAACTGTCTTACATTTGGAAGGTGCAAATGCAGAGAAAGGCAATTGTAATAGCACTTGTTCTACTATTCTGTGTTTCCCTAAGTCTGCCAATAAAAGTGGTATCTCACTTGCCTGGGTAGACTTAGTGCCCACGACAGGGAACGGCCTAAAACACAACGCGGATATATCACATTTTTCAACTGAAAACTGACCCCTTTTTTTTGCAATGTGCCTAGCTGTGGTTTTCTGGCCATAGCACAGTCGGCACCTATGGATACCTAGCAAACCTGTACATTTTTGGAAACTAGACACCTACGGAAATCCAGGAAGGGGTGACTAGTGTGGCTCTGGCCAGGTTCTGTTACCCAAAATACCTTGCAAAGCTCAAACTCTGACCAAAAAAAAAACACATTTTCCTCACATTTCTGTGATGGAAAATTCTGGAATCGGAGGGGAGCCACAAACCTCCGTCCACCCAGCATTTCCCCAAGTCTTCTGATAAAAACAGTACCTCACTTGTGTGGGTAGGCCTAATGCCTGCGACAGGAAACAGGCCAAAATGTATTGTGGAGACATCAAGATTATCTATCACAAAATCAAGGGGGGCACCTGCATTTTTTGTCCATGGATCGGCGGCCATCCGGGAAACCTACCAAACCCAGACATTTCTGAACACTCGACACCCGGGGGAGTTCAGGGAGGTGTGGCTTGTGTCTTACAAGAATCCCCTGCAAACCTCAAATTTAGCTACAAAATAACATTTATGTGCGGGAAAGCTATAGGAACGCTGGGTCGGCACACATTTCCTACCACCCAGCACTCCCACAGGTCTCCCGATAAAAATGCTACCTCACTTGTGTGGGTGGGCCAAATGCCAACAACACGGAAGGGCCCAAAATGTATTGTGGAGACATCAAAATTATTTATCACAAAACGACCTGGTTTTGCAAGGGGGGCACCCGAGTTTTTGGTCCAGGGCTCGATGGCCATCTGGGGAAACCTACCAAACCTAGACATTTCTGAAAACTAGACACCCGGGGAGTCGAGGGAGGTTGACTTGCGTGGATCCCCCAACGTTTCGTTACCCATAATCCCCTGCAAACCACAAATAAAGCTAAAAAAAAAAATCACATTTGCCTCACATTTATTATTGAGTTTTATATAGCGCTAGCTAGACCCGAAGGTATCGGAGCGCTTTACATGTTAATTGATAACGTTTACAAGAGGTACATGAGTTGATTCACACGAGTCATAGTTGAACAATACAGCATTAAGTGGTTATGAAGTCACACACAATATAACACAAGGACCCATTGAGGAATGGCATCGGGGCAGAATAGGAGACTGAAAGTGTCATGTGTGCGTCTTGAAGGAACTAGTCAAAGTTCCCCGAGTTTCACCATGAGAAGAGGAGATTTGGTATTTATACTGTTCTAACCGGAGCGGCTCATTCATCCGCCTCACGTTTGGTGTTTCCGTGTGTTGTGTGGGACCACCGCGCCGGCACAAATTTCCTACCACCCAGCGTTCCCCCCTCAGTCTCCCGATAAAAATGATACCTCACTTGCGTGGGTGGGACAAGTGCTTTCGACAGGGAAGGGCCAAAAACTTGTAGAGATTGAGGGGGAACCAAAGTGAGTCCAAAAGGGTAGGGTTTTTTTTTAATACGTTTTTAGAATGACTCTGCTTTGGACACCCACACAAGTGATGTATCACTGTTTCGTCCTCAGCACGGAAGGAGTTAAAGGCGGTATGCTGGTTACTCCAAACCTTCATCCACTAGAGGAGTGGGGCAAGTTTTATTTGATCTTCTACATAGGCTACATTCAATTCCTCATGGGCAAAAAAGTGAGAAATACACGGGCCTATGCCTAGCAGGCTCCTACAGAAGCAACTCTCCTCCTGCTGCAGTTTCGAACAGTTGTGGTACCCCCAAATAGCAGCCCAGTCTGTCAAAACAGGGAGACACTTCAATTTATATACTTTCAGCAGGGGCATAATAGGTTTACTTCCAACACTGACAGCAATACTGAACAATACCCCACGATTGGTTAAAGCGCAGGAAATGGTTTCAAAGACAAGTTGACCAAAAGTTCAGTGAATCAAAAGTCATGTCCAAATAGGGAAACTCGCTAACCCGTGCAATGTTTTTGCCCTGGATAGGAATTTTGCAGGCCTGTCTCCCACAAACCATATAGTGCATCTTAGCAATGTTAGTATCTAGATCAAAATTGTACATAATTTGGACAAAGTCATTGATCAGGCCCCTAAGACCATTCAGTGTGTGGGAGAGCAGCCATGCATCGTCAGCATAAAGAAGGGCTGGGATAAATGCACATTTCACCTTGGGAATATCCTGGCCATTGGAGACCAAAAATGAATTCAAACTGTTGATATATTAAAGAAATAAGATAGGGGCCAGGACACAGTCTTGTCGAACTCCCTGAGACAAACCAATGGGTTCTGTGCATTCTCCTCCAATGCCATATCTAACAGAGGCACTAACCCCCCCGTGTAAAGCCTGGGGAAAAAAACTCCAAGGTGGAAAGCATACCAATACTAGATAAAATGCCCAATAGCTTGGACCGATTAACATGGCCAAATGCACTGCTTAGATCCATAAATGCTAAATAAAGTGAACCTTTCTTCACAGTTACAGATTTCCCTATGATAAGACTTAGGTTTAAACCCTGCTCCAGGGTCACCAAACCTTCCCTGAAGCATATTGTTATTGGCAGAGGATATCGTTATGCAGGGCCCAATTCTCAATTCGATGCAGGACAACCCAACCCATGATCTTAACTACAGAATCCAGCAACAATATTGGGCTGTAGCAACGGGAGCCCTGCTTGTTGCCCTTCTTAAACACAGGCACGAAAGCTGCGGTCTTTCACAAGGTGGGAATTTGAACAGATGCTGCAGCATTTAAAACGTTTGTAATTAAGGGGGCCCAAAGCTGGGTGTTGGCCGTGTAAAGGTCCATGGGCACCCCTGGAGCCTTGTTAGACAGGCTTGTCAATAAGGCAGCAGTAACCTCTTCGAGCTCAAGTTGGGTCTCTTCTGCAGAATCTGCCATGGTACAAATAAGTAAATCTGTTTGAAATTGACCACCCATTTATCCGGGCTAATATTGGAGCCTAACCTATCAAACGGAGTTAAGGGTGCCTGCTTACCATTTACAATCTCCCAAAATACCCTTGTGTCCCTAGCTTTACACGTAGAAACTAAAGGTTCCCATGTTTCCTCCTTGACTACTCGTTTCCTATTCTTGATAGCCTCTTTGTATGCTAGCCTTGCTGCTGCAATACTTTGCTGATTTCTAGGTCGAACATTAAGGACTGCTCGAAGTCTACGATTTGCATTCCTGCACCCTTTATTGAACCATCCAGATTTACAGAAACTCCTTCCCTCCCCCCCTCCTCCCCCCAGGCCCTGAGAGGTCTAACAATGCTTCTAGTGGGTTGATTTTGGATCTGAAAGGGATCTAAAACATCAATAGGCAAAGGGTATGTGATTAAGAGACGATCAACTAGCAGGTTCAAATTCAACCTAATTAATAAGTGCATAAAACTAGGAACATTAATAGCTCTCCATTTTAGCCTAAGGCCATTATCCATCGGGGCAAACCGGTTATACCAGGGGAAGCAGCGGAGCAGGAACAGTCGGACAAATTAAGGGCGAGCTCAATGGGGTTATGGTCACTATAAACAATTTTCAGTCACCCAGCCGAGTAAACAAGCTGTTCCATATTCTTAGTGATAAAAACAATCTATGGTTGAACCGAAGCCCCAGCCAACAAAAGTGGGAGGCTGGTTATGAGTCTCTCCCACAATATCCACCACAGTGGATAGGGCCGCATTACATAGGGCCTTGTACAGTCTCAAACCCTTTACTCAAAGTTTAGTGCATATTGACATATGACTCAGCAAAAAGAATTGGAGCCCAAATTAGTATTAACGTCTCCACCTAATATCACATAGACATTTTTTTAAAAGACTAAAGGACCTAAATTTCAAGATTGACAGCTCTTGGATGAGTGTCTGACAGACTAAATCATAAACAGAACTGTTAAAAGTAATAAAAAGAAAATGAAACGTATTGGGTAAAACAATCCACAAAATCTGGATCCCATTATAATTAAGGCCAATCGGAACAATCTGGAAGAACTTGGAGAAACAGATCATAACAGCGAGACCACCCTGTGCTCTCTACCCAAATGAGGGGATGGCTGGTATAATAAAGGTCTCATAGCCATCCCTTGTGATGTCACCAAGGGCCCAGGTTTCTTGCAGCATAACTATATCAAATTGGGTAATAAAATCTAACCAGATTGGGTCTTGCTGTTTGGTCCTGATACCACCAATGTTCCAGCAAACAAGCCTTAAGACAGAGCCTTGTTCAAACAGCAAGTCTCTTGCAGAGGGGCTACCTGTCAGTATCCTATCCAGATCTTTAGGCACTGTAAGATACTCTAAACGTCAAACCATACACTCTAGGTCTGATGAGGGAGGAATCTGTTTGAAGTAGGAACAGATAAATTTAAAGACTCACAAACCGTTGATGGAGTTCTCTCGTGCCCTATCTGCAACCTAGGTTGCAAGTGTTTGTAGAAAAAACCTAAAGGGAGGATATTAATACCAACGTTCAAGGAATGCTTCCTAGCATCAGCGGCCAAGCTCAGGTGCCTACAATTGGTCACTATACGATGCCCCTCAGGTGCTTGGTGGTGTTGTGTAGTTCCTAATACTACATACATAAACTAAGGGACTGTTTCTAGACACCCCCAAAGCATACGTTAGCCTTTAGGCCAGCTAGCTCACTGTGCCACCATAAACCCCCTAATTTTACCTAGGAGCAAATAGTTTCAGACAACTATCGAACATGACAACCCTTGATCCTTCAGGGATCGTGAAAACAGTGCAGTACCTTTCGCTCAGTAAATCGTGCTCACTTAGGGCCATATGTAGGTAATTTCTATTTACCGATTCCTAAATACCGAATTTTACCGATTCGGTATTTAAGAATCGGTAAATAGAATGTAGGTAAACATTCGGTAAATTTTACCGATTCGGTAATATTCGTTATTACCTATTCGGTATTTACCGAATCGGTAATAAGGAATACCTTCCCATTCATTCCTATGGGCCTGGAGACCCATAGGAATGAATGGGAAGCCATCAACTATTACCGATTCGGTAAATACCGAATCGGTAATAGGGGAGCATAATCAAGGGTGGCAGGGTGTCAAATTGACACCCTGTTGCACCCTGAATCGTGCATGTGTGCACATGTGGCGCACATACATGCCCTAAGGCATGAATGTCTGCCACATGGCACTTTTAAAAAAGCACAAAATTGCTTTTTAAAAGGTATTCGGTATTTACCACCAACTTGTAGTTGGTGGTAAATAACGAATCCTTAAACCAAAAATGCACTCACTTGAGTGCTCCTACATAGGATTTAAGGAATCGGTAATTTACCGATTCCTTAAAATAACGAATCGGTAAATTACCGACTCCTTAAATCCGGCCTCCTACATCGCAAAGGGCTAAATACCGGTCGGTAACGGGAAATTTACCGATTTTCGGCCGTCACCGACCGGTATTAGCCCACCTACATATGGCCCTAAGTCTCAGAGGGATACACAGATTAAACGATGGGGACGTTTTCAGTAAGCATTTATTGAACCAGCGTCATTCTAGTATAAAACATGTTTGCTGCAACAATCATTAGACAGAAACAGATATACAAGATTACAAGCACCGACAGTGTAAATAAAAGGAAGAATTCTACCATGGTGCTAAAACAAATATATGCAGGCATATCGATACATGGCAGTAATCGAGCCTACTGCTACGATGCAAACCCTATCTAAGTGTACCTACGTGTACCTAGCATGTATGTGGATGTAAAGCCAAGAATCCGCTAGGAAAGAGCCAACCCCATTACCTGATGAGAGAGAACGAAGGACCCCGTCTTGGTCTCGAGTTAGACACCCCGCAAGCGATGTCAGACCCCTGCGTGCTGGAGCTTCTTTAGGCCGGGACCTCAGCGTCTAGTGTCAGCGTGGAAGCTTCTCCTCTGGTTACACAGTGAAGATGTGGTTCTTTTATACTCCCAAAATTTCCTCAGGGGTTCTACCTAGATATGAAATGGCTTGCCATTATGTATAGTGGACCTGTCGTCCAAGGATGACGTTAGCGGTGACTTTTGTACAGAGTTAATATACAGAAAATGGTAGTCCTGCTGTGTACGTCCTGGGCAGGGGGTTAAGATATGATACTAGGAATCCTCATGCATAATAAATGAGGATAGTTTCAGAGAAAACTGGTCGACATTTATTCAGCACATAACTAGGTAAAAGATCAGTGCCAGAACAGTTATGTAGAGCAAGGTAGGACGAATGTAGGTAAAAGGTTGTGTAGCTACCTAGACCTATATTGGGATAAATTGGAGCTCATTACAGTGGTAGGGCCAATCCACCCAACACGCCTCACAAATATGATGCAATTGTATTCCCTGATGTCAAAATTTGAATTATGGGTCAGCCAATGGCACACTTTGTTCTTGAGTAGGAGGGTAGATTCGACAGTGGAAGGGTACAAGGACGGTACACCTGTCATGATGGCAAAATACTGGCAGCATTCTGGAGGGAGATTCAGACGTGACTGGTTAAAACTGTCAGGCTGGGCATAAGCACCAATATCCTGATCAGGGCAGCCATTCGGCCTCTTAGGGCCCTCCCCCCCCGCCCCCCCATGTATGACACTCCCTCCTCTCAGAGGCCCAGAGGTGCTACCAACTAATGAATCCGGATTCTGCTTTAAATAACCCAACATTTGAGCAGGTCATACCTGCAGAAATTTAACAGGGGAAAACATACAATACTTACTGTATCATGCAATTCTTTGTGTGTTAAACACCAAAAACAGCATGTTATTCGCCCTAAACTCATATTAGGTGTTATTTAATCACAGCCAATAAAAAATGCACCCCATGGTATCGTTATTTATCAGGGGAGATAAATAACGCCTCAACTTGTATTGAGGCTCTAAGTCTGCTATTCCTATTTCCTCTTACTCGTTCAGTGCTCACAGTAGTAGACACATAGATGGTGTTTGCGTTAGTCACAATGGAGAAAGTTTTATATTTTCAAGACACCTGGGCTCAACCAGCCTACAGCACTCTGGCACGGTTTTGTGGTTTGTGAGTCTCCAGACTCAATGGTGTCCTGTGATCAAATGCTGCTGATGGACTATTTCATGATGCTCTTTGCAAATGAGACGGACTGCTTTCAGTCTAAAACATGTATAATTATGACCAGTTCAGGTGTCAAAAACAACAAAATGAATTCCTGAGGAGGTTTACTCACAATTCATAGGATTGTGAACTGCATGGCTTGGTCATCTCTCTTCTGCTCAGGGACTGTGGATACCTTTACATCCAGGAACAGCTGCATTTTTGCTCTCTTCACTTAATGGATGGCCAGAGATCCCCTTGTGCTACTCATTTACTAGTTACTGCTTTCTGCCTTTCTTTCCTTCGCCTATTCCCACAATCAAGCTGACAATTAGCATGTTGATTCACACTCCTCTGCTACCCACACCAGTTTTGATTCTCATATTTGGTCCATATGATAGGTAGGTAGATCACTAGTAATCTGTTGGACAGCATAGATGTCCTTTCTGAGCAGGGATGATCATTGCTCCATCGCTGCCCTCCAATGTTAACTTTGTAACTGAGTACACCTGGGAGCCTGATCTAAAGCTAACTGGAGCTGTTGAAAGAATCTTTCACTAATACAAGCCATCAGAATGAACTAGAGTTCAATACAACGGCAAATGGCTTGGCTTTGCCACTTGTTCTAGACAAATACTATCAATGTGAGGTGGAGGATATGCTTTTGGTCCTCCCACCTAATCAGATCGGGGGTTCAAACGCATTCATGAATGTCATTCCTTGACAACTCCTGAGGGTGGTTGGGACTCTGTTTCACAATGTTTTTCTTTGCAAACATAGTTAAGTATCACTCCAAGGGCCTCAGGTTGTCTTGGACTTTAATGCCAACCAAGGGATTGTGCTCTCTTCTTTCTTCCCTCGTCCACCCTCCAACATCGAGAGGACTCCTCACATTTTGGTTGATGGGGATTGCTTTATAATCTTCCTGGCAAGGACCAAAACAGTTCTGTCCTTCGATATGTAGTTCATTAACTATGGCAGTACCTTTGGTGGTCTCCTGCACTTCCAAGTGCAGCAAGGTTGCTAGTCTCTCTCCTGGTCAGTCCAAGCCCATGCATCAAGGATAGTAGATTATGTCCCTTTTAAGCACTATCTTGCTTTGGGTGCCATATACAAACTTGCCCCAGGTGTTCAGTAAGCTTTACACCATGGATCTCAGCTTGCAAGCTGAGTCTCAGCTTGGCCAAGCTCTGTTGTATAGAGTTGGCCAGATGATAGCAGCTAATAAGGCTGCCTTTCTCCCTTTTGGAAATCATGATTTGTAACGTTCCCATGAGTATTGATTTTGTTTTTGGGGTGGGTGTAAACAAACGTAACTCACCATAGTGGCTTTTACTGGTAGTATATAGTTCTCCTTTCTCCAGACAACTAGTCTACCAATACATTTTCTTTCTGTGATTTTGGTGTAGATACGAAGGCAGGGTTATGGAATCCAACCACTGGTGAAATGGTTCTACCTCCAAGAGCAAACTCTTGCTGTGAACACTATGCTGTGGTGTCGTGCCTGCTGCCCTTCGTTTCCCATGACTCTAGAGGCATGTACGACTGCAGACTACAATGTCTAAGTCACTTAATGCTTCTAAATAAGACCACTAAAATGACCTCTGAAAGCCTTTGCTAATATGTTCCTTTCTCTCAGCAGGTGCTCTGGAATCAAATAGAGCACTCTAGTGAGAGACCAACAGAAGCTACCTGATGTGCCTTGTTCTATAACTTTGCTATGGTGCTGTCAGTTTCAATCCAAAGCATTCTGAAGATTATTAGGAGTTCAGAGTCAGCAATACTTCCTACCTTTTCAAATTTCTTCAACATTTGCATTTTGCTAGATCACTATAAATGGAATGAGAAATATATTATCTAGACTTCAAATACTATGGACAATATGCATCATAAAGGTCGTGAAGGAAAATCTTTTCAGAAGAGATCACAATCAGATGTGTGCTGCCATTACTGGTTGTATCTCTAGGTTCTTCCAATGCCCTTTGCCCTGATGATCTGGGTCACCAAGATACTCCTGAAGAAAAATCCTCCTAACCCTCAAAAAGGGAAGAAGGAAAATGTAAAAAGACTTGACAAGGAGTTTCAACTTCATTCGCAGCCACAATGCCTGTTAGACGATAAAGTGAGTCCTCTGCCAGGACAGGATACCGTATGAGAATACCAAGGTTTCCATTTTTATGATAGCTTATAAACTGAACCTGTCCCAGGGTAAGAAAAGTTCATGAAGAATCCCACTCTATAAAGAAACAGCATCAGGTCTGTCCTGGGTGCCATTTGCACCCCTATTATCCTTCTAATGTCAAACATGAGTTTTGCACAATAGATTACTACTGCAAGGTAGTGAGCTATGTGGTCGCCACTGGCAGAAGCTGGTAGTGCTTATTTTCCACTATGAATCTAAGAAATGTTACGATTGTTGTTCCCTCACATAGCACCCAGTATATTTTTCACTTGCACAAAAAGAAAACCTTGCTCCGGGTCTACAAGCTCAAGTGACATCATATTAATGAACTCTTTGTGGTTATTTTGCCTCGGATACAAAATCAGGCGCTTTGAAGCAGAAAAACCACTGATGTTCATCCTGAGGGCTTTTGGTGGGGGCGGGGGGGTGGGGGGTTGCACTGAGGGATGGATTAAACCACTTATTACAGTATTCAAATGTTTTTTTCAACTTAGATGTAGCTTTGTATATTCAAAGTCAGTGGCCAAACATGACAGTTTATTTACCCACTTGTCATTAACACTTTTCTCAGTCCTGTAATAACGTGTGGCACAGTAAAAAGGTAATCGATTTCTAGTGAGTTGATGTTATGAAAGGTCTCATCCATGATATTTAACATTGCCTACAGAGGTTGCAATGCACCTCTCAGTGCCGATAGTAAATTACTGTCCTGGTTTTAAGGATCCCGTTGGCTTTGGAAAATATTTGTTGGAACTCAGAAATAGAAGGGGTCTGATATGAGGGTTGCATTCTAAATCCGACACTGTGGACAGACATCCATGAATTCTACAGTGCACATATAGAGTTTTGCACTTTTCCATCGATCCAGTGCAGTGCAATATCTGTGCCCAACATAGATAATGAAAATCAAATAACAGGAAAGTCAAGCAAGGCCGGTTGAAAACATCTGTGTATTAAATTAAAATCCACATTCTTTGCAAGAGATTTAAACCCATCAATGGTCAAAAGTATCAGATTATTCTTAGAAGTCAAAGCTTTACATTTACCTGCACGGCTAGCAAACGTCCCAATGTCACTAGAGGAAGGCTTCTGTGGAGGCGGCTGGGGCTTTGCAGCAGGTGTCGAAGGCTCCCTCATGCGGCCAATCACATTATCAGACAGCTACAAAATTACAAAACAAACCCAATTTATAATTAAGAAAATTCAAACAGCAATGTAGATGATACTTGCTTTGTATTCGAATCAGTACTATAGAAGAGAAAAACGCCATAGGCATTAAAAGCACAAGTTCACCCTGAGCGAGGAAGACAGTGGAGAACAGACAAGTGTTCAACTTACAGCAAGTTGGTCCACTAGGATACCTAGACTAAAGACCACCGGTAAAGGGGCTGGCTTTTACACTGTTCAGAATCATAGAGTATAAACCTGCATAAAAATATATTTGACTCCTCACCATTACCAGCCAATAAAAAAAATATGTTTTATTATACAAATTACTTAAGATTACCTGAGGCAGGAGACCCAGAAAAGTGTTCACGTTAATTTCAGCAATAAACATTCCCTACCCATAACGTGCAATTCCCTAACATAGCTGCTGTGCATGCATTCACACTTGAGATTGAGCCTCTGGCAAACTTAAAGATCATATTGCTGAAAACAACGCACAATTGACTGATGTGTGAAATTTCAAGTCTAATTGGATAAATGTAGCCACTGCATCGCATGAGAAAGTAACTCCAGACTCAAACTTAACCAGAATAAATCTTCGAATGGAACACAGTATGACATCTGTGCACCTCAACACATATATAATTAATCAAATTCTAATAAAATAATAAATAAATGGCCGAATGTCTCTTGGTACATCCGAGGTTACATAGTCTGGACTTTTGAGCCATGCTAGTTAATTGTTAAAAAGTAGTCTTTTTGCTGCTTCTCTATGAAAGAACATTTATTTTTCATTTCTAGACCAGCAGTTCTTAACTTGTGGTACGGGACCCCTGGGAGTCTGCGACACCTACTCAGGGGGTCTGCAACTCGGTTAGGTTAGACCTGGCATCTTTTAGCCTGGTTTACCATGTCTTTTTGCCTCTAACCTCCTGTTCTTGACTGTGTGCTGGGTTTCGTTTTTGCTAACTTTAGGACTCTGGGCACTTTACCACTGCTGACCAGTGCTAGAGTACAAGTGCTCTATATCTAAAATATAATGGAATTGGTTTTCTCCATGATTGGCCTATTTGATTTACTAGTAAGTCTCTAGTATAGTGGACTAGGTGTGCCCATGACCTGTAAATCAAATGCTACTAGTGGGCCTGCAGCACTGATTGTGCCACCCAAATAAGTAGCCCTACAAACATGCCACTGCAGAGCCTGTGTGCACAGTTTTTAACTGCCATGTCGACCTAGCAAGTACACCTACTTGCCAGGCCCAAACCTTCCCTTTTATTACACGTAAGGCACCCCTAAGGTAGGCCCTAGGTAGCCCCATGAGCAGGGTGAAGTGTATTTAAAAAGGTAGGACATGTAGTTTTAGGTTTTACATGTCCTGGTAGTGAAAAACTGCTAAATTCGTTTTTCACTACAGCAAGGCCCATCTCTCCCACAGGTTAGCATTGGAGCGGCCTTGTAACATTTTACAAGCGTATCTTCCAATTGGGAGCTGACAGAAAATTGGAGTTTAGTGTCTGGGTTCACAATTTAAAAACACATCTTTTAGTGAAGTTGTTTTTTAAATTGCAGGTCTGAAAATGCCACTTTTAGAAAGGTGGCATTTTCTCACTTAACCATTCTGTGCCTCTGCCTCTCCCTAGAATACATGTCTGGGTTGCACCTGAATAGGGCTGTGCCTGTCCCCTCACAAAGAAGTCTCTACACCCCCGTAGTGTTTGGAGCCAGGAAGGGCGGGGTCTTGTGCACTACAAACACCTTTCTTTGAAGTTTGCCCACTTCAAAGGCTGAAATGGGTATAAGTACTGGGCCTCTGACCCCATATACTCAGAACACTTCTGGATTGAGGACATTCTGCCAGGAAGAAGAGCTGTGTTGCTGTCAGGTGGGACTGCCACTTTGCTGCTTGCTTTGCTGTGCTGGCCTGCTGCTTCGGTCCTGTGAGTGAAAGGACTGAACTTTGCTTTCTACATCCTGCTTTCAAAGTTTCTCCAAGGGCTTGAGTTGAGCTTACCTCTTGTTGGAAGTCTCAGGGTCATCAAAGACTTAACCTGCAGCATCTGGGGTTTTCTGCTGAGAGCCCTACTCTGCCAAGTGGTGCCGAATCCAGTTCCTGGGCCCTTGGAAGTGAATTTGCTGTGTTCAACAAGAAGAAACCAGCATATCGACTTTGAGTGGGACTTCCAGATTGCGCCGCTCTTTGACACCGCGCCACTGCCTGTACGAGAGCCACGGTCCCCACTCAACGCAACGACAAGGACTTGCAACACAGGCCCAGACTGTGTTGCAAGCCTCTGAAGAACAGCCACAGAGGGAGTCCCAAGTACAGAATCACTGAAGTCCGTGGCGCCCGACTACGACTTCGCCACCGCATCGGTGGCCCCGTGGTGTGACACTGCGAAATCGACGCCGCGGGGCTTGACTATTGACACTTCATCAACCCATGCTGCCAGCGTAACAGACGCCTCACCGCCAAAGCAACATCACCTCCCCTGTGCCTTGCAATGTCCCGAGCACCGATGTGCCAACGACCTGCACTGACAGTAAGGAACCAACACCGCACCAACACCCGTGATGCCTCAACTCCTTGGGGCCTCGCAACGTCTTTTTGTCATCGTCTCCAAGGTACTGTAACTGGGGTCTGTACAACTCCATAGCCAGCCCGGGTTCCATCGTGGTAGGCCCCGAACTTTGAGATTTGACGCCGTCAAGCGTCGTTATAGCCCCAGTTGGAGCTATTGTGTTTCTAAGCACTATAACAGCATTTAATCTCTGAGAATTCTAAATTTGATTTGTGTATGTTGGATTTTGTGTCATTTTGGTCTTGATTTACACAGATAAATATTGACTATTTTCAGAAACTGGCGTGGAGTTGTGTCTGTGTGTGTCTCGGTCTGTCTGTGTGTCTCGGTCTGTCTGTGTGGGTCTGTGGTGTGGGTCGTGGTGTGGGTCTGTGGTGTGGGTCTGTGGTGTGGGTCTGTGGTGTGTGTCTGTGGTGTGTGTCTGTGGTGTGTGTCTGTGGTGTGTGTCTGTGGTGTGTGTCTGTGGTGTGTGTCTGTGGTGTGTGTCTGTGGTGTCTGTCTGTGTCTGTCTGTCTGTGTCTGTCTGTCTGTCTGTGTCTGTCTGTCTGTCTGTCTGTGTGTACACAATCACTTTACACATTAACTCTAAGGATAAACCTGACTGCTCTTGCCAAGCTACCAAGTGGGTGAGCAGTTTATTCTGAGGGTGTAAGTTACTCACCATGACTAGAGTGAGGGTTCCTGCTTGAACAGTGTGCAAACCACTGCCAACCAGAGACCTAACAAATTGCATAGAAAATTAAATAATATTAACAGATTCATAAAGTGTATATAAATAAAGGAGCGAAATGTAAAATTTGAGTTGGTATCCTCAGATTGATTCGTGGGAGCAGTGCAAGTAAATTTAACAGAATATAGTATGGTCAAGGAATGGCTGCAATTGAATTTAGTTTTTTATATTTGTGAATTAAATATATCACCATTTGTGAATTTGTTGGATAAATACTTGTTTCTGTACGTTTGTGCATTGTTTTGCGGTTCAAATAATCAAAACATTTCTTAGACCGGGGTCCCTGGATTACAATAATGAGTTAGTGGGGGTCCCAGGATTTCACTAATGATTACGAGGGGGCCACGGAAGTCATAATGTTAAGAACCACTGTTCTAGAAAATAGACTATTGTAGCAGCAAAGCCTCAAAGGAAGTTTAAGTGGTTTGTAAAAGCTCAGCCATTTTACTTACATTGAACACGTTTTTAAAGAACAAACAGTTCATAACAAGTTTTCCAACATCCATGGATGCTTTGTGGATCATGCACAAATCTAGCTCAATCACCGGGGACAGAGAATCATTGACTTTAAGTTTAATATGTGCAAAAAACAATTTAATCAGTGTAGCATGTGACAAAAATATAAACACACAACAAACGCTATAGCAAAGGAAAAGATTCTTCACTGGCTCTGATCTGCAGGGAACGGTTATGCAGGACGGGGGATCCTGCCTTTTTTTAAAAATAAAAAAAGAGGCTGCCCTTTAAACCAGGAGCCTTAACATCATTCGTAACAGAATAAACACAACTCCAGACAACATAACTCAAACCAAGTGTCATGTTTTGTTTACCTCCTCTAAAAAAATACAATCACTTTAAACCAGGATGAATGAATAAGTCATTTTGCCATGAATTATTTGAGTTATGCGGTATCCTGGAAGAAAGCCTTCATTTGCAGCTTTTTCATCACTGTTTTTATGTTTAGCAGTATTCATCCTCCACTGCGTTTCGCAGCATAGGTCTGGAAAAAGAGCAGCCTGGACCTTCAAAATAAGATCTCCTATTTCCCGGGTATCTTCAAAATATATTTCCTTCTACACATCACCACAAAGTCCTCATAGGCAAGAAGATTGTGCCACTCTCTGACCTGCTACCGCAGGTTACTGTTGGGGAGCCTGAAGGTTCTGCTCATTCCTGTTGAAAGCGAGAAAAGGACATCTATATGGTCTTTCTTCAAAAAGTTCTTGAATTCGGCCTTTAAAATGTTCTTGAATTCGGCCTTTAAAATGTTCTTGAATTAGGTCTTTAAGATTCTCTTTGCCTTCACCCACTAGTAACTGCTATCTTTGATTTATTTTCAAGGTGAGCTACTTTTTTTTTAAAGTTGCTTTAACCACATAGTTCTGGGAATATGGTCAAGAATCCTGGACCTGCACATTTATTTTTTAAGCTTGCAGTCAATCACTACACTTCGAAAAACTTCAGCTTCCTGCCACTGGAGGACTACTTTTTTCTAGAGGTCTAGGAGTTCACAGAGCACTCCAACCCACAGGAGAAGCATTATGTTCTCTCATTCCCCGAGCCTCCTCTCTATCGAAGATAGATTGGAAACAGGAGAGTGGCCATCACAGTCTTTTTGTAGCCACAATACCTTCCGACTGTGGCACCACAATTTGCTAATAACTTCACTCTTACTTTTTTCATTCAGTGCCTCGCCACTCTTTCACCCTGCATCATTTATTGTACTGTGTGATTTCAGTCTCCAGAACAGTTTTGCTTTCTTATTCCAGCCACCGTTCAGTCTCCTTTTGCCTCCTTTCTGGACCGCATCCAAGCCACAGCCCTGTAAACTACTGGGTAGGTGGCAGGTATGGCACTACACCCATGGGTTCCTATTCACTCTCAGACTTTCCAGAAGCTAATGATCTTGCAGATGTACCGCCACCTAAGGGTTCATAATGGGTACAGCCTCTACTTTTCACCAAACAGGACAAATTCATCTCTTTCCAAAAGGGAACTGCAGCACAGGAAGACTATGTTAGACCCAGATGGGCTCCTCAAGGCCCAGTTGGCTCTAACATCCCTCGTCACCACATCTGCTCTACCAGTTCCCACCACTACTCAAAAACGAAGGCTCCATAAGGATACTTTCAAGTGAAGGTATGTTTAAACATTAATAAAAAAGACTTAGGGGCCGATTCCGATTTCGGACGGAAGGGCACCGAACGATGGTCGGAGCCCTTCCGACCGAATCGGAAGGTGCCGGCCGGATTCCTTTCCGACCGAGCCATTCGATGGGCTCGGTCGGAAAGGAATCCGACTGGGATTTCCGGTTGGCTTACGACGGGCTCGGAGAGCCCGTCCGCTGTCCGGAAATCCTTCAGTACTCCCCCGGCCGCCTCTTCACGACCGAGGAGTACGATGGCAGTATTCACTGCCTTTTCGTGCCGGTCTTTCCGGCACGAAAAGGCAGTCGGTAACTGTCTTTGGGGGCCCCCAGTAGGGCCCCCATGGGTGCGAGGCCGCCGAATGACGGCCTGGGGGCACCTATGGTGCCCCTCTGTTGATCCCTGCACCCAGTGGCAGGCACCTTGGGGTGCCGGCCACAGGGTGCAGGGATGAACTGCACCCCTGCTTTCCACAATGCAAGCATGCATTCCGCTCGGAATGCATGCTCCCATTGTGTAGTATACGAGTGCGACCGAACAGGGTTCGGTCGCATCGTATTTGCAGGGCCGTAACCGACGACAGCAGGTCGGTCGGTTACGGCTCCTGACCGATGTCGGACGGACCTGAGTCCGTCCGACATCGGAATCAGCCCCTAAGTTGCTGAACTAGAAATTAGAACATAAGGAGGTGGAAAAATATGTCTTTTCTCACGCTGAAATGCTCTCACAGTAATTTTAGTTAGATAGTATAACCAATTTTAATGTTCCATTTAAAAGATTTCTCCACAGGCAGGGTGTAACCTACTCCCAACTTCGAATTGTTATATGCAACCTAAAGTTAGTGTGCTCAGAAGAAAAATTGTCATGTCCTACTAGCGAGTGAAAAAGTCAGCTAGGCCGCATGCAGATTTTGATTCTGGATGTTTCTGCCGAAAGACAAATGCTGCAATTGACATCCTTGTCTGCCCATGTCCAGCACTATTTAAACTTTGAGGAGTGTGGGAACACAGGAAGGTGTTATAGGAGATTCATTCAGGAAAGAATTGGAACATTATTTTGGGTCCTTTCAGCTACCATAAATCACTAGCGATAATAGCAATGCCCTAAATAAGCAAATAGAGCTTCTGGAAATGGCCGATGCCCTTAAAAATATGGCTAGAGCGAAGGTGAGTGTAAGCAATGGTATTCCAACAGAGGTATATAAGGTTTTTCAAGCGGAGCTTCTCCCTTTTTAACAATCCTTTTTAATCAAATTAAGGGGGAGGAATTCCCATCTCCAAAAGATTTAAGGAGTCAGTAGTAATAAGCTTTCTTATGGAATATAAAGATCCGAGAGATCTTAATTCTTACCGCCCTACAAGTTTGATAAATAGGGATTATAAATTATTTATGAAAATTTGGGCGATTACGATTGCTCCGTGTACCCAACAGGTGGTCCATGTTGACCATAATGGGTTTTTTGCCGAAAAGGTCAGTGGCTGCCAATACAGGTTTCTTAACCCAAGCCATCGATTACTTGTCAGACAACAAAGACAAGGCCGCTATACTTAAGATGGACACGGAAAAGGCCTTTGACCATGTTAACTGGCAAGCTTTTTTATTCCGGAGAAATTTGGGTTTCAACCTCAGTTTATCGCAGTGTTTAAGGAGTTTTATAATGAGGCACAAGCCAAAATCCCAATAATTATTGAAGAGGTGGGAGTGGTTAAGATCAAGCGAGGCACTCAACAGGAATGCCTGCTATCCCCACTCGCTTTCTCTTTTTATTGAACCTCTTGCAGTTAAAATCCACTCTAATTCCTTGATTGTACCCCCAATAAGTGGGATGGCAAAAATCTAATTATTTGCGGATTATATAATATTGTATTTAAAGGCAGAGGTTCTAATATACAGAATGTGTTAGAATAAATTCAGGGTTTTACACGTGTAGGAGGGTATAGAGTAAATCAAGCCAAAACAGAAATGTTTTTATTTAATGCAACGATCTCTCAGCTTCCGGTTGGTTTACAGTCTATGCACATAAGATATTTAGGAATTTTCCTAACAAGCGATTATGAACAATTGTTTCAGTTAAATTATGGTAATACACTTATGAAAGCAAAAACGTTACTACTAGACAGGTGGACTACTCTGCCTTTGTCTTTAGTAGGACGAGTATTATCGGAGCATCTGTACCTGGGAAAGGGAGGGTGTGTCCATAGTAGGGACGCTGTTTATGGAGGGCACGCTGGTAGACCACGAGAATATTGCTCGGCAACAGGGAGTCCCACGATCCCTTTTTATCTTACACGCAACTATAACTAAGTATGTTAAGAAACACTGGGCACCGGATGGCGTGGAGCCTCCTACTCACGAGCTGGTCCATACTCCGTATTTGATGGGTGAGGGTCGCCACCTGATCAGATGGCTTTACAGAGGCATTCGCTCACACGCAGCGACCCCTCTAGCGGCGCTTATAGAGAAGTGGGCTAGAGATCTTGTCTGAAAGGTCTATACCCAGGACTGGATCGCTCTCCTGGAGTACCCCAAGAAGGTGTCCAGTAATGCTAAATTTAGGTTCATACAGTACATGATACTCCATAGGGCCTACCTCACTCCACACCGATTAGACCAAATGTACCCGACGGCACAGGAACACTGCCCAAGATGTCTTGCACACGAAGCTGACCTCCTACACATGATGCGGGCGTGTCTGCGCTTGGCCGTCTTTTGGGCCAAGGTTGCAAGCATACTAGCGACAGTGACAGGGATCCCTGACTGGGACACAGGAGACGGTGCATACTGGGGGTACGTCGTCGTGCGAAGACACAAAGTGCAGCTCAGGTTTGCAGACTTGGCTTTACTTATCGCGAAGCGCTCCATTACTATGAGGTGGAAATCGGCCTTGCCCCCAACAGCGTATAATTGGCAGGAAGAGGTGATAAAATGGGGAAGAGCGGAGAGTGCAGTTATTCGTAGGGAAGAATACAGGGGTTTACGAAAAACATATCTCCATGGAGTGGGACTTAATGCTGGAAACTCTTAAAGCCACTGACTCTTTCGCACTATAAACACACATTAAGGTGCTAACCCACTCCTAAAACCTCAATGGTAGCTGATGACCTGTCGCCCACAAGGGGCACGGCCGGTTGTGGGGAACAGCACATATCCCAAATGACTTAGCAGGAAGATACCATTCCGACAGAGTCTTATTCTGGGCCTGCAAGGGCCAACTTTGGGGTGAGCCGGGTGGGAGTGAGGAAGGGCGGGTGGGTCGGGATAGTTCTGCGGTTTAGCTGTAGTTGCAGCATATCTGTCTAAATATGTTACAATGCACTAAGTGCTTACTAGCATATACACGGTCATTGGTCATGGTTTTATTCTATTTGTTACGATACGTATAGAGAAGCTTGCTTATGCTTGAACCTTGTGGGGTTAATTGACAACTTTAGGCACCAAGAATTGTATGACGCGCTGTGTATGGAGAAAATCAATAAAGTATGTTTTAAAAAAATAGTAGGACGAGTATTATTAATTAAAATGTCAATCCTTCCTCTATTTTTATTCCTTAATCTTCCTCTCAAAGTACCCAATTCATAGTTTGAGGAGCTGGATAGGATTATCTGCAAGTTTATCTGGGCAAATAAACAAACCAGGGGAAAAATGTCAACTCTCCAATTAGATACAATACCGGGTTGGGGGGGGGTGGGGGGGGTTGGCATTTCCACATTTCTCAACATAATATCAGGCCTCATTGGTTAACTTGACGGTGCAATTAGCAGCATCATCAAACTAGGACAACTTCCTGTTCAAACACATGTTAACCTAAAGTGCTATAAGACGGCCAGTCTTTTTTGCGATCTGCTAAATTTCCTGAAAAAAACAAGATATATGGTTTTATTGGTTTTAGCATCTTGTATTCAGTTATTTTTTGAAAGCACAAGATATACCAGTGTGCCATGCAT
This sequence comes from Calotriton arnoldi, assembly GCA_963921515.1. Lineage (NCBI taxonomy): Eukaryota > Metazoa > Chordata > Amphibia > Caudata > Salamandridae > Calotriton > Calotriton arnoldi. Next base: position 1,140,923 of record CAWUFW010003849.1, read on the forward strand.
TTACTCTAATACAAGACTGTGAGGTTTGGGGTTTACCATTTTCTCAAAGAGTTTTACAGTCGTGGAGAGATCTTGGTTTTGAACAACTGGGTGATTTTATAATCATTCGAGATCGCTTGCCTAAGAATGAATAGTACAGCAATTTGGCATTCAAAATGCAGCTTTGTGTTTAAGCTTCAACCAGGTGACTACCTTTCTTAAAAATAATTATGTGATAATGAGCGAGTCTGCACGGTGAATAATCAGGCTAATTAATAAAAGTAAGATGGTTGAAGTGGGGAACTGGTATAGAGCACTACACCAGGGTGTTAACAAGAAACTATTAGAAGAACTACTCCAAAAAGTTTCTGAAGAAACGGGATGCAGATTCAATATTAAAGAATGGCAGCTACTCAGTGAGACAGGATAGAGAGCATTACGAGCAACAAACTTCTAAAGCATGGCCTTCTTATCATGATGGATGGCATACTATACGTCATACAGATTGCATAGGATGTTTCCACCACTCCTCAATCAATGTTTTAGGTGTAAGATGAACGATGTGGGTGGATGGGCCCATACATTTTTTTACATGTGCTAATTTACAGCAATTTTGGAATTATGTTTTTGAGGTTATCAGTCGCTGCATGAATATTACGATTTCTCCATCACTAATGTTGGTTTTATTTGTTTCTTCTCATGAAGTATATCAGCTAAAGAAATACAGACAATATTTTATTTCAATATCGGTAGCGGTGGCCAGGTCAGATTTTGCAGAGCTGTACAACAACAACGGTACCGACTACAGGGCATTGGCTGAATAAGATGTCTAGATGACATGTCTTTGAGGAGGCATATGCCAAGTCAACACTCACATCAACGCTGAAAGAAGACAACTAAGAGCCACAGAAAGACTTTGGAGGAGCAATCCCTCCACAAGCCTCCATGAGCAACTCAAAGCACCCCGAAGGAAATACAAAAAGCACATCAATAACGAAAAATCCACTTTTTTCTCCACCGCCTTGGACAACGCAAAAAACAGCCCCAAAGAACTCTTCAACATCATCAGACAGCAAACCTCCAAGCCCCCTGCTACCCCAGTTCAGGCCTCCAAAGACCTGTGCAACAACTTCGCCAACTTCTTCAACGACAAAATCACCAAGATTGAGCTCTCACTAGAAAGCCCGACCTCAGAGACCGTAGACAGCACACGCAGGCTCCCCTCGAAAGCCTGGAAATCCTTCAATTATATCGCTGAAGCCGAGATTCTCACACTGATCTCCACCTCCAAACCCGCATCTCACGTCCTAGATCCTATTCCCTCCCAATTGACCAAAAAGCTGGGACTCTCCCTAGCCCCGTTTTGGTGCAAGATTATAAACCGCTCCTTGAGAACCGGCGTCATACCATACTGCCTCAAAGTCGGCCAAGTCACGCCACTATTGAAAAAACCAGGCCTTGACACCAACAATCTGAACAACTTCAGTACCCGTTTCCAATCTCCCTCTCCTTTCCAAAACCCTCGAAAAATACGTTCTCCTACAACTGACCCAACACCTGGACAACATCAACTTTCTAGACCCACACCAATCAGGCTTCAGAAAAGGCTGTAACGTCATTGACGATATCCACAAATCGCTAGATACTGACAAATGCTGCCTACTTATTCTCTTGGACCTTTCGGCAGCCTTTGACACGGTTGACCACAACCTACTCATTAAGGCTCTTCAAGAAAGGGTAGGTGCAGATGATGTGGTCCTACAATGGTTCTCCTCCTTCCTACACAACCGCTCCCAAAGTATAAAAATCAAAACCTTTACGTATGACCTTCACCCCCTCAGCAGAGGTGTTCCCCAAGGCTCAGTGCTCTCTCAACTGTTCAACATATACATGGAACCCCTCACTACCCTACTCAAAAAAGCCAACATCCCCTTCCACCTTTACGCAGATGACACCCAGATCTACCTGGAAACCTCCTCCATTGATGACATTCAGAGACTCAACGACACGCTAAAAGAAGTCCAACACTGGCTATCAACAAATCACCTAAAACTCAACCAAGACAAATCAGAAATCCTTCTTATCTCTAACAAAGAAGAAAACCCCCAATTCGCACAATGGCTAAAAGCAATTGACGCCCTCAATAGCAATCTCACACTGGCTAACTCGGTTAAATCATTAGGAATCACCCTAGACCCAAAACTCGACATGGCCAAACACATTAAGAACTCCGCTAAGAGTGCCTTCCTCAATCTGAAGCTACTTAACAAAATAAAACCACACATCCCGCCCAAAGACCTCAAAATAGCCACTCAATCTTTGGTGCTATCCAGACTCGACTACGGGAATGCAGTCCTTACTGGTACAACTAAATCTCACCTAGCTCCCTCAAAACAACCCTCAACGCAGCAGCCAGAATGGTCACCGGAGTCAAGAAATATGATCACATCTCACCCGCACTCAGAGAACTAAATTGGCTCCCCATCGAATTGCGTGCCAGCTTCAGGACTGCTTGCCTCACGCACAAAGCCCTGCACACAGGGAAACCAGACTACCTAGCCTCAAAACTCAAGAGAGCCGGTCACACAAGGAACCTCAGGAGCTCTACACCCTTCTACTCATCCCCATGAAAACACGCAAACAAAAAACCGCTGCACGGTCCTTCGCTGGAAACGCGCCCAAAATCTGGAACTCAATCCCAATCGACATTAGGACTACCTCTTCCTTTGTCAAATTCAAGAAACACCTAAAAGACCTCTTCCTCAATCGTGCCTTCCCAAACCGGTAACAGCCGCCGAAGCGCACAAGCCTGCTCTCTGCAGCATCTTGTCACTGTGATACTCAAACCTACCTCTTCCCCGCTCCCCTCCTCCTCATTCCCTCCTCCCTGAAAGAGGTTCAACCCAAAACTTCGTGCACCCATCGAGGTTTCTCAGGACTTCCATACCTCAATGTTGCACAGCACGCTGCGACCTCCGAAACAATATTATATACCATGACCTATTGTGTTCCCATCGAGGTTTCTCAGGACTTCCATACCTCAATGTTGCACCCCACGCTGGGACCTCCGAAACAATATTATATACCATGACCTATTGTGTTACCCTGCAAAAAAATGTTGTAAAGCGCTCAGATACCCTCGGGTCTGGCCAGCGCTATATAAAACTTCTCAATAATAATAATAATAATGATTGGGTGCTTTTAGAAGGTTTAATGCGACCTGGGCATGTTTTTCCTCATCTTCGAGGGAATATTGAATAATCTGTACATGATATAGGTGTAGGATTACGGATGGGGTCGGCATCCAGTATTTTAGTTTTATGGGGCCCATGTACTTTAATAGTATCAATGCTGCTATGTAGTAGGATTATTTTCTCTGAAGAATGTCTAGGGCAGACCTATAAATTTAGGATGGTATATTGCCAAAGAATTGCTTTTATCACTTTTTTAGCAGTGATTGGTGAAATATGGTAGATTTATGCACTTTGATAATATTATTGCTGCTATTTAGAAACTAAGGCCCTCATTATGATAGGTAGGAAAGCCATGTAAAGGCTGAGGGAAAGGGACATCCAAATCCCTACAGCGGTGCCTCTACAGGCACCGCCCCCATTGTAGGGATTAGGCTGGGACTGCCGCCCCGACTCCTTGAGCCTGTCGGAGGTGGAGGTCATTCCCCCGCCCAAATCGCTCCGACTGACGGTACTGTAATCTGTCAGACGACCGCCACCAACGGCCTGTCAGTGGCGGACCGCCCGCCATCTGAATGAGACCCTAAGATTGTACTTATGGTAGGTAATCTGTTTATCAATGACTAGTACTGTATAGTCCTGCTTAATTGTATTAATGTACTTTTATAGTTTCAATTGTATTTTATGTCAAACTATTCCTTGATCAACATTATGCTACCTGTTTTTATAATTGCACTTTAACACTCTATACAGTTTTTATGCTGCTATTTCGGTCATTAAGATTCTATTTAATGTGGTTGTTTAGTTTTAAATAATACCAGAGGCTTGATTAATTGAATTTGAGATTGTTGTATTTGTATGGATTTGATTCATGAAATAAGTATAAATTCTACTTTCTGTATTAGCTTCTTCTCATCCTGCTCAAATAAAAATATGTTTAAAAAAAAAAGATTTATGTAGTCATGTAGACATTTTATAGAGAATGTGCTTAGAAAACAAACAAAAAAAAATCCAAATAATCCAAAACTTCTCTGGTACCGCAGAAATGTATGGCAAGTTCTAGCTTTCGTAGGAAGGCATTCCAGTTATGACTTGTCTCACAATCTTTTTACTACTTCACAGAATGCAGGATAGCAAATATGAAGATGAAAAGCCAATGTGAGCACTATCACTGCTGTCTGCACCACTAGGAAAATCCTCTTATAGGAAAAAAGCAAAAGTTAGTTGTTGTGTCCATTCCAAAAACAAGTTAATGGGGGTATGAATAAGCCCATGGATAAAAACCATTTTACTAAGATTTGCTCAGCTGTCAGTACCCAAGTGTTTAAGAGGAACACTGAAGAATATCACAAAGCAAATAAGTTACATATACAAAAAAAACTTCATATACACACTGAAACCATTATGGAAGAGGAAACACTACCCAGGTATTACAGTAAGTGATCGAGAGCTCTAAGTGGTTACTACTAGCAAAGTTGGATCTCAATCAAAGTGAAAACCCTTGCCACGAGCGGCTCATTCAATGTATTACATTGGGTCAAATGAAGATGTATAATCTGGTTGGATATGTGATTTGAACCAATAACTGGATCTATTCAGCATTATACACAACGTAACGGGCTTCATAAATAATGGCTCAAGAAAAAACACTCAGCGTTGCATCGTCACCAGGTTATATGTATGCAAGGATGAACGTCCTACAGCTGAGGGAGTACTGTGCTATCCAAGATGCCCACTGAACATAAGGATTAGCAGTTTCCTTTGAAACATCAAGATGAAGGATGTGAAACTCACAGCAAGACAGAGTCTTTGGGGCGGAGGTTGGAAATTCTGGGTTAAGGACTGATTTTGTTACTCTTGAAATAGCAAGTTAAATAAGACTTTGCTGCCTGATTTGTGGGAGTAGCCATCCACTGACAGTTTTGCAGTAAGGTAGGGAGTTGATGGATGATTAGAACTTTCCACATTAAGCCGTCTAAACAGAATAGCACTGCTTTCAGTGGCAGCCAGAGCACAGATTTCAGGATTTTCTTTAGATGTATGAATTTCCCAGGCTAGTAATGAGGCATGCTGCAGCTAGCAGTATGAATTTTAGAAGTGCTCTCTTGTTGGGTCTTTACCAAGGCAGCATTTTCCTATGCAGCATGCATGCCTGCACTGTGGTTAGGTAAATTAATGATTTTCCATTTCATACATGAAAACGTAACGTAAATGTTTTTAAAAGATCCTAAATTTTATGGCAGGGCCCGGAAGCCAATATTATGCATAATCCTTTATTGCTCCTCACACACAGCAGCAACAAGAATCTTACAACTAGAACACATCAGAACTCTAGAACATAGAATATGCATATAATCCATACACAGGCAGCCATCTTGCTTCTTTTGTTGCTGCTCATACACAGATAAGTACATCCTTTTATGTCCTTGATATATGTATGAGAGTTATGGAAAATAATAATAGTTTAATGGTTTTTTATATGGGAAATAAGCAGCGCATGTGTTTTAGGTAAGAAACACAGGGAATGCCTGAAGTTCGAGTAATTGTGATTTTGTAAAATTTCTGGATAAAACGCCTATCTGGGAGGTTTTGTCGATTTACTATGGAAGCGAGTGGTACACTCGCATGTGAAAGATGAGGAGTTTTGCGGCTTTGTGCATTTTTTTTTTTTTTTTTTTAGAAGATCGGCTCCTATTGTTAAGTTTTGGCAGTTAGAGCTGCGCGTGGTAGGAGCGAGGCAGGAGGCACGGATCTCGCGCTGCTGGGCACGCGAGCAGAGTGTTCGTTCTGACGCACGCTGCTCGCGTGGTGTGCGGCTCTGTCTTCGTGGGCTCAGTGCGTCTCCTCGGCGGGAGCAGAACGTTCGGGTCTGCTCTCTCTGAGGAGATTGATTTTGGCTAATTGGAGCCGCCGTACGCGTTACGTAGCGTACGGCGGCCATTTTAGGAGACTGGGCATATGCTATTTTTTCAACATGGCTTGGGAACCGCCAAGTTTTGGGAATAGGACGACCGGCTGACTAACCAAAAGGTTGTCGGTTCAGTCAGGGGTCGATCGCCTTTACACTGCTCCTCAATTTACCGAAGGGCATATTTTAAAGAGTGAGAAGTTAAGGAATTTTAGCGTTTTATATAAGAAAGTTTATATTTATATTTTATGGAGTAGTGTGTAGGTAGTAGGGATGGATTTTAAATGGAGCAGATTGAGGGATCAGGTTTAGGCAACATATGGATAAGATGTTTGGTGAGTTGACTCTAATCTTGGACAAGAATATAGAAAGTAGTGTGGAGAAAAGGTTGAACGAGCAAGGGAATAGGAAGAGGCCAGTAGAGGATGAGAAATTCTGGTCTACAGAGGAGGTGGAAGTTGTGGCCAGTGGGTCAAAACAGGAAGGCGTTAAGAGGACGCAAAAGAAGAAAAATGTAGATGAGAAAAAAATGGCTAAGGGGTCTGAACGTAAGGTTCAGGATGAATGGCATGCTATAAAGGCGAAAGGGGACGCTATAAAGGCAAGGAAGAGAAGCCACAGCGGGCTTCTGCGAGTCGGGATGTGGAGCTTACGTGCTCAACAAGTTTCAAGGATACAGATGAGGAGATCATGCAGAAGAGGAGAAAGGTGGTTGACTGGAAAATTAAGTTAGAGTTGGGCGATTTTGTGGATCCTCTTGGGGAAGAGATGTTTGATCCTCTGGTGATACAACATCCTTTATCACCACAATGGATGCCAGCGGAGCATGTGGCAAGATATATAACTTGTTGGATTCGAAGGGAGATCCCAAAGGAGGTGAGGACTCGGCTTAGATCGGAGTATCCGAGGCCGACCTTAGAGAACAAGGTAGCTTACACTCCTGAGTTAGACCCAAAAATTATGAGCTTTCTGAATAAGTCTGGCCATGACCCTAGGAAGGGTTTGGATAAGGGTCTGAAGGGATGTCAAGACAGGTTGCTTGACGTACTTGGGTCCCTCACAAAGGTGTTTGATATGTGTGAGGAGGCGCATACAAACAACACAGGAATGGATGTGGATGAGTTGCGCTAGCGGGTGCAAAGGGCTATTTGTTTGTTAGGTAACTCAAATGCAGCTTTGTGCATTGAGAGGCGCAAGAGCATATTGATGAAGATTGACCCAAAATTGGCTGACTTAGCTAGAAGGAATTTGGTGAGCAGATTGAAGGAATGCTCTTTGGTGAAGAAGTTGTGAGGGATATGTCAAGGTACGTGGGTACCTTCAATTCTTTGCAGAAGGCACAAAAGGATATAAGGAAGGCTTTTGGTACGGTCGGGAGAATGCGGGGTCCATTCCCCGTCCGTGGACAGGGAATCACTTGGGGATCTTTTGCAAGAGGATTCAGACCCTATGGTTACGGATATGGTTATAACTCCAGATCGGAGCAGGGTGGATTCTACCCACAGAAACAGAGGTCGAGGTCCCGTGGAATGCGTTCGGAAAGGAGAGGAAGAGGTTCTTCAGGTAAGACGTTGCAAAGACCCTATTTCTATCCATGTAAAATTGGGCGGCAGACTAGCCCAGTTTGTTTCAAGGTGGAGAGAAATAACACAGGATCCATGGGTCTTGGAAACGGTAGAGGGATATCGTATAGATTTCATGGAGGCTCCAGTACAGGGGAAGTGTTTGAGCATGCTGAGGTTTGCGAAGGATGTGGAGGAGTTAGTGTCTCAGGAAGTAAAGGCTTTGGTGGAAAAAGGTGCAATAGAGGTTGCGGAGGAGGTTCCAGGTTGTTTTGTAAGCAATATATTTTTGGTGGACAAAGGTAAGAGACCGGTAATAAATCTAAGAGAGTTGAAGGATTGGGTGTGTTACAACCACTTAAAAATGGAAGGCATTCATATGCGGAGGGATCTGTTAAGAAAGGGAGATTGGATGACCCGGTTGGATCTGAAGGATGCATATCTGACAGTTCCAGTGTGTGTGGAGCACAGGGATTATCTCCAATTCAGGTGGAACAGCAGACGATGGAAATTCAAAAGTCTCCCGTTCGGTCTGACTTTGGCACCGTGGTGCTTTAGGAAGATGATGAGACCGGTTGTGGCATGGTTGAGATCTAGGGGTGTTCGGTTAATAGTGTACCTGGACGATATTTTGATTATGGCGGAGGAGAAACTTTTGGCTTTGGAGCAGACGGAGTTTGCTGTGAAAGTTTTGGAAGACTTGGGTTTCATTGTGAACAGAGAGAAATCGTGTGTTGAGCCAGCTCAGGAGATGCAGTTTTTAGGTTTTCAGATACAGACCTTGGAATGTGTGTTGAAGTTGCCTATGGAGAAAGTGACGAAGATTCGCAGAGAGGTGAAGAGAGAGAGGAATGTGGAATGGATAACTTTGAGCCAGTTGGCGAGGTTGCTTGGGCTGCTCTCGGCTTCAATTCAAGCAATTTTTTGAGCGCCACTTCACTACAGGGCGCTGCAAAGGCTGAAAGCGTATCACTTAAGGCAGGGAGCGAAGTATTCTCAGAACGTGAGGATAAATCAGGAGACTCAGGAGGAGTTGGAATGGTGGTTGATGAGTCTGGAAGCATGGAATGGGAGAGCATTCTTTGGGGAGACTCCAGAGGTGGTGATAGAGTCGGATGCCAGTCTGTATGGTTGGGGAGCAAGATGTGGTGCTTTGACGACTGGGGGTCAGTGGTCTCTGGAGAAGAAGAATTTACATATAAATTGTCAAACTCCTGGGGGAGTCTTTTGCAGTCAAATGTTTTCTAAAAGGACAGGCCAAATGTTGTGTTCTGTTGAAGATGGACAACATCTCGGCAGTACGTTATGTCAACAAGTTGGGGGGCCCACGTTCGAGGGGTTTATCGGAGTTGACAAAGGAGATTTGGAGGTTTTGTTTGGACAGAGAGATAATGGTGCAGGCACAGTATATTCCAAGGAAGAGAAATTTAGAAGCAGACTGGAACTCAAGGTATCTGAAGGTTGTGAGCAGTTGGAAACTGAACAGGGGGGTGTACATGAGACTACAGGAGAAGTGGGGCCCACTGCAGGTGGATTTGTTTGCGGACACATTGAATGCGCAGTTGAGGGAGTTTTACAGTTGGAGGCTGGATCCCGGAAGTGAAAGGGATAGATGCCTTTCTGCAGGAGTGGAGAACGGGGGAGGCTGTATGCTTTTCCTCCGTTCTCAAGGATTCAGAGGGTGCTGATGAAAGTGAGGAAGGAGAAAGCAGAATTGGTGTTAATTACGCCGTTATGGCAAGCCCAGGTTTGGTTTCCGGATGTGATGAACTTGTTGGTGGAAGACCCTGTCTTATTACCAAGTTTTCCAGAGGTGCTGTTGGATGCACAGGGGAAGGTTCACGATCTAGTGATGACGGGGCAGTTGAGGCTTTTGGGATGGCTGATTTCAGGAGAGTATGGCAGGTGTCTGGATTATAAAGGGGTGCGGGGCGCCGGGGACAACTAAGGTCTATAGGTCAGCGTGGAGAAGATGGTGTGGTTGGTGTGTTGAGAGGGACTTGGATCCCGTTTCAGCCACTGTAGTGGAGGGAGTGAATTATTGGTCGAGCTTGTTTAGAAGAGGTTTTGCTTACAGTTCAGTGAATTTGAGCAGGTCTGCAATTTCTGCTGGTCATGTGTTGGTTGAAGGAGTGCCGGTTGGTCAACATCGCTTGGTTAAAAGGATAGTAAAGAGTGTTCACATGGAGTTGCCACCTAGGGCGAAGTACGCTTTTCTTTGGGATGAGTCGGTTGTGTTGAGGGAGTTGGATGGCTGGGGGTCCAAATCCGGTTTAAGTCTGAAGTTGTTGTCCTGGAATTTAGCAGTACTTTTATGTTTGGTTTAATTTAGAAGAGTGTCAGATATTAGGGCTTTTTAGGTGTCTTCACAGAGTTACCAGCTGGAAGGGGTGTGTTTTGAGTTGAGGAAAAGGACAAAGACTATGTCTAGGACAATTTTTTACCCCAATATGGAGGGGCATAGCAATTTATGTATGGTATGCTGTTTGAAGGAGTATGAGAAGATAACAGAAAGGTTGAGAAAGTGTGGATGTGCACAGCTTCTGATCTCTTTCAGGAAGTCATTTAAGGCGGTGTTGGCGCTGTCTTTAGCGAGATGTGTTAAGGAGGTGATGAAAAAGGCAGGTGTTGATGGGAGTGCTTTTGGTGCTCATTCGGCAGTTTAAGTGGTGTTATGAAGGCGACAGATTGGTCTAATGATACAACTTTTAAGAAGTTCTACTTTAAACCTGTGGAGAATGTGTTGTAGAAAGTAATGGAAGAACTTTGAACATGCATAATATTGGCCTCTGGCCCTTGCCATAAAATGCAGGTTTTCCACAGTTTTAATGGGAAGAAAATCATGATTTTATTAAAGGCACAGAGGCTAATATTATCCCTTCCATGTTATGCCCACCCGTTTGACCTTTTTGTGTGTTGTTTTCTTATTTAGGTCAAGTTAAGACGAAGAATGTCGAAGTGGGGTGCCTGAGTTATGGAGAAAGTACAGTTTGGACTCCGCAAGTTCATGAAAAGGATTTTTGGTTAATTCGCAGCAGTAAAAGAAGGAAGATGGCTGTCTGTGTATGGATTATAAGCATGTTCTATGTTCTAGAGTTCTAATGTGTTCTAGTTCTAAGGTTTTTGTTGCTGCTGTGTGTGAGGAGCAATAAAGGATTATGCATATTATTAGCCTCCGTGCCTTTAATAAAATCATGATTTTCTTCCCATTAAAACTGTGAAAAATCTGCATTAATTTCACAAAAAGCTAAAGGAGCACCCCGCAATTTGGAGGAGGAAATCAAAATAACACACCCATTGTCTACAAGTACCCAAGAAAAGCTAACGAGTAAAATCACTAGTGTAAACTGAATTAGGAGAATCAATAACCTATGAAAACATAGAATGCCAATAAGTCGCAATTAGATTAACCAACCGCAATCAATACGTCTGCTCTTAGAATCATATATTATACGATTAACTAGTGCATGCTGGAACGTAATACAGGGTGATTCACAAGCCATTGCTTTTTAAACTCAAATCTAATTTACACTTACACATGCATCTTACAAATAGAGCATGTGCAGTCTACGTTAAAGAGGTACACACAATGAATGAATACACTACACAAATATAGGGCTTTTAATATCTGAATACAAAGCTGGTGTTTGGCATTTTAGGCTATGGGAAGCAGGTCTAGCCACTGTTTTCTTCAGATCAAAGACTTGACTGAAAATGTCATAACAGACACACCCACGTGTGGCTTTCTAAGATCGCTCGACTTAGATCATCTTTTGCTCATTCTGAACTACCAGCAGGTGGAAAGCTACGAGATACCTACAGAGGGATTCTCAATCTCTTCCCCTCAGTCTTGTTCAGAAAGTACACTAGTACACTGTGGTTGTGTTTTTGTCTGAACTAATACAGCATTGTTTTTCAGTGCGGATCTAAAAGAGTACAAGGAGTGATGTCTAACAAGAGTCCTACGTGGTTATATTACACAACGACTCTGTTACGCCTGCATACTAAAGTTATTGGGAATATCAATTCTGCATCAGAAACAACTTCATTAAATGATTAAACACTGGATTTCTATGCCTCGGTGTGGAATCCTAGAACACTTAACAGAGAACAAGCAATAAATCTCTGTAACTATAAATGAAGCCTATATAAAAACTGCATTTTTTTCTTTTAATAAAAAAAGAAATAGGAGGGCAAATAAAAAAAGAGGAATCACATGCAAGGAAATTACCTACAAAAATAGCGTTCATGAAACGAGTTGTGTGACCAGTGGAAATATAGTGAAGATGGTTACACAAGCAAAAGGAATCACTAAACAAAGGTGGATGCTATCTTGACGTTCGAGGCTTTTGTTAACTGTTTACCATAACGCATGAATCTGTTTCCATTGTCAGCTAGGATTTGCTTAGTGTATCGCCTCCTCTGCTACTCCATTACAGGAGTCGATATACAGAAGCACGTTACCTACGCAGCTATGAGTTACTGGACAGTAAGCCTAATATGGCACTAAACCCTAGTAATTATCGTAATATATGGGTGCCCTGATGTTTGCTCATCACTGTAACTTAACTGTGATGTGGACATATTATGTTTACCACGCCATACTGACTGCGCTGTATGTCCTTGCATTCTCCGTTGTCTGCTGTACTACCTGTCATTTGCTCTGATATTGTAATGCGTAAACGGTAAAACTTTAATAAACAGATTTAAAAAAAAAAAAAAAGTGGATGCTATGGTATTACTTGAGCAAATAGGTAAATGCCTTTTGACCACAAGTAAAAGTTAACATAAACAGGTACAATAGCAGGATAACATATCAAAGAATGGACAGTTTTGATATTTTTTATATTAAGATTATGTTTATATTATTGTCGGTCCATAAAAATGAGACATACTCGCGTGCACAACTAAAAGTAAACTAAAGGTAGCAAAAATGAGAACGTGAGATATGTGACGTGACCAAAATTAAAACTTAATAAAGAACATTTAAAAAAGATAAAAACAAATAATAAAAGTACCAGAAAAGACAAACTGAGTTCATGAACTCCAGTAGCATCATTGCTTACCAGAACTCTTACTTTTCTCCCTTTTAAAACAAGAAAATAAATTCATGGAAACTTTCTATGAACATATACCCCACATATAGGAAAACTATGCTGCTGCTTCCAGGCAGCAAAAGTGCATCACAGCTTCAGAATGGACCACATTGACAGTTGGTCGCACAGATCATGGTGATGTCTACTGAATGAAGTATGATGTCACACAAACTATACTTACATTGTGAAGACCTAAGAATCTATTTTACGGACCGACTTTCACTCTGCCCTTCTCATAATTACACCCTGACCTACACACAGAGCCAAGAAAGGCAGCCAAAGCTCACAATCTTTGACAAATTCAATGGTGTTCTGAATCATTCTCCGATCCTCTGACATTCTAGTGAGGAACGCAAACAAGAAGAGGTTGGACCTCACCAAACGCCTGCCTGGGGGCAATCCAGTCAAGGGGGATAGCATTATATTATAAATATACTGTGTGGCATGTCAGTACATTTGCCAGTCAACCACATTAATACATTGGGTAACGGAGCTAGCAAAGAGATTTTATATGATGGTCTTCGGTTCACTTTTCTTCAAACCCTTTGTGAGTCCGACAATGCAACTGAAAAGGAGATGGAGGCAGGAGATATCTGTTTTTTTTTATTAATTATTTTTATTGACGTTTTTCTAGCCAACAAACAGTGTGAGCTTGAAACATGACACATGCAATAATATCATGATGTAATACATTGTGTATACTCTCAAGAGGCTGCCAGGGTAACCAGCAGAGTCCTGGGGACCCCCTCCAAGTCTGCCCCCACCCTGGAAATGTGATTCTATTCTGGGGTTCCCCCCCATTACTCTATCCGATAGGTGAACACAGTTGACTCTGGTGGGATTCGTTGATCAGTAAGAGCCAGTCCATAGTACTCTCTCCACATTACTCAGACCAGATCAAATGTTCTGGGGCAGCCTCTGGCTGCATATACAACTTTTTCTGCCCCCATATATGTGTCCATCCCAGCAGGTCACTGATTCTTAGGGGACATAGTGGGTGACCTCCAGGTCTTGGCGATATCTCTCTTCGCCACTATCAACCTCAATGAGCAGAAAAGGAACTTTTTACTCGGGAGGTCAATATCCCCAGGGACATCCAAAAGTACGAATTAAGGATTGTACGGTAAGTCCTCCTCAATGATGGCACTAAGTGCCTGCAGGATCAAGACCCAGTACGCCTGAATCTCCGGGCACCCCCCCCACCCCCCAGAGTGTGGTTGAAAAAAAGAGCCTTCAGTCTCTCACCATCTGAGACAATTGGGCAAGGGAATTTTCCCCATTTTATGAAGCTTAGCTCTGTCCAGATAGGCCCTATGTAAGATCTTCAATTGAATTAAGAGAAACTGCGCACATATGGCCACCTCCCGGGGATGCATCAGGGCAGCCTCCCGGTCCATGTCTTCCATCTCTCCCAAGTTTCGTTCCCATTGCCTTCATAGGTCTCTTAGGTTGTCGGGGATGTTTAGGATAATAATCCTGTAGAGTGTGGAGATAGCCCCTCCCCCCTGCCCAGCGACCTTCGAAGCAGGAGGCTCTCCAGAGGAACCGATTCAGGCACGTCTTCCAAGTCAATCCCTTCAGCATGGAGGTCATGTCTAAGTTGCGTGTATCAGTATAACTGTGTATGTGAGAGGTCATATTCTACTTGCAGGCTCTTAAATGATCTAACCATTCCGTCTTCTATGACATCTCTTACCCTAGAGATCCCCAGCAAGTCGCATCTGTCAAAACCTTGCAGCTTGGAAACCTGTCAGCCACGATCCAACGCACAGTGGAGTGTTGCTAGTAACCCTCCCCTTCCCACCCATGTGGGCATGCACATTGTCCCAGGCTGCCAAAGCAGCCCGAACAGGAGCAAGCAGGACTCCCCTGCCCTTACCAGCATAGAAATAGTGTTACCATGTGTACTCGACCATGGCATATCTGTACAGCCGGACAGATGGATCTTCGGCCGGGCATGAACCCAGTCATTAACTGTCAGAAGTTGAGAGGCCCAGTAGTATACCTGCAGGTGCGGTAGGGCACTCCTCCCTCCCTCCCCCCCTCCCCCCATTGAACACGGATCAATAGAGGTTTTTTCAATTATCTGGGGTGGAGGTAGTCGCACCTCTCTGTCGAGCCTGGGAAAGGAGTATTCAGAAATCAGGTAGGGCGTATTTTGCATAACATAGAGCTGTTTCAGAAGAGATCATTTTAAAAATGTCCTTTCTTCCAAGAAGTGTCAGGGGAAATGTATGCCATCTAGCCACGTCGCTTTGGAGGTCCATTAGCAGCCTCTACATGTTGGCCCTCATGAACCGATACGGGTTCGTGAGGATCACTATTGTTTGGTCCCCTGCACCAGTGGGAACGTCTTGGAAACCTCCTGATTTATTCGTACCACCAGTGTAGGCTTCAGGTACAGCAAGGTCACTCAACTGCAAATGCGGGCGCTAAAGCATTTCTGGCCCAGTGTCGGGTATGGCCAGTGGACTGAACCAAATGCCTTTTCAACATCAGTAGAGACTATGGCCAGAATATACTATCAATGAGACAGAGAGACCGCGACACTGGAATAGAGAATCATGCATGCTTGTGCCAGGAGATAGGTACAACCTATCAGAAGACACACTGATGCCAAGACTGGGAGACAGTTATATCAGGACAAGAATATATCAACACAGGGACAGAAGACCTGCACACTAGAGAACAATACAAAAACGCCACTTCATCAAACAATGAATCACAAAGACAGATCCTCAGCCAGTATTTAACTAACTCCATGGAAAGGAGGCATGCACATGGAAAAGGACGGGTGGAGCACAGACTGGGAATATTCACTTTCGAGATCAGTAAAAAAAAAAATCCAACATTGAGTCAAGAGCCCAGTAACATGCAACACATCCATCCTGAAGCAATCTTTAAACACAAAATGAAACAGCTGTCACAGTACTTCTGAAACTCTAGGAGAGCAAATGACATCAGGGCTGGAACAGTCATACACAAACTGAAATATGTTGGCCCTTCCAGCACTGAAATCTACAAGACAGGTGCACAAAACTCTCAGAAAGGGGATGCACTGAGAGGGCTGCAATGCACACGACCCTTACATTAAACATTGCCTACTCTACACACATAGCCAAGTCAATCGCACCCGATACACCTTGCTGCCACTGTGTTTAAGATTAACATTCAGATGTGTCAGGAAAGGATTTACACTGTTGACTGGGCGAGGTCATGGGACAGAGCAGAACACACAATACAACACGGTCAATGATAGTTGAAATGCAGTGGGACATCCACATACGGACAAAGAGGCATTTACACTGATCTGGGAAAGTGAAGCAGAAAGATTCCTTCCCACCAGAGCAAAAGACCCACATACTGGAACAAGAAAATACACCCATTATCAGAGCACCCACACAATTCTTGAAACACCATTGATAATAGGCAGTTTGGATATAAAACAAGCCCCTCAAACCTTTGTGACACGTATAATGGTCCATAATCACAAGAGGACCGGAAACAGTTTTAGATTAAGGGGGAAGCGTCTCATGAATCAAGAATTCTCTGACGCTATGCCAAGGATGACACATGTGCTGCAAACATATAGACGTAAAGGACCAGCACACTCCTTCGTCCAACAATGACCACCATTGGTCCTTGAGCAAATCATAATCTTTAGCCAAGACCATGGAAGCACAAACCATACATTGGTGTAAGAGTATAAAACTCAACGCCTGTATGCAACTATTAACTGGGATTATCCACAGCCTGCAGACAACAGTTAGGGGAGTGGTAAATTGGACAACGAGACAACTAATGGTAAACTGGATTATGAAGACCATAAAACCAATAGCGGACATGGTCAAAGAGACAATAAGCAGACAGACGTGTCAAGGAGACCCTTTGACGCAGGGCACAAGTCGAGGGTACACGGCGTCTACCCACTCTTTTCACACGGTGGACGCCGTCTACACTGCCAAGAGGTTGCCCTATCCCCATAGAAATATGCTGAACTCATTCCGGTGTAATTTTCAGACACTAGGACACATTTAGCAGCGCCTGCACGTGGTCCACTTTTGTTCAGAACAGCAACGTGCAGGCAAGGAGAGTGATTATCAGGTTCCAGCTGGGCCCATAACAAAGGCAGAAGTTAAAGGGCTATGAGGCCTCCTTTTGTTGGACTATCCTGGCTTGGAGCGATCAGGGGCCTCACTCCTAAATGCAATGGAAGGGAAGCAAATGCCCACAGCTTATCACTTCTCAGGTACTTACAAGAGGCATGCTTTTGACTTTGTTCAGTCTCTGTTTATAAGACATATGCATGCACTGTAAGAATGTCGGATGTGTTGGTCTGTCCCAGTATTTACACAAATAATTGTAATACCACTATTTTGTTTTATAGTGCTATAGTGATAATCATACCAATGCAGGGTAGGGTGTCAGAGTGCTTTACACCACACGTACACATTATGCATGGGCAATAAATCATATGTGAGGCAAAATCAATGTACAGTATGTATTACATAAGACAGTGAGGGTTACAAGATGTAGGGGCCACATGTCCTTCATAGCTCACTGTGCAATATTTGAAGGATTACAATTTATGAACTACTAGTAACAAAAGAACATCTGTGTTAAGAGCAGTAACCCACTTACCCATTTACATAAAATAAAACAGTCATCTGCGTGTTACATAATGTGCTTTGCCGGAGACATATTAACCCTCTATGCTACTATGATTCAAAACGGGGACTAGACAAAACACAGATCTCTACAGGAAATCCGTTAATCTCCAGAATTTTCTTACCATTACTTTTATTTTCTGAGATTTACTTGCCTCACAAAGCTTGCAGCAGGCGCCTTAACCCTATAAGATATTTTAAAATGAAGACTTTGTAAACACTTAAGCAGAACAGAGCTACTGCTACGTTTTTCCTTGTTGCCAATTTCTTTGTGGCAGGGCTAAAAGAAAAAACAAGCATTGGCATAGCCAATAGGTCTCGCCTTTGGGGCCTTATAAGTGTTTAGCCAGAGCTATTGACTTTGCCAATGTCTTCAAGCTGTGCTGTAGAGAAGTGTGGCTGCTGTGCGGCATGCTGAAAAGTTATAATAAAAAAGTGTCAGAAGCATTTTTGTTACTTTATATATGACCAAGAAGGCATTATGTAAAACTGAACGACCATATTAAAAAAGTATTTACAATAAAAAATTCTCAGTTTTCTTTTGTTCTTGCAATGCTGGCAACTTGTTTCTGCCTATTGCAATGGTTGTTTGTTAAAGCTTTTTTTTGAGGCGGCATAAACAATCGGAGGGTGAAGGTTGGGAACTAGTACCTGTATTATAACACTAGCAGCGGCCAGACGCTAGGGGAGAATCAACAGATGCCAGATTCCGAGAGCAGGCTGAGGTGGTGCTGAGTGATGCTGAGGTGGTAGTGGTGGTGGTGGTGACTGTTGGAGACGATGCTGAGGTGATGCTGAATGATACTCAGGTGATGCTGAATGATACTCAGGTGTTGCTGAGTGATACTGCTGTGGTGCTGAGTGATACTGCTGTGGTGGCGCTGAGTGATGCTGTGGCGGCGCTGAGCCATGCCTTGGCGGCGCCGAGCCATGCCGTGGCGGCGCCGAGCCATGCCGTGGCGGCGCCGAGCCATGCCGTGGCGGCGCCGAGCCATGCCGTGGCGGCGCCGAGCCATCCTGTGGCGGCGCCGAGCCATCCTGTGGCGGCGCTGAGTCATCCTGTGGCGGCGCCGAGTCATCCTGTGGTGGCGCAGAGTCATCCTGTGGTGGCGCAGAGTCATCCTGTGGTGGCGCAGAGTCATCCTGTGGTGGCGCAGAGTCATCCTGTGGTGGCGCAGAGTCATCCTGTGGTGGTGCAGAGTCATCCTGTGGTGGTGCAGAGTCATCCTGTGGTGGTGCAGAGTCATCCTGTGGTGGTGCAGAGTCATCCTGTGGTGGTGCCGAGTGATGCAGTGTTGGCCCTGAGTGATGATGTGGTGTCGCTGAGTAAAGCTATGGTGGTGCTGAGTGATGTTGTGGTGGCGCGGAGTGATGTTGTGGTGGCGCTGAGTGATGCTGTGGTGGCGCTGAGTGATGCTGTGGTGGCGCTGAGTGATGCTGTGGTGGCGCTGAGTGATGCTGTGGTGGCGCTGAGTGATGCTGTGGTGGCCCCGAGTATTGTATTGTATTGTAATTGCATTTATATAGCGCTTACTACCCCTGACGAGGCGTCGAAGCGCTTTTTCGGCGAGTAGCACGCTACTCCGGGACCCATAGAGGATTAGTGTTGAATTAGTATAGTGAAACATGCAAGTACATTTTAAGTGATGGATAGGTTAGGCAGTTATTTGGATTTGGAATGATAGCAGAAGGATAGAGGAGGAAAAAAAAGGTTTGTATTTATATAGCGCTGGTTACCCCTGATGGGGTGTTGAAGCATGCTACTCTGGAAGCCCATCAAGGATTAGTGGTGAATTAATATGGTGAAAATATGAAAGTAGTTTCAGTGGTGGATATTAGTCAGTTATTTGGAGTGAGAAGGATAGCGGAGGGATAAAAGGGAAAAAGGTTTGCATTCATATAGCACTTGTTACCCCTGATGAGTGTTGAAGCGCTTTTCTGGCGAGTAGCACGCCACTCCGGAACCCATTAAGGATTAGTGTTGAACATTAGTCTAGTAAAAAATGAAGTAACTTTGATTAGTGGACATGTTATTCAGTTATTTGGGTAGAGAAGGGTAGGTGGCGGGATGAGTGATGATGTGGTGGCGCGGAGTGATGCTGTGGTGGCGCGGAGTGATGCTGTGGTGGCGCGGAGTGATGCTGTGGTGGCGCGGAGTGATGCTGTGGTGGCGATGAGTGATGCTGTGGTGGCGATGAGTGATGCTGTGGTGGCGATGAGTGATGCTGTGGTGGCGATGAGTGATGCTGTGGTGGCGATGAGTGATGCTGTGGTGGCGATGAGTGATGCTGTGGTGGCGATGAGTGATGCTGTGGTGGCGATGAGTGATGCTGTGGTGGCGATGAGTGATGCTGTGGTGGCGATGAGTGATGCTGTGGTGGCGATGAGT
The DNA here is from genome assembly GCA_963921515.1 of Calotriton arnoldi. Lineage (NCBI taxonomy): Eukaryota > Metazoa > Chordata > Amphibia > Caudata > Salamandridae > Calotriton > Calotriton arnoldi. The sequence continues at coordinate 1,160,715 of CAWUFW010003849.1, forward strand.
GATGCTGTGGTGGCGATGAGTGATGCTGTGGTGGCGATGAGTGATGCTGTGGTGGCGATGAGTGATGCTGTGGTGGCACTGAGTGATGCTGTGGTGGCACTGAGTGATGCTGTGGTGGCACTGAGTGATGCTGTGGTTGCACTGAGTGATGCTGTGGTTGCACTGAGTGATGCTGTGGTTGCACTGAGTGATGCTGTGGTTGCACTGAGTGATGCTGTGGTTGCACTGAGTGATGCTGTGGTTGCACTGAGTGATGCTGTGGTTGCACTGAGTGATGCTGTGGTTGCACTGAGTGATGCTGTGGTTGCACTGAGTGATGCTGTTGTTGCACTGAGTGATGCTGTGGTTGCACTGAGTGATGCTGTGGTTGCACTGAGTGATGCTGTGATGGCGTTGAGAGATGTTGTGTTGGTGCTGAGTGATGCTGTGCTGGCTCTGATTGATGCTGTGCTGGCTCTGAGTGATGCTGTGGTGTTGCCGAGTGAGAGATAGAGTGAAGATACAATGCCCAATTAGAGAGGGTGGTGAGAGAGAAAGAGAGAGAAAGGGTGTACATAGAATAAAGAGTGGAGCGGGATAGAGAGAGAGAAAGAAGGGGAGAGAGTGAATGAAGGAGTTTGAAAGAGAAAGAGATAAAGGGGTGAGAGAGAATGAAAGGCTAAAAAAGATAGAGAGGGGAGAGTTAATTAAGTAGAGAGAGAATTAGAGAGGGGAGAGAGAGAAGGAGAGAGACAATAAGAGTGGGGGGTGTGGAGTTTAAATAGAGTGAAGAAGTGACGCGGAAAAAGTAACCTTAAATATAGCTTTGTGCTTATAAATAAAAAAAAACAAAAAAACAGTGAGACAAAAATACTGGTAATTAGGCTGTGACTCCCAATATAAAACAAATAGCGATATAAGGTGAAATCAACCCACCGAAGCAATATTTCTAACTAGACAAAAAAAAGCTTGCATTTCAATGCTAATCGCTGTTGTTTTTCATGTGACTGTAGTCCAGGGCCCTCAGTTGGTAATGTGAGCTGCTGCTGCGATTGAAACATCAGAGTCCAGAGAGTTAATGAGCCATGACGAGGAAATGAGGAAGAGATAGGAAACCCAGATGCCAGCTGCGCGTGCACGCCATCGTGAACTCAAGCTGGTCGCCAGCCGAAAGCCAGTGTTTGCACTTCCAAAACCCGCTTACTAAAACTCTCGGCCAGACCAGCGCAAGCGCTGGTGCAGGCCGAGACCTAAACATAATGAATGCGTTGAGGCTCAGATTTTGTGTCAGGGTTGCATCCCTTTTTGGGACAACCCCGACTCAATCTCATGTGTTAAATATTGTAATGCGCTCAAACGTACTCATGATAGCCTTGTCAAACATGTGTGAAATCTTAAGATCAGATGTAGCTTCTCGTGATGTCATGGGTTGTGATGCCACTTCCTGATATACATCGTGATGTCACACGCCATGAAGTCACTTGCACACTGCCTAACTTGGGTAGTCCCTCCACTTGTTTTTTTAGGACTTGTGCCCTGCTTTCATGTGTTACATTGGAAGTAAGCAAGACTGACCCTGGTTAAGAGCAACTCCTTTGGGATGATGTAACTTACTGCTCCAAGACACAATGGAAAGGCAAACACTATGCCATATAAAAAAAAGTTTTTAAAAAAAACACAAAGCTTTAAAAAGAATGCACATGTGGTATGTTGGTTGCCTGTGAAGCACTTTCTGCCCCCTCAAGCCAACCCAAAACCTGCATGGGCAACATAAGTGTATTCATTCTACACAAGTAGAATCTTTGTGAAGTATTTATGTTTTTTAAACACGATGGTGTGTTACAGTAAAATTACTGATCTATAGATGTGATAATATCGCTAAGGTAGCCAAGTATGTAGATATAAAAACAAAAATTAGGTTTTGGGTTTTCATAAATGCATTTCTCACAACTGAGCTTATTATCATCTGAATATGGTAACGCACGAATTTAATTTGGTTTTATTTTCTAAGACGGTCTCAAAAACCTGCTCAGTTTGTGCAGAAAACTTATACCTTAAGCTTGCATGCATTTTCCAAGCTTAGGAACGTTGTCCTCCAATGTTGTGTTTCCATGTGTGATGTTTGTGTGGGCATTAAATCATGAGCCAGTGAACAACTGACTACAAGTGGAATGCCCATACAAACATCACACGTTACGCTGACTACTGGGTATGTGTGTGATTATGTTAGATGAACTTTTCTTCTTTAATGTTTACAGTTCTATTTCCGTTTATGTTTTATTTCGCATCAATGTGGCCTGTTTTGTTTAGAGAGAGCGAGAGGATGTTTATAGGAAAAGCCTGAGTGCATTTTCGAACTTAGAAATGTTTCCATGCAATGTTCTGTTTCCATGTATGATGTTTGTGTGGGCATTCAATTACCAGTCAGTTGTTCACTGGCTAGTATGGAACCACCATTTGGGTTGCCATCCCATTAAAGTCATTTTCATTCTCCTACTGAGCCACCTTCGCAAAATAAAACATAAGTGTCTGCAAACCTGGCGGTGAGTAGTTTAATTGTTTAGAAATGGTTTTGATCCTGAAGCCGCACGCTGCCAAGCAACTGTCTATTATGATCCTGCCGACGCACATGGCGACAGTCTCCTCTCTAGATTGTTACGCTTGATATTACAACATGAGTATCTCGAATACAGCTACAACTTCGGAGAGAAAATGCAGTCTAAACAGTCCAACTGTAAACTGCTCTCACGTAAAAAAAAACTTCAATTTTACGTGTTGCCTTGTAAGGAAGATGCCACGAGAAATTGTCTTTGAAGTGATACTTTTAACACCACACCAGATTGCATTCGATTACTCTAGTGCCAAGTAAACCCAAAAGTAATACTTCTTGATACCACATGATGCAAGAGATTGCTCTTTGAAAATAGACTCGCGCGCAATTATTTTTAGGTAACGAGCTAGGACAGTTCACTTTTAGAAAAGTCAACAAATAAAGTAAGGATTTTCCTGTGAGCAAGAAATTACGAACCTGGAAGTAATCCAAAAAGAACAGATCCTCTCACTCAGAATACACCAAATTTGGTAAACACAAAAATAAATTGCACTGACCATTACCTTTTAAGGAAATATTACAAATTAGAGTTCCCTTCACAGGCTCAAATAATTATCATTCAGAAGGCATACAAATAGTATCTTAAAGCAATAAATGCGCAAAGTTCTCGAGTTTAGCCTCCTGGGAACACTTGAAACAGCTGTCTCGTTACCCGTTTACAATGCAGCCACACTTAAATGTAATCAGAATACTTTGAGGAAAGTACCGAACACCACTTTCTTAACCCGCATTAGTGAGTTCACACAGGAGTTTGCTTAGTATTCCAGCTAAGGAGGTTCGAGGGTTCACATTAGGAAGTCAGTGCTACCTCGCACCCCGAGTTCCTTCATGCCCCTGGGCTCACTCACCCTGATGCCCTTCACCACAGTGATGTTATCGTTCTCGTCAGCCTCGAAGGAGACGCGCCGGGTGCTGCTGTTGCCACCCATTGTGCCGGGGATGGCAGTAGGTGAGAGGCTGGGAAGCTGCGAGCTGCAAGTCACCTTTGCCGGTCACAGGCGGCCACGGACAGCCTCCCCGAGACAGTAGCGGGCAGCGAAAGGTGAACACACAGCGCGCCGACAGTTTGCCCTTCCCTTCCGCCAGGCCTCTGCACTACAAAACAATGTGCGCCACCATTGGGTGAGAGCTCTAGAAGGCTAGCGCTCATTGGATGAGAGGTGTAAGCTGCGCTCTGTTAGAACAGCAGACAGGGAAGTTTTCCAGCATGAGCCGGCTGGCAGGCAGTGTTGGAGTCTGTTTGGCTATAGCACGTGTGTGCTTAAACATCCCTGAGCAGTTACCAACATTTCTGATAGCTCAACAAATAACACCCCTTCACACAGGTACCGCTCTATAATATTCTCCCACACGGGTAGGTTTAGCGCTTAATAAACCTTACTCAGGAGATAAGTTTTTTTTCTTCAGTTTTATATAGCGCGAACTCGACTCAAAGGTATTTGAGCGCTTCACATGAGCAACACTTCACCAGTTACATTACACATTCATGTTCCAAACTCGCTCCTGACCAGAGACGTTTTAAGGCATGGGCAAAGTGGGCTCTGGCCCAGGGCCCCAGCCTTTCAGGGGCCCCCTGATAGACCCATCTAAGTTCTGCAGAGAGTCTTGCCCTGATGACCTTGAATAATTTTTAAACAGATTGTTGTAAATAGCCTTTTTCTGTCATTTATTTTTAATGTATTAATGTTTATTACAGACATTTTGCAGACACAATGTGTTTGTTTCATGCAACATCTGTATAAAAAGTTTCTTTTAAATCAATACTGGACCTCACATATGAGAAATGGGAGGGTGTGAAAGGGATTATTTGTAGTAATATTCTTGAGCTGCTGCTGTTTTACAATACTGAAAACACACATCACTATCCTTGAATATCAGATGTACACACATTTAGAATTTGACCAAAGAGGTCATGAAAGAGCTGAAACTGGATCATACAATCAAAGCTGTTCGAACAGGGGCCCCCAAAATACATTTGGCCCAGGGCCCCCAAAATCCTTAAAACGTCACTGCTCCTGACAGATGTTTAGCTGGTCCCAGGGCTTTAAATGGGAAAATAAAACTGCAGGAACTAAACAAACTGAGCTATGACCGAGGGGGCGTGGTGAGGAGGCGGGTTTAGGGGTGGAGCCAGGGGCGGGTCTACTGGGAAACATTGGGAATCAAGATTTTCATGGTGTGAGTAATAACAGATGCAATTCTGCAGTCAGAGTCTGTGGTTAATGTTGCATTTCTGAAGTCATATGGATTGTGAAAAATCCAAGTATAACACAAAAAAATAAGTGTAGCAAATGAATCACGTCCAGCATGAACGAGTCTTGCATGGTGTGGTAGTGCACTGTCATAGAGACAATAATCTGGGTTCAGTGGGCAGGGCCGAAATGTCCGTAGTGGCCACCGAGCGTTTTCCCAGTTGGCCGGCAGGGTGGGGGTGTTTTTGTTACTGGGGGCCAGTTTTGCAGCAGTGCCTCTTCCCCCCCCGGGGCCGGTCCAACTGAATTGCCAGGTCTGGCTTGTGTTTCCAGTCCGGCCCTGTCAGTGGGCCCCACAGGCACCTGCTGCACTAATGGAAGCTGGGCTCCTTGTTCCAGACAATATTTATTTTTGTACATCACCCAGTAAAGTATCACGGTTTGTTTTGAACCTAAATTATTCCATGACACTTCAGAATTACAAAAGAACTGCTTCATTTTTCCTTTCTTACTTCTAATTTTGAAATATTTGTATAATTAATTGGCAGGTTTTTATGTTTGTTGTGTTAGCAAGAAATTACATCCTACAGACTTTAAAAAATCCTCTCACTCTGCAGTCAGAGAAAAGTAGTAAACATCACACTCCAGTCCAAAAGAATAAGGAGCAATTTGTCAGAGTATCACAACCTCTGTGACAAGAGAAGAAAAAAAAAAGTTAAAGGCATCTTTTTGGTCTTTCACCTTCTTAACTCCGGCACGGTTATTTGGAGGATCATCTCGTATTTCTAGTGCCTGTGCCGCTTCCTGGGGATTAATAGCTCGCTATAAATGTGGAAAAAACAAAAATCCACCCGACATTAACACAAGAGATTGTACTCACAGAGCACCACCATTGGCCTCGATGAAAGTGATGAGTCCAACTTACCTTTCTTATTCCTTGAAGATCGGTGCAGCAGGCGCTGCATGGGTGAAGGTTGCAGCAGCTGCAGGAATCGAGTCCTGGGGCCTCATCGACACTGCATGGATGAGGGGTCCAGCTACAGGAATCTGATCCTTGCATCATGGGTCCCGCATGGCGGTGGATAGAGGAATCCATGCCTGGGTCCCTGGCTGGCACTGGAGGGAACCCTGTGCTCAGTAGTTGGAGTTCCTGGCATGGCCCCCCATGGACGTTCGTTGCTGGTGTATGGCAAAGAAAGAAGGGAAAGCAATCGAAAACTATATTTTCAAAGGCTTCCCTACCTTTCCTCCACACAGCGATCCAGGGTGGTGACGTCACAAGTTTTCTGACGGCGGCATGCTTGTCACTGCCAGTGTGAAATGGTAATCCTGGGGGCATGCCCAGCAGAGTAAAAATGATGTGAATGCTCACATGATCACCATTTCTTTAGAAATCCCGACATGCTGCAGGCAGTACTGGTACTCTATTTGGGCATGGAGAAGTTCCGGTACTGAAGGGGGAAAAATAAAGAAGTGCCAGTACTCGGTACGGGTGAGTACCGGCCGATTTAGAGAACTGGCTGCCCTGTTAAACACAAGGCACACACTGCCTTCATACCTGCCAAGTTTTGAAATGGCTTATGTGTGACACTTTCATGGTTTTAATGCAGTTATGAGTGACATTCAACTGCCAAATGCGCGACACTTAAGAGTGACACTTTCTTGCAAGTAATACTAAGAAACGAAAGTGAATTGAAAGTGATAACAGAAATTACAACCTTTTGAGCAACGAGATGCTCTAAAAATATCTTGAAACTAATGCAAAACTTCTCACATGGAAGGTCACTAACCTACACCCTCTTTCTAAGATGACCATAGCGCAAAAAACAATTGCAGCACCGTCATTCATCACAATTAAGGCACACCAAGAGGAAGTTCGCAGGGGGCCTGTGGAGCCATATGCTTAGCTTGACACAGCATCAGTAGTGGATCAATATTATGCAATAGTACGTTTTAGATACCAGTACGTCTGAAAATATAGTGATATTCAGAAAAACATGCTGCTGGCTGTCAGTACAATACACCTAAAACTGGAAGGGTGGCCATGTAGGATAATGCCAGTACTTATACCTGCCCGACACAGCTGCTGCCCTCTTTGTTTCCCCACTGGGGTCCACAAGGCCAAAGAGGGCCCGCAGGCCACCCACCAACAGAACCCAGAACAAGGCCCCAAAGAGAGAGGCACAGCCCCCTACAAAACGGCGCAGGACAGCAACGGTGGCAACACAACCAGACTCGGGCAATACAGCGCCAGCAACCCTCGAGTGCTGGGATAGAATGGGTAAGCTGATGGACATAATGGTGAATTTTATGGCTGACATCAAATCCTTGGTCGCCCGCCCAGGCTTGCAGCAAGTTTGGGGGACCACAACTACTTTAGGGGAGGACATGCTCGCAGTACAAAGGGTGTGGGGAAATAAAGGGGGCAACAAACAGATACCCAGCGCAGCTACACCTCCCTTGCCGGCTGTTTTGCAACAGCCACCGACCACACCACGTCCGGTGCACCAGGCTGTGCCCAATGCCGACGCTAGCAGTAGCTCCACTTCTCGGACCACCCTGCTTTTCGCACCAGAGGGCACTATTCCCCACCCCCATATTGCTGTGGGGTTGCGCAACACACAAGATTTGGAGGTAGGTTGCACCGACAACCTGGACAACATGAGCACAGCGACACCACCCCCAGCAGACTAGCATGGAGGCACATCCTATTGGGTCACACCACCCCTGGTCACAATTGCCACTCTCTTATCCGGGTGCTGCTCGCTAGTATGGCAAGTACCGTTGGCAGCAAAAGAAGGAATATGGCGGAGAGAATATGTGGACATCCTCACACTTTTGATGCACAATAATGATGGGGTGTATACCAGGCGCATGTGTGGCAAGGAAGAAGACAAGAAAGGGAGATATCAGGCTTGGCCAGATAAGTCAATCAAAAACTGTCTGGAGGCGTTCTCCATCCGATCAGCAGTTATAATGGAGAAATATCCAGAACAGGGTCAGGCCCTATTTCAGTATTTGCGCACAATCCATAATGAGGCTATCAAAATAGGGAGCATTGGGTGGTATATTTATGACAGAGAGGTCAGGAAAAAGATGGCGATGTGCCCCGAGCTGAGCTGGGACCAGAAGGAGGTACAGCTCTGGATGGAGCACATGGGCAAATTCACTCCCCCCCCCCAAAAAAAAAGATCCCTACAATAGCAATGCAAATGGGCAAACAAGCTTCAGGCTACAGAGTCAGACAGGAAAACGCTTCTTCAAACAGCCCTTTCGGGTTCGCGGGGTGAAGGTGGGGGGTTAGGAGTCTACCCAAAGGGGCTTTCAGACTTTTCAACCCAGGGTCCTGCTCTTGGGGCAAATCATGTAAATTCACTCACAGCTGTTCCAGGTGTGGCGCCCCCCACTCAGCGGTCAATTGCAACACAACTCAGAAATCCACCTATCCTCCCAACACAAAACAAGGCCGTTGAACACCCAGTGGCATGCCCGGCCACTCAACCACACCCCCCTATCCTGCAACCTCAGTAACATGCACACCTACCACCACTGCTAGGAAGCACAAACAGAAGGCCCCATCACCAATTATCCTCATCTCCCTCCTTCCCCTGCTCAGGAACTACCCCAGCACCAGTGACAGTCAACTGTTGGCTAACGGTTTTCTGGGGGGCTTCAAGATACCCTACACGGGACCTTTTTTAAGCAGGAATGCAGAGAACCTGAGATCTGCCTGAGAGCGTCCCTCAGTAGTCCAGGGGAAGACTGAGAAGGAACTAGCTCTAGGTAGGGTGGCGTCCAATTCTTGTCCCCCCCATTGGAGAATTTTGTGGTCTAACCCCTATGCATGGCCACCAAAAAGGAGGCGGGAAAATTCCGGCTCATCCACCACTGAGGGCAACTCGGTGAACTATTAGTTGGATAGCGGGCTGTGTTCTGTCACATACAACTTCTTTGATGTGGCGGTGGACATGGTAAGGAGAGTGAGACGAGAGGCTTGGCTGGTAAAAGCGGACATTGAGGCCACCTTCCGCCTGCTGCCGGTCCATGCAGACAGCCACCATCTCTTGGGTTTTAGTGGGCAGGCTAGTTCTACTATGATATGTGCATGCCAATGGGCTGCCCAGTTTCTTGGGCCTACTTTGAGGCTTTTAGCTCCTTCCTGCAATGGGCACTCCAGTGAGCACAATGTGAGAGCAGGGTTACACACAACCTATCATACTTCCTCTTCATAGAGGAGATGGGGACATAGGACTGTGCAGCTGCACTACAAGAGTTCCAGGCCCTGACTTCCCAGCTGGGTGTCCCTTTAGCTCCAGGGAAGACAGAGGGCCCTGCACAGGTCTTGACATTCCTGGGCATTGAACTGTACACTCTGCACGTTGTATCCAGACTCCCATTAGAAAAGCTGAAGGCGTTGCTCCAGGACATCCAGGCAGCACTGGCCAAAGACAAGGCAACCCTTGGCACCATTCAGAGTCTATTGGGAAAACTAAACTTTGCAGCAAGGGTCATCCCAGCGGGAAGGGTGTTTTCTACAAGATTTGCCAGGGTGACACGCAAACACCATCTAGTCAGATTGAGCAAAGGGTTTAAGGAAGATCTCAGAATATGGGCTGAATTTTCGGTTGATTTTAATGGCACACTAATATGAAGATCACATTGGGCTGGCATCCCTGAACTGTACCTTTTCAATGATGCCTCAGGCAGGGAAGGTTTTGGCGTTATAATGGGAAGTGGTGCACTCAGAAATGGCCCAATGCTTGGTGCAAGAGAAAGATAACTGCAAACATTACTGTCATGGAACTGTTTCCAATAGTTGTAGCACTTCATGTATGGCCAGAGACATTGTCGGCAAAAAGGGTTCTATTCTGGTCTGACAACATGGCAGTGGTGCAGGCCATCAACTCGCAATCTGCCCACTGCCCATTGGTACTGTGCTTGCTGAGGGAGCTGGTGAGGGCGTGCCTGCGCAACGATGTTGAATTCTGGGCGCAACACATTGAAGGCATTAATAACGTGGCAGCTGATGCTCTCTCTCATTTTCAGTGGCTCGAATTCCATAAGGCTTGGCTCCGAGCTAGGGCGGAGATGACACCTTTCCCTCCACAACTTTGGCACCTTTTACAGTGGAACAACGCCTAATGAAACTGGGTGAGCTATTGCTCGCCCCTGGGACAAGGAGGCGGTACAAGAACTGCATTTCCACATTCTGCAGGGTGTCTGGGGGGAGGGGGAAGCGGGCGGCATCCCTGGAGTATGAGGTGCAACACTTAGTTTTATGGGCCAGGGACCAGAACAAGAGCCATTCATGGGTCATGGGGCATCTAGCAGCGGTGAGCCACCATGCAAAGCTGGGAGGCCATTAGGACCCCACCATGCATTCCCCATAAGGGCGCACTCAAGGGCTGGGCCGAAGGAGAGGTTCCCAGATGACAGGTCACCCATTGAGTTCCATGTTTTACAAGGGATGATATATTGTGTTGACAGGGCCACATATTCCAATCACAAGGCCACCCTATTCTCAGCAGCATTCAGTTTGGCATTTTTTGGGGCCTTCTGAGCTGAGTTGGTAGCCAACTCAAGGAAAGATGAAACAAACAATGCATTAGGCATGCAGGACCTTAGTGTGTAAGAGAGCACCTTAAAAATAAAGTTGCGAAGGTCCAAAACAGATCAGAAGGGCCTTGGGAAATCCATAGTACTGCACCCCCTGGGCAGCAAAACCTACTGCCCTGACACACTTGTCAAAGCTTACCTCACAATATGTCCTATGGTTGGGGGATGCCTGCTATTGCACACGGACCACTCCCCCCTCACAAGATACTAGTTTGGGAAGGTGATGAAGTCATGTCTGGAACTGGCAGGCAACACAAGCAAGTGTTACTCTTTACATCCTTCCGGATAGGGACAGCCATCACAGCCTACAAGGTGGAGTCCCCCCCAATAGCATCAAGAAGCTGGGCAGGTGGGACTCAGACTGTTACAGGCACTATATTCAACCATGATGGGCAAGTTGGCGCAAAGGGTAGGGCAGGGCATTAAAACAGCAATCATGCAAATATTGAACTATGTTTGAAAAATGTATGTTTTGGCTCTTCTCTACGTGTGCGTTTCATTCAGTATTAAGGTTTAGTGATTATTGCAACTGGCAAGGCACAATTCCTAGTGTCATTGTTTATGGTGTGGTGCAACAAATTAAAACTGTGTGTTCAAATACGCATTTCTTTATTTTGCTAGTGTTCAAGGTGTGGGTGATGGGCCACTAATTTATTGCTAGGGTGGCGAGAGGGGCAGAAACCAGGACCTGGAGGCACGGTTTCATCCGCACGCGGATTGCATGGCTGGGTTTCCCCGGCATGCACTGGCGCAGTTTGATCATAAAGCTGCAGCCGAGATTAGCGGTGGGAGAGTCCCCACCTCACATTTTGGTAATTCACTTTGGGGGCAATGACCTTACCTCCCTGGGGCACTGCGCGCTAATCAAGGCAATGAAGTCCACCATAGGTGAAATCAGCAAATTTATGGGGCAATGTAAGTTATGGCGGTCAGAGATAATTTTACGCAGGGTATGGCATGCAGCCAGGTCTGGGGAGGCCAATGAACATTCCCACAGAGGGGTAAATAGCGCCATGTGCAAGTTCACCGAGCAGAGAGGTTTTGGCTTCAAAAGGCATGGCCTAATCAATGCAAGCACCACAGGGTACATTGATAAGGATGGAATACACCTGTCAGAGGTCGGTATGAACTTGTTCCTCTTGGACCTTCAAGAGGAACTGGTAACTGCTGGTTGAAAGTGATGGGGGAGCCTGCCTTGGTGGGGGGCCCTGGATGTGACGGTTGCCACTTCCAAGGCATTGGCGGAGTTACAGGGCGATCCAGAGGAAGTTTGGTACACAAGGGTACCATCTCAGGGAGCACAGCAGGGGTGCTCTATGCCAAATCCCTAAGAGTCTTTACGGCAGGACCCTGGGATGCAAGTGACAGCACCGCATTAGTCCCTCGGGCGGTTGCAAGCCTGAGCAACCGAGGGCTTGCCTGGTGACACTCCACCCTTAAAAATGCATGAGTAATAATCCTGAACTGGTGGTCCACGGTATTTAAGGGAAAAATTCTCCAATTAAAATTGTAGCACCGAATGGGTTGGCCCACGGTGCCATCTGGCTCGTCAGGCGGGGGGGGGGGGCAGCTTAGGTTACTCCACGCTGCCTGCCCTTGGATCGTCGTAAGTTAACCCACCTCGTTGACATATTTCATTTATGAAATAAACCTGCAGCAAACTGTTTTCCACCAAACCGTGTGTTGTGTGATTTATTTGATTGATTGTGTGCTAAGTAGCCATTTACCATATGGCAGGGGAGGGTTGCCAATATCGGCACCATATGGCTGCCCGTGGCACACACAGTGCGCCCTCCTAAGAGGGCGGCCCCTTAGTGTCGCATACTGGCACACGGACCATCAGGCCAGTCTGCAGGACCCCCCAGGGGAGTCCCTCACTTCCAGTGCTCACCCCATGTCATGTCTGGCACCTGGCTGGCTGGGGCCAGGTACTTATACCTGCCCCACACAGTTGCCGCCCTCTTTGTTTCCCGGCTGGCCGCGCTGTCACCCACCCTATCCCATACCCAGCATGACCGCGGCGGAAATGGCTTCTGTTCTGAGCATGTTCATTGTTTGTGTTGCAGGTGGAGTTACAGGGCATTCCAGAGGCAGTTTGGTATACAATGGTACCATCTCAGGGAGAACAGCAGGGGTGCTCTATGCCAAACCCCTAGGAGTCTTTACGGCAGGACCCTGGGATGTAAGCGACGGTGCCCCGTTAGTCACTCGGGCGGCTGCAAGCCTGAGCAACCGAGGGCTTGCCTGGTGACGCTCCGCCCCTAAAAAAGCATGAGTAATAATTCTGGACTGGTGGTCCACAGTATTTAAGGGAAAAAACTCCCCAATTAAAATTGTAGCACCGAATGGGTTGGCCCATGGTTCCGTTTGGCTCGTCAGGCGAGGGGCAGCTTAGGTTACTCATCGCTGCCTGCCCTTGGATCGTCGTAAGTTAACCCACCACGTTGGCAAAGTTCATTTATGAAATAAACCTGCAGCAAACTGTTTTCCACCAAACCGTGTGTTGTGTGATTTATTTGATTCATTGTGTGCTAAGTAGCCATTTACCATTTGGCAGGGGGGTTGCCGATCTCGTCACTATGCATGGCGCACCTGAGTAAACTGTGCCACTAGAAGTGCCTACAGAGTGCGCCTGCCAGGATGAGTATCTCCCAAGCTCTTCGGCTGCCGCAGCAGGCAATGCTGATTCCTGTAAGGCTGAAGAGCTGCGGACAGTCTAGCCCTGAGCTGTCAGAGGGCTCACTTAGTCTGCCAGTCATGCCAGATTAGAAATATTTCTATAACGCTAGCTGTGGGCGAAAAAGAAACCTGTATCCTCAATAATGCAGCAAGGTATTGGAGAAGGCATGTATTTAACTTTGCAGCAGGCAAGTTTTGGTGCAAAATTCTCTCATTCAATCGTTCGTTTTACCTTACTCAATTTTTTTTGGGAAACAAATTTTATTGATTTGCAATAGAGCAGCGAGAACCGCCCCCAGGGTGTTGCAGAAGACAAGCCATACAGTTCAAGGTTCAACATAATGGGATATAAAAGTGCAAAATAGTCCATCAAATGCAAATATCAACCCATCTGTCAGGGGAGCATAAGAACGCACATCTTAATCTAACGCTCACCCACTATTCAAGATCCTGTAGAGCTTGCTAGGGCATTCCATGTGTTCAAGATCCCACTGGGCGTCCCTGCAGGGATAATAATCAGTAACCCCTCCCCCAACTTCCCCACCCCCTCCCACCCCACCCCCCAGGCATGCCGCTAATGCAGTTAAGCATCCATGTTAGGTCATTGGTCAGTTCAATCATATAATAGGAGCGCTGTGTCCCGTGCTTCTGCTTACTGGTGCTAGTGGATGGGGTGGTCATCCTGTCTGTCCGGTTCCAGATTACCAACAAGGCCACAAGGCAGCCCTAGCTCATTCTCCTGTTACAGGGTCCACCTCCCCCGGGATATCATCAGCGTCGTCAGTCGGGTGTTTTAACAGGTCCACCAGTGCCACCCATGCCCGTGCCATCTCTAGTGTTTTCTCATTACCAGTGCGGTTGTCCATCTGCAGTCGGAAGGTCCCCTCGCAATCCGCCCACTTCTCCAGCTCCCTGGTCCAGCGCGTCACATTTGGGCCGTTTTTCGTTTTCCAATTACTAGTAAGTTCCCTCTTAGCCAACACCAACCCCAGATCTATGAACTTACTAGTAACTTTAGTCCCAGCATTGTGTGGAAACGAGTGCAGCAAACAACAACCTGGCGTCAATGCTATGTCCCTCACCGTCACAGTCGTCAGGGTAGTTGCCACCTCCCTCCAGAACTCTCTCAGAAACGGACAGTCCCAAAACATATGGAAGAACCCCGCGCCCTCCAGATTGCATCTCGGGCACACAGTCCTGGCCTTGAAGTATTCATTAATCTTGCCCGGGGTAAGGTACGCCCTGTGCAGGACATAGAAGTGAATCAGCTGGAATCGTGCATTCCTAGAACTCTTCCAGGCCCTTTCTACAATTTCCCCCCATGGTTTTTCATCGATTGCCTCACCCAGATCTTCCTCCCATTTGAGACGCAATGCTGTGAGGGGCCGGCGCAGTCCCTGTGTGATGCGCCTGTAAAGGCAGGTAACTGCCTTGATAGTACCCGCCGCCTTCACCACATATTGGCAGGCCAGGCAGCTTTGGGGCTCCACCACCCCCCCCCCGCCAGTGCCTCCTGATAGCTGCCGTCAGAGCGGCATGCAGGAGGAAATCACCTCTGGGGAGGTCATATCTCTCCCGGAGATCATTAAAAGGAAGCAAGTTATTGTCTTCAAATAAATCTCCTATAGTAGAGATCCCGGCCCCAGTCCACAATCTTAATCCGCTCCAGTCCCCTCCATGTGGGAGTGCTTCACAAATAACCAACGGGATCTCGGGCGCATACGGGGTCCGCGTCCGCGCTCGTCTAGCTAGCCTGTTCCAACATTGGCGCACCGTTTGTAAATCTGAGGGGATCTCCCCCACCCTCATAGGGAGGCGTAGCAGCACTCTAGAAAGGAGGGCCAGGCTCGGATCCGGACCATCATGGTCCTCCGTGGTTTTTAACCGTCCAGCCATCCATTTCGTGTACCACTGCAGCTGCGCTGCATGATAGTAGGCCTCAAAATCTGGTACCGCGAGACCTCCCTCCGCCCGGGTTCTCATCATAGTGGCGAGAGCCACTCTCCGCCTCCCCGTACCCCAGAGGAAACCCGTGAGCAGTGTATTGATGACGGTTAATAAACCAGAAACACGTGTCTAGAGATCAGCACTATCTGCGCCAACCTTGGCGGAACACTCGAAAAATTCGGAGCGAACTACAAGAAACTGCATTTACCAGAATGCCAGGGGTAAACCTTGCCTGAGAGGTCAGCGGTGTGCTCCCACATCCTGTTGTCTATTTAAAGTACTCCCGTGAGTCATTGAGCTGACGAGCTCGTGGATGAAGCACCTGCGCGCCAGTGAGATGTACCGGACCTGATATAATGTTTGGCAGCCTACTCAGCAAACCCCAAAATACAAGATTGTATTCTCTACTGATGACGGTTAATAAACCAGAAACACGTGTCTAGAGATCAGCACTATCTGCGCCAACCTTGGCGGAACACTCGAAAATATCGGAGCGAACTACAAGAAACTGCATTTACCAGAATGCCAGGGGCGAACCTTGCCTGAGAGGTCAGCGGTGTGCTCCCACATCCTGTTGTCTATTTAAAGTACTCCCGTGAGTCATTGAGCTGACGAGCTCGTGGATGAAGCACCTGCGCGCCAGTGAGAGGTACCGGACCTGATAAAATGTTTGGCAGCCTACTCAGCAAACCCCAAAATACAAGACTGTATTCTCTACTGATGACGGATAATAAACCAGAAACACGTGTCTAGAGATCAGCACTATCTGCGCCAACCTTGGCGGAACACTCGAAAATATCGGAGCGAACTACAAGAAACTGCATTTACCAGAATGCCAGGGGCGAACCTTGCCTGAGAGGTCAGCTGTGTGCTCCCACATCCTGTTGTCTATTTAAAGTACTCCCGTGAGTCATTGAGCTGACGAGCTCGTGGATGAAGCACCTGCGCGCCAGTGAGAGGTACCGGACCTGATATAATGTTTGGCAGCCTACTCAGCAAACCCCAAAATACAAGAATGTATTCTCTACTGATGACGGTTAATAAACCAGAAACACGTGTCTAGAGATCAGCACTATCTGCGCCAACCTTGGCGGAACACTCGAAAATATCGGCGCGAACTACAAGAAACTGCATTTACCAGAATGCCAGGGGCGAACCTTGCCTGAGAGGTCAGCGGTGTGCTCCCACATCCTGTTGTCTATTTAAAGTACTCCCGTGAGTCACTGAGCTGACGAGCTCGTGGATGAAGCACCTGCGCGCCAGTGAGAGGTACCGGACCTGATATAATGTTTGCAGCCTACTCAGCAAACCCCAAAATACAAGACTGTATTCTCTACTGATGACGGTTAATAAACCAGAAACACGTGTCTAGAGATCAGCACTATCTGCGCCAACCTTGGCGGAACACTCGAAAATATCAGAGCGAACTACAAGAAACTGCATTTACCAGAATGCCAGGGGCGAACCTTGCCTGAGAGGTCAGCGGTGTGCTCCCACATCCTGTTGTCTATTTAAAGTACTCCCATGAGTCATTGAGCTGACGAGCTCGTGGATGAAGCACCTGCGCGCCAGTGAGAGGTACCGGACCTGATATAATGTTTGGCAGCCTACTCAGCAAACCCCAAAATACAAGACTGTATTCTCTACTGATGACGGTTAATAAACCAGAAACACGTGTCTAGAGATCAGCACTATCTGCGCCAACCTTGGCGGAACACTCGAAAATATCGGAGCGAACTACAAGAAACTGCATTTACCAGAATGCCAGGGGCGAACCTTGCCTGAGAGGTCAGCGGTGTGCTCCCACATCCTGTTGTCTATTTAAAGTACTCCTGTGAGTCATTGAGCTGACGAGCTCGTGGATGAAGCACCTGCGCGCCAGTGAGAGGTACCGGACCTGATATAATGTTTGGCAGCCTACTCAGCAAACCCCAAAATACAAGACTGTATTCTCTACTGATGACGGTTAATAAACAAGAAACACGTGTCTAGAGATCAGCACTATCTGCGCCAACCTTGGCGGAACACTCGAAAATATCGGAGCGAACTACAAGAAACTGCATTTACCAGAATGCCAGGGGTGAACCTTGCCTGAGAGGTCAGCGGTGTGCTCCCACATCCTGTTGTCTATTTAAAGTACTCCCGTGAGTCATTGAGCTGACGAGCTCGTGGATGAAGCACCTGCGCGCCAGTGAGAGGTACCGGACCTGATATAATGTTTGGCAGCCTACTCAGCAAACCCCAAAATACAAGACTGTATTCTCTACTGATGACGGTTAATAAACCAGAAACACGTGTCTAGAGATCAGCACTATCTGCGCCAACCTTGGCGGAACACTCGAAAATATCGGAGCGAACTACAAGAAACTGCATTTACCAGAATGCCAGGGGCGAACCTTGCCTGAGAGGTCAGCGGTGTGCTCCCACATCCTGTTGTCTATTTAAAGTACTCCCGTGAGTCATTGAGCTGACGAGCTCGTGGATGAAGCACCTGCGCGCCAGTGAGAGGTACCGGACCTGATATAATGTTTGGCAGCCTACTCAGCAAACCCCAAAATACAAGACTGTATTCTCTACTGATGACGGTTAATAAACCAGAAACACGTGTCTAGAGATCAGCACTATCTGCGCCAACCTTGGCGGAACACTCGAAAATATCGGAGCAAACTACAAGAAACTGCATTTACCAGAATGCCAGGGGCGAACCTTGCCTGAGAGGTCAGCGGTGTGCTCCCACATCCTGTTGTCTATTTAAAGTACTCCCGTGAGTCATTGAGCTGACGAGCTCGTGGATGAAGCACCTGCGCGCCAGTGAGAGGTACCGGACCTGATATAATGTTTGGCAGCCTACTCAGCAAACCCCAAAATACAAGACTGTATTCTCTACTGATGACGGTTAATAAACCAGAAACACGTGTCTAGAGATCAGCACTATCTGCGCCAACCTTGGCGGAACACTCGAAAATATCGGAGCGAACTACAAGAAACTGCATTTACCAGAATGCCAGGGGCGAACCTTGCCTGAGAGGTCAGCAGTGTGCTCCCACATCCTGTTGTCTATTTAAAGTACTCCCGTGAGTCATTGAGCTGACGAGCTCGTGGATGAAGCACCTGCGCGCCAGTGAGAGGTACCGGACCTGATATAATGTTTGGCAGCCTACTCAGCAAACCCCAAAATACAAGACTGTATTCTCTACTGATGACGGTTAATAAACCAGAAACACGTGTCTAGAGATCAGCACTATCTGCGCCAACCTTGGCGGAACACTCGAAAATATCGGAGCGAACTACAAGAAACTGCATTTACCAGAATGCCAGGGGCGAACCTTGCCTGAGAGGTTAGCGGTGTGCTCCCATATCCTGTTGTCTATTTAAAGTACTCTCGTGAGTCATTGAGCTGACGAGCTCGTGGATGAAGCACCTGCGCGCCAGTGAGAGGTACCGGACCTGATATAATGTTTGGCAGCCTACTCAGCAAACCCCAAAATACAAGACTGTATTCTCTACTGATGACGGTTAATAAACCAGAAACACGTGTCTAGAGATCAGCACTATCTGCGCCAACCTTGGCGGAACACTCGAAAATATCGGAGCGAACTACAAGAAACTGCATTTACCAGAATGCCAGGGGCGAACCATGCCTGAGAGGTCAGCGGTGTGCTCCCACATCCTGTTGTCTATTTAAAGTACTCCCGTAAGTCATTGAGCTGACGAGCTCGTGGATGAAGCACCTGCGCGCCAGTGAGAGGTACTGGACTGATATAATGTTTGGCAGCCTACTCAGCAAACCCCAAAATACAAGACTGTATTCTCTACTGATGACGGTTAATAAACCAGAAACACGTGTCTAGAGATCAGCACTATCTGCGCCAACCTTGGCGGAACACTCGAAAATATCGGAGCGAACTACAAGAAACTGCATTTACCAGAATGCCAGGGGCGAACCTTGCCTGAGAGGTCAGCGGTGTGCTCCCACATCCTGTTGTCTGCTTAAAGATCCTGGGTGGGATCCAGAGTGGTAACGTCCCGAAGAAATAGAGAAGCCTGGGTAAAGTGACCATTTTCACCAGCGCCACCCTGCCCGCCACAGATAAGGGGAGGGTCCCCCAAAATTCAAAGTTGCCCTTCGCGTTGCGCACTGCGCGCCCTACGTTTCCCTCCAGTAGATCTGCAGGGTCATGATATACCCGAGTGCCCAGGTAAGGCAGGCACCTGTTTTCCCAAGGGACACCTTCAGCCTCCGCAGATCCATCTCTACCAGGCCGCGTAGGGAAAAGACATGACTTGGTCCAATTCACCCTAAGTCCCGCAACTCTGCCCAGGGCAGCCAGCAGCTCCTTAGCCCCCCGCAAAGCCTCCCCCGAATCAGCCAGAAACAGTAGGAGGTCATCCGCATATAATGCAATGTACTGCAGTTGTCCCTCCACCATCAGCCCCTGATAAAAACGGCCTGACCTAGCATGGGCAGCCATGGGTTCCATCCCCAGTGCGAACAGTAAGGGCGAGAGCGGACAACCTTGCCTCGTCCCTCTGCCCACCATACAAGCCTCTGATATCAACCCCCCCCCCCGTCCGGACCCTGGCAGTGGAATTTTTGTAGAGGAGCGCCGTCCACTCTACGAAGCGGTCCCCCAGGCCAAAGGCTCGCAGGACCCCGAAGAGATATGGCCATTCTAGGCTGTCAAAAGCCTTCTCAATATCGACCGTAAAAATGCATGCCTCCTCCTTGCAATAGGTGTCTGCTCCCAGCACGCGCATCAGTCTACGGACATTCATCGCCGTGTTCCTTGATGGGATAAAACCTGCCTGGTCCTCATGGATAAGTGTCGGCATGTGGGCTAATAGTCGACTCGCTAATATCCGACTTAATATTTTATAGTCTAAATTAAGCATTGCTAGGGGCCGATACGCGGTCCGGTCCTCAGGCGATTTGCCAGGCTTTAATAGTGGGACAATTATCGCTTCCCTCGTTGATGCAGGCAGGCAACCCTCCTGCTTTGCTTTGTTGTACAGTGCTACCAGTCGTGGAGCCAATACCTCAGTGTATGCAGCGTAAAACTCCACCTGGAGCCCATCCGTCCCCGGTGTCTTATTCCTAGCCATATGCTTGATGGCGCTACGAACTTCCCCAATCTCCACTTCCCTGCCTAGTTCCTCCACCGCCTCAGCATCAACCGTCGGAAGCTCCACTCCAGCCAGGAAACCTGCCGCGTCTGCAGCCCCTGGGTCAAGTCTACTCTGGTAGAGGGAAGCATAATACTGCAAAAACTGAGCATTGATATCTTGTTGATTGTAGAATACCTCTGCACCCTGTCCCCTCAATTCCAAGATCGTCCCCCCCTACGCGCGGGATTGGCCAACCAGGCCAACAGTGCCCCTGACTTGTCACGTTCCGCATGGGCTCGGGAGATGTATGCCTTATAGTCAAAGCAGCGCAGCTTCTCCACCTGCGTGGCCAGGTCCTCCTGGGCTGCAAGAAGATCAGGTTGCCTATCTATGCGTTCCGGTCTCTCTTTCGCCAGCTCCCGGAGCCTGCACTCCCCTCAGCAGTACCCTCCGTACCCCAACTACTTCCCCAATGCAGCGACCCCTAATGACAACTTTGAAAGCGTCCCATTCAAGAAGTGGACTCGTCGCTGTTCTGGCATTTTCTAAAAAATAATCATCAATAGCGGAGCCTATTGTGGCCCGAAACACCGGATCTTCCAATGCCTCCGGGCGCAGGCGCCAACTAGGTATAGTAGGCCGGATCCGCAGCCAGGTCAAGGTCAGCAACAACGGGTTATGATCAGAAACCGTTCAAGCTAAATATTCACTAAGTGTGACCCCACTATGTACGTCTGGGGAACATAGTATCGAATCCAACCTAACTTGCAGTTCATGTAGTGCAGAATAATAGGAGTAATCCCTTTCGTCCGGGTGATGGGCCCTCCAGGTATCCGTCAGTCCCCAGCGTCGCTGCCATTCACGCCTGATTGCTGCAAGCCTATGTATGGGTGCGTCTGGGAGTGGTGGGTGAGATCGGTCCAGGTCAACATCAGTAATGCTGTTAAAGTCCCCCCCCAGCAGCACCGACCCTGTCAGCATAGTCGCCAGCGCCCCTGAAAGGTGCGCAAAGAATGCAGATTGGTCCACGTTGGGGGCATAGATACTCCCTAGAACTATATCCCTGCCGTCCAACCGCCCCGAAACCACCACATATCTACCATCCGGGTCTACCAGCTGGTTGGTGCTCTGAAAAGGAACCCCTGCTCGCACCCAAATCAGTGTGCCTCTGGCATAGGCCGAGTACGTAGTATAAAATACCTGCCCCCGCCACCTTTTCTACAGTGCGACCCCTTCCTTCCTCGTCAAATGAGTTTCCTGTAGCATGGCAATCTGTACCCCTCTTCACACTAGGTACGTGTGTATTTTATGGCGACGCATCATCGTGTGCATCCCCTGGACATTCCAGGAGATGCATTTAATACCTACGGGGATCCCATTGTTCAAACCGTGTCAGTCCTCCTGTAATCCTCCCCATAGCAACATGCCTGGCCCCAAACAAAACCCCCTCAACATTCAAACCCCCCCAACTCCCCCTCCCCAGGACAGGTACCAACCAACTAGTTCCCATCCAAACTAGTGCAATGAACTATAAGTCACAAAAAGTGGAAAGGCGTAGGCTGGCCCCGTGAGACCCAGAACCCCCCCAGCTAACCCCCCTCCCTGCAATAACAAGGGTGACCACAGACGTTGCTCTGGTGCCAGTAATCCGGTGCCATCATACGGCAGCCTCTCCAACATTCAGTCCTCATCAGCACCGGGACCATTCCTTTTGCAGCTCAGCATGAGTCCGTCAGACAATCCCATCCGCTGTTTGGGGTGTGACATCCGGCAATTCCATCTCAGAGTCTCCGTTCGTGCTACTGGGATGGGAGCTTTCAGACCTGTCCATTCCATGTCCGCTAGCCGTCGAGTTTGGGCTAGCCCCCCCCCCCTGGCTAATCTCCACAACGGCCTGCACAGCCCTGTGCCTCTCGAGTTGGAGACCTGTCTGCGGGGGAGCCCTCGGAGATCGCGGTGGGGTGTCAGATGTACTTCGAGCTCTGCTCGGTGGCGACGCGCCCATCTCTCGTGTCTGTCGCATCTCTAGCCAGTGCCAGGCTTCTTGTGGAGCAGTAAAGAAGTGAGTCTCTGTGTTGTCGACCACCCAGAGACGTGCTGGGAATAGCATTGCATATGGGAGCTGCAACTGGCGCAATTTCCGTTTGAGAGGGAGAAAGGAAGCCCGTTGCCGCTGCACCTCCCTGGTGAAGTCTGGGAAAATCATCACCCTGGCATTCTCAATCTGCAAGTTTCGTTTCTCACGGGCTTGTTGCAGGATATGATCCCTGTCCCGATAGTGAAGCAGCCTCACCACTATCGGTCGAGGAGGGGCCCCAGGTTTGGGTGGTCTAGTCGGGACCCTGTGAGCTCGCTCAAGAGCATAGAAGGAGGAGAGCCCCTCCGGGGCCACCTCTGATTTAAGCCAGTTCTCCATATACTGCACCGCATCGCCCCCTTCTGCCCATTCCGGGACTTCCACAATACGCAGGTTGTTCTTGCGCGAGCGCCCTTCACTGTCTTCCGCTCACAGCTCTAGCACCTTGACCTTGGCTTCGACCGTTCTCAGGGAGCGCTGTAGTGTGATGATCGCCTCCGGGACCTCCTCCAGGGTCTTCTCGTTAATCTTCACTCGTTCCTTGAGCTTGCGATGGTCGTCCTTCAGCAGGTTGAGATCCGCTCCTATGGAATCCATCTTGGACTCCAGCGCTTCCCGCGAAGAAGTGATGGCCTGCATGATATCCACCAGAGTGGGGCCTTCCGGGGTGTCCCCCCTCCGCCTCATCGCCTCTTCATCCTCATCATCAGTCTGCGGCCCCGTGTCCTCCACATGCAGTACGGTGAACCCCTTCTTTCTGGACACTCTCCCCATGGTCAATGGCAGCGTAGGTCCAGAAGAGTCTCCGGGGCGGTGGCAAACGGGTACCCCAGACGCCGGCGTCTAGTCCGGGAGTGGAGCGGACCAGCCCACACCTCCAGGCCTTCAGCCCTACCTTCAGAGCTCCCTGTCGTACACCCAGGTCATCAGCGTCAGGCCCCAGCGCGGGAAACCACCCCCGCTCAAGTATTATCGTCCATTCGGGGCAGGGCAGGGGAAGTGCCAAGTGAAGCAGCATCTTTCCGTTATATGGATGTCTTCCCTGTGCCTCCGGTGTTCGCAAGCGGGTTCTACGCGCTCTCACCCCTTCGTCTCCAGCCGTGTCGTGCCCCCAGTCAGGGACCTGAGCCAAAGAGGCCGTCCGCAGCTCCTCCTTCCACCTCCTCAATCTCACAGCGCGGTCCTCAGGACTTGTGCCCTAGCCCACAACAAGCAAACAGTCGCGAGCAGGGGTATCGGCAGCTGCCACCTCCGCACTGTGTTCCCACAAACAGTCTCTGAGTGCTTCGGCCGTCAGGGCCCGATCTCTCCACTCGCGTCCGCCATTTTGCGGGGATAACACACCACCATGCTCCGAGGAGCGCGACTTGTTCTCCACATATGGCGGGACTTTTCTCTCCCCCAGGCCGGGCCCCAGCTAGCTGTCACCCCAGCCGCCAGACTGTACTCACTGCGGGGCTCCGGTCTCTTCAGCAGCGCGCGGTGAAGGCAGTCGCATCAGCGCCCGGCCGCCATCTTGTTTGCTCCGCGCACGGAGCCGCCGGGAAGACGATAAGCGTTTTCTCCACCGTCAAAGTGCCTTCACCCCTCCGTGGCCGCTCTGCATCGGCACCAGTAGTTCCACCACCAGTTTCGGGGATCGGGGTCCCCCTAGTTTATCAGGATCGTTGCGGGTGGGGGGAAGCTAAGGACGGAGCTCTGGAGTCCGCTTCCCCTCACATCGGCGCCTAGCCACGCCCCCCTTTTACCTTACTCAATGCTCTTATTTTGCATTTCAATGAGCAGGTCAGGCAATGGGAGCATTCTACCAGACTGAGAAACTGCCAGACAAAAGATATGAAGGCCCCCGATAATTTACAGACACTTATGGGCCGATTCCGATTCGGGCCGGAAATCTCTCCGACCGAGCCGGACCCGGAGAGATTTCCGACCGAATCGGACCCGTGCAGCCCGACCGAACGAGTACGATGCGCACATATGCCATCGGACTCGATTCGGTCGGACTCCCATTGAAGTCAATGGGAGCCTGTCGTACAATGCGTACGCGGGCTCCCATTGACTCAATGGGTGCGAGGCGGACAAGGGCGCCCCCTACAGCGTGTACGTGGCGAAGCGACTTGCGCCGTACACGCACAGGTAGGGGGGACCCATGAGTCCCCCCTGTGTGCGACTCGCATGGCTACGCGTACAGGGGAGTCCGACACGGACCCCCAAAGTACGGCTCCGACTGCTCTTTGGAGCCGGAGTGCGCGGCTCGGTCGGACTGCTCGCGGCGCGCATCGTACTCACCCGGCCGGGGAACGTCTCCATTGCGCGGTGCGTGTCGAGTCCGAGCGAGTCGGTCGGTGCGGTTAGACCCGGGAACGAGTCGGTCGGAGCGGTCGGGACGCCCGGACGAGTCGGTCGGCGATTTCGCATCGTACTCGCTCGCCCGGACGCGCGTACGAATCGGTCGGGAAATAGGGCTCCGAATCGGATCCGGTTAAGCCGAATCCGATTCGGAGCCCTACCGGCCGAGATCGGAATCGGCCCCTTAATGTGAAGTTTGATCATTTAAAATGCAAGGGGTGCTTTTTTGTATCTCAATCTCTTCTATAAACAGTACAGTACTAACGAGCTACATCTTACCATTCTAGATGTCTAACATGCAACAAATAGATTTATTTAACTTTTGCGAGGTTCCAATTTTTCAAAATGCAGTCGAAAATAAGGCTGTAAAACAAAACACGTAATTTTTTCTGTCATCTGCCACAATGAAATTTATTTTCTCTCTTTCATATTAGCTATCTAGTTACGAGCGTGCATGTTGCATTTGGATGTGTTATATTTAGCCTACCAGTGTCACTTTAGTAAATGTGTCCATGCAAGAGGGAGGGGCGGAGGGGAGGAAATTGCAGAGGGGAGAACTGGAAAGTTAGAAACTTGTAGTACGTGGAGGTGTACAGCGACGCCCACACGGTGCCGCCTGCCACCTTAACGTCTCAGAAAGGCATGCGAGAGTGTGTACATTTCACCTCCTTGCTACAAGCAAGTTCTGTTGTAAAATCATGGAAATCAACAGTAAAACTGGGCGCACGAGACCCAACAGGCCCACAGTCAAGCTCAAGAAAGTCAGCCCACACCGTGACCTTCCTACCCTTCAGTGACTGCACTGAAGACAGGTGAGGAAAGGAAAAAGAAGCCTGCCGCCCGCTGCCTCAGTGTCTCAGGAGGCCAATCAGATACACTGCTTCGTCACAGTAGATCACCCCCTTGTTGAAAAACAAGCATTTGCAAAGCAATAGGTCTCGCTTTTACGAGAGTTTAAGCTCAAACTTTCCTGAATGAGAGACCTATTTCATTGCAAAGAAGCGTCCGCCATTGTCCCGGATGCTTGGAAAGTGAAAGCGCATGGCCGCTGAATGTAAGGAAAGCACGTCGTGCCTGCAGTTAGAAACTTGTAGTACGTGGAGGTGTACAGCGACGCCCACACGGTGCCGCCTGCCACCTTAGTGTCTCAGAAAGGCATGCGAGAGTGTGTACAATTAACCTCCTTGCTACAAGCAAGTTCTGTAGTAAAATCATGGAAATCAACAGTAAAACTGGGCGCACGAGACCCAACAGGCCCACAGTCAAGCTCAAGAAAGTCAGCCCACACCGTGACCTTCCTACCCTTCAGTGACTGCAATGAAGACAGGTGAGGAAAGGAAAAAGAAGCCTGCCGCCCGCTGCCTCAGTGTCTCAGGAGGCCAATCAGACACACTGCTTTGTCACAGTAGATCACCCCCTTGTTGAAAAGCAAGCATTTGCAATGCAATAGGTCTCGCATTTATGAGAGTTTAAGCTCAAACTTTCTTGAATGCGAGACCTATTTCATTGCAAAGAAGCGGCCGCCATCGTACCGGATGCTTGGAAAGTGAAAGCGCATGGCGCGCTGAATGTAAGGAAAGCACGTCGTGCCTGCAGTTAGCAACTTGTAGTACGTGGAGGTTTACAGCGACGCCCACACGGTGCCGCCTGCCACCTTAATGTCTCAGAAAGCCATGCAAGAGTGTGTACAGTTAACCTCCTTACTACAAGCAAGTTGTGTTGTAAAATCATGGAAATTAACAGTAAAACTGGGCGCACAAGACCCAACAGGCCCACAGTCAAGCTCAAGAAAGTCAGCCCACACCGTGACCTTCCTACCCTTCAGTGACTGCACTGAAGACAGGTGAGGAAAGGAAAAAGAAGCCTGCTGCCCTCTGCCTCAGTGTCTCAGGAGGCCAATCAGACACACTGCTTCGTCACAGTAGATCACCCCTTTGTTGAAAAACCAGCATTTGCAATACAATAGGTCTTGCATTTACAAGAGTTTAAGCTCAAACTTTCCTGAATGCGAGACCTATTTCATTGCAAAGAAGTGGCCGCCAATGTCCTGGATGCTTGGAAAGTGAAAGCGCATGGTGCGCTGAATGTAAGGAAAGCACGTCGTGCCTGCAATTAGAAACTTGTAGTACGTGGAGGGGTACGGGGACGCCCACACGGTGCCGCCTGCCACCTTAATGTCTCAGAAAGGCATGCAAGAGTGTGTACAATTAACCTCCTTGCTACAAGCAAGTTCTGTTGTAAAATCATGGAAATCAACAGTAAAACTGGGCGCACGAGACCCAACAGGCCCACAGTCAAGCTCAAGAAAGTCAGCCCACACCGTGACCTTCCTACCCTTCAGTGACTGCACTGAAGACAGGTGAGGAAAGGAAAGAAGCCTGCCGCCCGCTGCCTCAGTGTCTCAGGAGGCCAATCAGACACACTGCTTTGTCACAGTAGATCACCCCCTTGTTGAAAAGCAAGCATTTGCAATGCAATAGGTCTCGCATTTATGAGAGTTTAAGCTCAAACTTTCTTGAATGCGAGACCTATTTCATTGCAAAGAAGCGGCCGCCATTGTACCGGATGCTTGGAAAGTGAAAGCGCATGGTGCGCTGAATGTAAGGAAAGCAAGTGGTGCCTGCAGTTAGCAACTTGTAGTACGTGGAGGTGTATAGCGACGCCCACACGGTGCCACCTGCCACCTTAATGTCTCAGAAAGGCATGCGAGAGTGTGTACAATTAACCTCCTTGCTACAAGCAAGTTCTCTTGTAAAATCATGGAAATCAACAGTAAAACTGGGCGCACGAGACCCAACAGGCCCACAGTCAAGCTCAAGAAAGTCAGCCCACACCGTGACCATCCTACCCTTCAGTGACTGCACTGAAGATAGGTGAGGAAAGGAAAAAGAAGCCTGTCGCCCGCTGCCTCAGTGTCTCAGGAGGCCAATCAGACACACTGCTTCGTCACAGTATATCACCCCCTTGTTGAAAAACAAGCATTTGCAATGCAATAGGTCTCGCATTTACGAGAGTTTAAGCTCAAACTTTCCTGAATGCGAGACCTATTTCATTGCATAGAAGCGGCCACCATTGTCCCGGATGCTTGGAAAGTGAAAGCACGCATGGCAACAGAAGTAAAAGGGCCTGTCGCCATGGGAGGTTTCAAATGAAGACAAGGCGGTACTAAGGAGGGACTAACAAGGCGATTAAGGAATCAGAAGCCAGCATTTACAAAGGGCAACGACACAAGCCAATGAAGAATATGGGTGGAGAGTGGGCGGAGCTTCAAATCCCTAACTCAATACAGCATGCCTCACAGAGCCGCGCATGCGCGCTGCCTCTAGGCTCGACCTAACAACAGGCAAGGCACCGCTCCGGATTCACGTGAGGGCACTGCTGAGTTCTCCTGATTGAATTTGTTTACAGCAGGTTCCCAGGCAGCATAGAGTGCACTCACTGGCACAGCGCTCGCTGCTTAAACAGTGCTCCGGTTGAGCGCACCTCGCACGAGGTGGTCAAGCCGTTATAAAAGCGTAAAAATAACACAATACAAAAAAATCCAAGTTTGCCTACCAGAAAGTAAAATATCTGGGTTATCTTCTAGGGAAGGGTGTTATTCAACCCCAAATAGAGAAAATAAGAGCCATGACAGAAACCCCCTTTCTAAAACAAAAAAAAGAGCTGAGAGCCTTCCTAGGACTTTTAGGGTACTATAAAAGGTTTATACCCTATTTCTCTGAACTGGCTGCTCCCCTTACCAATTTGTTGAAGAAAAATGTGTCTCCGTCTATTTTCAGTTCAACAAGCTTTATTCGGTTTGAAAGACAACCAGAAAAGCAGCATTAATACATTAACAGTAAATAAATTCATCATATACAAATACAATCATCATTAATATCACATAAAATCATTAAAATCAGTTATATATAAATTATACTTTTCCTCTCCTGTATCGATTTTAAAATAAACGTGGTAGCAAAAAAACATATCTCGGGGTCTCTAAGTGTAAACAATAGTTCCATAGCTGCCTTGGTAGTTTTTACATTATGTTTCTTAAACAAGGGTTTAAGATAGATAACTCTGTAATTCAAATATAGACCGCATAATAGTAAAAAGTGCATAGTGCTCTGTTTTGAATGCTCGTCACAAGGACATACTGAGGTAGAATGCATTTTTATTTTAGGGAATGCTACCAAGTGGTGGACTATACCCAGTCTCATCCTCGTTAATAAATAGCGATGTGATTGTCTGGTAACAGTTGATAGATAACCTTGGAAGCCCTCTGTGTCTATAATTGATTGATAAAGCAAATATGTAGGTTGCAACCCAACCACTCTCATCCTACACTCACTTTTATAGGCCAGAAATGTGTTCTTAATCTCAGATTTTGTCAGGGCTACCACTTCAGCAGGATTTTCCCGAATCGTGAACATAAAATGATCTCTATAAAAATCAACAATATATTTTAACCACAGTATCGCTGAGTAGTTATCCAACTTCAGACAATCCTGTATTATTAATTTGGTAAATTTAGTCTCCTCTTTGGTCCAAATTGATTTCCATGGCAATAAGGGTCTTAGGGCAATCAGGTCTGACAGATATCTAAGGCCAACTTCACAGTGTGTTAATTCTGTAGAAGCAGATAAGGGAAGGCATAATAGTTTCTTTAAAAAGGAATTTTCCTCTATTTGTAACTCCTGGCTACAATTGTATCCCCATACCCCAGCACCATATAGTGCAATAGGAGTACACCTGGCTTTATAGATAGCTGTCATGTCTTTAATTCTACGATCGCCCAATTTTGTTGCAAACCGAAATACCCCATGCACACTTTTTGTCATTTTGGCTCTGACATTGGATAGTTCGGGTGTCCAATGGCCGTTACCATTAAATGTTATGCCCAGGTAGCAAAAATTATTAACAGTTTCAACTTTCGCACCGTCTATAAAAAAGGCTTTTGGTTTCCTCGGTTTTGCCCCACAGACCATAATATATGTTTTTGCCTTATTAATTAACAGTTTCCTTGCCTTAATAAAATCTGTAAACCCGTCCAATAGACGCTGTAGACCGACCTGAGTTCTAGATAAAAGTACAGCATCATCTGCGTATAATAGAACAGGTATATTCTGTCTAGCGGCTGGGGGCATCTGCCGGCACCAGTTTAAGAATGGCATCAGCCTCGTTAATAAATAAGGTAAAAAGTAAAGGGGCTAAAACGCAGCCCTGGCGAATGCCACGTTTAACCTTAAAATTGGGTGTGCATTCACCCCGCTGATCATACCGAACTCTTGTTGATAGATTTTCATATAACCTAGCAAGAAAATATATGATAGGTTTCGGGGCGCCTAAATTGAGTAAAACTGGCCAAAGGAGAGCGTGATCAACCAAATCAAAAGCACTACTGAGGTCAGCAAAGCATTAAAAAAGACTCCCATTTTATCGCGTGTATATTTACCAATTAAAAGATCCAGATTAATACACTGCTCAATCGTGCCTAACCCCTTCCTAAAACCATATTGTGCTTGGGATAAAATCTCGTTCTCCTTCGCCCATTCATCCAGTCTCACTAGTAAAACCCTACTCATCACCTTCACTGATGAATCCAAAAGGGAGATAGGGTGGTAGTTCTTTGCTTCAGATTTATTTCCTTTTTTGTATATCGGGATGATAACTGATCGGCCCCATGTAGACGGGGCACCCTCGGTGACTGCTGCATTAAAAACTCTAGTCAATATTGGTCCCCATAGTTCTGGTAACGTTTTATAAACATCTATGGGGACACCGTCAGGCCCCGGTGCTTTCCCACTTTTACTACCCATAATTCCTAGTTCCACTTCTTCAAGCGTGATATTGAGAGGTATAATAGGCCAATGTGGTAATATAGTGCTAACATTTTGCGGAACGTAATTTACGTTCTCTGGTGGATTAAAAATACTGGTAAAAAATAGCACCCATTCCTCACAACTGACATAGGATGTTAGTACTGGCACAGAGTCATTTTTAAGGAAGGGCAAATTAACGGTCTCCCAAAGAGTTTATTATTCCTAGTATCAGCGGCCTGTGTTAAGTTATCCCATGCTTCCTCTTGAAGCTCCCTTTTCCTCCATTTTAGAACTAATTTATATTCAGATCTTATGTTCTGTATTAATGCCTTGTCCCTAGGTCTATGGCAGAGTGCATGTTTTAACCGGTTCAGGGACTGAGTACAAGCGTGGTTAAACCATCCCCTAGTCTGATTAGTTCTTCCTCTTAACGGGGCAGTCATTATTCCATTAATTTTATCACTAATCTCAATAAAATTAGTTAGAATCATCTGTGGGCTAACCTCTTCATCGAGACAGTCAAATATCTCCTTGCCACAATCTTCAATAATATTGCTTATGACTTTGACTGGATTAATACCCTTCCATTTGATTCTTGTGCCATTAGATCTAAATGGAGTAATATCTGTAACAATTTTATGTGATTTAGCAAGTTTATTCCCCCAGATCAATGTTTGCATAATAATACAGTTGTGGTCGCTAAGCGACATTTGGGCGGTCCTCGGAGTAAAACAAAGGTGTGCAATGTTTGTCGAAACTAGGACATGATCAATCGTGGTACTAGCATTTCTACCAATAAAGGTCGGTATCTCCTTCCCATTCCTATCCAGCACGCTCTGGGTTGGATCGAGATCGTATTTGGTTAATACCATATTTAAAGAATCACCATAGGTATTGTGTGGGAAGTGAATATAGTTGTCTCCATCATCATTTTTACGTCCGCAAACTTTAGTCATGGAAAGTGGGCATAATGGTATATTAAAATCACCAACCCATAAAATGGAAAAATTAATATTCGGTATTTCAAGCAGGCTATCTAACCCCTTTTCTAATTCTAATATTACATGGTGGCGGGTCTATTTTCAAAATTCCAACTCCGATGACGCTTGACGCCTTCAGAAATTGAAAACTGTTTTTACCACGGCTCCCGTTTTACTTTCACCTGACTTTGATAAGCCCTTTATTCTTCAGACTGAAGCCTCCAATGTGGGGATCAGGGCTGTCTTGTCCCAACTTGATTCTGAAGGACAGGAGAGGCCTCTTCTTTATATTAGCCGGAAACTATTCTCAAGGAAAAGTGTGTACCCCACCATTGAAAAGGAATGTCTTGCTCTTAAATGGTCTATCGAAAAACTGTGCTACTACTTGGAAGGGAGACTGTTTATCTTGTATACTGATCATGCACCCCTCACTTGGTTACATCGGAACAAAGAAAATAATGACAGGATCCTATGATGGTTCTTAACTTTACAGCCCTTCCAGTTTGAAGTGCGTCACCGGAAAGGCAAAGAACAGGGCAATGTTGATTTTTTTTATCTTGTTGTCCCATTTTCCCCGATCGGGAAAAACTTAAGGAGGGTGTGTGTGACGGGCAGGAAATCACTCAAGCCATGGATGCTACAATACCTTGGCTCTTCCTCGCTGTTTCAAAGTCCTGCGACATCCTCTTACTTGTCCTGAGGAGTCGTCAAGTGTATGGCCCTTTAAGACGGCCCGGTCGGAAGATGTGTACTATGACCTCTGCTTCTGGAACACGAGCATCGTGGCGACACGTGTACTGTGACCTGTGCTTCTGGAACGCGAGCATCGTGGAGACCCAATCAGGAGAGGAAACCATATTCAAGAAACCGGAAGGAGAAGTGAATGCGAGAGGTGCAGCATTGCTGAAGAGACACAGTCAGGAAGAAGAGGAGAGAAAACCAGAGACACAGCACCAAGTGAGAAATGGAGTGCGGTGGAGTCAGCAAGAGTTCGTGACAACGCCAGGAGAAAGCCAGGAGGCCACCAGTTCACAGTAGAGCCCCGCCACGTTCCCGGAGGTACGTGGCTAGCACAGGTGCATGACTGGGTGCTTGAGCGGTCGAGGAGCCGGGAGCTGGTTATCAGAGGGGAGGCCGGTGTTGTAAGTTGTTAATAAGAATATGCATATTTAACCAATCTTCATTATGGTTTGCCCCATACCCCTTTCCCTTTGTTCTCCTCCTTACTGTCCATTGAGAACTCCCACATTCTATTCCGTTATTTCATTACCCCGACTGGAATTTCTGTTGGGTTCGGTTAGTTGCCCTTGGCTGTCGCATCAATAAAGTCTCTTTTCAAACTTTCTTGGATTGGAGTCCTTTATACATTTATTTGGCGACGAGTGGTGGGGGAGGAACAGCACAGCATGTGGCAGCCTTCCTCCAAACCTTATTGGCATAACGCTTCTTTGAATTCATACTTTGGAACCCGTCTGTGTGGCAAAATATGCGGCTGTACTAGTCCAGTCTTCGTGAGGTAAAGTGCCAGTGGCCTGATTTCCGCAGAGAGGAGGACCCAGTTGTTGCAAACGAGTCGTGGCTGGCTGAGGGAGCAGCTTCCACAAGGGAGGAAGTCTGGAAGCCGGCTGAGGGAGTGGTTTCTGCATAGAGGAGGGGCTTGCGCCCTCCATCCTGTCAGTGAAGGCGGAACCACTCCGGTCTTCGACGCCGTTGAGTGGATTATTTTCACTGTGGGCGGAGTCTCTTCGGCCCTCGACGCTGCCTGGTGATCAATTTTCCTACGTAAGGGCGGTGCTACTCATGCTTTCTTGTCCTTCGTGGAGGAGTTCTTCCTTCCGGTATTCCCTGTTACAGAAAGCAGGGCGTAGACGCACGTTTGGGTGAGGCATCGATTGGTGTGTGCGGGGACTGGCCATCTGTAAGTAAATATTTAAGCAGCAGTTAGCGCCTGCATCTTCTGTGTTCCCCGCACGTACACCTTATCAGCAAGCAGCACTTTTCCAGCTATGTGACCTCTATAACTATAGAAAGGGTGCTGCGCTTTTCGTTTTTAAATATCTCCTAATTTTTCAATAGTTGCAGTAGCCTTTTCCTATCTTGCCGTGCCTCTACCTAACTTATCGTGCCTCACCCTGCCTATTGGTAAGGTACCACATTTCAAATATGTGTGCCTATTGAGGTATCAAGGAGCAGCTTTCGAGTAATTTTTATGCTGCATTGTACCCTACACGCTGACTGCCACAGCTTAAGAGTATTGGAACATCTTTGTGATCGTCTAACTGGCACAGCAATTAACTGGTTATGCGTACACGCTGACTGGCACAGCAATTAGCTGGTTATGCGCACACGCTGACTGGCACAGCTTGAGAGTTATTGGGACATCCTTGAGAATCGCCTGACTGGCACAGCAATTGCTGGTTATGCGTGGGAAACAACCTTTACATCGCGATCATTAGACCGCGATGCCTTTACAACGGTTTTTACAACGACCGCGTTGTTACAACGTGATGCCATTACTACGCAAGTCATTACATCGACTTGCAGTAGATGGCGCTCTAACATAAGGAATAGTATAATTTACTATTCCAACACCTTCCCTACTGTTGCGTAGGCTGGAGTTGGAATAGTAAATTATACATTCCTAATGTTACGGCGCCATATACTGCAAGTCGATGTAATGACTTGCGTAGTAATGGCATTGTGTTGTAACAACGCGGTCGTTGTAACGACCGCGTTGTTACCTACCGCGTAGAAAAAGCACGCGTTGTAACATGCTATATTCGTTATGCGTACACGCTGACTGGCACAGCTTGAGAACTAATGGAACATCCTTGAGTATCTCATGTTGTATCTATTGTGCTAATCTGAACATTCGCAGGTTTACACGCACTATACTGGTCAACTGTAGTTTAGTAACTGTTATATTTTTTAAACCTTAGCTACTAGTAGTATGGCATCTACAAGCATGAATTAACCACCTCCGTTCCTTAATGAAGAAGGCGAACCTATAATTCCGTGGAAGGAGTGGGAAAAAGATTTTTTCTTGTATTTAATAGCTATAGGAGGAGAGAAATGTTTTCCTTTGAGGAAACAACATATTTTGTTGCACAATTTGGGCATTGAGGGGCGGAAGGTGTATGAAAACCTTATTGATTCAGGCAGTGAGTCAGAGGGAGAGGAAGGTTAAGAGGATGTATACTCATTAGCATTAACAAAACTTGGGAGACATTTTGGACAAAAAGTTAATGTGGTTCTTGAACGTCACAAATTCTTTTGCACAGTTCAAGGGAAAAATGAAAAAATCACAAGTTATGTTGCTGTTCTTAGAGGTTTGGCTAATTTGTGTGACTTTGGGGCATTAACTGATTCTTTAATCAGGAACCAGCTGGTCCGTTGTACCCACAATCTTAAAACTCCAGAAAAATTGCTAACTGGGATTCCTGATTTGAAGGTGGCTATTGAAATTGCTAAAAGTGTGGAGCATACGGCAGAATGTGTGAAGGAAATGAAAGGAGGTAATGTGTTAGATACTGTGCACGTTGTAAAAAATAAATTGTCCCAAGTGGCTCAGGGAGAAGTAGGAGTTGAATGTAAGAAAACTAATGACAATCGTTACAAGAATGAATGGGAGGACAACAAAAGGGATAAATTAAGATGTTTTCGTTGGGGGAATTCCAATCACTTGGCTAACAATCCATGTGGTCCTGCAAGATCAATCATCTGCAGGAAGTGCAACAAAAGGGGGCATTTTGCCAGGTTATGTAAAAAATTTTAAGGGGGTAAGAAAAATTTAAACTTTGTTATGGACAACGATGATGATGGGAAAAAGTTAGTGTTCCATATTGATGAAGATGTTGTGGGATTGGTGTCATCACATCCTACATGCATGATCTCTTTGGATGGGGAGGAATTTGAAGTTTTTGCAGACTCTTGCTCTCTGCATACTTTAATTGACTATGGCACTTTTAAAGATAAGTTCAAAGATAAGGTGCAGAAGTTGACTCCACCTGACATCGAACCAGGGGGGTACAATAAAGATCCGATTCCATTGATTGGAATGTTGACCATGGAAATTACTTTCAAGGGTAGATCGACAGTGGGGAAAGTGTATTTAACTAAGAGAGGATCCAGTCTACTTGGTTGCGCTCATCAAAAAGATCTAGGTATTGTATTAGATCCTAACAAAGAGAATCCAGTTTTAACAGTAGAAATTCCCAGGAAGCAGGTTCTTATGGCTTTGTGTGATGAGTTTCCCACTGTGTTTTCTGAAAAGGTGGGACTTCTTAAAAAATATCAACATAAGATCAAAGTAAAAGACAATGCTCTACCAGTTGTACACAAAGTGAGACAAATTCCATATCTCATGCAAGATCCCCTCAAAAATGAATTGAACAAACTGGTAAGTCAAGGAATAATAGAACCAATTGACAGCTCATTATAGTTGGCTCTGATTGTGGTAACACAGAAGGCGGGGGAAGGGGTCTCCGTCTCTGTGTTGACTTGAGAGATTTAAATGCAAACATATGGGTTGACAGATTTCGCTTACCCAGAATTAATGACATTTTGAGTGTAATAGGTGAAGCAGAAGTTTTTAGTGTTATTGATTTATCATCTGCCTATCACCAGATCGAGCTTCATCCCGATTCCAAAGCTCTTACATCTTTCATCACGCCATTTGGAGCTTATCAGTTTTGCCGTATGCCGTTTGGCCTGGCGTCTGCGGTGTTCCAAGGGGACATGCTAGATGTACTGAAGGGTATCAAGATTGTCCTATGTTTTCAGGATGATATCTTGATCTACGGAGATTCTGTGGCACATCATGATAGTGTATTAAGAGAGGTACTAGGGGCGTTGAAATCTGCTGGACTTACTGTGAGCAAGGATAAGTGTCAACTGGGTGTAGATTCCGTGGAATATTTGGGTCACACTATTTCAAACAAGGGGGTGAAGCCCAAATTGGATTTGGTAGGAGCTGTTAAGAGTGCACCTACTCCCAAAAATAAGGAAGAATTGAAGTCCTTTCTTGGGCTCGTAAAGTACATGGCAAGATTTGTTAAAAATGTTTCTGACTTGACTGCACCAATGAGAAGTTTATTAAAGAAAGGAGTTTCGTTTCTCTGGGATGATTCATGTCAACATTCTTTTGATCTCACTAAGGCAGCTATTTGCGATGCCGCTTCTCTGGGGAATTTTGATACCCGGAGGAAAACTTTATTGACTACGG
The DNA here is from genome assembly GCA_963921515.1 of Calotriton arnoldi. Taxonomy (NCBI): domain Eukaryota; kingdom Metazoa; phylum Chordata; class Amphibia; order Caudata; family Salamandridae; genus Calotriton; species Calotriton arnoldi. The sequence continues at coordinate 1,197,279 of CAWUFW010003849.1, forward strand.
ATGCCAGTGGGATCGGTATAGGTGCTGCTCTGTCTCAAATGGTGGATGGGGAAGAGAGAGTAGTTGCCTTTGCTTCCAGAGCATTGAAGAAGGCAGAACAGAATTATTCAACGGTGGAGAGAGAGGCCCTGGCATGTTTCTGGGCTATGAACCATTTAACATTTTTCTTGTGGGGCTTACATTTTGTGGTGCGGTCTGACCACAAGCCTTTGACCTACATGTTCTCTATTAGACGAAGAGATACCACTACTCCCCGTATTGCAAAATGGTTACTGGGCTTAGAAGGTTTTTATTTAAAAATTGAGTTTGTACCTGGTCTCAAAAACAGGGTGACTGATTGCTTGTCTAGGCTTCCACGTGTGGAGGGGTTAGTAGAGGATGAGTGTGAAGTGAGTGAAGTAGTGGAATTTGTGGAGATTCCCGTTATTAAAAGAGAAGAATGGAGAATTGGAATGGAGAAAAGATTTGGTGCTCAAGCAAGTAAGAGAGAAAATTGTCCAAGGTTGGCCTGCCAAGTCTGCTTCACTGGGTGCAGAATTGCAAGATTATTGGACCGTAAGAGATGAATTATGCATTGTCAATGACAGAGGTTTTAGAGGTAACAGGATAATACCTCCCTCAGAGTTGCGTGAAAGGATTGCAGTGGTGGCTCATGAAGGGCATCTGGGAAGGAGCATCACAAAGGCCAAGGTTAGGGCATCATATTGGTTTCCCAAAATGGATAGTATTGTCGAAAGTATTGTGAAGGACTGTGTTACATGTGCCCGTAGCGACAAATCCAGATCAGTCAGAAGCTCACCGTTATCTCCAGTGGTAGTTCCTTCTAAGCCCTGGGACAAGTTAGGATTGGATATTATGGGTCCCTTAAAGAATTCTTGTTGGTTCGGAAAATACGTGTTGGTAGTAGTAGATTATCATTCCCACTGGATCATAACTAAAGTGGTGAGTAGTATTAACACCAAGGCTCTAATTTGTTTTTTTGCAAGAAGTGTTTTCCACTGAAGGGGTTCCCAGTACTATTATAACGGATAATGGGGTTCCGTTCGCTTCTGATGAAATGCACCAGTTTTTGGAGAAGTGGTCTATTCAACAACACAAGACAGCCTTGTATTGTCCTAAGTCCAATGGTCTTGTAGAGAGAGTGAACAGGATGACTAAGCAGTGTTTGCAGTTAGCTAAAGTTCCTAATTGCCCAGCGGATGTTGCTCTTCAGAACATGTGGTGGTCATACCACACAGCTCCTAATTTAGTTACCAATATTTCTCCCTTTCTGGCCTTAAAAGGCCGGTTACCTGGTACTAAATTGTTACCCAATTGGTTGGGTGGTGGAGAACCGCGGTGGGTGTGCAGGAAAGAAATGGACAGGTTGAGAAAACTTCATCAACTTAACTACAAGGAAAAGTTTGACTTCCGTCACGGGGTAAAAGAGAGAAAGTGTGAAGTGGGTGACAGGGTACTCATCAAGCTTTCTGTGTCTAGACAGAAAGGGTTCAGCAAATCTTTTGAACCTATGGAGGTAGTTAAAGTGGGAAAAAATGTTGTGACATTAAGTGATGGAGAGACATGGAGTATGGACAGAATCACGTCATGTCATCCTGCCTTGTTGTCTTCAGAAGGTCGTGGAGAGTTGGCTGGAAGATCAATTGACGACGGTAGGAAAGAAATGGAGAAGAAGGATAAGAGAGTGGTGAAACCTCCAGGATGGCATAAGGATTACAGTATGTCTTATAATGTTTATTGAATGCAAACAATTTCTTTATTGGGATTGTAATTACGGTATAAATCTTATTGTTGTATAGGGAGGAGAAGTGTTGTAAGTTGTTAATAAGAATATGCATATTTAACCAATCTTCATTATGGTTTGCCCCATACCCCCTTTCCCTTTGTTCTCCTCCTTACTGTCCGTTGAGAACTCCCACGTTCTATTACGTTATTCTGTTACCCTGACTGGAGTTTCTGTTGGGTTCAGTGAGTTGCCTTTGGCTGTCACATCAATAAAGTCTCTTTTCAAACTTCCTTGGATTGGAGTGCGGCGCGGTGGAGTCAGCAAGAGTTCACAACGACGCCAGGAGGCCACCAGTTCAACACAGAGCCCCGCCACGTTCCCGGAGGTACGTGGCTAGCACAGGTGCGTGACCAGGTGCTTGAGCGGTCGAGGAGCCGGGAGCTGGTTATCAGAGGGGAGGCCGGCTTCAGGGTATTCGAGGGTTCTCCAGTGTGAGAAGCCAGGTTCGAAGAGATCCTGTCTCACTGAATACGAGTGAATGCATTTTTAAAAATTTTATTACTTCTTTTTGTTCCCCCTTAAGACAGGGGCGAGTCCTCATAAAAAACAAGATTTTAGTTCATAATAGGGAGAGCACCTTAGGAAAATAATCTCTTTAGCCAAAGGAACACACTTGGTGTGTTGTGTAGTTCCTATAAACCTATATAGGATCTGCGCGTTTAGACAACATAGACTGTGGGATTGGTGTCCAGGCTGATTGCAGAAACCCCCACCGGGTATGTTTGCCTGTATACAAGCTAGCTCACAGTGCCACTAGAAACCCCTCTTACCAAGGAGAGAATAGTTCTTGGCAACTATCGAACATGTCAACTCTGTCCCATCAGGGATCGTGGAAACAGTGCGATACTTTTCGCTCAGTCACTCGTGCTCACTTTGTCTCAGAGAGATACACAGAATAAACTGTGGGGACGTTTTTCAATAAGCATTTATTGAACCAGCGTCATTCTAGTGTAAAATAGGTGTGCTGAAACAACCATTAGATAGAAACAGATATAAATGATTAGAAGCACCAACAGAGTAAAAGGATGGTAGATTTCTACCATAGTGCTAAAACAATGAATACAGGCAGGTATAAAAATACATGACAGTAAAAAATGCGTACTCCTACAACGCAACCCTAACTAGATGTACCTAAGTGTACCTAGCATGTATGTAGGTGTAGAGCCAAGAATCCCTCTAGGATAAAGTCAACCCCATTACCTGAAGTGAGAGACTGTGGGACCCCGTCTTGGTCTCGAGATGGGCACCCGCAAGGGATGTCAGACCACTTCGAGCTGGAGTGTCTGCGTGCAGGAACCTCAGCGTCTCGCGTCAGTGTGTCAGCATGGAAGTCCTTTTCTCCTCTTCCTGCCTCAGCAAAGATATGGTGTTTATATACCCAAAGTGGTACCCTCAGGGGATCTACCTTGCTGTGTCATGTCGGATTTAGGATGACGGAAGAAATTACCATTAGACATAGTTATTATGCAGGAGATGGTAGTCCTGCTGAGTTTCCAAGAATCCTCATGCATAATGGATGAGGCTAGTTTTCAGGAAAACCCCACATCCTGTAAGCAATACAGTAACTGGGTAAAAGGTCAGTCCCAAGAACCGTTATGTAGTGTAATGGTAGGGGAGAATATAGGTGAAAGGTTAGGTTGCTACCTGAGCCTATATTGGGGTACCAATATGAAACATAACAGGTGACGGGCTCAGAATTAGAGTCACCCCTCACTGACCCTGCCCCATTAATTGGAAAACAAAGAGAACACACAACTTACCTGTCGCTTTCATTTTCTTTCGAGGGGTATCCTTCTTTCTGGTGGACCTGACATCATTGTTCCAGACCTAAGGAGAAAAAGAGAGAAGAGAAGATACTTTTCTACTCATAATCAAAAGACAGTAATAAAAGTCTTCATATATAGATATATCAAGTGCATCAAGTCTCTAATGCCACACCAAGTATAATTATAGATCATTAATGCTACATCCACTCCTTGCTGACAGAATGACTAATGCGTTTTAGTGTGGTGATGCTGACACCACACTAAAATGTGCTAGTCTGACCTCTGATGCGTGGTATCTGGCAAGGCTGTGCCTTAAGGCAATACGTTAATTAGCATGCCCTTCAGGGACTGCTCGTGGCATGGGTGAGCTGACCCAGGGCACCAATCTTCAGAGGGCCGTACAAAGCTGTGGGCATTAAGGTTTTGCAAACAGCAGCAACCCTTTCATCTTGCACCAGCTTTGCCTGTGTCTCTGTGTGCTCGTTTCTCTGTCAGGTTTGCCTGTTGAAAGTAGTTTTAATCCTTCATTATTACAACATAGGCAATATTTTTAACACCCCATTAGCCCCCCTTCCTTGCCCTCCCTCCATCCTCTCACCCCAAGGCAGCTAAGCTGCTGGTGATTTAAGTGAATTGGGGGAGGTCTGGAGATGCTTGTGTTCAGGGGCCAATCTCTGTTCAGCCAGGGACTGACCAGTGAACAGAAAAGGGGCCCCATGCTGCCTCATTTTATGCACTGGCATCAGAATTGGTGCCAAATTTCTCTCCGCCCAGGGTTCTATCCTAGCAGAAGCCGGCTCTGATGCCCTTTATACCTAGCAGGAGCGAATTTTACTTGCCCACAAAAACGCTTTTTATCAAAAATGTGTAAAAGTGTATGTTTAAATAGCACATATACTAAACACAAACTTTGTAGTAGGCAATCATACTTAGATGTTATAAGCTTACAAGTGAAGTAAATAAGTGCTAATTTAACTTAGCCTAACTTCTGATGCCATATTAACAGAAGATTCATATTTACATTAAAAGGACTGTTTTTTACATTGAGCTGTTGTTTTGCACATAATGTTTTCTTCTTTGCTGCAGACATTGTAATTTTCCAGAAGCCTTCTCTTAGTTAGTGAATAGGCATTTGTTTTGTATTAGACAACTGATAGTGAGGTTCTCATCGAGAGGCAACAGGAAGGATGACTCATGAGAAGAACTTTCTCAACCGCAAATTGTGGACGATGTATCTTTTCAAGAATTACCGTCTATAAACTACTGTAACGATGTGAGAAGATGGGGAGTTTACCTATTCACAGGAGTTTAGTAAAATCCTACTGGATGAGGCAGAAGACAAAAGAAAACATGTTGCTTTCTAGAATATTGTGTGTTTATATTAGTACATGTTCCTAGAGCAGGAGAGGACTTTTTTCCTTTGAGCTTTTCTCTTAGAGGGGGGCTTTTTTCCTTAGAGCTTCTCTCATTCATACTTGCTGGAGACTCATCTTTGAATTTTCTTTATACCTCTCTACCACGGAGGTTGTTTAGCCAATTTCTTTGATATCTGCTGATTTACAGCCAAGAATACTTTCCAGCTTGATATGCAAAGGCTTTATACATTGATTCTCGGATCAGTACTCTTTATTTGCTATCTAAACTGGCACCTTATTCAATTGTATTCCAATGTAATTTATATTAGGGATCTTCCTTTATGGAACATGCTTGCTGTATTATTACAACATTAACTGTAATTTTAACAAATATTGTATTATTTCTTATATTGAGATATCAATTATTGGATTAGATTTACTTTTAATGCTGATACTTAAAAGATTAATACTCATTGAATATATAGTGAAAAGCTAAAGAACTGAAAATAAGAGGCTTTAACTCACACAAAAAAGTTTCTTTTTTGACTTTACTAAAAGCCTTTAATGATTTATTGCTACGTGTTTAATGTAAATGATTGCTTGTTTTTATTTCTTCTTGTTGATGAACAAAGTTCCATAAGGTCAGTGGTGGGTGCTATTTAATGATTACACCCAAAGATTGAGATATCGAAAGCCCCGCTCCGTTATATCCCTCTAACCGCTTAGTGGAGTTAGAGTTGCCACCTGCCTGGATTTAGTCCGCATCAGCTGTTTTTCAGTGATGTATCTAGTTGCTCAGATTTGAGCTCTTTTGCTCTATTTGTATTAACTATAGGGTATTTGAAAACATTTGTCTGTAAAAGAACAGTGAACCAAGAAAGAAAAGAAAGGATGGATTCACATTCCAATATATAATTGCATCACTTCACAGGCACTCAGGGATGCCTTCAACAGCTGAATTCTCGTGCCTCATACTTCGCAGCCCTTGGGACATTTTGCCCACAAGTTGGCCAAGAGATGAAAAATATTAAAAACTTATAACGCTCCAAAAAGTCAAAGGAATTCCAAGGAAAACGTGTGTGATGTCACCTGAAGAACCATGGAAGACAGCAGCAATTGCTTGCTACAAGGCACGCTGCATCATGTCTTCATGAGAAAGAATGTTTAGTCTGTGTACAAGTAATGTAATATAATGTGACCTATCTGTGTAGGCGGTAGGATGGTGCAAGAGTTTACCATTGGGTGATTTGCAAGTCATGAGTTTAATTCCTAATTCATTGCATCTAGGCCAGTGATGATTGTGTTTGAATGGGGCATATTGGGTTTGCCAAACCAAATGTTTAGGTCATCTAGAATACATAGGTTGGAGTGTAGTGTTATAAGGTTTTAAACTGTGTCTAGAAGTGTGTCTGGGAATGTTGCATTGCTAGGTGGAAGTCTGTAAAGGAGCAGGAAGTTACAGGAGGAAGATGGTGTAGGGTTCCATCTGGTGAAGAGGGCCTCACAACCTTGTATGGAGATGTCATCAGCTTTAGTGATATTTAATGCTTGCTTGAACACAACAGGTAGGCCACCTCCTCTTTTTCCTACTCAATTATGTGTGTTTGTTTGATAGCCTAGAGGAACGGCTTCATGCAAGACTGGAGCCATATCATCTCCCAACCATTATTCAGTTATGAAGAGTAAGTCAGGTTGTGTGTCAGTGAGAAGGTCGTAGATGTGATGCTTGTTTTTGGAGAGTGATCGAGCATTTATTAGTAGGCCGTTTAAAGAATGTGCTTTGGTGATGTTGTGACTGTTTTGTACAAGAGTGAGCAGTATTTTGTGGGCTTGTAGCCGGTGTGTCATCAGTGCTGGTATTAGCTGTATGAGGATACCAATAGTGTAGCTGTTCTGTATCGTGTTCCTCGTCCAGCAGGCTAAGGAGGCATTTTGATGGGTCTGTGTGAGTAGGCAGTGGAGATGGTGGTTGAGAGTGATTTGTTGAGCTGTGTTGTTTTTGCAGAGTAGCCTTGTTGTGCAGTAGAAATGGAGATGCAAAGTTGTGAAGAGTGGCATGTTGCTTATTTTGTTTGCGTCTGTTATGGGCAGAAGGTGTATGAGTTAGGGGTAGTGGTGCAGAATGTGGGTCATGTTGGTAGGTTTTAAATTTTCCAATGGAGGAGAGGCAGTTTTAAAGAAAGTTGCTGGGTTTCTGTATATTTCTTAGGAGTGGGGGAAGAGAGAAAGCTTGGCATTGGAGTTGGTTTATGGTGTGTATTATTTGTGTAGTCTGGAAGGTGGGAGTGGGGGTATGCTTCTAGTTTGTGACAGAAAGTATTACGAGGTGCTTGTGGGAAAGTGCCCCTTTTTGCATGGTTGCCCCCACTTTTTGCCAAACTGTTGATGTACTTTGCCTCAGTGTGACCTGGGTTTCTGCCAACCAGATACACAGGTCCTATGTTCTTTCCCTAAATTGTAATGTTGCAAAACCCAATTGGCAACTCTCTGGCGACATGTAAGTCCATTGTAAAAGGTACCATTAGTACCAAGGGCACTGTGTCCAGGGAAGGCTTCTAAGGGCTGCAGCACTTATTGTGCCACCCTTAGAGGCCCTGTACTTTTACACACACACCATTGCAGGTTGCGTGTTTTGGTGCAGAACAAAGTGAATAGTCGACATGGCACTCATCCCTGTGTGCCATGCCTACAAACCACTGCCCTGGCATTGGTAAGCCACCACTCTAGCTGGGTGCACTATACCAGTGGTGAGGGTACAGGTGCATGAACCCTGTACCCCTATAGTGTCTAAGCCAATTCTTAGACATTGTAAGTGCAATAATGCCATTAAGAGTATATGGTACTGGGAGTTTGTCATTACGAACTCCACAGCACCATAATGGCTTTACTGAAAACTGGGAAGTTTGGTATCAAACTTCTCAGCACATTAAACCCACACTGATGCTAGTGTGGGATTTAATGAAAAATGCACTCAGAGGGCATCTTAGAGATGCCCCCTGAAAAACGACCTAAGTCTAGTGTCCTGGCTGAGTGGCTGCTCGCAAGCTGCAACCACCAGACATGTTTCTGAACCCCTGGGTCGAGAGCCTGCCGCTCTCGGGTCCTGAAACAATGCACATCCTGGGACGAGGTACCAAGCCTCCCCCCACAGGATGGGCAGGGTCCACGAAGGGGAAGCTTCAAAGGCTTGCTACCTTTGTGAGCTACCCCAGCCATTTGCTGCTCCCAGCAACTGGCCCCCACCAGTTCTGACTCCCACTTTGGATGGGAGAATCGGCGTGAAAATCAAGTTAGGAGGAGAGGTCCTCCTCAGGTGGGTGAGTCAACGTGAAGCACAACTCTTAGTCCCCGCCATCTTGCAGATGGGGGGACCCAGTCAACCAGATTGATGCACATGCCCCCCTCCCACTGGAGGGTGGCATACTAGGGGGTGTACCCATCCCAAGGAAGGGACCTATTGGTCCTGACCTGTACCTACCTGCAACACCCCTAAATTTAGTATTTAGGGGCAACCCTGAACCTTGCCTCCTCCGACAAGAAGAGAGAGGAAGAAGGACCGAAGAAGCAGTGCTGAACTAAGAAGAGGAGGACACCCACTGACTTGGCCCCAGCCCTACCAGCCTGTCCCCACCTCGAACCTGCTCCAGCGAAATCCCGGCGTGTTCTACAGCCAGCAGCCCCCAAGAACCCAGAGGACCTGCCCTGCCTTCCCAAACCAAGACTCCTGTGAGCACCGGATTTGCTCACCCACAGATTTTGGCTCCAGCCAAATCCGCAAGTCTGCACCACTCTGCACCCGACGCCCATGGCCCGAGATTGAGTGGCCCAACACCACGAGGAAGTCTCCCCGGCGATCCTGACCTGAGATCTGGTGATCTCTGACCTGCCTCGAATCTCAAATCAACTCCTGCCGACCCTTTCTGGACGATCCCCCCCTACCGCGACCGGAGCTGGTAAGAAAAACTCGATGCCTAAAGACACCCCTGCACCTAACGTCCCACGGCCTTGGGTGGGCCAACGGACGGTGGCCCAGCATCCCCAGGCATCCCAACTTACCTCTTCAACCGGTGGTCACCTCCAGAAGATCTTCGTCCCCGAGTCTGCAGTGTTTGTTGCAACCAAAGAATCCCCATTGAAATCAACAGGGTACCCAACGCCAAAACAGCACCCTGCACCCAGCTGCCCTGATCCCCCTTTGCCCTGAGCCGAACACCAGGAGCGTTGCTCCCACAACCTTTTCGCCTGCTCGTGAACAGCCACCAACTGGAGGCCCTCTATCCCCCATTGATAACATTGGGCCTCAGCACTCTGTACCCGGCCGCCCTAGTGCTGCTGAGGGTGCTTTGAGAGTGCATCCTCAACCCTGGGGAAACCCTGGTTCTAAGCCCAGAAACCCAACCACAAACAAATACTTACCTGTAAACCGATAACTTCATTTCCTCCCATAGGATTGCATTGACTGCTTTTCTTGGAAAATTCTTCTAAGTGTGGAGTTGGTTTGTATGAAAACTTGAAAAACTTCAAATGTACCAAAAGTGAATTACATACCAACAAATTTGGATCCCGCCTTTCGCAGCTTCCCCCAGAAACTGGACACGGGGGGTCCCCCTGGGCTCGGTCCTGAGTCCTCTGTTGTTTAACATCTACGTGACTCCCCTTATTCAGTTAGCGGAAGATCTTGGGGCCAAAGTCATCTCACATGCAGATCATCTCGTATGTAGATGATACACAGCTACTTTTTTCCTGGAACAAAGACAGTGGGGCTAACAGTGCACATGCTAAGTTGTGCCTATCTGCAATTTTCCACTGGCTGGCGGAGGCCCAACTAAAATGTAACGAGGACAAGACAGAGATTCTTCTCTTCAGGAATTTTCCCCCTCAGTTCTGGCACTCCTTCTGGCCAGATGAGTTCCCGATGCCTTCTTCCCATGGCGGTCCTGTAAAAAACCTGGGGATATGGTTTGATGAAAAACTCTGTTTTGGTCCTCAGATCAAAAGGCTATCGGGCATATGTTTTCGTATCCTGAAATCTCTCAAAACATTTCTCCACTGCTCCCCATAAATGCCAGGAAAACCATCATCCAAGCGTTGATTACGTCCCGCATAGATTATGCCAACGCACTATATGTCTGTCTGCCCGGCTACCTGCTTAATAAACTACAGGTGATCCAGAATCCTGCGGCCGGATTGCTACTTAACCTCCCCAAGAGGTCGAATGTTAGGCCGCATCTCCGTGATCTGCACTTGCTGCCGTTGGTAGAGAGGGTGTAGTTTAAAGCCCTGATAATGGCACATTCCGCCTTACATGGCCATGGCCTGGCCTACCTTAAATCTAGATTTAGTTTCTACTCACCGGCCAGGTAGCTTCGTTCTTCTAACAAGTTATTGCCAAATGTTCCCTGGGTCCTCAAACAGAGGGCCGGTGGCAGCTCCCTGTCACGTCTTGGAGCTGTGGCCTGGAATCAACTTCCGGTGGAGCTTCGAGCTGTCTGTGCTCCGAGCGTATTTAGGAAGAGGCTGAAGACATATTTTTTTAGATGAGTTCTCTCAAGCTGTTCATTCTAACTGCTAGGCACGCGCCGGGACACTCCTTGAAGTAGCTGTGCATGATACAAGTACTACTACTAATAATAATAATAATAAAGGTGTGGTTTGTGGGGCTTTGTAGTGAGTGATGAGTCATTTAAGCGTGTTTAGGGTTAGTTTGTATTAAATGAGTAGAGTACATTTGTGGTGAGTGTGTTAAAATGGTTGTGTATGTGGATGGGGATGGGCGGGTGCTGGTGGATGTGAAAATGGGCAGCATCTCTGGCCCTAGGTCGACCAGTCTCGAACAAGCTCAAAAAGGCAGCTGCCCTTGTCCTCTCCGCCCTTAGCCTAGACGCCCGGGCTGAGACGCCCTGAACCCTGACCTTATATAACCCTAGTGATCAGGTGACCCCTTCAGCCAATGGGAACCCTAGCCCTTACCAATCAGAACACTAGCCTTAAGCCATAGGACCAATAGGAGACCAAGACCTTACAGCCAATCACAGCGTTAGTCCTAACAGCCAATCAGAAACTAAACCGTAAGCCCTAGTTCCAATAGAAACACTAGCCCTAGAAACCAAACTAAAAACCCTTTACCTATCCGCCAATCAGACCTCTAACCCTAAGCCCTACGTCCAATAAAATCACTGACCCAGGGGCCAATCAGAACTCTAACCCTAAGCCCAATAGAAACACCAGATACAGTCACCAATCAGTGCACAGATGTAACGTCCAATAGTAGCTTATATAAGGTGCGTGTGACTTCTGGCACAGGCTGCTGGGCAGGGGGCTGGTACAATCCTGATGTTTATGTTGACCAACAAACAAACAGTTTTTACCGGTGAGGTACAAGCCGTATGAAATGGTGCCACCAACGTTTTAGCTTGGGCTCTTGCTCTACCCACCTATTAATGTCTATTAACAGGAGACGTTCTAGGTGTTAGGGAAAAATCCTCCTCCGCTGAGTTTGTTAACCCTAAGTATTGGCTGTAGGTTGTTCAAGCTTGAACCTTTCAAAGGTTTACCCCATAGTAGTATCCTCTTTGAATTCCTTACTCCATACTCTTATGTCTAATTGTAACCCAATTGGCAAGGACTTTAGCACCTCTGTAAGTCCCCAGTAAATGGTACCTCTGGTACCCAGGGCATGGTTACTAAAAAGGGTCCCTATGGGCTGCAGCATGTATTGTGCCACCCAAAGGGACCCACACAAAAACTGCATGCAGCCTGCCATTGCAGGATGTATGAAATGGTGCAAGCCATTCCAAAAACACAACATTGCCCACTCCCTGTGTGCTATACCAAAGTACACTGGATATACTATATGTAAGTCACCCCCACAGCAGGCCTTAGAGTACTGAGACAGGGTGCATTATTTTATATGTGAGGACATATCTGCATGAGCAGATGTAACTCTGTGATGTCTTGTTACATTGCCATGACAGTGCAAGTGTTGAGGAAGCCATCTTAAGCATATGTACTGGGCACTGGCCATTACGAGTTACCCAGCTACTTAGTGGCTTCACTGAAAATTATGGTGTTTGGCATCAAACACCTCGTCTTAATAAATCTACACCGATACCAGTATTAGATTTAGTATAATAGGCACCCAGATGGCTCCTTAGAGGTACCCCCTGAAACCCACCAGACATTTAGTGCCTCATTACGATGTTGGTCGGAAAGCATTCCGACTGACCCCTTGTCGGAATCGTTTTCGACCGACTCGGTCTGACTGACCGATTACGATGTTTCCAAACACCGTTCGGACAGACTCCCATTGATTTCAATGGGAGCCTGTGTTCTGACCGACAGCACAGGCTCCCATTGAAGAAAGGGGTGGTTGCGGAAAACCTTGCACCCTGTGGCGGGCACCCCATGGTGCCTGCCACACTGTTCATGGTTGTAAAGAGGGGTCCAATGGGTACCCCCACAGGCCCCAACCAGAGGCCTCCGGGTGAAGAAGGGGCCTGCTACGGGCCCCCAAAGTCAGTTTCTGATAGCCGTTCCGTGTCGGACAGACCGAGTCGGAAAGGCTGTCTGAATCCGACATTGTAATACGTCGGTCGGAAATGCGATCCGTTGAACTTTACGATTCGGCTCCGACCGACTCAGTTTCTCCGAATGCCGGTCGGAACCAAGTTGGTAAGACCGAACGGTTACCTTCTATCGTAATTGGTCTGTCGGTCGGAAATGTTTCCGAATCAGTCGGAAACATGGGTTCCGACACAGGTTAGGAAAATCCGAATGCCATTCGGAGCCTTTCTGACCTACATCGTAATGAGGCCCTTAGTGTGCTGACTGACTGGACTCTTCCAGTCTGCCACCACAGACAAGTTTCTGACCCCCTTCTCAGGAGAGTCAACGCACTCAAAGAACAGGAACAATGGCTGCTCCGGAGGAAGGTGAACACACCTCCTCCACCAGGATGGCTAGTGAATTAGCATATCAAGACCAGAGGCTTCAAAGCCTCTGCTGCCTTTGATATACAACATCGGCTTCCTACAGACCTGGAGAATACCACCCCCTGCCCTGGGGCCTGTTTCAGTGCTTCATTCATCATCTCTTTGTGTTTCATTTGTTCGCCCTAACTTGGCAGGGTATGCCCAGACGTGGGTCCCTTGCTCACTTTGCCACTGGATTCCAGCTAGCCTGGCTGATGAAGGGTGTTACCCTGAAACGGTCCCAGGATGCTTGTTTCTGGTCCAACGAAGACCTGGCTTGGCAGTTCGGGGTGGACTGTTCCCATGAGGAACAGGGTCAAGACTGATTTGCATATGGCTGGGTCTGAACTGGGGTGGCGAACTGAGCTAAAGAACGATGATGGATTCAACACAGATCTAATAGCGACTAGGGGTCTGAAAAGTTTCAGCGCTCCGTACATCATCTCTTTGTGTTTGCAGTGTTTTCTCAAGCCATTTAAACTTAGCTGTGATAATATATTAGCTGTTAATATTAGGTGTTGAATGTCCTTCCCATTATTGTGTATCCTTGCCTTCAGCTGTGGGCAATAAGGCTTCATTCTGTATTCCCGACTAAATTGTAATTGGTCTGCTTCTTTTCGGTATTCTGAAGGCCCTTAGAACATGCACATAAACACTACAGACAGTAAGTTAATCACATACAAAAGGCCAATTACTTATGCTGGAGCGTCCTGGGCCTTACAGCCTAGTCTCGTACTCAAGTTGTCGAAGATTTTTCTCCATTGGTCGTATGAACCTTTTATAGCTGATGTGAAGCATTGAAAGGGAGAAAATATCAACAATACAATTTAACTTATGAAGCCCATGTGACTCCACAATGAGGACCAAGAATCGCTGGGTATGATTAAAGGGTTTTATTTGGATTACCAATCAATCCAGTAAATAGGCAAACCTTATGCAAATTCAATAAGTACATTAGTGCAATAGGCAAAGTAAAATATCTCAGTAGGTTGAGACGAAATAGAATGAGATACAGAATTGTGATAGCCACAATTATATAATAGTAAATCAAAGTGAACAGGTGTTCCATAAAGAAACTTTCCTTCTCTGCGCTAACATGGGTCAAATATAGAATCATCTATCAAGGGTCTCTAATTCAGGAGCGTAGAAGCAGAAGATGTCAGCATGATCAGACTTCAGTAGAAGTCCAAAGGAAAAGGAAATAAGGGCCATATGTATCAAAGTCCCCTTTTGCGATTCTCAAATAGCGAATTTTAGCGAATCGCTATTTGAGAAACGCAAAACCGTATGTAAACAAATAATCGCAAAAAAATAGCGATTCGCCAAAGTTCGCTAAATGAATAGCGAATACCCAAATAGCGATCATTTAGCATTAAACTTTCTATTTTGCGAATTTCGCAAAATTGAGAAAATTGCAAAATTGCGAAATTTGCAAACGGCAATTCTGAGACACAGGTGCAGCTTGATGACATCACAACCAGGAAGTGTGACTACCCATGCTGCACCTGAGTTCCAGGAGCAGAGTGAGAGAGCAGGAGTAGAGGCTGAGGCATCACTGCAGTGATACACACATTGGAGAGAGTGGAGACATGGCCAGCAAGGACAAGCAGCAGGGGGAGACACCCAGAATCAGAAAGCCAAAGTTCACAGAAAGTGATCAGGAGGCTCTGATACAGGAGATGGTTGTGAGCCATGAGCTCCTGTTCGGCAAGAAGTCCCTGCGTGTGCCAGAGACACGCAAGAGGAGGATATGGGCAGACATCCAGCGCAAAATTAACGCAATTGGCGTCACACATCGCAGCGTCAAAGACCTACAGAAGCGCTGGTATGATATGCGCGCGCGCTCAAAGGAGAAGGTTGCTACCAGGCTGGAGGAGGCCAACAAGACCGGTGGGGGACCTCCACTGCCACCGCTTCAACTCCACTCGAAGAAATGGTTGAGGGGACCCTGCTTCCGGAGAGTGCAGTGGGTGTGTCAGACCTGGACAGCTCCGACCACACACAACCAAGACAAGGTAAGAAGCATGCCATCACACCCCTGATACCTCCCTACTACCCCCACACATCCAGGAGAGTCCCAGGGGCACAACAAAACTACAATTCCAGTGCAGGTACACAAGCACACACAGCAATGCATTATGGGAGATGTAGTTACATGCACCTAACAGTGGAGCAATGACACCCAGCCAGGCTCAGACAGTATGTGTGCATCATGAAAGTCAAAATACAGATGGATAGGACCCATGTAACTCCAAACAGTGATATTTAATGCATGACAGATGCAAGGCAGGACAGTAAATTAATGTGTGCATTTATGTCCACAGCACCAGCAGAAACACAGGGAACAATCAGTGGAGGGGAGGATGAATCCCCCAGCCCAGAGGCAACAGGGCAAGAGGAGGAGGAGGAAGAGGAAGACGAGGGCAGCCCAGTCATCCCACCAATATGCCGCAGGCGGATTGCAGTGCCACCATTGCCACCACTGGAGGAGGAATCCCAGGACACCGATGTGAATGTCCAAACAGTCCAGGGACAGTCAGAGCCACAACCCCGTGCACGTGCCGAACCAATTCCACAAATCCCATCCAGGCGCAGGGCACCACGTGCATCCACTAGTGCAGCACTCACAGGAGACGACACAGTCTTCCAAGGGTTGAAGGGCCACATGTTGGAGGTCCAGCGCCTGCAGGCAAAAAACAAGGTCAATCCAGAGGCAAATCAGGGTTGGTTTCATGGGCCTGAGGGGTGCCCTGGAGGCACTCTGTGCTGAAGTAAGGGCGGACCGTGCTGCTAGGCGCAGGGAGAGGCAGCGCCTCCACACCCGCCTAGACCTCTACACCAGGGCGGTAAACCGCCTATCCTCAGCGACCTCAGTGCTGTCAAGGCGCAGCATCAGTATGCAGCACGAGGTGTCACACTGCAGCCAGGACGTGGCCAGGGGTCTGGTACAGGTGACATGTGCTGTGCATCAGCTGCGGGCAGCTGCCACTGCTGGCCCAGGAGTCCTCACTCCAACAGACGAGGACGCACAATCCAGCAGGAGCAGCATTACACCACCGCCCCCACCGGACAGGCGCCGTAGTGTGCGTCACGGCAGGGCTGCTGAGACAAGCGAAGAGGGCACAGTGCACCCACGGCGAGGGCCTACAGCCCGTCAGCGCCGCAGTTGAGGCGCTCACATATAGGCATGGATATGGGTGCATTAACCCAGTGCACACAGACACTTGGTCAAGAGTCAATTTGCACTGTGGATCACACATGTGCGGTACTTTTGACAAAACATTGTGTGCCACACAGGCTGTGTGCCGATAAATATCCTGTCCAAAGGGAAATTAAACACAGTCCTGTATTAGATCTTTGGCATTGTGTCATCTTTTCTTACCTAGAAATAGTTCTGTGTGATCTCAAATCGCCTCTGGCGCCCAGCAGCTGCACCAATTACTCCGGCCGGCATGCGTCCAGGAGCTGGCCCCTCCTCATCTGATGATTCTGATTCAGTGAGCTCCACTGGTGTGCCCTTCCTGGTGGTGATGTTGTGCAGCATGGCACACGCTACCACTATCTTGCAACAGGTCTGGGGGCTGTATTGAAGTGCCCCTCCACTCTTATGTAGGCATCGAAACCGGCTCTTGAGTATCCCGAAGGTCCGCTCAATGGTACATCTGGTTGCTATGTGGGCACTGTTGTACCTCTGCTCCCCAGCGTTGGCAGGATTAAGGTAAGGAGTGAGTATGTAGTCCCGGACCGCATACGCACTGTCACCTGTGGGGCGAGAAAAATTAGGTTGAACACTGTCCTGCCACTGCTATGCATTACTAGTGTGTCCTTCTATCACATGCAATTACCTAGTAGGTATCCCTCACCAAACTCCCCACTTGTGAGTCGGCGGTGTATCCCACTGTGGCAGAAGATGAATGAGTCGTGGGTGCTGCCTGGGTATTTAGCGACGATGTCGGTGATGATGTGCCTGGCATTACACACCACCTGTATGTTCAGGGAATGGTAGGACTTGCGATTCCTGAACACATACTCGTTCTGGGAGGGGGGGGATATGGCGACATGGGTCCCATCTATGCATCCAATGACGTGGGGGAATTGTGCAATTTGGTAGAACTCCTGCTTGGTCTGGGCTAGTGCCAGTGGTGTGCTGGGGAAGTATATGTGGTTATGCAGCCTCTGTACCATGGCATCAAGGAACGCGTGGAAGAAGCGCGACAATGCACTCTGTGAGACCCCTCCTGCTGTGGCTATCACCCCCTGGAAGCTCCCTGACGCCAAGAGGTGGAGTGAGCACAGGACCTGTATGTGGGTGGGGATTGTGTGTGTCCTGCGTGTGGGGTGTTCAAGGATAGGTTTGAGCTCTGCTATTAATTCCAGGATGCTCTCTTCATCCAGCCTGTAGTTTGTATGGATCTACTCCTCAGTCCGCTGGAGCAGGGTTATGCGCGCTCTGAAGATCCTTTCCTGGCGTCTCCTTCTCTGTGCAGCAGCTCTCAGTCGCAGCCTCCTGGCTATCACATACAGCCCTGACATTGTGGCAAACATCAGTTGCATTGTGGGTCTCTTTATATAGGTTGCACCTGGTTACCACCTGCTCAGACTTGGTGGTAATTGCGATTCTCTATTTTGCGAATTTCGTGAATTCGCAAATTGAGAATTATTCATGCATTCCATTTAGCGAATTCGCTAAGTCTGGACACAACAATTGCGAATTTCGCTAGGTTTTGATGTATTTAGCGAATTCGCAAAATATTCGCAATATGGTATTATTCGCAATTATTGCGAATCGCTATTTATGCGATTCGCACATTGGCTGTCGGGATGTGTCTCATACATAGCGGGGCTCTGTTTTGCGATCGCAAACACCGTTTTTCTGCGATTCGCAGTGTTTGCGATCGCAAAACAGCTTCATACATATGGCCCTAAATGTTTAGCATAAAGCCTCACACTTGAAAGAATAGGACAAGCAGGGAGGTCTGTACCTCTCTAAGTCTAAAGCAACTCCCTCCTAACTCAAACTATGGGAACACCTATATAAAAATAACAGGAGATTCAAAAACATCTTATCTCCGTTCACATCACCAGGAACCAATCACAGCACTAAACAAGTGTATCTGCAACATAGCTTCGAATTCCTAACGCATCAAACTAAGGCTGCCATTTTCAGCCTTGAACATCTTGCCATCCTTATACACGATGAACAGAAAGCTTCTTCTGACCATTGTTTCTCCACCTTCACTGCCAAGTCTCTCTCATGCCTCTCTATCAGTCATCTAATACAGACAATAAGTATTTCTCTAGCTAATGAAATAAACCTGCAAAGAGGAAAATCATGCTGGCAAGCAAAATACATTTCAACTGAGAGGATGGAGGGAAACAGAGGCTCCTCGTTAGTTTGACACCAACCTCAAAACAATAAGTTACAGGTCAAAACCCTCCAATCCTGTAAAAGTATTAAAGCAAAAAAAGGCTGTATTTCGAGGTCTTTCAATTCAAGGAATAATACTCTACGTGTTGGCCTATAATGTCTACTCAGATGACTATTTGATTCTTGAACAAAGAATAAAAAGCCTTGGCTATCAAATTCTTCATCATCCGACTGTAGAGTATTTTTCCCTATTTCCCCGAATTGAAAGGCCTTGAAAAACTGTCTTTTTTTACATTTCAACTGAGGCCAGTAGTCAGGCTAACTTAAATGAGCATTTAATGTGCACTTCGATATACATGCACACGTGAAAAACAACTGCAGACCGTGAGCAAAAGAATACCTGTTTACATATGCAAACATACTTCAAGTGTAGGTATAAAATGTGAATAAAAAATACGATTCATGTTTAAACTGAACATTAGTGTGCATGTGTATGTATATAAGCCTCTAGTTTCTACAGTAAATACATTTCAGTAATGTTTCACACATGTTAATGCAGTTAAGGCACACAATGAATATACTAATATCAGGTGCACATATATAATTGCGTTCCGTTTGCGGGTCCAAGTTTGTTTTCTTCAGTAAAGGGCGTATGTGTGATTTTTTAAGTTCTTCTGGAAATATTGCGGTCGTGAAGGAGTTGTTGATGATTCTTCTTACTGGAGTGGCAGCAGAGGTTGTTAAAAGAATTGTCTTGAAAATTTGTGATGGACAGGGGTCAGAAGGGCTGCCGGCAGGCCTGCTTGCTTTGACCAGGTCCATAAATTCATCGTGTGAGATGTGTTGGAAGGAACGGAGAGGCTTGGTTAGAGTATTCTTGGATTGTTGTTTTGTACAAGGGTTAGTGCTGGTGCTTTGTTTCTGTTTTAAGTATGAGTCCAACGTGTTTGCTTTGTCCGTGTAATGATTTGCCAGTTTGTCTGTGAAATCTTGAGTAACAGGATGAGTTCTTTCTAGGGAATTTGGTTTGCGAAATTCATTGAGTATTTTATAGAATTCTTTATTTGCACATTTAGCGTTTTGAATTCTGTCTGAATAGTACCTTTTCTTAGCTTTTTTGATAGCCGACTTGTATAATCTGTTAATTTTTTGTAGGTGAAGTTTGTCTTGTTTGGAGTTTGTTTTGAGCCAGGTACGTTGCAGCTTTCTAATTTGTTGTTTTATGTCTTTTATTTCTATGTTTCTCCAAGGCGCTTTTTTTCTTTTGTTCTGTTGTGTGGTTTTGAGTGGTATCAGGATGTCAAAAGCTTCTTGTAGCCACTCATATAGTTTTTGAACAGAATTTATTGTTTCTAGATTTGTACTTGATGTTAGTTGTGTTTCTAAGTGTTCCAAATTGAGTTTGTTCCACGGCCGATAGTTCCAATTTTCAGCTGTCTCAGAGCCGTGGATCAGTGGATGACTTGGAGCCATCTCAAATTGAATACTTCAAAAACGGAAATACTCACGTGTGGCGATTGGAAACATTACAACCCGCTTGCCGCATGGCCTAATGAACTGGGATCACCACCTAAAGTATCGAAGGAAGTAAGAAACCTAGGAATGACCATGGACTCCAAGCTGTCGATGAATGCCCAAGTGGACAAACTAGCAAGATCAAGCTTTGTCACTATAAAAACGCTGCGACGAATTTTCCCTCATTTGGGATTTCCGCACAAGGTCCAAGCTACCATCTCCCTTGTCCTGTCCAAACTCGATTACGCCAATAGCCTCTACCACGGATCACCTTTGACGACCATGAAAAGACTACAACGGATTCAGAACTCGGCTGCCAGACTACTCTTACATATCAAACCGCGAGACCACATATCCCCTGCCTTGAAAGCCCTGCATTGGTTACCGGTTGCCAGAAGATCCACGTTCAAGCTGCTTTGTATCACCCACAAAGCAATACATGGAATGGGACCACTCTTCATCAGGAATAAAATCACCAAACACATTCAACAGAGGAACCTCCGCTCTAAAGGAGCATCTCGCCTCAAAATCCCAAGATACAAGAAAAAAACCATGGGTGGCACATCCTTCTCTGTTCAAGCAGCCAAACTATGGAACTCTTTACCCCCCAACATAAGATCCACCGACAGCCACCTTATCTTCAGAAAACTACTAAAGAATTGGCTTTTCCCCACATAAGCACCATACGCAAACAGAAATTTACAGCATATCCCTCTGTATATAAGCATTTGTTTTCACTATAGACATGTACCTATCTTTGTGTATTGCTTTGTATAAACATGTACAATAATTATGTTGTTGAGAGAAAAATAAATAAATAAATAATAAATAAATATCATCTTTGGTCTACATGTACTAACTTCCATTGTGCATCTATGTACCTTCCATGTACTTGGAACTGTGTGTCTCTGTAACTTTTCTCCTGAAAAAGCAAATCCAATGCACTACCCTATTTCTCATCCTGTGCCTCTATCCATATCTTTAATCTGCATATACTTACCTCCTTTATGTATCTATATACTTTCAATGTATTTATGGATCTATATATTTATCACTTTCTTCTAATTTAGCATTTCCAAGGCACTACCCTAGTTCTCAGCCTATACTTATCTCAATATATCTTCTAGCCCAACCTTCTGACTCATCTCAAACTTCTTTCTACTACTCTTTCCAATGCACTACCCTATCTCTCATCCTATACATCTATCAATATATCCTCTACATCCACACTCATTTATCCCAAACCCCATACCACTACTATGACCACCAAAATAACCCTTTCTAGACTCTCGCCTACTCTACCCTCCTTGCATCATCGGACACCTCTTTTACTATACCGATGCCCTAAAACAAACCTTTCTAAACTCTTCCCTGACTCCTCCCCCTCAAACCCCCTTCTCCCCCTCCTACTGCTAAGACCTATAAAAAAAAAATTTAAAAAAAAATCCTTCACTCTTTTATCCCTCCACTATCTTTTTCAATCAGAATTAACAGTCTAACATATTCAATTTTCAACTATACTAATTCACCACTAATCCTTTATGGGTTCCAGAGTAGCGTGCTACTCGCCAATAAAGCGTCTCAACACCCCATCAGGGTTACAAGCGCTATATAAATGCAAACCTTTTTCCCTTTCTACCCTCCCCAACCCTTCTCAATCCAAATAACTGACTAACATATCCACCACTAAAATTACTTTCATGTTTCACCATAATAATTCAACACTAATACTTCTGGGTTCCAGAGTAGCGTACTACTTGCGCTTCAAAACCCCATCAGGGGTAGCAAGCGCTATATAAATACAAACCTCTTTCCTCTTCTATCCCGCCACCTACCCTTCTCTACCCAAATAACTGAATAACATGTCCACTAATCAAAGTTACTTCATTTTTACTAGACTAATGTTCAACACTAATCCTTAATGGGTTCCGGAGTGGCGTGCTACTCGCCAGAAAAGCGCTTCAACACTCATCAGGGGTAACAAGTGCTATATGAATGCAAACCTTTCTTCCCTTTTATCCCTCCGCTATCCTTCTCACTCCAAATAACTGACTAATATCCACCACTGAAACTACTTTCATATTTTCACCATATTAATTCACCACTAATCCTTGATGGGCTTCCAGAGTAGCATGCTTCAACACCCCATCAGGGGTAACCAGCGCTATATAAATACAAACCTTTTTTTCCTCCTCTATCCTTCTGCTATCATTCCAAATCCAAATAACTGCCTAACCTATCCATCACTTAAAATGTACTTGCATGTTTCACTATACTAATTCAACAGTAATCCTCTATGGGTCCCGGAGTAGCGTGCTACTCGCCGAAAAAGCGCTTCGACGCCTCGTCAGGGGTAGTAAGCGCTATATAAATGCAATTACAATACAATACAATACAATAAGGGTGGAGCTCAAATTACTCTACTCCACTTATCTGGAAAATGTTTCACTGGTAAGTAAAGCAAACTCGATTTTTAAAAGGCTGAGCTTGTTTATTTATTTGATAAATATCACATATATATGTTCATTAATGTTGTGTGTTTTAATTGTGATTAAACTGTCATATTTATTTTCTGGGCCTAACTAAGTACTTGGGCGAAAAGGGTTCCGGTTAACAATCAGCAGGTGGAACAGCGAAGGCTTTTACTACCTGTAGACAACAGACCGCTTTGCTTGCATACTACAAGCCAACAATGTTACATGTTCTACTGACTGTGAAATTTTCAAACTAAAACAAAAGTACTAAGGTGTGGGGAAATCACAGTAGCGTGAAAACGACATATTGCAGAAATCTGGTTTATAACGTGCAGAGGAGTGAACACAATTCATGTGCTCTAGTAAGTAGGTCTTTCTACAATCGTAGCTAATTGTTTTTCTGGCTAGAAAACAAAAATATATTTACAATAAGTACAAACAGCGCACAAGGAAAATGGGTAAATGCATTTTGAAAATGTGTGCACTATGGTTCTATTTTTGACAACCAGCCTGGCGTAGGTAACTTTAGAACCCTAATTTCATGCTCCAGACTTCTAGGCGATATTTTGTCCAAAAAAGAAAATTTCTGTCCATTTTTTGCCTCTTTACCCGGGAATTGCAGGTTATCACTGGCTGTTTTTATTCTGTCTTGTAGTCCTCTGCAGCATTTCGTCCATTGATAAGTTTACCCAAATTTAATCAGACCCACGAATCAGAGGTATAGCGAAAGAAAGTGATTAATTTGCCAAAAATCATTCGATGTCCTGAAACAGGAGAGCCAGGATTCAAACTCTGTGTTCCATTTATATCCCTTGAAGGTGCAAAACAGTGGGCTCTATTCACAACTATTTTGCTGTGAATAGGAGTCACTTACTCTTGTAGTACTCATAACTACTGAATTCCAGGAGCAAGCTAAGAGGTCACAGGAACAATTTTGTGATTCGGTACCTGTGTCTATGTTTGGGACAAGAGGGCTCATTAGTTTATATCATGCAGAGCGCCTTTCATTTCTAGACCATCAGCACTGACGAGACCAGGATCCAAAGTGATGTGTGGTGATCTTAATAGTGCTGCAGGTAAGGTGCACAAAAGGTTAGAGTATAAGAATAATTGTATCTACATACCGTGAATTCTATGAACATATCTCTTTATCTCCTTGAAAGTAGTAGTTGGGTCTCCCTTGCATCAGAACCCTAGATTAAACACTCTCCCCGTGTCAACACATTGATGGCCCATGGCCCATTACCAAGAGTTTGTGTTATGTGGACGGAGAGAAGTTCAAAGGACCTCCACAAGTGGCATTGCCATAAGATTCAATGGAACTTGAAGAAAATTTCAGTGCAGGTTCATCTAGCTACAGTGGCGTAGCTAGAGCTTTTGCGTTTGCCACCCAGGGACGGCAGGTAAGAGCGGGGGGGATACTGGCGACAGACGACGAGGAAAAAGATGAAAACTTACCTTGCACTCGGCGCTGCACCCAAAAAAGACCCCCCACCCCCCCAGCTACGCCACTGTCTAGCTAGTTAGCAGTAGCTTCTTAGATAAAGAAGAGAAAAAAGGGTTGGGAAAAGGAACAAAATTCTAGTCGCCATGAAACATCTCTACTGTTGTAGCATTTATTTGTTTAATTACTCGCATAGCGCTGCATTATCATTTGAGGTTCCTTCGGTGCAGTGTCAACGGAGTAAGAGGGCTTGACAATTGCCTTTAGAATCTGAATGGATGTAGGAAAGTTTGCCTTAGCATATTCTTCAATCACTGCATATGAGTCACATTCACTCAGTCAAATGCAAGCCTGAACAGTATTGTTTTCAGGAGTTTCATAGATATTAGGGGTTCTGCCTGCAGTATGGTTTGAGGCCATTCCAGAGTCTGGGCCCATGTCACTAAGGGACCGACCTCTGTGTTTAATTCTTTTGACACTTTGGGCCTAATTACACAGTCAGTCGGAAAGCCTCCGACTGCTGGTTGGAGGCTTCCGATCGACATTGTAGGTTTAAAGTCCAGCCGCCATATTACAATGACGGCGGTCGGAATTTAAACTGGCTAGGGACTCCGACTCAGTTCCAACAAGCTCAAGGAGCCCATCGGCCAGTCAGAAAGGCCTCATAATCCTTTAAAGACGGCGTTTCCGCCGTTGGGATTACGATGACACTTTCCGACAGCAGTTCCATGTCGGCCTTTTCGACATGGAACTGCTGTCGGAAAGTGTCTTTGGGGGCCCCTAGCAGGGCCCCCTTCCCCCTGACCCTCCGCATGTGGCCCTCTTCACATCCCTGCACCATGTGGCAGGCACCTCACACGGTGCAGGGGTGTGTAAAAACTTCCATTTTTTAATGGGAGCTTGTGCTGCGGGCGGTTTCAGCCCGCCGCACAAGCTCCCATTCAAAAATGGAAGTTTGCGACCACACCATGTGCGGTCGCCTCCTAATTGCGGTGTCGGAACGGCTGACCTGAGGTCGGTCAGTTCCCCATCCGCAGCGATGTCTGTGACAGACATCGTAATCAGGGTCTTTGTTCTGTAATCAGATTTGTGGTGAACGAATGAAGGGCTCTGGCCAGGATGTAGTTTGTCACCAGTCTCCGAGGTCGCTTGGTCTTTGCTTCACTAAGTATTGTGTATAAAGAAAGGAGAAGCCTGACAATAATAAACAAATCTCTCACTTTGAATCATATCCTGAATGTCACATAGGGAGATCATCCAAGCCTAGAAAAGTTCATGGAGGTTCTACCTCATGGAAATTTAAAAAAAAGAAATGGTGTCAAACTGTGAATTTTACAGCACAATCTGTAAATGTGAAAAATAACTGCTTAGAAAGGCTACCTTCTTAAGGAATGGGGTTGTTCTCCCATGACATTTAAAAAAAAAAATGGGGCCAAGCAAACTGAAGCTGCAAGTTTGGAAAAGAGGCTGTGCTCAGTGGCATAACAATAGCCCCCGCAGGGGGCCGAGCTCCAGGGGGCCTCCTCCGGCACAGTGCACAGGCGGGCCTGAGAGCTCCTGACTGGATTCGGAGAATGGGGCACCGTCCATGCACTTTGCGGGGGGCCCTCAACTTTCGTTACGCTACTGGCTGAGCCGCCTGGAAACTAGCACCTGAGGAACCAGATTGATGAATCGCCACTGAAAGAAAATGGGACGGACCACCCATGCTCACTGGGAGTTTAGAAAAGAAGCCTATTCCAGGCAATTAAAGAGAGTGAGGCATGAACTGAAGGGAAGCAGATTCACCAGGGGAAGATATTGAGAGGCATGCTATGTGCAAGGAATGTGCAGGTAGGCAGTGCCAGCTAACAGGGGGAAAAGGAACTGGAGGAATCCGCCCATCTTGATCCCTAAGGGAATTGATTGTTTTGCCAAAGGGAGAGGCAAGCGAGAGGTGTTTCAACAACTGGGAAGAACTCCAAAATGAGCATATTGTGCTCCCACCCACCCCCAGAAGGGAACACCCCAAATTCAATGCATCCCTTTAGACTGGCCCAGATGCCCTCCACAGTGACTGAATGTCGAAGTAAACATAACTGAGTTGGTGGAAACAGAAATTTGCCAGATGACCAGTCACATACACTTCATGATGTAGACCCTTAAGGAGCGATCATGATGGAAAACTAAAAATAAAGAGGAATTACTTTTATGACTTTGACTCATGCCATTGCAATTTCTCATGTTTCCTCTGCCCCCTAACAAGGTGGGTAGCCCAGGGGCCCTTTTATGCATTTTTTAATGCCCTCCACTCCTTTTCCCTCATTAGGTAACCCTTCTTCTCTCCTACATCCTACTACTCAACGATTACTTTCTTAGCTGCTGAAGCCCTCTTGAGATATTGGGGACTCTGATGGAGCCAGAGAACAATGTACACATGACCTCATTATTAAAGAGGGAAGGATCCTGTAAGGTTGGGGCATCCACGGTCTAACACCACTCATTTGCACAAGGACAGTACTGGAGGACTACTGATTGGGTCCAGGCTATATTTCTCATTTATGTTTAAGTTGTAAAATACTGGAGTTTAGGCTCTAAGATTTAATATTCCTCATGCATTTCTGCCAACGTTAAATGTGGAGAATAATCAAAATTAAAACTTTTAAAAGAAAGAAATTGACAAAATGAAAGGTGAAAAAATAAAAAAAATGAACCAAACCCTGCACTTTACAGCACAATTCTCAAATAAATGGAGGCCTAGGATAGGAAGAGGAATTCCTCACACCTGTGGCTGGCAGGTGCTCGCCTGTTCACATTTGAGGCATGTAATCACATTGAGCTCTTTTAAGCCCAGTTTCCTTCAGTCCAGTGTTGGTCATAGTAGCAGTGTTTCTATTATACTGGCTATTTGTTTCCTGAGTATTTGCTAGTCCTTGTTTTGCTGTCCTTGTTCCTTGATTTCTGATTCCTGAGCTGGAGCTAATCCTCGTTCCTGAGAGCTAACACTGGCTGCAGTGCTCCCTTGAATTCTGAGCCAGCCCTATTTTAGTGCACCCTTGGACATTCTCTCTCTCCTTCTATAGTTATCTTTTTCTCTGTGCCTGCTTTCTTTCTCTTTGTTCCAGTTTCTAGTTTTCTACCGTCCTATTCCTGCTGTCTTCGTTTCTAGTTTCCTTGTGTGGTTGTTACTTGCTTTTTGCCAAGTGTGCTATTTGTGTTCCCTACTTTCCTGTTAAGCACTCCTCCTTGCTAGCTAATTGTCTGTCCTAGCTGTGTATTTAGTTCTACACCCTTACTGTTACTGCCTTGCATGTTCCTGTTTGATCGCCAGGTGGTAGGTATATCTTGTCCACTGTGATTATTGTCTTTAAGTTACTTTTATAAAATCACCATAGGTATCAGCTCCACAGACCCTGCCTTTGCATGCATATCCTATATGTGGGTATTTGCAGTCAGTAACAGCAATTGTGGGTGAGGAACTTACTGAGCTTCAATCTTACCATGTGGAACTCCTGAGTGCTTTACCCCGCAATCCCTTTATTATTAATGTTGTCATATCTATGTATTGCACTTCCGTCCTGAGAGTTAGTCTGAATGCCAAATTGCCTCTTGAGTGTCTGTCTTTTTTGAGCTTTGATCATTTTGTTTCCTTGAGCAGAGCTTCCCCTTTGGATCCCTTTTCTCCTCTGACGCCCTGTGTGATCCTGGGGCAGCTCTTTATCCAATATTCTATTACTTTGTCTACCCTGCCACCAGTCCTTGCCTTAGTCCCTGATAAGAGGTGCAATTTACTAACAATTGCTAGAATATGGTCTCCGAACCTGTGAGACTCAGCTTTATTATATAAGCACGTGGAACTACATTTATTTTTATACAAGTCTGTTTGCTGCTTTATTATGCAGTGTTTCATGTGCCGCGTGCTGGATTTTTAAATGACATTCTTAGGTGGTATGAATTTTTTTTTTTTTCTCCAACAAACTGCCCTTGGTGATTTGTCTGGAAATTCATGTGTGGGAGTGAGAAAGCGATGCACTGAGATAACTGCCATCGTACAGATATTTGTGCACTCTTTTTTATGTAACAAACAATACGCAATTCTATTGTTTGTGTATCTGAGTAAGTAGGGTATGATGGCATGTCAATGAGTGAATAGGAGTTAAGTGCTGCATTATTTTCTACCTGTGCGGGTCTTTAGCTTCCTAATTTCCCCAAGAAAGCCTGGTAAATAGTGGCAAAACAGAGCATTTTTCTGTCCAATTTACCTATAAATTGGCTAAAAAGTAATATGATTTACAAGCAGTTTCAGTAATGTGAGTATACATTTTGATATTTTCAAGATGCATATAGCATCTTTCTTCATTTCTACCTTCCAGTTCCTTTCTTTTGCTAATCCTGCCCTTTCCAAGTAAATATTCAGTCAAAATAAGTTAGAAAAAGCTATTACCAGGGCCACTAGAATTATGCATCAGGGGAGTACCAAACTATGTGGCAGGGTAGACTAAATTGTGTGGCAAAAAATCACTCTACGTGTTAGCACACTCTTTCATGCACACACAAGAATCATACCTTTTTCACTCTTACCCTGATTTTCCTTAATCCTCATCTCAACTTCCCCTCCTATGACTGTAACATTCTGTTCTTTCAGTTTCATCACAATACATTTTCCCACCTACACTGGACACACCAAATCCTGTGCAATTCTTCCTCACAATGCTTTGAAAAGTGCTACATCCATTACATGGCTGGGCGTGTCTTGTGATCTGCCTACATCATAGACATCATAGCAACACATAAATAAATAAGTGTTGTCTGCCACAGCTCATCTAATGGGATCACTCGCTAACCTGTTACTGCCTCCACCAAACCATTCCTTTGAGGATTATAGAGACTACGGGGCACATGCATCAAGCCCGCATTTTGCGATTTCTAAATAGCGAATTTTACCGATTCGCTATTTAGAAATCGCAAAATGCAATGCATGAAGGATTTGCCAAAAAAAATGCGATTCCTTAAAATTCCTTAATTGCGACTCGCAAATTGCGAGTCGCAATTAAGGAATTGATTCCCATTCATTCCTATGGGCCTGGAGGCCCATAGGAATGAATGAGACTACATGCGCAATTTGCGCAGTACTCCATTGGTACTCGCAAATTGCTATGCAATTTCAAGAGTGCAAGGGTGCCAAAAGGACACCCTGTTGCACCCTGAAATTGTTATGTACACCCATGTTGCAGCACACACATGCCCCAAGGGCATGTGTGTGTGTAACATGTAACTTTGAAAAATGCACTTTTGTGCATTTTTCAAAGTTCATAAATTACCATCAACTTAAAGTTGATGGTAATTTGCATTTCTTAATAGCCAATTCGCAAATTTTTATTTTTTGTTGCATTGCATTTAGGGAATCGCAAATTGCGATTCCTTAATGCAATCGCAATTTAAGAAATCGCAATAAATTGCGATTTCTTAAATTGCGAGTGCCTAATACTTTAATGCATTGCAAAAGGCCTTTTTGCGGGCGCAAACGGCCGATTTTTGCGAATCGCACCGTTTGCGCTCGCAAAAACCTTTGATGCATGTGCCCCTACATCTTTTGTGTTTAATCCCTGCATCTGTTAATGACTTCGGCATCTCCATGGATGTAAACTGTATGCTGCTGGCTTAGAACAACTGGAGTGAACTGGTTTCCAGCAGCCCACAGGAAACAGCCTTCTCTTGGAAACACAAGAGTAAGGAAAGAAATCACACTTATGGTACCCAGCTTTCTCATAAACTATACATCCACCCAGTTTAAAATCTAATTCACCAAAAGCAAACTTCTGTGCCTCTAGCGCCACCTGAAATGGGCCCAAAAAAGCTATTGGAAGCTCCTCTCCCAAACTATATTTGGACGATCACTTCAACCATTGGTCAAACCATATACAACAATCATTTATCACTCTGTTATAGGTGAAACACCTCTCTACATTCCTCTTACTTCTGTATTCCTTGCCACCAATAATGCTCTTACAAACACTTATTGTTGTATTGTTGTATTCCACAGTCTTTCCGTGGCAGAACCAAATTTTCCTCCCTAAGCAATACACCCCCACCCCCGTATCTGAGAACTCAATTTAAATCTTGCAATATGGTTGCGGACTCAATGGCAAACCCCTCTATTTCAAAAACCCTTTCTTCACTACCCCCACTACATCTTACAATTCATGAGCTCCTTCCAAGGTATTCCTCTGTCACATGGCCCATGGGGACACTGTCGTCTTCCCTAAGTTAGCATGAGCACGCTGTAGATTGTTCGCTGCTTTGCGCACGTTACTACACACGTTTATTTTGCATATGCCTCTTTTGATACTTTCACACAAGAACCTACAGTTGTTTTCACTCTTTGCAGGTTCCTGGGATTTAGTCTGCACATTGTGAACAAGGTCGAACAACAATGCCCCTTGTTATTATGTTCTAGTCAGGCCCTAGCACCAAGACAAAACATACAAATGCAGCTGTTGTTTGGGAATACGTACTTTGATCTTATTAGAATACACGGATAGGTAGCGGGCACTTGGAGAGGGACCTTTCCAGGGAGAAGAGTATGACAGCACCTATGATGTAGATCTACCATCAATAAACTGAGTTACGGGGTCTGCAGATAACGGCCAGAGATCTTCTAATATATAATCATCTTGCTTCTATACAAGGGGAGGGAGGTTAAGCTACGCTGTCATTCACTATGACAGCTCCTTTTATGATTTACGGACTACTTGCTATGCTGACCGTATTTGTGTTATGCATTTTTCTGCTTATTGTGGCACGTATGCTGCATACTAGAGCACGTTCGTTAAAATAAATATTTTAAACTTGTCTCTGTCAGACCTTATTGTGGACGAGTACAAGAGTATGAGCGAGAGGGTGTGTCTTGCAACTGCGATTTCTGAGAGAGTTGGAAGTGTTGTGTTCTGGGGTGTCTAATCACTTGTTCCTCTGTGAGTGATTAGGAGGGCAAGTGAGACACTATAGCTATCTGGTCCCGGGCTCATGGGTACTAAGGTTGTAGGATAACTCAGTCCCTACATACTAAGGCCCCATAAGCCCACGCATAGTTCTGTGCTTGTGCAGAATCCCTGCAACATGGTGCCGCCAACATTTGGTCTGGTACTTATTCACGGGACCCCTGAGTAGTGCTTGAGCTCGTCCATGATACCCTCTCACCGGTTCCCGGAGACGTCTGTGGTGGGAGGGCTTTGCCTCCTGCAATTGTGGGGTACACCTGTTTTTGTAGGGTTTTCAAGCTTGAATTCTAAAAGGGTTTTTAGACCCTTTTTACGCTAACCGTTTTGTTTGACATTTCCATACCTTATGGCACAACTAGTTGCAATTCTGGCACATAGCCGAGCTGCGGTTACACATCATTTGACACAGCATGGGGTCCCCAATGTGGGGGCTACTGTTATTTTAGTGGTCCAGGCAGATCCAGCATACCGCTTCAAAGTATTTTATACTTAGGTTATATTTCCTGCAGTAGATGCAAATGATACTTTTTTTCATGCTTACACGGTTGCGGCTCCTCCAGCAGCGTATTGTCCTTACGCGATGACTGTGGTTCCGTTAACATCCTGGGAGCATACTATTTGGTTTAATGGCACCCTTCCTCACCCTGTATCTTTTGTTCGTATGGCCCCCTTAAGTATTGATAGGGCTTCTTGGCTGGTTTTGGCTAGTTTTACAACACATACCAACTATCTTAATGTTACTATAGCGGACCTTTGTTTGCTATATGGCCAGGTCATTCAACTCTATAGACGAGTCATACAATTTATTTCTCATTCTTTTCTAGTGGCTCTGGGTGGAGCTTAGCCTCCGGCACCAGTACATGGATTAGTTCCGTCATGATTAACTCAGTGATGGGCAAACATACTCAGAATCGTGAGGACCATCCCTTTTGGATAGATCAGAAAATTGAAAAGCTGGATGCTGTTTTTCCACACACTAGTCCTGTAGAGAAGCACAGGATCCTTACTATGTGTTTGCCGAGTGGTCAGATTCCTCCTTTAACGGACTGCAACACCTGGGGGACGGTGTTCGCTTCATTGTATACACTGTGCTTTGGCACCCCCTCCATGAGCGTTCTGCTGAGCGTTCTTAAACGTGTACAGGATGAACACGGGGCTGGTCCAGCCCTGGATTTGGCGATTAAATTAGTGGGTATGTTTCCCATAGTCTCTGATATGATTCTGGTGAACATTAAAGGTGAAGCAGTTTCCTTGCAGGTGCGCCAATGCTTAGCGGTGGTGGTGGACGCTGATCGGGAACGACAGTTGACGATTATTATTGAGGATGTTTATACATCATTAGAATGCAATAATTTGGGGGTCCAACCATTTACACCAGTGCAGGATAAACTCCCTCCTGACAAGGAGGGTCGTCCTGTCTTTCAGAAAAAGACACGGGACAAAAATAAGCAGTAACAGAAGCCTAGGTCTCGTGCTGGTTCGCCTCCACCTGACGCTTCTGAACGTAGATATGATTTACGCGACCGCTCTAAAATCAAGACACCAGAGAGGTACAAGTTCCTGATCCCCGTTCTCCTCGTTCCTTTCAGGAATCATCGGATCAACAATTTGGCGGAGGTGGACGACAGGATGGCAGAAAGGGCGAGTCCACCTAACAGCGGCGAGACCCGCAGCACCAGTTTAACGTGAAAGTCAAACAGGAGGAACTATCTCAATATCGAGCCCCATTTCAGAAGAAAAAAGTGGCCGCTTTGACAGCGAAGTATGCCCTAGACGGTGAGAACCCTCCTCCTAGACAGGAGTTGGGCGGTGATTCTCCTCGACAGCATGGCAGAAGTTACCATAGTATGCCGGACACTCCACCAGCTTCAGGAGGCGAAAGCAACTGACACTTTCATAACTGTTGAAACCGCGGACACCCGCGTAGCTCCACCTGATAGACTTTATCTAGTAGCCCTTTAAATCGAAGGTGAGGTAAAACGCACTCTCAATGTAGTGTTTTGGAACAATTTGACTTCTTCCCATGACATTTTACTGGCGGAGGTTGATTGGCCTCCCCCTTTTGTCCTCGCTTGCCCAAGGGGCGAGGATGTAATTCTTCCTTCTTTTTCTCAATATGTCCCTGAGGAGACTAAACAAGCTTATGCTTTGGAGTGGGCTCTAGCCTTAGCTCCTGCTTTATATCGCAATCAGGCGGGTTGGGATAAGGATTCTCCTTTGTATGTTATTCCATTACAGTCTACACCGCAGCCCCAACCACAATATCCCATTAAACGTGATGCTAAAGCATCCGTTAGTGACATTCTGACCCAATTAGAATACCAGGGCATAATTGAGCCCTTTGTCTCGTCAATGAATAATCCTCTTTTTCCGATATTGAAACCAGACAGTTCATACCATATAGTTTTAGACTACAGGCATTTGAACAGTCATGTTCGCACCTTTGCTGTCCAGAACACACATAGTTCAGCGTTAGTGAATAATATTGTCCGCAAGAAGTTTGAAACAACCTTAGACATTTCTAATAGATTTTACAGTCACACTTTGGCTCCGGAAAGCCGTGACTTGACTACATTCAGTGCTCTCGGCAATCAGAGGCGCTATGCGAGATTGCCTATGAGGTATAAGAATAGCCCCGGAGTTTTTGCGGCATGCATAGTGTCGATTTTACATGAGATTGATCCTGATGCATTTTCATATGTTGATGACCTTTACCTCACTGATGGTGTGCTAAATCCCCATCTTACGCGTGTGGATCGCGTTATCACACGCTTCGCCGCTTTGGGTTACATATTCAATATTGCAAAATCCCATATTGCATTTTTGCAGTTCTTTTCCTTGGTTACGAATTAAACAACGAGGGTAGGGGGTTGGCACCCCACTTTTTGGAGAAGTGTGCTCAAGTGCAACCTCCGATTACCCTTAAGAAGTTACAATCTTTGCTGGGTTTCTTGAATTTTGGCAGAACCTATATTCCAGAATATGCTCAGCGTATCAAACCGCTATACGCGTTGATACACCCTTACTTTTCGTCTTCCAGTTGGCTTCCGGAACACACTGCGGTACTGCGGTCTTTGTAGTCTCATTTGCTTGCTACTCAATATTTGCGAACTAGAGAAAATACTACCAATTAGGTTATATGGATTGTACCAGGATCTGTAGGATTCACTTACGTGACTTTCAATGAAGGGGACACGGTTCATATTGCCTATAAATCGCATTTGTACACTACGGCAGAGTTGCGTTTTTGGTCTACTGCAAAATATTAACTGCAGTATAAATGGCAATTCTAAAAGAGCGCTCTCTGGCTCAGGGCAAACGCATTTTTGTTGTTTCACCTGTGCCCGCTTTGTAGGGGGTCACAAAGGCGAGTGTGCCCAATTCAAAAGCTCTGCATCCGCGTTGGATACAATGGGCTACTTTGTTGACGTCGGCTGATGTCAATTTTGTTTTTGATCCTTCTTTACAAACACAAGAGTTTTTTCAACATGAACATATTCATCCTCCTTCTTCATCTCTTCTTCCACTCGATCAGTACAAATGTATCATTTACACTGATGGTTCCGAACAGTCAGCCATTGGTTCTAAACAGGCTTATTCTGCTGCCTGCACATTAGTTGTAGGTACGATTGAAAACTGTGATTTTAAATCTTCCCTAGTTCACTCGCAATCCATCAGGGATTGCACGGCACAATTGGCCGAATTACGTGCATTACTCCTGGCTCTTGAGTTTGCTGATCTGGAGTTGCCTATGCTTATGGTGTGTGACTCTTTCTATTGTGTACAATCCTTTAATGACAATTTATTCTTTTGGAAACAGAATGATTTTCGAGATTCTAAAGGTAGCGCAATAAAGCATAAGACGCTTTGGGTCCGGGTGGCCGCTCTTCAGGAACGTTTGCCACGCACACATGTTATCCATACCCTAGGACATCAGTGCGTGGGAGCACATGCTGTTGGTAATTCTATGGCTGATGAAGCAGCCAAATCTGCAGTAGCCACATGTTTAGTTGCAGCTGTTACAAGGTCCATGACTAAAAGTGACGATGACATTTTAGCGGCTATAGCCGCAACGAAGGAGGGCACTCAGTTTCCTCAGGGTTTCCCTTCCAGTTATAACTATCGGTTAACTACTGATCAGGTACCATTTGTAACTATTCCCACAGTTGGGGATCGCATGATTCCCAACGAGGACCGCAGACTTTCTCTGATTGTGGCCGCCCATGAAGGAATGGCTTCTGCGCACGCAGGAGTGAGGGCCACAATTTCTCTTTTACAGCAGCGTTATTGGTGGCACTGTTTGTACCAACAAAAGCGCAACTATGTGCTTTCTTGTGACATTTGAAATATTTTTATTTTTATTTTGTTTTAACGAGAAAATAACATGGAAAACAAAGCATGAATACTTGACATATAATATTGGATAATCCATTGTAGTTTCGCCTGGTATATGTTCACAGTAAATGTCCATTGCAAGGCATTACATTGAATGACACAAAAGAACTAGTGTTGTATGAAGCATAGAGTAAAGTTACGAACTTTCTGTGTGGCATCAGTAGGAACATAGAATACATCGTTCAAGGGTCTTCCATCAACCTTCGTGGCGGCGCTCCCCCTCCCTCTGTTTCCCCTTCCAATTCTAAGCCGTAGTATTTCATCCATGGTGCCCATATTTTCTTAAATTTCCGAGGGCAGCCCCTAGCTTTATATGTCACTTGTTCTGCTACCATGTATAAGTCTAGGCATGCCCTCTATTCTTTAAGTGTGGGTACTTGTTGCGCCCCCCAGTGCTTCGATATATCACGCTTGGCCACCACCAATCCCAAGTTAGCTAAAATTAGTTTTCGTCGTGGGATATCTACGTCTGTTGAGATACCTAGAAGAAGATATTTTGGCTCCATTTCAAGTTGAATGTCAAGGATGTTATTGAGCTCACCCACAATCCTTCCCCAGTATACCTGGATTTCTGTGCATTCCCATAAAGTATGGATAAAAGTGCCATCCACCCCATGACATCTAAGACATTTTGGATTTTCCGCTCTCCCTATTTTACGAAGTCGGACTCTGTCGAAGTATGTTCGATGTAGAATTTTGTATTGGATGAGGCGTAACCTAAGTTTGATTGCCACCTCCCGTGGATGCATGAGAGCGGCCTCCCAGTCTATATCTTCTAATACTCCTGTGGTCTTTTCCCACTTCGTTCGCAGGGGACCAAGCTTGTCCGGCATATTATTGAGTAGTGTTTTGTAAGTATACGAAACAGCTTTAGCCGGAATCTCCTCCTGCAAGAGGCGACCTTCTAGCGGGGCATATTCTGGTAGTGTCTCCCCTTCTAATCCCTCCGCTATCCATGCATGTTTCAAACAGAGGTATGCTTAGACCTGTGTATCATGAAGTTGGTATCTATCTTTGAGTGTTTCAAATGAGGCCAGCACTCCCCTCTCTAAGAGGTCCCCTACCTTGGAAATGCCTATTAGGTCCCATTTTTTAAAACCACGAAGCTTCCCAATCTCAGGCAGTCTGTTGCCTTCCCATAGTGGGGTCTCCCTGGTACGTTTCTTGTCCCACTGCATTTGCCTTTCTGCACTTTTCCACGCCTCCAGCGATCTCTGGGTCGCCGGAAGTAGTTGACTACTGCCCTTACCTCCATACAGATAATGGAGGTATGTATGTGGTCTAAATTGTAGTCTTTCCAGCCTACAAGTTGAATGGTCTCCTCTTATATGAATCCATTCATTAATGACAATAAGATGGGATGCCCTGTAGTATGCCCTAACGTCAGGGAGGGCTAGGCCCCCGTTGTATGGACCCCTCTGCAAGGCTTGGAGTGCCACCCGTGGGTAGGCTCCATCCCATAAAAGCAAGCGCAGTTCACTATCTATTTGGTTGAACAATGTGTCTGGAATTTTACAGTAGGTATTTTGCAGCACATAGAGCAACTGAGGAAGCGTAATCATTTTATACATGGCTGCCCGTCCCATGATGGTGAGGGGAAGTTTGCGCCATCTCTTGAAAGTTAAGAAAAACTCTCTTGACATTACGTTTCAGGTTCTCAGTTACATTCGTGGTGATATAAAGGCCAAGGTATGTGAACCCCTCCGTTGACCAAGATAAACATTCAGGGTATATCTGAGGCTCTAGCCTCCCACTGATTGGGTAGAGGGTCGATTTATTCCAATTGATTTTATATCCAGCATGTCTCCCATATAGCTAAAAAATCTTCAGGATTTGAGGAGGAGTCACACTCGGGTCGGTCACATACAGTAAAATATCATCTGCATATAAAGATATGCGTTCTTCATCAAGCCGTCTAGCATCATCTACAAACCCACCTAACCCAGGGGAGGCCCTGATGACGCAGGCAAGGGGCTCCAAGATAAGGGCGAAAAGTAATGGGGAAAGGGGGCAACCCTGTCTAGTACCCCTTTGAATTGGCCAGGTATGTGATAGGGCCCCGTTGACTCTGACTTTGGCTTCGGGTTTCGTGTATAACAGTGCAATCCAATCTCGGAAGCCCGGACCGAATCCGAATTTCTCCAAAACATGTATCATAAAAGGCCAATGAATAGTATCAAACGCCTTTTCAGCGTCTTGGGAGAAAAGTAAATGTGCGCTCTCCCGATCTCGAACGGTGTCCATCCAATTGGCCACCCTTCGTAGATTGTAGCGAGTGGCACGCTTTGGCATAAAGCCGGACTGGTCATCGTGAATTAGCGCAGTAATTACCTTTATGAGGCGTATTGCGAGGACAGTAGCTAAGATTTTAGTTTCAATATTTAACAATGATATGGGGCGATAAGCTCCACAGTCATCCGGGGGCTTCCCAACCTTATGTATCACTACTACTGTTGCTGCTCTGAGATCGACAGGGAGCAGTCCAGTATCTCTAGATTCTGTAAACAACTTGAGCAGATGTGGTGCCAGAAGAGTGTTATGTTTTTTGAAGAATTCTCCCGGGAGGCCTTTGGGACCTGGGGTTTTCCCCAGTTTTAATCTATTAATGGCTTCTGTTATTTCTTCCAGTGTAATGTCTACGTCCAGAGCCTCTCTCTCCTCTAGGGAAAGACAGGGGAGCTCTATATCTTCAAGGTATTCGGTTATTTGCGCTTCACTAACTCTGGGTTGGGCCGCATAAAGTGTTGTATAGTATCGGGCGAAGGCCTGGGAGATGTCTTGTGGCGTGGTGTAATGTCTATCTGCTTCCCTAATGGACGCAACCCATCTAGAGTCTTGCTCCTTCCTACCCAACCATGCCAATAGTTTACCCGTTCTATCCCCAGTTTCATATAGTCGATATTGTACAGCAAGCTGGTGTGTCCGCACTTCTTTCGTGACCAATGCTTGGTATTCTCTTCTAGTAATGTCAATCTGACAGAGTGTATGTGTATCTAATGTAGGGGCCCCGCTGTTCTCAAGCTCTAGCAGCCTGCTTTCTAGTGTCAGGAGCTCCTGAAGTTCGCGTTGTTTGTGGTAGGCAATAATATTTTGTGCTCTATCTCGTAGCACAGTTTTGAAGGCTTCCCAGAGCGTAATGGCCGATTGAACTGAGCCATTGTTTTCTCTAAAATAAAGTTCCACTTCTACTCTAATTTCTTTGGCTACTTGGTGGTCTTTCAGGGCCCATGCATTCAGCTTCCAGGAGGTGTTATGTCTGCCCTTTCGTTTCCCTACTTTCAAATAGAGTGCTGAATGATCGGAGATACCTCTAGCCAAATATTCTACCTCTTCTATATGATCAACCTCTCCAGCTGGGGCAAAAAGATAATCCAGCCTTGAGAACACCCTATGTGCTCCAGAAAAGTACGAATACGCACCTCTGGACGGGTGGCGACTTCTCCATATGTCAGTTAACCCAAAAGTCTCCTGGAATTTTGCTAGTGTAGTGACCTCGCTTAACCCTGCCCGCACAAGCGTGCGGTCTAAGGTGGGAGCGCATACGTCGTTGAAATCGCCTCCAATAATATGTGTGGCAGGGCCTGCTTGTAAAAGGATTTCAGCTACCTTATATAACGTGCGTTGTTGAAGACGTGGGGGGGCGTACACACTGACTAGTAACCATGAGGCATGATTCCAAACCCCCTGGACCGCTACATATGTACCCTCTGGGTCCTCCAATTTTTGAGCAACCCTGAAAGGGGGCGACTTGCGTGCGAGAATCGCCACTCCTCTGGAACCTCGGATGAAGCCCGCATGTGCCAGTGTGGTATATTGTCCCCTGCCGAGAAACGAGCAGTGTGGACCAATAAGGTGAGTTTCCTGCAGTAATACAAAGACTGGTTTAAGTAGTTTGAGGTAGTTGGACACCAGCCCACGTTTGATTTTATTCCCTAACCCATTGACGTTCCATGTCAGTAATGTGTATTCCTCTCTAGCCATGTTAGAGGCAAGCGTAACCTAACTATTGCCCACCTCGATCTCTGAGGAGTGGGACTACCATATCTTTTCTGATCCAATTGTATGCTCATACGTTGTATATCATCCATTGCTAAGACATCTTACCGCAATGCAGATCCAGAACATTACCCAGACTGTAGTACTTCTAGTCGTATCAGTATTCATGTCAATAAACCAAACCAACCTACCCTCCGCCCCCCTTAACAAACATATCAGAGAACAAATTGCAGTGTCCATCATACCCCCCTCTCCACACTCTGCAGGCGCCGCCACCATCCCCATTGTCGTCAACATGACAATACTGGTGCAGGAAACCATTCAGAGGTCTGTACCCCACCCTCCTCCCTTTTGTCACACAACCAAAAACGTATTGTAATAGTAACGACCCACTGTATACTCCCTTTAGTAGGGCTAGAGTCCAAAGTGTCCGCCAAATCACGGAGGTTCTACAGGGTCTCCTTGTGGGCGTCCGGCCCTAAATCATCATTCCTCCTCACCACTGTGGTGAAGCTGCCGCGGTTGAAGGTCGATCTTCGCAGGATCCAAACCAGAGGTCTCCATTCGTTGGATGCTCTTCATAAGAGGGTGCTCAGCATCGGCCTCCACCACGTCCTGCTTCTCTGACTGGTCTGAGTCCATGTTATCGTCTGATCTCCGAGAAGTATGGGATTCGCAGTCCAGTGCCGTGTCTTCATCTGCATCTGAGACATGTAGAGACCGTTCACTCCTCCCTAACGTTTTCGCCGGCATGGCTCCTCCGGTGATCTGTCGTTTCCGTACTCTTCTTTGCCGTCTCTCTTTAGGCAGTTCCCGTGCGGAGCTCGGTATCCTACTGAACGGGACAGGCACAACAGGCGGCGACCCTCGCCTCAGTCGGGGCCGCTCCTCAATCCAGGACCAGACCTCTTCCGGTGTTTGGAAGAAATGTGTTTTATCTTGGTAGATGACTTTAAGTTTTGCGGGGAACAGTAGCATATATTGGATCCCTAGCGCTCGAAGTTTCACTTTGATTGAGTCGAAGGTGCGCCTCAATTTCTGGACATCTCGTGAATAGTCGGTGAACACCATCACCCTGGTGTTTTCGAATCTGATCTCACTCTTTTTCCTGAGCTCTCTGAGTATAATTTCTCTGTCCTGGAAATTTAAGAACCGGGCAATCAATGGTCTAGGAGGGGCCCCCGGCTGTGGACGGACCCCTGGCATCCTGTGCGACCTCTCTATGGCAAAGCAGGGTGAGAATCGGGTCTCTGGCAGAGTTTCTTTGAGAAATGTCAATAGAAATTGTCCCGGATCAGAACGTTCCACGTTTTCTGGAAAACCTATGAAGCGGAGGTTGTTCCTACGAGCCCTATTTTCGGCATCATCGACTCTCCAAGCCACCTCTTTTACTGACGGCAGGAGCCCTTTCACTTCTTTACTTGTAGTTTGGGAGGTGTCCTCCAGCTCCGATACTCGCTGTTCTACCTCAGTAACTCTTTCGGACACCTTTCTCAAATCTTGGCGTAGAAAAGAAACCTCCGTCCGCACCTCTGCCAGCTTACCTTCCAGGCTTTCACGAGAGGCATGGATGGCCTGTAGTATTGCATCTGTGTCTTGTCGGGGAGCGGGGTCTCCTTCAGCCCCAGAAGGTGGCGGCATTGTTTTAGTGAAGCGGTCTAGTTTTCCCTGTTTTGACGACTTAGGTTCCTTGTCCTTTGCCATGGCGACTGAGCCCCGGGCAGGATGTTATCTGATAGTATTGGTTGTGCTGTCACGTCTCACTAGCCCCAGTGGCTTGGCTTTACTTGTTTCATGTCCTGTCCTTTCCGTGAGGTCTTTAGTGCCCCCGGTCGTTCCTTCCACGGGACCAAGAAAAGAATCAGCAGTATTGTTTCAGGTCTCCCAGTGGGGTGGCCAGGAGAGAATAGTCCACCTATCTCCTTTCCGGTAGGGTCTCACTTGTGGTGGAAGAGGATTGATCGACCGGTGCCCCGGGGACTGGGGCTCAGAGAATGTCACCCATGGCGTAGCTCTCAAGGTCCCATAAGGTATAGTCCGGTTGTATCTCCAATCTCAGCTGTGGTTTCCCACGTGTCTAGTTGAGGCACCCTCTCTGCCTTCCACACTCCTCAGGGTTTTTTATTCGTGTGGCGTACACTGGAGTGTCTTAGGCAAGCGGGGCACCCCTCCAAACTGCAAACCACTGTTTGGGCCTGGTCAAGAGCGCACGATGAAAGGGCAAGAAGCACACACTGTTGGAGCTACCAGCGCCTCGTTCAGCCCTGTAAAAGGAGGAGTTAGGACTGTTCACTTCGTTTCCAGAGGTTGACCCGGGGCACAGGAGGGGGGCTTGTTGTCGTTTTGGGTACGCCCACGGTGGCCTCCAGCAAACCCAGGACAGGGTCCACCCCGTTAACCAAAGAAGCTCCTCATATCAGGTGGGGAACCCCCCACTCTCTCAGCCACCAACTCTCAAATAGCCCCAGTAAAGTTGCTCCAGCCACGGGGTGTCTCAGTCCGTGGAGAACCTCACTCAGGTGTACCCCCTGTGAGGAGCTAAGGGTCGTGACCACCCAGGTTCACTCACCGCTGTTATGGTGCGTCCAGCGGCACCCGCTGTGCAGTCCGCGCAAGGGGGATCATCTCTTCATTTCTAATCATCTATTTGGGTGTATTTATCTTGATCACTGCGGTCCTTTATCATCAGACAATGCTTTTAAATATATTTTGGTTGCCGTGGATTCATGCACTAGGTTCCTCTGGGTTTGGCCACAGCGTGTGCTGATGCCGTACTGTTATAAAAGATTTGCATGTCTTTGTAGGGACTTATGCCTGTGGCACCTTCCATTCAGACCAAGGTCCGGCTATTGCCTCTAAGGCTTACTGTGATTCGATGAAGTCTATGGGGGTGCAGGTGCATTTCTCGTCTCCATATCGGCCTGAGGGCAATTCTGTTGTGGAGCGGATGAACCGTAACTTAAAGCAATCTTTAACAGCAAGGGTATTAGGTACAGGCCAGGGCTGGTTGACTCATCTCTATGGGGTTCAACATGCACTAAATAATCTCCCTAGAA
This sequence comes from Calotriton arnoldi, assembly GCA_963921515.1. Taxonomy (NCBI): domain Eukaryota; kingdom Metazoa; phylum Chordata; class Amphibia; order Caudata; family Salamandridae; genus Calotriton; species Calotriton arnoldi. The sequence continues at coordinate 1,239,384 of CAWUFW010003849.1, forward strand.
GAGCCCTGGTGGGCGGACCCCGTACAAAATGCTCTTTGACATTAAGATGTTTGTGCCAGACCTTGACGGTCTAGACGTTGTGGCAGCTGCCGCAACATTTGACGTAGGTAACCATTGTGCTATATTGCAGGACCTACAAAAGGATCGAGATGCTCTAGACCAAACCCATTTGCCCACGCTAACGGATGCAGTGGTGCTGATTCCTGTCTCTGGCTGGCTTCCTAAAGTTGGTGATCTGGTCAGGGAGAAGGTAGTATGGCCGATACTGAATAGAATGCCTACAAGCATCCCGTGTCAGTATGTTCCACTACATCTGATGAGTTCTGCTTCCCCGGATTCTCCCCGACAACAGGAGGGGGAGATTGAGTCTTCAATTGATTTATTGCCTATTTTGCATTCTACATCTACAGCTGTGGTAAACGAGTATACTTCCCCACAAGTTGAACATACAGTTGATATCCCAGAAACTATAATACATTCGACTTCTAATGAACAGCCCCCATTGTCTCAGCTCAGTTCCAGCGGTTACTATATTGACCAAGGTAATTTGTCTTCAGATACATCTTCGTTGTCTTCCTCTCTGCCTCCTACACAGATTTGTGGTTTCATCTCATGGTTGTGAAGAACGTACCTGGTCCCACCATGGACTTACATCTGGATCATATTGTTAATGGTGTTCCTCTTCATGTGGATTGGGTTTGTGACTGTCTTTTTCTTTTTGATTATTGGCCACTACTTACATGAACGCTCTGCTGTAAAACTGGTTGATGGAGTACTGGCCCCTCATACTTCTTCGCATAAAATGAAAAGAGACCAAACCCTGGTTAATATTTCAGCAGTCCCGATCGCTGATGGCATTATTTGGGACAAAGTGCCATTTGATGTATATGGTCCAACGGAGACCCTGCAAATTCCATATGTCTTCCGTGTTTCCTTGGGAGATGTCGTTTTACCTGGAATGCATTCAGATGATTGGGATGTGAATGCTGTTAATTCTTTGTTTTCTGATTTGCAATATTATACTGTTTTTGATACAGAAGATCTATATTTGAACTCCGCAAATTATGCAGATTTATTTTGTTACCAACATTATGGGCATCACTTTCTTCATAAAACCAGTACTCAGCGACCAGCTTTTAATTATACACAATGGGAACATTGCCAGACACCTTCTAAAGGGAGTTCCATGACACAGAAAAATAAATTTACGTATTTTACTGGTTACAATCTATCCGACCCAGCATCCTATTATTTCAAATTGAATGTTCCCACAGGGAATAAATATATGCTTACCCATACTAAATTAGTTTATTCTTCATCCTTCATAGCAAATCTGTTCCTGAAAGGTTATGATTATTGGAAGGACACTATCGATTTAAAGTCTATTTGGGGCACCAAATCTTGGCAAATGTAAGGTAGTGAATTCTTGCACCGTGCCGGTCTACTACCGTCTCAATTAATGTTTTTGAATCAGACGGTCCAAAAAACTACTTGTTTCGGTTTAGCCACTGCTAAAAATTTAAATACCCCCTCTATTCCGTCTATAGCTCAATATGAGACGTGGTACACACATACCAACTATACTACAGAAGAATTAACTAGTATGATACAAAATGGCACTTTCAATTCTTCTATTATAAACCCAGAGGGTTGGATACTATGGCCTACAGACACCAATGCTTGTCAAGTCAAGTCAAAAGTACTTTATTCAGCAGCCAAGAGCCATAAAAGCAAACAGTTTTTTAAAATAAAAATACACATTTCATCAAACTACATTAAAAAACATCCAGCATTACTATTACAATAGACACGTTTAAAACCCACAAAAAGTAGATCATATCAAATGCAGCAATGCTAAAACGGTGTGCCAAGACCATAAATATTATTTTGTTAAAATTACATTGCATAGTTCAGGAGAACATATTTACACTAGCTCAGTGACCAGGATGGCTACTGCAGCGGGAGCTTGATCCTATGTCTAATGGCCCCAATTAAAAAACTTGCCACCCCGAAGCAGACTCTAGGTGAGGCTAGCATTTGAAGATAAAGCAAGGCTGGCCTCACTTGAACGAATTGACAATCTCTAAGTAGGGGAAGAATGTACTTCCTGCGCAATAGGCACAGAAGAACATTAGGTGGAGTGTCCTGCTCCGAGAAATTGTCACAAGGGCAGGGTTTTAATAAATCAGGTTTCGAATAACCTTTGGGGAATGCCAGTAACCAGGGAACCATGTTCAAACGAAATCTCGTCAAAACAAAACAATGGTATGCTTTGTTAACATAAGATAAATATGGTTGCATCTGCTGGCCCAAGCTCAGTGTAACAATCCTTATCATTGAGGGTTTGACTAGTTCAGTCTCCTCCCTAAGGCCTTGCTGCCTGTCTATAAACTGCTGTTTAAAATCTCTAATGGCGGTCTTGCCCAGGGGCGTGGGCATCAGGAACAATTCTGGACAGCCAAGACATTTTGTCTGTTCCTTTATATATTTTAGCCAGGGAATGTGTAAGGCCCCCTCCAGTGCTATACAGTCCAAAATTATAAGTTGATTTAAATTTGGGGTCGGTTGAGCCCAGATTCTCAACCAGCGTAACAGCGGGGCGACCGCGATCTGATCCGAGATGTAGCCCACCCCCAGTTCCTCATGTAAATTAAAAATGGGGGTAGCGACAGGGACCGCAAGGAGTTTACGCATAAAATTGTTCTCGGCCCCTTGGATTCCCTTCACATCCTTGTAGCCCCAGATGTCGCTACCATAGGTGGCCATGGGGATACATTTTGCATTATAAACCTTCAAAAGTGCGGGAAGGGGCTTTGACCCTAATCTCTTTGCAAAGTCCAGGGTGGCACCCGCGGCTCTGGCTAAAAAATTCTTTTTTAGTGTACGTTGCGTGCACCAAGTGCCTTGGTCATCAAAAAGTACCCCTAGGTATGGGAACGTGGACACTTTAGTTAGCTCGACCCCATTACAATAAAACTTGGCCTTGGCCGCCTTTCGTGAGCCTATGGTCATGGCATGTGACTTATTAAGATTTGTAATTAAATCCAAAGAATCCATAAAATCTATAAAACAATTTAAAAGTTGTTGCAAACCCCTTGCAGTTCTAGACAGTAAAACCGCATCATCAGCGTACAGAAGTGCGGGGATCATCTTAGTGCCAGCCCTGGGTATGTCTTTGCAGCAAGATATTAAAGAATCCCCCAATTTGTTGATATATAGCGTAAACAGCATGGGAGCCAAATTGCACCCCTGCCGGACCCCCCTTCCTACTGCCCAGGAGTCTGTCAGGCTCCTGTCTTCATTAAAACGTACCGCAGCCGTTGTGTTTACATGGGCAGTGTGCAGGAAAGAGATCAGTTCAGCGTCTAGCCCCATGTCACGCAGGATCAGCCACAGCTTGGACCTATTGACAAGGTCAAAAGCTGAGGTTAGGTCCATAAAGGCCAGGTGTAAGACCCCCCCCTTGGCAATAGTGTACTTCCCGATCACCAAATTGAGATTGAGGCATTGATCCAGTGTCCCTTTCCCCTGCCTGAATCCATATTGGAGATCGGAAATGATGTTAGCGTGATCAAGCCAGGCTGTTAGGCGATCCAGTACTACTTTCCCATTATTTTTGCCGCAGAGTCTAGGAGCCAAATCGGTCTGTAGCATGCCGGGTCATCCCGGGCGCCCTTTTTAACAAGCATTAAAAATGCAATAGGTCTCGCCTTTTATTAAGTTAAAGCCATTTGCTTTGCTATACAATACCATTAGCAAAGCAAATGGCTTTAACTTAATCAAAGGCGAGACCTATTGCATTTTCAATGCTTGTTTTAACTGCAGCTTGTTATTCCCAGTCAGTGCTCAATGTAAGCCAGACCTATTGACTATGCCAATGCTTTTCTTATTTTTTAGGTTATCCTTCTATGCCGTAATGTTTCAATTAAAAACCAGTAATACAACTAAGAATCTTATTTTGCTGTGACATGTATTAAAATTTTTTTTTTTTTATTTATTCCTGGTCTAAGAACATATACTCGTTAGGAAGCACCCTTAATGTCCTATGAAGATTATATGTAGTGATTAATTTTTTTAATTTTTTTTTTTTAAATCCTAAACCAGTGGCAGATCTTTTTACTTTTGTCGCATATGCTTCCAATACAAAGTAACCATTACATCCACTTGCTGAGGTGTAATGTATTGGATTTGCCAGTTCTTGTTAGTCTTGTTTCCATCCTCCTGCTTCCTTTCACTAGAACAGTGGTTCTTAATCTCTGGACCACCCTGGGGGTCTGTGATGCCTAATGAGTCTGTGACTGCTTCAAAAATAAAGAGCATTTACAGATTAATAAAGTGTATATAAATAAAAAAAGTAAATGAAATTGTAAAACGTTTTGTAAATGTGAAGGCATTTGAAAAGGAAGACTACAAATTTAGTTGTATTCCTCTGGTTGATTTGTGGGAGCAGTGCAAGTGCTTCAAACAGAATATAGTATGGAAAATTGTTGACCTGTATTGAATTTCGAAAAGCTCCATCCTTCCCATTAAAATTTTTGATTTGTTATTTTTAATGTTTATGAAAGAAATAAAATATTTCATCTTTTGTGTATTTTTGTGTATTTTGTGGTTCAAATCATGGAAATTACTTAGGCCAGGGTCACCGGCTTACAGTAATGACTGAATGGGGATCCCCGGATTCCAGTAACGATTCAGTGAAAGGGCATGGATTCCAGTAACAATTCAGTGGGGGTCCACAGAAGAGTAAATGTCAGAACCCGAGAATGCTGGGGGGAGCATAAATGGCATGAGTCCACTGTTTCCCTTTTACCTTCCCTTTTCCCCTCTTTCTTTTAATCATTGCTGTATCTTAACTTCCTGTTCCAAAATAACATTCAGAAATGTATAAATCACAGAATGGAACAATGTGGCAATTGCGGCAACTATTTTAAGAAGCAAACAAGTCAGGGAAGATAGGATCTCTGGCTCATAATTAACCCGTCTTTTTCAACCGGCCTCTTGTTGTGCTAACTTAATTCCCTTTGGGTACCTTTAACACATTGAACGTGGACACATATGATGTAAAGCGCAGATTTTTGTGTGTGTAAATGGAGTGAAGATGTTGATATTTTGTGAAATTTGAGGCCAAAAATTGAGATATATTACATTGAACGTTTAAAATACTATAAATTATTTGTCTGATTGATTAGTTCACTCTTCAGACTGCCGAAATACCCATGCCAGGAGCGTTTGCACTCAAATGCAGAACCTCTAATCCGAATTGGCGTCAGTTCTTCGCCTGAATAGTAAGTGGACTGATTGGTATCTTGATCTTTCTTATTAGTTATAAAGTCCCCATTCCCATCATTTGTTTGAAGTAGTCACTATTCTGTGGTACGGCGCAGGGGGAAGCCTAGCTTTCAGTTGATTGGAAAGGCTTCTGTTCTGGGAAGTTTAGCACTTGTCTTCTAACTTGTCTTGAGCTGTGTCCCTGTTCTATTTCTAGGCAGGCTAACAAAGTGTTTTTTGGAGGGAGTGGGCTGAGGGGGAACGGATCTGTACCTTGTTATAACTCTGAAAACTGTGACTTTATTTTTGGCATTATTCGACTGATTATATATAATTGGCTGCTTGAGGTAAGGTCGCGCGTTTACGAACGTGAAGTTCCGGGGCGAAGGTGGAATATTTAGACACGACAGATGTACGAGTGTACGCAGCAGGATGTGACGTTCATCACGCTCACACCGCTTTCACGAACAAGAGGCAGAAATAGTGGCAGTAACTGGCAGCGGCCAGTTGTTACAGGATGCTGTGAAGAGGTTTCTAATCCTTGCCGCCTCCTTTTGCTGCAGTGAGTTAGACAAACGTCCAGATTTCAAAGCATTCCTTGGCCCATCTAGAAGTCTCCTTCGCCCTCAGGGCTGAAGGAACAACTGCACTAAGAGGGTCTCTGTTCGGTTGTCCTTCACCGTTCCCTCCACATACTACTTGTCTCCTGTCTTCTTCCCAGCATTCAACTCCCAGTTATTTGCATACAAGGTTTCCTACATTGTGCATTTGTGTTTTACCCTAAAATATTTTTCTTAACCAATAAATCAGCATGACTCATTTTGGTAGATTGCCACTCACACTCCTCGTTTAATTTTTACCGGTTCATAATGTTAATTGTTGTGTTGTATGCTATTGTAGGTATCTGGGCTGCACGTTCTGCGCAGAAACACTACTTCCTGTCTGTATGACTTACAATAAGAATGAGCGCTAAGACACGCTATCAAAGGGTTGGTTATTGTGAGGCATGTTAAACTGTTTATAAAGCCCTCTAGTTCATTAATGTGACAAGGCTCCTGACAATTTACTGTGCTTTGCTCCCTAAGTAATGAGCTGGACTAGCCTGATCAACGTGCAAAAATGAACCAGGCTTTTGGTTTCATGGGGGTTCTGTTAAGAGGTAGAATGCATACGGGTGGCGTACGGCGTAGCTGATGGTGGTCCACAACCGGAAGCACACAAGGGGCCGTAGCCTGTCACAGCAGTCTGCTTTTGTAAGAGGGTCGAGGGTGATGAACGTCCATCTTTCTGGCGCCCTTCTCTTCGTAGACGGTGGTAGCCCTTGCACAGAACAGCACTCGTCTTTGTGAGACTGCTGAGAAATGTTGAGTTGTGTAAAGTTTTCACCGGGCGGCCCTCCCTCGAGGGTCTGCATCCCTGCCCCCCCCTGTATGCCCGGGCAAGAGAAGGGTCATGTTACAAAGGCACTTGGGCTCGCTTCGGGAATTTACTGTGAATTCGGCGGAGTTGGTGGCCTCAGGGAAACCTGCTGCAGAAAATTGAATGTTTCTGCGTTGGAGGAAGACGGCGCAGGGCCATTTTTCTTCTGCTGCTAAAATGTTGCATTGTAAACATTGGAGTCGGAGTTCAGATTAACGTTCACTTTGGTGGTGGTAATATGGTTACTCTCCGAGCTGGAATAAAAAACAAGCGCTCGCCAGGCAGCCGCTGTTTATTTTTGCATCGCGCTTTCACTTTAAAGTGAAAGCGAGATGCAAAAATAAACATGCGGCGCCATGTCTCCTTTTTTGTCCGGCCCATCCGGACTGGATCGCACGGCTTGTTGACATAAGCGATAAGAAACTGCTTCACGACAGCCGTGAAGCAGGCGATCCAGTCCGGATGGGCCGGACAAAAAAGCCAAAGGGAGGCAACCCAGAAAGCTAATTTCCAATGGCAGGCCACCGTTTAGCATAAACGGTGACACCAGCCAATGGAAATGAGGGGCGGGGCTTCAAGCCCTTTTCTAAAAGTCCTCATTAGCAATAAATCTCGCCGAGCGCGCTGCGCATGTGCGCAGCAATGCTAGGCGAGACCTAAAAATGGGGATAATGACCGCCTTTGCCCGTGACGAGGGAAAACCACAGACACATGCTGCATTAAAAACATGTGTTAAAATCTTGGCCCAGACTTTAGGATCTGCCTTATAAAGGTCAGCTGGTACCCCATCAGGGCCAGGAGCCTTTCCACCTGAAGTTAAAGTGATGGCTTTGTAAACCTCATTTATATGGAAATGGAGGGAGGAACTTGCTAATCCGGGAACTGTTTGTCCCACGGCTTCGGCTAAGTTGGCATCGCTATAAATGTTACCAAAGTGCTGGACCCATTTCTCTGCAGGGACTATGCCATCTCTGCTGGAATTTAACATGTCAGAAAAGGGAGGACTATTGACCACAGACCAGAATTTAGAGCTATTGGTCAGAACACTGGCTTGGCTAAGCTCCTCCCAGGCCTGCTCCCTTAACTGTTTTTTCCTCTTCTGAACTGCGAGTTTATAGGCCTTCCTGCTGCTCTTGGTTAATGTTGCGTCCCTCGGTTTTTGCTTAAGGGCCTGCATTAGCTCCTTATGGGTAGCTGAACAGGAATCATCAAACCACCTTTTAAGTTTTGGACACTTCACTCTGGTTGTGATAGATAAGTTAGAGGCAACCTGCTTGGTGATTATATCAAAGGCATCTAGAATGGCTCTATCATGAGGTGCCTGGTCCATACAAACCTGAAACTCCGGAGCGCAGGTAGTATACAGGTTACCTAGGAAACTCTCTGGAGTAATCCTTTCCCACCTCAGTCTACGTGCTTGGTCTTTGGTACTGATATTAATATTAGTAACTTGGCTTGCGACCCCCCCTTTAAGGGCAGCTGGGAGGAGGAGAACCAATATTAAAGGGTTGTGGTCGCTAAGGCAGTTCCAGGTAACACTTAGATTCTTTACGGCCGGTATTAATAGAACTGATAGCAGAATGTGGTCAATTGTACTTGGGCTACCATGGCCTGCATAGGTAGGGACCAGGACTGACATATCTGTTTGCTGTAAACAAGTCAGGTTATGGGCTGATAGAAAGCCTTCTAGAAAGGTGCCTGACGGTGTGTGTTCGAAGTGGTTTTGCTCCTGCGAGCCATCTTCCTCCTCCAGCATTGAGAAGCAGTTAAGGGAGCATTTGCGAATATTAAAATCCCCTAAGATTAGCGTATCATAATAGGCTTGTCTTCCTTCCCCATAACTTTCCAGAAGATCCTCTAGGGCCAAGAGATGTTCGGTCTCATGAGTTCTAGAGAAGGAGTTATAAAAATTTACCACTAGCAGGGTGGGAAGATTCTTTCCTGACAGTTCCACAGCTAACACGTGGAGTGAACGAGAGTCAATCAGCTTGGCTTGATAGGAAAATTTAAGGCTAAACATTAAAAGAAGACCCCCCCCTGGCTCTACCCATATCTGACGGGATTGCAAATTTGCAGAATGAAATAAAGCCATCCAGATAAAAATAATCATTTGGCTCCCACGTTTCTTGAAAGGCAATAATGTGGTGTGTAGCAAGGAAGTGTTCCCAAGAGATATCGCCCTTCTTTGACCTAAGGCCAGCTATGTTCCAGGACAATACCTTCGATGTAACGTCGTCAGTGATGGTTAAGGTAGGGAAGGGATTTGGTAAATTAACCAGCGGGAGTTGGGGTATGAGAGCAGATACAGTTGGCTCAATGGGTGCCTTAGTTGGCACCTTCTTGGCCTGTGTTGTCCCTGCTGTCATCACTAGTCAATCAATTTCATCAGGCCCTGGGGGTTAGCTAGCGGTTGGTATCGATTTGTTAAAGGTAATATAGTGTTCACGTTTCTAGCTTGGGGGGGCTTAACCGGCTTAAATGGCAACTGCCAATCGTGGTTCGCTAGGAGTTGTTTAAGAGGATAAAAAGACTGTAGGGAGACTGTTCTAATTTTGGATTTGGTGCCATTCTTATATTGGCAACCTACTATAGCTTTAGCTTGCGCAGGGTGACTAAAATTAACAATTATACAGTCCCCCTCAACGTTTTTCCTAGTCCCATGGCCAATCCATCCCACTCTTCTGGCCATAATGATATCAGAAGAGATATTAGGGCCGTTGATCACATTATTGTTGCACCAATGAGTGGTCTTATGGATAAGGTCCAACGAAGTTTCCTTGGTTCCCAGTGTAAGCGGTGGGACCCCCAGTAGCACAAGGGGGTGGCGTCCCGCTGGGTTGAGTCATTTCTCGAGGAACATACTCAGTCAGTGCGTCTCTCCCAGTTCTCTGCACCTAAAATGGCAACGACATGTGGAGTACCTCAGGGCTCCTCGTTGTCTCCTCACTTATTCAATCTTTACCTTCTTCCCTTACTTCACTCCCTGAAAAATAGGAAGGTATGCACGTATAATTATGCAGATGATCTGCAACTGGTGTTTTCTATCGATAACTCACCTGATTCGATATCTGAAGTCCAGGCAACGATGCTACACATCCGTGACTGGATGAATAACAACCAATTGAAATTAAATCCAGACAAAACAGAAGTGATTCTGATAGGTGGTCCCCTGAACCCCTGGAACGCACAGTTTTGGCCAAGTGAACTAGGCTCCCCACCCAACCCTTCTTCCTCAGCCAAAAGTCTGGGAGTGATCATCAATAGCGACCTCACCATGAAATCTCAGATAGGAGCAGTAACTTCCATCTGTTTCTTTCAACTGAGGAAAATAAGGAAGATTAGGAGATTATTTACTCGGGAAGCCTTAATCCAGGTGGTCCTAGCCATGGTGATATTACACCTGGATTATGCCAATTCTCTATACTTTGGCATCCCGCTCTATCTCACCAAAAGACTGCAGATGGTACAGAACCAGGCAGCCAGGTTGATATCCCAACAACCCAGATGGGAACAAATCTCTCCCACTATGAAAGAGCTACATTGGCTTCCCATCCCATAAAGATGTGCATTCAAAGTTGGTTGCCTTATTTTCAAAACCCTGCATGGTGCTAGCCCAAAATTTATATCCAGACTTGTTCAGAAATATTTACCTGCACGTAGCTTACGCTCTGCCCACAAGAACCTTCTAACCATTCCGTCCTACAAACGGAAACGAATAGGTGGCTGCAGGTTTGCAGTATTGGCACCCAGCTTCTGGAACACTCTTCCTTTAGACATAAGAACCTGCACTGAATTCTCTAGATTCCGTAGGCTTCTTAAGACTTGGCTATTTACCCAAGCTTATAACTAGATTCTGCAGACAACTAAATATATGGGGTTCCAGCAATACCTTAAGTTCAGCGCCAAGAAACCAATCGGTGTATGTGTGCTTTATAAGAAACTTTAACATAACATAACATACTAGAGGCGCTGACTGGGGAGGGAGATCGAGTGTACATTTATTTTCAATCATGACCGTTTTATGGTGGGATGGGGTGTGTGTAGGGAGTGGACCCTCATTAACAGTATTCTGCCCATCCCTAAGGGCCGCCTGGGGAACCTGTGCTTCCCGATGTGGCATCTGAGATACAGTGACCCCCCCCCCCTGAATTGTGGTTGGTCTCAGAATTACTAAAATGAGACACACCCAGTGAGGCCTGACTACTGGTCGCCCGGTGAGAATGGGAGTTATTCGCCTGGGGGACATGGGCTGAGCCACTAGGAGCCTGACAGGAGCCCCCCCTCCCTCCAACTCCTATATCATGCTCTGGGGGACAGTTATTATGTATGGAGGCAAGAGAGTTAAATTTTAACTCAATGCCTTCCAACTTAGAAATTACAGGTATTAACAAGGCTCTGGTCATAGTCTCTAGCCTTTCAAAGAGGATGTCCAGCAGCAGATCCAGATTAAACTCAGCTGGTGGCGGGGTTACTTTTGTCCGTGGTGACTTTCTCATGGCTCTGCTTCCACCGGATCATTTTCTCTTAGTTGGGGGGCCATCCAGATCAACCCTTGCTGTTAAGGTAGCTGTGGCAGTACAGATAGGTGGGTCCATATCACCCATCGAGCCTTCCAACAATGTGGGTGGAGGTATAGTGGGACACATTTCTCTTGAGGAGACCCCAATTTCCTCCTGTGTTAGACCATGTCCAATAGTACCCAGTGCTAGTTTCTCAGTCTCCATGGATAACCTTTTGTCAGTCAGAGCAATCTCCTTCGTTATAACGTTAGTCGCTCTGGTTAAAAAGGAGTCTATCGTCCCAACTGGCCCTACGACGTTTGTCCCTGGAGGGCCCCCAGCAGCTAATTTCCTTTTGCCCATCGCTAGCTAGTCAAAAATCGCTTTGCCTTAAATAAACCCACAGTAAACTTGCAAACCAGGATTTGCACACTCAACTTCAAGAATAGGGAAAACAGGAAGAACCTCTTTGACTTCTTTGACTTGGTCTTAGGTCCTAGGGACTAAAAATGACATTAAAGGGGGACACAGTCAACAAACACCAAGGAATAAGAGTCATGCAAGTACCTTGTTCCCGCCCTTGGGGGCTTTAGACCAACGAACTGTGTACTGGGATAACAGGGACCTGGCGACAAGGATCCTGGAGAGATAAGCCAAGAGACCTGGCCCAGCCCGGCCTCTTCCGGTCTCGGACGGGCAGAGACGGGCCCGCCCATTGCCCGGGCGTGGCCCGGGTACGCCCGCTCGCATCCAGCGCTGCGGGAGCCGCGAGTGCCTTTTAAGCGCCTTCGGGTGCGAAGAGTGCAGCGTTGTTGGCGCCTCCCAGCGCGACGGGATTGTGGGGCTTGCAGTCCCCCTTGGTCAGGCCAAAGTGCTGGTGTTTGGTGTTTGGCGGCTCCCGCGCTGCGGGAGCCGCGAGTGCCTTTTAAGTGCCTCTGGGCGTGAAGAGTGCAGCGTTGTTGGCGCCTCCCAGCGTGACGGGATTATGGGGCTTGCAGTCCCCCTTGGTCAGGCCAAAGTGCTGGTGTTTGGTGGCTCCCGCGCTGCGGGAGCCGCGAGTGCCTTTTAAGCGCCTCCGGGCGCGAAGATTGCAGCGTTATTGGCGCCTCCAGCACGACGGGATTGTGGGGCTTGCAGTCCCATTTGGTCAGGCCGAAGTGCTGTTGTTTGGCGTTCACGCTTCATAAATGGTACAAACGGTTTTACCCAACATAGATCTGATCCTCGTTACCCCCATTCACATACAGTTACCACTTATTCAGTTGGTAAATTATGTCAACAATGGTTGGAACATTCCACACTCTCCTCTGTGAAGCACCATCGTTCCCTTTTGTCAGGTGACATTGATCTGTCAAATTTTCTTTTAGGCCCGAAGTCTCCTCGCATTAAACGTTTTAGTTATGCAGCCTATAATGAATTTTGGAAGCTATCACAAATGGAAGCAGCAGTACACTTACGCCAATTGGATCAAGATAATTTGGAAAAAGTTCTTGCAGTTACACACTGTCTTCTCGTATATATACCTTAGATAATATTGTATCGTCCGATATTGTTCAAAATGAGGTATCTACTTTGTATCATGGTCAGAATCAATTACGTTCTGTTATGCAATTTGGATGGACGTTACAAACACTTAAAAATGGGAGGGTACCATGGGATTACCTGAATGCTTCCGCACTGTTTCTACCGTTTAATTTGACGGATAAACAAAAATTAATGTCTATGAAAGACGCAACGTACACTATGTTACACATTGAGAAACTAGAACAGTTACCCTTTACAGTAGCAGAAACGGATTCCACAGTATGATTAATACATGGAGTTATTTCATTACCCATGCCACTCTTCCAGTTTACGGCTTGCATGAGACACTATCCTGTGGGTAGATACGAACCGCTTGGGAGCAGTTCTATACATGAACTGTGGCCCTTGCCATTTGCATTCCATTGTCAGCATGCAAATAAGGAAGTTTTCCTTACAGGGGAGGATTGTGACTCTACGGTAGGCTAGTCCCTTATGTGTAAACATGTACAACTTCAGGGCGTCTGCATCGTTTCAGTGCCTAATTTGGCTTGTTTTTTAAAAGGGACCCCGGTTCCTGCTATTATTCCTACTCTCACTTTGCTTTCTAATGGCAGATATCTCCTTCTTAATAATCAGAACTGCTGCAGCTTACGGGCCGGCATCCCGTACATAGTAACAGTTTCACAATGAGTTACTTGTTGCAGCTACGTCCTGTTCCCCCCCACATGGGAGTGTAGATAGTCCGCTGTGGCCTTCCAATCCGACTTTGAAATCAGATTTCAATAAGCTAAGCAGGCTCAAAGCACTATTGTTTCATCAAACCGTGGTGGCTCTCACATCGGCTCGTGAGACCTTCGAATTGCAGGTGGCGAGAACATCTAGCGAAATTCAGTCATTGCTAAACAAAAATCTCCCCCCTACATTTTGGGGAATTAATTCACCAAATCTTTAAGGTGTCTGAAATGGCGGGCCTGGCCCACTTTTTTAAAGTTGTGGAATCCGGCCCTGTGACTTCGTTTCGGATTTTTTGGGATCAATCCCTGCTTTTTATTCATTCAATTTTTTACAGCGTATTCGGAGGGTTTCCCCTGCTGCTCCTCCGGGTTTGTGGCATTCTTGTACTTCTATTGGTGTTCCGCAGTGGCTGCTTGATCTGTGGTTCTGCCAAGCCTGGACCAGTTGCAGCTGTACCGTGATCAGATGCGGCAGCTTTTTGGTTTGATGCCATTGGAAGCTCTTGATATCGACTATTGGCTAACGTTCCATTATGCTTATTTTACATGTGTGCAACCTGTGTTCTACTGCATCCGGTGCCCTTTTCAATGGGCCCTGGACGTCTGCCTGTCTACTACGTCACACGCTGCCCTGGATTTTGAACTGTTGATGGGTCAATTGATGTCCCATAACAAGGACTGTTGCGTGAGTATGCGGCTTGTGTGGGACACTTCACTGGGACCGGCGGCCGAAGCGAGTACTTGTGCCCGTGCACAGCGCCTCTTGGATCCGAGTTTCATCGAAGTCGACACAAGTTGCCCTGGAATGCTCCTGACGACCTCAGGATATGAGGAGCATGTCTGCTCATTTGAGTTGCTAAATTGGATAGCATCCCTATTCACTATAGAAGGTTCTGACTCCTTATTTGGAGCTGATGGCATTCCACTTCTCACGCAAAGTTTTTGGCCCGGATGATACGCTGTAATTCGATATGTTTTTGCATACAAATTTATGTCTACTGTATTTTACATTTGATCAAGGTCTGGCCTTGGTCTTTGGTTACAATTTTGACCTTTGGATTAGACGCTTTGGCTCTGCTTACCTGTGACTTCTGTATTAGTCCAGGGCTAACGTCCTGACCAAAGGGAGGGTGTCACATGGCCCATGGGGACATTGTCATCTTCGCCTAAGTTAGCATGAGCACGCTATAGATTGTTCGCTGCTTTGCGCACGTTACTACACACGTTTATTTTGCATATGCCTCTTTTGATACTTTCACACAAGAACCTACAGTTGTTTTCACTCTGTCAGGAGGTCACGAACGGACTGGGGGATGCGGGACGAACACTCCCCTCCTTTGTAAATCTGAAGTCCTGATGCTTCACACACAGGCTCCGGGGTGTCCCTTTAACAGCATACACGATCTCCGGGAGGAGGAGCGCCGTGTCTCAACGTCATCCAGAATCACCCTATCAGAGGACACCGGGAGGAAGAAAGAGGAAGAGGACGTCCTATCCGGGAGGAAGGCGACCGAGAGGACGGAAGTGGCTGGAGAAACGGAGGAGACGCGAGCTGAGGACTCGACTCGTCGAGGGTGTACCGGGAGGATCACCGAAGCAGACGTCCAGGTAGAGGAGAAGACGCCAGGAGGCCAACGAGGACACGTGCCGCCCCACCACTCTCCTGGAGGAGCGTGGCTGGACAAGGTACGGCGGAGTATACGGGGGTTCTCGGGGCACTGGGTGGGAAAGGGAGGTACTTAGAGGGAGGACACCTTTTAGCGGGGCTGCACGAGGTGGCGGTACGCGGTGTTCCCTCACAAAACCCCTCCCGAATACGAGATTTAATACTGGCCAAACCACTGACCCGTGGTATTCTTTGCTTTTGTTTTTCCTATGGTATCCCTGCTCCACGAGGACGACAGCATCTCCTGTCTATGGCTGGACCCTTCATTACTGCTCACAGAACCGTGACCGGACTGCCCTATAATCCCCTATTTACCTGTAAACCGGAATAAACCTAACTCTCACTGAGACTATCCTTGTGTACTGGTCCTCTTTGGTGCTCGTATGTGACCTAGCCCTGGTGAAACCCTGACACACTCTTTGCAGGTTGCTGGGATTTAGTCTGTACATTGTGAACAAGGTCGAACAACAATGCCCCTTGTTATTATGTTCTGGTCCTGCCCTAGCACCTTGACAAAACATAAAAATGCAGCCGTTGTTTGGGAATACGTACTTTGGTCTTATTGGAATACACAGATAGGTAGCGGGCACTTGGAGAGGGACCTTTCCAGGGAGAACAGCATGACAGCACCTATGATGTAGATCTACCATCTATAGACTGAGGTACGGGGTCTGCATATAACGCCCAGAGATCTTCTAATATATAATCATCTTGCTTCTATACAAGGGGAGGGAGGTTAAGCTACGCTTACATTCACTATGACAGCTCCTTTTATGATTTACGGACTACTTGCTATGCTGACTGTATTTGTGGTATGTATTTTTCTGCTTATTGTGGCACGCATACTGCATACTAGAGCACGTTCGTTAAAATAAATATTTTAAACTTGTTTGTGTCTCTGTCAGACCTTATTGTGGACGAGTACAAGAGTATGAGTGAAAGGGTGTGATTCCTGAGAGTCGGGAATGTTGTGTTCTGGGGTGTCTAATCAATTGTTCCTCTGTGAGTGAGTAGGAGGGCAAGTGAGACACTATAGCTAGTCAGTTCCGGGCTCATGGGTACTAAGGTGGTAGGATAACTCAGTCCCTACATACAAAGGTCCAATAAGCCCACGCATAGTTCTGTGCTTGTGCCTCCATTCTTCTTCAGTGGCATAACTATTTTCTGCGAGTTATGGTTCGAATGCAGAACAAATCTACTTTGCCAAACATATGGTTTTAAATTCTCCACTGGCAGGACCACATCAACATTGTTTTTTTTTCAATTACAGAATACTAATGTTCTAGAGCCTTCAAAGTATGCAATACAAAAGCTATTGGTTATTCTTTAACAGTTTTGTGATGGGAGAACACTGCCCTAACCCACAAATGCGTGCATCATCTGGACCATATAGTGTATTTCCAGGGCAAAATGAACTGAGAATTTGAGCATAAATTAATTTCTTCATAACATTGAAAGACCTGTCCTGCATAACTCAATAAAAAATATTTCATGCTCTATTTCAATAATTTGTCTCTTTGATAGTTGCACAGACCTTAACAAACTTGTTATAAAATTCACTCATGCCCATGAACGGCATGAGTTGTTCTTCAATCTTTGATGCTGATCATTTTCATTAACCTTCAACAATACTGGCCTTTTACGAAACCACATGACCCAAGTACGCGGTTTCTCGCGCAGCCAATATGCACTTGTCATGTTTCAGCTTCAAACCATTTGTTTGAGAACCCTCAACAAATCATTTAACTTTTGCACATGATTATCATGTTTCTTGCCAAAGACGAATATGTCATCCCTCAAGTCCAGCACCCTCAAGCCCTCTCAATTTCTCTCCCATCAAATGGTGAAACCCTACAGCAGGAGCCAAACCAAAAGGTAATTGTCAAAATTAGAAAATCCTATCAGGTGTGACAAAAGTTGTAAGATTTCTGAATTCCTTTGTCAATGCCACTACATAGTATGTGGAAAGCAGATCCAATTTTGAGAAAACCATGGTTCAGTTCAGGGTGCCAACCATTTAGTTGATTTTGTAAAGGGGATGTCCATTAACCCAAATAGTCCTGTTAACATTTCCAAGTTGAATATGTATCCTGATCTCAGTGTTGCATTTGTGCATAACCACAACTGGGAATAACCACAATGATGATTCCATTGACTCGGGAAACAACCTTCACAACGCATGCATTACATCGCATGCCATTAGATCGCGGTTTTTACAACGCAAGTCGTTACAACGACTTGCGCTGGAGGGCGCTATAGGACAAGGGATAGTTTAATTTACTATCCAACACCTTCCCTACTGTACGTAGGCTGGAGTTGGAATAGTAAATTAAACTACTCCTAAGTCCAGCGCCCTCCAACGAAAGTCGTTGTAACGACTTGCGTTGGAAAAACCGCGATCTAATGGCATGCGATTTGAATGCATGCGTTGTATCGTCATACATTCCATTGACTCTATCATACCTTATTCGCACATTGCTTTAAGCAAATCCCTTAACTCAATCCTCACACTCAATAATCCACACTTCAAGTAATGCTTAACTGATACACAGTTTTCCAAACAACTCATCTAACTTATCTTAAAATATGACGGCATCCTGTTCCATCACTTCTTCCACAAGTTTCACACCAATCCTCTCATCAATCTCCAAATTATTTTTATCATCCAACACTACTAGCACCTTCTGTGTGTATCCTAACCTCAGCGGAATTCCTAAGCAAGCCCGGGGATGCCAACCAACGATATCAGGACCTACTTTTGAAACATGCACTTTGCCCTACACATTCCATTCTTTCCATCAAATAAATTCTAACAAAGTCTCAAAAGACCCTTCCAAATCAATGTTTAGCCCTCCATAATAGCCTGAGCTGATAACAGGTGGTAATAAATGTTGGGTCAAACCTTTTTTCCTTCATAGTCTTCATTGAGATAATGGCCACCCCTGAATGATTACTAATGGTACTACTGCATACCAGAACACTCAACATTAATCCCTTCAGAGTTTTAGACACCTAAAGTCTTCCTGGATCATGTTTGCTTTACTATTCTTTGCCCAGCCTTACATGCACTGGCAAAATGTCCAAGCATTCTACAACTGCACTCTTTGCTAACCGCGGATGTGGCTGAATGTTGACTGGAAAGGAGAAGTTGGGAATATAAGATAAATGAGAAGCAAGAGTGTTAACAGTGGTGGGGAGAGAATGTAAAGTTGAATTATATTTAACTGTTTCAGGACTAGGAATAAAGCTAAAGGAAAAACATGCAAGGATCCTAGTTTCCAACCCTCTTTTAAAAACAGAAGAGGGCAAGCTTGGAGGTTATCGAGAACGGGAAGATGGAAGCTAATATGATAACTAGTTGAGACGGGACTTCCAGGGTAATAATAGCAAAGCTGCAATATAAGGTCTAACAAGGCAATGCCTGGCAACATCTCCTAATTGTTTCAGCTTTCCCGCTTACGCTCAGTTCGTCACCTGTCATTGTTTTCCCACACTTTATTATTTTCACTCCTTCTTGGTTCCCTGAGTCCCTCTATAGAAGCCTTTTAATAAATAAATAAATAAGCACAAGTATGCGGTAAAGTTCAAAGTAGGACTTTTATGGTTATGCATTTGCATGAGGACAGCCTCCATAGGAGACTGACCTAAAGTACAATGATTCACGTGGGTCTTTATAAGTTTGCTACATCTTGTATAAATAGCAACCAATCGGGCATCACCCTGCGTTGGGACTTTGCAAACATTATCCAATCATTAAACAACAACAGGCATTTAGATATATTTGGATATTGGCTTATTAAATGCTCTGCAACCAAAGCAAAGCAGCAGTATACTCATGGTTTCAGGACGTCCATTATTTTTGATGGCCTTGTGGTAACTGCAAGCTCAGCACAAGTCATCAGACCTTCAGACATTCTGCAAGCTTCTTATTAAGTGTCACAAAATGGAATCTGAAATTAGATGGCTTCCTCACCCCGTTTCTCTGATGTCTTATTTTTCCTTCTTACCCTTCCCCCTCCTTGATTATATACATAGTCATTCTTACCTGCATTCCTTAGGCTCATGAACAACTGCTGGCTCTATGCGGCCTTATTTCATCTAGATTGTGCAACATGACTCTCCTCTGCACATAAAGCTCTAGGCCAGTATCCTGGTAAGGCTCAGGCCTGTCATGGCAATCCTGCACCAAGTGAGAGGTAAGCCTTATTTAAGTGTTGTGCATTGTTGGACTTTGGTGCCTTCTTTTCAATTTTTTTTACAGGATTTTTATTTCTCCGTATCATGTCAAGGTTACTGAGCAGTCCTTTTGAGACTATCCTGGCTGCTGTAGCCTCATTCCGGACCAGTGCCTCTGGTGTCTTATCCCTTCCCCCAGTTTTAGCCCAGGTTCCGAATTGAAGCATTCACAAATTGTACTTCAGTTGGAACAGGTGGGCACTTGGAACTGATAGCTGTAATCCGTTTGGGAATCCTCATATACCCTCAAATCGTTACAATCTGTTGAAAAATACCAATTTAATCCTGCTTGGAAACTAAGATTGCAGTACCTGGGCCTTTTGTACCGGATGGGATAAATGTGGGGGTTTGAAATTGTGATGGTATGACCCACTGCCTTTAACATAAGAATAATGAAATAAAACAGTATAGCAAAACTAGGGATGGGCAACCTTTGTTTGTCCTGTGCTTTTATTTACCTGCAGGCTTGAGCATGCTTGTTTTACATAGCTTTATTTGCAAGTCAGCAGGGGAAAAGTAACCATATAGCTCACCACACACTGGGCTAGGTTTAAATTGATGGGAAACAACCTTTACTTGTACTGAAAACGTGAATTATTTACTGGAATTTCTTGTAAAAGTTTTAGTTGAACATGGCAAAATAATAGTCACAAACAATTTGCTCCCAAGCAATTTGCTCACATAAATGACAGATGTTGCCGACATTTAAATAAGAATGAGTGCATTTCCTATTTGTGTAACTCTTGCATTTTTTGATTTAGAATACTTTGTGAATCAGCCCTATTGACTTATTTTGCTAACCTGGGCAAAAGCAAATTTGTACCTGGAGTATTTTGCTCCAGTTCTCGATTTTTTGTGAATCAGCCACCAATAAATTCCCTTAGAAGGCAATGCTAGGCAGTTGCCTTACGTGGCTCAAGTGGCGGTACCAGACACCAGTAAATATTACCCCTGTTTCTACTACACTGGTCAGCAGCATTTTACTTTGCCTGAGGAACAAGAACTCCTGCTCAGGGGCAGCGGAGGAGTGTTTCAGGGAGTGCGAAAAATGACTAAGGGCAAGATCCTAAATGGGCTACTCAAACAGAGTGCAAAATGCACACTCCCAAATCTGCGATTGCGTGAGGGCTGCAAATTAGTGGGTGTGCGGTTCTCTCCAAAGTATGCGAGAATGTGGCATGATACACTAATAGTGTTTAATTCACCTTTCTAACATATTCAAACAGTGCAAGTACATTAGTCGCTCCCACAATTTGCTCATGGTTTCACCAGCCACAAATCGTGGGTGCAAACACCCATGAGTTGCACAGCCAGCATAATCCCATTTTCAATTAATCCGGGTTGGTGAAGCGCAGCTACTCACCCCAAAGGGTCTCAAGGCGCATTCTGAATGCAATCAGGAGTTTGTGCAAGGTTAGGATTTTATTTCAAGATTTTTTTTCAAACCTTGATGCCAGATGTTGCTTTTAGATCTTAGAGAGTATGCTACACTATACTTTCTGATTTCATCATACAAGGATAAGACATTTGATTCTCTTTCTTCAGATACGTTAAAAATCACCATGATTCCATGGGAGGAATGAAAGGCCATCTCATTCAAGTATGCCAGCTAGTTGAGGAAGCAAGTGATTACTGTAATGGTAATAAACAAATCTTGATAAAGATGAAACTGTTCTTTCACAAAAGTACTTTTACATTTTTCCTGTAACCTATTCATTTAATTATTTTTAGTCACCGATCTCTTGCAGCACCTCGTGCGCTTTAAAATATGCAAATCACACATTTAGAAATGGTTCCCTGCTAAATTAGACAGTTGTTTTTATTGCTTGATTTATTGAAGGAACTGTGCAGTTGGTGACCGCAAATCTAAAGACTGGGTCGAATTATTTGCAACTCACAAGGCCCTGACCCCTTTTACCAAAAGTACTGTTTGCCAAAACAGAGCGCTATCTTCTACTGGCAGGATTGTAGGGAATATATGATGTTACAATGCATACCATTACAACGCATACTTTTACAAAGCAGACTTTACAACGCACCTACATTACAACGCATAATTTTACAACGTAAACTATTACAACACAGGTCCATAGGGATACATTAAAAGTACCATTATAACACATAACATTACCACGCAAATCAATACAACGCATGCTATTACAACGCATATTACGGAATCTATGTAGAACGGGTTTTAATGCTCCCTAAAAAAACCTGTAAAAATTAATTAAATAAATAAATATTGATATATCGCAAACATAAAAAATACAAAACATTTCGGGATGTAAATTAAAAGAAGTACATTAAGACAATTTTAGTAAAAACACTGCATGGTCAATGGCAAAACCAACGTGAGTATTCCAATGCAAAACAAACTGCTTTCTTTCCTCTATTCCCACTGTAACTGTACAGCTAAGGTCTACACAATCATAAAATGGCTGCCATTCTAACAAGCATTGGCATAGCCAATAGGTTTCGCTTTTGGGACCTTATAAGTATTTAGTTTTGCAGCACAATATCCTTGGTGCAACAACATCAGCTGTTGCATGGCTAAACCTTGTACCTTATAAGTGTTTAGCCATGCAACAGTTGATGTTGTTGCACCAAGGATATTGTGCTGAAGTTATCCAGCACAATAACCTTGGTGCAACAACATCAAGTGTTGCATGGCTAAACACTTATAAGGTCCCAAAGGCGAGACCTATTGGCTATGCCAATGCTTGTTTATATAGGGCGGCCTCGACCCGAAGGTATCAGAGCGCTTTACATGAGCACCAGTTGCGTTACAGATGAACACATTTATTTTGCTAGGCACAGGAGATTAAGTGATGTGCCCAGAATCACAGGATGTTGAGTGTCCCTGCCGAGACACGAACCTAGTTCCCCAGCTTCAAGGTCGGCCGCTCTAGCCGTTAGGCCACATGACAACTCTCTTTTATGTAGAAAGACATAAAATTCTATCAGTATTGCATTTCATTAAGGGGTGATGGCACGGACGTAGTGCTGGTTTGTGGTTTTATAGAGCTTTTAAAAAGAAGGAAATACAGGATTAAAGCGAGCATGTACTGTAGTCATATATGATTTTCAGAGATCTCACGTTGCTCCAAGTGTAAATAGTTTATTCAGACATAACTGGTATGTGGGTGGTGCGAATACATTCTCATTGCAGATGTGTGCTATAGAAATTCTATAACACGATATAACACAACATAAGATTAACGCCACATAAGAACACCTCTCTGAGCCTGGCTACGGACACAGGACAGATTTACCACTCAAATCATTCAGTATCTCCATCCTGTCTCCTCTGCCAGTCCCATGTTCTGTATTCACTGGCCTTCTCATTCCCTTTTTCTGCTTAGAGTCACAGTTTCAATACATTGACTTTTAAAGGGGGAGAAGGGAATCAGCTTTTGGGAAAATATCAAGTAAAGTATATCCACCTTCCGACAACAGTTTTGTTGTTGCAACAAACAAAAAGGTGATTGAAGGAGTGCTTGGATTAATTTCAGCCATTTGGATCGCTCAGGGTTGCTCTCCAGGCTATCATTTTTCACCCACTATGCCACTATGGATGGTACCTGTATGTGAATCAGTCTTGGTCCTGTTTCACTAGAAACATCCAGTGCGAACCTCTGAGGCCTAAGTAGGCATGGGTAGTTATTTTTTTGCGTTAATTTACGCTGTGTGGTATATTTTGTGTTGCTCTGTTGGTTTTGTATTTCTCTCTAGTTTGTTTTTTGTTGCTCCTTGTGTGGGTCTGTTCTTGTTACTTAGTGAAGTCTGGTAGTTTTTATATTGCTCTAAGAGCGTCTTTACTTTTACATTGCTCTATATTTGTTTTTGTTGCTTTTTATTGAGGGTGATTTTTGTGTTGATCGTTATTTTTGTGTAGTTTTCTGTTGGCAATAGGTCTTGCATTACTGAAAATTAGAGCTATTGGTGTTGCATTATTATTTGCAACGCCAAAAGCTCAAACTTTTACTAATGCGAGACCTATTGCATTGCAAATGCTTGTTTCCTTTTAGAAGGGGAAGGATTGCTTGCAAGAAAGTTCTAGTGCAGAATCTTCCCAAATCTCTTTACTGTAATTCCGTTTTTTTGTAGGAAGGTTGAATCAGTTGTGATTTTAAACTTAGCGCTTCGAAGCCTAGAATCCTCGAACGTTTTGTTTTTGAAAGAAGGTGTGTCAAATGATGCCATGAAGGGGTCCCGGGGTGGCACGTGTCGTCGTACAAGTCACCAGAAACACACGAGATAAACCCATGATTTAGTCCCCATTTCTCGACTGCAAGGTAGTTGCTTAAACATTTACAACGGCTAATGCAATTTCAGTTATAGAGCGCACTAATTTGAACACGTGAAAAAAGCAAAGATTTTACAATGACATGATTATTAGATCAGGATACATTTCTCAGGTATGCCACGTCAGGTGTCCTTTAATCAAATAAATGTAAGCTTTTGAGGTGAGTAGGAGAGACACTATGCCGTCGGGAAAAAAAAACACATGAAACCCACTGGATTTTCCGTTTCTCGTGGCTAAGGGAAGCAGGTCAGGTCAGTATTTTCTCTTTTTCCGTGGCATCTGCAGTCATCTTAGACGACGGACTCTTTCCACAGTCATAAGCAAATCATAATGGGAAGCCTCTCGCGCCTTCTCATCAGCAATCCAGGCAGTTGGAACATGTAATAATACCACGGAGAGCCAGTCTGCCTGGGACAAGTTTTAAAACGAGACGTGCTCTGTGGTGGGGGAGGGGGAGGGGCGAGCAAGACAGAGAGGCAGAGCGAGGTGTGTGGGGCACGTCATTAGTGACAGAGGGCAGGCTCTGCTTTCGGCAGCGTCAGAGAGGAGCGGGGCGAGCGAGCGTGGCAGCCTGCTGAGCTGACCACACGCTCGTGCACAATGGCCATGTGTGTTCAATTATCGCGCCGCGTCTGGGCACGATAATTGGAAACAGATGCCGGCCGTGCGGGTAACCGCAGGGAAAAGGCCATTGTGCACGAGCGTGTGGTCAGCTTTTTGAAGTCCATTACATAAAGTCTTGCAGAGCAGCGCTTGCGTGCTACTCTAGGCTCGACCTAAAAAGGAACGTAAAGACCCACATTTTACACACTACATAATAAATATACATTGTCAGGTTCTAAATTTCGTGGAAAAATCCATTTCAAAACGTATTTTCTTTCAAAAAATCGCTAACCCCTAAAAAAACGTATACATTTGGCCAACTACCATTTTGTGCTCAGTGGTACACTGACTTCCCTGGTGACCACACGCTGCTGGAGTAGGAAGAGACAGGCTGACAGTTTGATTTCCAAACACTGCCATCTATCGACAGACGTAAGTGAAAGTTTAACACAAAAGACATTTAATTTGAACAGAAATAATCCCCAAAACCTAAAACTAATTTTATTTGTAAAATTTATTCACAGATTTTAGACAAAAACACACAGCATTCAAATTTGAATAAATTACCTGAAGAGAAACCTCTGTAAGTTTATGCTAAACTATTTTTCCCCACAAAAAAACACATTTAAAAATAAAAATAAAAATAATTACCTCAGGGAAGGTGCTGGTCAGTGTTGCGGGGTAAAAATAGTATTCTATGTCTGCCGGGTGCTTGACTAAGAGAAGGTGCTGGTCAGTGGTGGGGGCAAAATTACTATTCTAACTCCACCAGTTGCTTGCCTCAGGGAAGGTGCTGGCCAGTGGCGGGGGCATAATTACTATTCTAACTCCACTGGGTGCTTGCCTAAGGGAAGGTGGTGGTCAGTGGTGGGGGGGGGCAAATTTACTATTCTAAGTCCACTGAGTGCTTGCCTCAGGGAAGGTGCTGGACAGTGGTGTGGGCAAAATTACTAATCTTACTCCACGGGGTGCTTGCCTCATGGAAGGCGCTGGTCAGTGGTAGGGGCAAAATTACTATTCTAACTCCACCGGGTGCTTGCCTCAGGGAAGGTGCTGGGCAGTTGCTGATTTTTTAAATGTAATGCATTTACAGTGGAACATAAGTCGTTATACTTTTTTTTCCACAGGACTAGTATAATAGACATCCAAAAATTGCAAACAAAACCATCATCTGGACTCTAAACCATAATCACCAGCATGTTCAACAAGCAAAAGACCTTGAGAGGTAAAATGCCCAAAAAAGATCACATACAACAATGAGTTAAAAAAAAGTCACATTTTACAAAAAATGGCTGCTCTTTACATAACAATTATTTTGAACACCTCAGTTAATGTCAACTTTTCCATTCAGGCCTTGCCAACAACATCCAGATAAGAGAAAACCAAGTCAGTCATATAACTTGGAGAAAATCCTAGACAACCAAAAGGACAAGCAATTAGACAAAGGAACCTAAATAAGGTGAAGCCAAATTCATAAACTATTGAAAATACCTGTCCTCTAATTCACAGGCGGTAACTTCAAACCACAGCACAAAATCATAGTTGGCAAAATCGGACTCCAGCAATAGAATAAACAACATGTTCTTAGAAGAGTCATTAGGCAGGCAAAGAAATAATAACCAGATTTTATTTTTTACGGGTTGTAAACAATAAACATTTTTAATTTACTCTAACACATAATCACTTTTTGACTTTTTTTTTCCAGAAAAAAATCAATAGGGCAACTGGAAGACAGGCATCATACATCAAGTCCAACAGAGGCATACTTAGGGATGTATATAACAACCAACCCCAGAACCAGCTAAGAGTGTAATCTACTGCCCTCGCTGCAACGACTAAAACAAGATGTGGGGAGCTGGAAGGCTCTCCCCTTATCGCTACTGGGAAGAGACGCTCTATTTAAAATGATGTCACTGCCGCGCTTCCTTTATGCCCTGCAGAATTTCTCTAACCCAGTTCCGACGGCATACTTTAAAACCGTAGAGAGTGCACAGAGAGAATTACTTTGGGAGGGACATCCCCGCATATCACTTCCAAAATTGGTTAGGGGGTGGTACGATGGGGAATAGAGATCCCAGATATTAAAAAATACTATTGGCCAGCCCACCTGACTGCCATCAACCAATGCACGTATCGACACTGGGATGACCCAGGCTATAGGATGGACAAATGCCTTCTACCGGGTGGGAACTATACTATAGCACTCTATTCCAAACCCACAAAATTCCATCTGACTGGACCCACTAGACACTCAGTGCACACCGCCACTAGGAGTATGGGCTGGGGGCAAAGGATTACACAGGTCACTCCCTTGTGGGATTCAGAACAACTGGGTACCCTACGAAAGACGAAGGGTTTTGATAAGTGGGATATAATTGGGATTTCCAGGGTTGGGGACCTCTGGAGGGGGGGAGAGGTTGTTTCATTCTCCACCCTTCAACAAGAACACGAGATGGCAGACACAGAGCGTTTTCGATATCTACAGATACGACACGCCCTGATGACGCAGATACCGACAGGGGAGTCCCCCCCCCCCCCGGAGGCCTTGCCACTGGAAGATAGGCTCCTAGATGGATATATGCAAACAAAAGCAATATCCATAACCTACAAAAAACTAATCAACCATGCTCTAGACCCCTTAGCAAAACTCCGCAGGTTCTGGGAGGGGGACGTCTCAGAATTGGACGAAGATGAATGGCAGGAGGCACTGGCCTCTCCCAGAGAGCTGGCGATCTCCGCTAGACTAAGACTGATTTAAATAAAAATATTCCACAGGATATATGTGACAGGACCGATGCTGGTCAAGATGGGCAGTAGGGAAGATCCGGGTTGCAGGCGACAATGTGGTCAAGAGGGTACATTTCTACATATACTGTGGGAGTGCATACATATTGATCAGTACTGGAGGGGAATACACCTTAGTATGAAGGAAGTCCTTGGGGTGCGAATAGATCTTGACATCAAAAGATGCCTGTTGAATATTTGGGAACCCAGACCTGAACAGTAAAGAAAGAACATGGGTGACATTGGGCCTGATGGTCGCCAAGCGAAATGTTGCCAGAATGTGGGGCGCAAGGGCGGCGCCAACAGTAGATGCCTGGAAAACATATATGGACTGGTGCATGATGAGGGAAAAAACTGTATATGTGGCCAGAGGCTGCCCGAAAAAGTGGTCACAAATATGGGGCAAATGGAATGAGTATAGGGGTAACATTTGTGTTCCACCCTCTATTCTCTCCCCTCCTATCTCACCTATGGTATAGAAAACGCAGTACTGAACTGTCAGTTATTGTTGCATATAATCAAATTCATCAATGTATGTATATGCTACGAAAAACAAATCATTTCACTTCTTATTGCTATGATGTAAATGTTGCACCATTGTCATTAATAAAAAGATTTAAAAAAAAAATTTAAAAAAAAGTCCAACAGAGGAAATCGAGAACAATGGCTAGCTTTATTGTAAGGAGAGATTAAATGAGCCCAGGAATCATTGGAGGTGTGTGCAATATTACTCGTTCCATTGCACAGGCAGTTCGGTTACTCTTGGTGAAACTGTTGAAAGGACCACAGAGAATAACCTGCCTCTGCCTCTGCAATGGAGATCGAGGTTAGAGAAAACATAAATCAAATAAAAGTACTTGCATCCACCTCCTACGAACCCTGTGGCACAGTTTTGAGGGAGGTATCCCAAGATATTCCTAGGCATGTAGCAAGTTGTATGCCCACAAGTCCTAACCTACGCAGAATTATCTGAAGAAAAAAACAGGCAAGTAACCCCCAATGTGTGACACCGCAAACATACTCTGATATTAACATTCTTCCTGAACTGACTGTAACCTTTACTAACATAACCTTTCTTTTGCATGACAACAAAAGCCCTCAGAAAAGGATACTAAGCTTTAGCACACCCCATAACCTTGTAAAATTGGAGACTAGTGATATTTGTATGATGGATGGTACCTTTAAATCCACACCTCATCCATTCACCCAAATTTACAAGATTCACGCCAACAATAATAACACTACAGTTTCTTTAGCATACAGTTTACTCCTTGATAAGCAAAGCTCAACATATACTGCAATTTTAACAGTGGTAAAATCTAAAACACAATAAAAGTCCTAATTGATTTTGAATTACGAATGATTAAAACCATAACCAAAATGTATCCCGATACCCAAATTCAAGGATGTTTTTATCACTTTTCACAGGCCTATTGGAGATTTTTTTTTTAAAACATCCTTAGTTGAGGATTACATTTCAGACAGTAATCTGCAGTTTGAGTTAAAGAAACCAACTGTTTTAGGTTTTGTACCTCCGGACAGTATGGATGAATACTGCACATCAATTACAGAATCTGAATATTTTACAACAAACGAAGACAAATTTGCACCATCACTAAATTACTTTGAGGACTCATGGATTGACCATCGTAGCAGGTTGGGTCGCAGGAGGAATCCAAGGTTTCCTGTGAAGTGGTGGAACTGATACACAACCTGCTTAGAGGGAGGTGCAAAGACGGATAACGACATAGAGGGATGGCACAACTCCTTCAACAAATCAATAGGAAAACCTCATCCAAACTTTTATTATTTCTTTGAAATTTTGAGGAAGGAGCAAAGTTTCCAAGTAATGAGAATAGCACAATCATTGACTGGCAGTCTGAACCCATGAATTTCCAAAAGAATAAAAGAAATGTCAGAGCGACTATTGGGACAAATTCAACAGTTTTTGTTGATGATGACTTCAGACTACCTAGACAATATTGTACACATACTACATTTCTAATTGACACTAACACCTATTCTATCTTACTTGCCTGTTTTGAAATTCCTTTAAAAAAATGAGATTGCCATTTTTAAAATTATTTTTCTAAATTAAAGTAATGTCGGGGTTCTTACCTGGAGTTGTCTTCTTTCTTCAACTCTTGGTGATTCGTAAACAACCACCCTTCACCAAGAGTCTTCTGCACTCCAATAATCCAACATTTTAAATCCCTAATCCATGAAGCAAACCATAACCCATTGTACACTATCAAAGGAGACACAGATTGGCATAGCCATATTTTCCAACAAAATCACTGCTGGACAATTTACTGGGTAATCTATAAAAAACGCAAAACCCCCCCCCAAAAAAATCACGAAAAAGTAGTGGTTTTTGGCAAAAAACGCAACAACAAATCCAACGTTGCAATCCACTGTCCATACGATTTAAATCCGTATTCTTGGAAACGGTTCACAAAATTCAAAAGACAAAAGTTCCTCATGTTCCAAAAATCTTGCTTAAACCAAAAATCCACAAAATAAATTCCAGAATGTCCACAAAATCCAATAGGCAATCCAAGGCATCCGTTCTGTCTAAACTTCCACATGCTCAGAGTGCCGTGAATATGGTATACTTTGTTTAAAAAAGCGCGTCGCAAACTATTTAAAAAAAAAATATACATTGCTTTTTTTTCGCTTTGGTTTAATAGAAATCCTAATCTTTCTTTAAACTTGTTTTTTTTTTTTACCAAAATTGTTTAAAAAAATGAGCAATCATCCCGTGAGCCTTCAACCGCTACCTGCATAGAAATTAAAATGGTGGTTAAAACATTCAAAACATACATCTTAGTACTGCCATGCATCTAACTACCTCCCTCCTCTCTCCTTACAATAAAGTATTCCACCCACAATTTTCTGTTTAATAAATTTAGTTTGTCTTACCTGACCACAGTTCTTCCTTGCTTTTCCACCTTGACCGCGACGCTCCACCAACTGTAGAAATAGATGCACAACCGCGTACATCAATTCTGAAAGGAAAAAAGGACAATTTCTCCCAATGACTTCAATAGAAAAGAATGGGAAAGCACTGTAAAGAAATGTTTAAAAATTATTACATTATTTTGATAAAGAATTTATTTTTAAAAAATAATATATACTTTAACCTATTTTCAGAAATTGTTTACATATTTTTTAACCCACTGTTATATATTTTTTTAATAAATATACCTTTTTATATTTATGTTTTATGTGTTCTACAAATTTATTTCAATCAATATAAATGTTGGTGAACTTGTAAATATGTGTGTAATTTTTACTGTTTATTTAAAAAAATAGTTTGAGTGTACTCCATGCTAACCAAATTTTATGTGCTTTCCTAATAATTTTTAAAAGTTTACAAATGAATACCCAGGTATTTAAGTTACTACCCAGGTAGTAATACACTCACCCACCCAACCCTCCTATTTCCCTAACATCCCATGCCAGAGGGTATCACACCCTCAAGAGTATTTGTATTAACTGTTTTTTAAATTATTATAATTAATATTAAAAATAATAATACATTAATATCTACGTACTAAAATTAATACCTGGGCATTAATACACTCCCACACCCAAAACCCCTATTTACCAACCATCCTGTGCGAGAGGGTATTACACCCTCATAAGTATTGCTGTTAATTGTTTTTAAATTATTAACATTAATATAAAAATTATAATAAATTAATACCAGGTATTAAAAACAATATCTGGGTATTAAATACACTCCCCACACAAAACCCCTATTTAGCTCACATCTCGTGCCAGAGGGTGGATGTTACACCCTCAAGAGTATTGATTTTATTTTTTCTTCACAATATTAAAATTAATATGAATACCAAGTATTAAAAGTTATACCTGGGTATTAATACACCCCCCAACCCAAAAAGCCTATTACCCACACATCCCATGCCATAGGGTGCATGTTACACCCTAATGAATAGTGAAGTAATTTTTTTATAATAAATTTAAATTAATCGTAAATTTAAAAATAAAAAAAATACCCCGATATTAAAATTTATACCTGGGTATTAATACACTCCCCCACCCAAAACCCCAATTTCCCACACATCCTATGCCAGAGAGTGTGTGTTACGCCCTCAAGAGTATTTTAAAAAATCATTTATTTTATTAATATTAAATCTTTAAATACATTACATTTAACAAAACTAAGAAAAAAATAACAAAAATAATCAAAAACATAACTTACCTATAAAACTTACCTAAAATTGCATTGTAATGATATGCGTTGTAATGCCTCCTGCATTGTAATAGCATGCGTTGTAATGTCATATGCGATGTAATGGCTACGTTGTAAAGGCATTACGATGTAATGCCTGAGTTATATCGTAGTTTCCCATTGTAGGCCATAGCATTGATAGGGGATAGGTGGTCCATAAAGGACAAACGCCAGATTTTAAGGCTAACCCCTGATTAGCTGAATGATTGCAATTTATCAATTATATCCCCTATGAATATCCTGAAACTCTGGCCTGGATCCTCATGGATCACTGCCAGGGGGCGGCTCCTCCATGTGGGGGGAGGAGCGTCGCCCCACTGCTTTCTCGCAGTGCGAGAAGCAGAAACATAAAATGGTATATTAAATACCATTTTATGTTTCTGCTTCTCGCACTGCGAGAAAGCAGAAGGCAGGGTTTGGTTAGGGGGAGGGGCGGATGGGTGGGCGTGTCTGCTGTAGGGCAGGGGAGCAGTGGCTTGCCCATTGTTCTGGGCGCTGACTGTTTGCAGGCAGCCTACATAGAGAAAATGGCCTCCCATAGACGCCTGTGGGGTCGGCATCCCAGCCAATCACAACGCTGTCAGTGCAGCGTTGTGATTGGCTTAGGGGAGGGAGGGAGGCTGCCTGCAGTTCCTTCCTGTTGTACAGAGGACGATGCAGACCGACGACGCGGGACGGGCCGGCAAAAGTAAGTTACCGTAACTTTTTTTTAAAATTAAACCTCCGCCCGCGCAACCCCCCCCCACGTGCGACCCCCTCCCCGCGTGCCTCCCCGCCCCCCACCCGCGAGTAATACAGGCCGCGACTGATCACTGCTAAATACCTCTTTTGGGTGGGACTGAAAAAGAGGCTCTGTCTCAGCTGATAAAGTGAAAGGTGGGAAAGACACACAGGAATAAGGACTGTATGTACAAGGCGATGAACAGCACAACGAGTGGTTCTATTTTGGGTGGAGCATCACCCCTATGTCCCCCCTGATAACTTAAAAGATTCTTTGTTCCCCCATTTCTACTATGAGCTTTCTCCTAATGAAGTTTCAGCGTAACTTTTTTCTTACTTTATAGGTATGGCATATCCTGGCTGATGAGGTGTGAAACCCCGAAACCAGTCCTAGGATGCTTGTTTCCAGTCCAGGGAGGACCTGGCCTGGCAGTTCGGGCTGGACTGTTCCCATTGGGCGCAGGGTCAAGACTGATTTGCATATTGCTGAGTTCAAACTGGAATGGCATGGTGAGCAAAAAACGACTGATTTAGGCTCAGATCTCTGTACTGGGGTGAATGTTTGACATTGTTCTGCATTCTGTCCATCAATTGTACTTTTGCATTTGTCACCCCGAGTGGGATGGGTATGCCTAGACGTGGATCCTGTGCTCTCCATGCCACTGGAGTCAAGCTATCCTGGCTGATGAGGGGTGAAACCCTGAAACCGGTCCTAGGATGCTTGTTTCCAGTCCAGGGAGGACCTGGCCTGGCAGTTCGGGCTGGACTGTTCCCATTGGGCGCAGGGTCAAGACTGATTTGCATATGGCTGGGTTCAAACTGGAATGGCATGGTGAGCAAAAAAACGATGGATTTAGGCCCAGATCTCTGTACTGGGGTGAATGTAGGACATTGTTCTGCATTCTTTCCATCAACTGTACTTTTGCATTTGTCACCCCAAGTGGGACGGGTATGCCCAGACGTGGGTCCCGTGCTCTCCATGCCACTGGAGTCAAGCTATCCTGGCTGATGAGGGGTGAAACCCCAAAACCGGTCCTAAGATGCTTGTTTCCAGTCCAGGGAGGCCCGGGCCTAGCAGTTCGGGCTGGACTGTTCGCATTTGGCGCAGGGTCAAGACTGATTTGCATATGAATGGGTTCAAACTGGAATGGCATGGTGAGCAAAAAGACGATGGATTTAGGCCCAGATCTCTGTATTGGGGTGAATGTATGACATTGTTCTGCATTCTGTCCATCAATTGTACTTTTTGCATATGGCATTAGCTGAGGCCCTTTGATTTGACTAAACTTGCGCGTATATACTTACTTGTAGAGGCTTTCAGTCTAACCATTGGCCTGTTACTGTGTCATTCAAACTTTGTTGTTCCCACTACAGAATACAGCATGGGGCAGTGGGTCAGACAACTTCAGCAATTGGCTAACTTCACTGTCAATGACAGTATTCTTCTCTTTCACAAGGAGCACACCCACCCACAAAGTATTTCCCATCAGTGCCCAGAAATATCAAGGCAATGTATGGTTTTTGGGACCAAAAAATATTTTGCTTTTAGCCAATTTTTTTTTAATGATTATCTACAGCAGCTTCCCCAACAATAACGTTTTTCAAAAACCAAAACTAAACATGACCGCGCATTGACAAAGTAAAAAAAAGACAGAGAACACTAGACCTATTGGCTTGGCCAATGCTTGTTTTTTCTGTAGGCAAGTGCTCAAATGGTGAAATATTAAATAAAATGTTGAATCTGTTACTACTGACATTGATTAATAACCACAAATCAGTGTCCACTAACCATAGCCTCTGTGGTTTGGAGCTTGCACTGGTCCCAAGTACAAAACCTCCTCTCTCAAGGTATCCTGGACACATCACTTTCTACAGTTGCAGGCAGACTAGTTCTTGTCCACTGGTGAAGTTGCTGTAATTCTCTTTGTGTATCGGATAAGTTAAGCTTTAAACCACTGTCTGCTAAATACCCCGTTACAGTACTGAATAGGCACCTTGTCATCATAGGATTTGAGACTTGGGATTTGATTTAGGTTGGCGCTTGTGGGGCATCCACCAAAAACTGGCAAAGTCCTGTCCATCCTATTTAGTGTGTATAGACATCAATACACCCTAAAGCCGTCATTACAAGGAGCCATTATTCATCGGACCTGATAAATTCTGACTTCGCCGGGTCACATTTTATGGGGTGCGATAAATAACTCCTAGTTAAGAGTTTGTCTCCTATAATGGGGACTAACCTTCAGGTAGTGGCACGTTACATAGTTATTTAGCATTTTTCCACTGATGACCTGCCGAAATTCATCAGGAGGCAACTGTCCGAGTGAGGTATTAGCCGCCAAACTCCTTATGTGGTCCATAAGTTACAGCACATATCACAAATAACTCAGCCACTCGTAGTAATGAACTAAATAGCTCGGACGGGACATCTGACACTTTTTAGGGCTGTCCCATATCCGCCAAACTAACTCCACACCTCAGTGGTACCGCTTCCTTCTTCCAGAGATGTCAACTAGAATGCTGAATGTTATGATGGATATAAAATGGGTTCATTGGAACTGTATTTCACATTTTGTACATGTGGAGATAAGAGAGAAAATATATATGGAGCAGTTTATCTCCACCTGGCGGCAGATGTTCATGCCGATAAAATGATTTGGAAACCCAAGCAGCGGACGTTTCAATCAACCCTGAGATGTAGGTAGAAATCAGGCCTGCCTCTGCTAACAGCCGAAACATCGAAGGAGGAAGGAGGGTGGAAGACGGCCGGATTGGGGAAATGATGCATGGCTCCTCACTGCTGTCATAAATCATCTTCTCTGCTCTGGGAAGCTTGTATGGTGGCTACCTTGAGGATGCTGACGTTTGTGATTCTCGCTAAAACGCTCATTAGCCGCGGTACCCCGGGAAGCCCCTCTTAATGAGTTTAGGAGTGCAGAGCTGATTAACAACCAGCTTCACGCAGGGAAACTGAATGTGTAAATTCGGCATTGAGTCCCCCCCTCCCAAGGAAGACTTTCTGGCAAATGTATACAAGATACAACCATGGTACAGCTTTGGCCAAACACCCTTCACCCTCGCAACTATTGCTCGGCTACATGTGGTGTGTTGATGGGATGTCATGTAAGGTGACACTTATTTGTATTACATTCTTTTTAATACTGCATGGATGAAAGATAAAACACATCTCACCCAAAAAGTTACCTCCCCGTCCCCTCAGACTCAACACCACAGTTGTTCGACCCTCTTTATTAACCCATTTTGGAAACTCCTCACTTTGAATTCATGCAACTAAACGTGATCTCTGTGAGCTAGCCATAGCCCCTTCATACACGTCATCCTCCCTTTGTATGTATTAGCAGGGGAGTTGGCCCTGCACAACGCAAGACGTTTGTGGCAGTGCAGCCGTGTCAGCTTTTGGTGCAAAGTAATTACATGCAAAAGTCAATCGTTGCTGCCATTTGCCCCCGATTTACGTCACGCACTAAAGCTTACCCTCAAGCCAGGGCCTGTGCTAAGCTACAACACCTTTGCATTTCAGCAGATAGCTCCTTCTGTCCCCCTTGTTTCCAGGCTTTGGGGTCAGCATCATCCTGGACGTCAAAGGGCCATGTTCTTCGCAATAGGTTTGCGGTAACTACTGGAGTAACTGCATACAGCAGACAGCCTCTTAGAGACGGGGTTTCTCTGGCGTAGGTTTAATATCACTTCTAGTAAGTACAGCTGCACAGGTGGAGGCTTCCCTCCATTGCAATGCCCGGAAGTACCGATAAACCACGGCACTTAGTTGAAAGGTCCAGTTCCGGATGACCAAATAGGCAAAGTAGACACCGGCCTATGGGCCCCACGACAACGGATCAAAATAATATTGATATGATCTTGAAAGAAAATTACAATCAGGCTTTCTTAAATGGTTTCCAATTAATTTTTGTTTAATAACATTAATAATTGTTAATGTTTAGTTTTGTGTAATAAAATTGGTTTATTAAAATTGTTGGTTGGTAAAATTAAAAACGTATTAGGAGATAATTTACGAGATGGGCCCCGA
Organism: Calotriton arnoldi; assembly: GCA_963921515.1. Taxonomy (NCBI): domain Eukaryota; kingdom Metazoa; phylum Chordata; class Amphibia; order Caudata; family Salamandridae; genus Calotriton; species Calotriton arnoldi. The sequence continues at coordinate 1,275,449 of CAWUFW010003849.1, forward strand.
AATTTCGTCTGCCTAGGGGCCTTCACAGGGTTTAATCCGGCACTGAAAAGGTTTCCTAGTGAGTAACTCTCAGCCATGCCAATCCTAGGCCCTTGTTAGTTACGAGTGGCTGGTTACTTCCAGTGGTATTACGAGAGTTACCGGACGCTTCAGAATTATGAGTTGAGCAGGAGCACTGCTGATGAGTGGACTACTTGTTTTAATTACCATGTGTTTATGTTAGGTGTGTATCAATGTTTTGCCTTCTTGGTTTTAAGCCCACTTGATAGTTATTAAAACAAATTGTGGGCCTTCACCTTGACATTCACCTGGTTTGAATCCAGAGCAACATAAATATAAAATGTAATAAACTATGCCCATGGCCAAGGTAGTGGAAAGAACACACGTTACTGAAACATTATAAAAAGAATACAGCTATCCACGCCATCAGTTGGTACTCAGCCAAGAAGATTGCAAAGATATAATAGCACAGTTACTCAACACTTGCAGTATATATAAGAAAAATACATTCACAAAAACAGAAAACCAAAACTCCCCTTCAAAACTCAGGTTTAACAGGTGAAGCGATTGAGACTACAGAGAAACCTGATTGGAGCGTCAGATGCAGGATGCAGCATGAATCAGGAAAATGTGATACAGGCAGAGAGGCAACCAAAAACCTCTAAATGGTCCTAACCAAGGACCATTTAGAGGTCTCCTCTAGTTACCTGGTGAAGGTGCAGTTCTTTTATACCACAAAGATAGCCTCGGGGTTCCTACCACAATCGATATGTTGTGAGTACGATTATGTAAATGAGTCTAAATCAATGCTTACAATTATGCAAAGTAGCTCTGTTGCCCCAGGATGAAGATAGCAATGACTTTTGTACAAAGCATGTTAATCCTGTTATGTATGTCATGTGCAGGGGATTTTACTAAGAATCCTCATGCATAATAAAAGAGGCTAGTTTCAAGGAAACCAATCGACATTTATTCAGCACATAACTGGGAAAAAGGTCAGTGCTAGAACTGTTATGCAGAGCAAAGTAGGGCAAATGTAGGTAAAAGGTCGCTTTGCTACTTAGGCCTGCCTAGGTTGGGGAACATAACAGGGTGTAGCACGACATTAGAGGCCGTCATTGAGGGTTGTACCGGGATCAGGAGCAGATGCGCCCCAGCCAGGTGCGCCTTGCACCCTTCTGTGAAGCTCCCCGCCCCCACACCGCGATGCTGGCCACCCAGCATCACCATCAGCTCCTTCTGCACCATCAGTACAGTTGGCATTTGTGCTAGTGGCAGTATCCCCACTGCAACACCAAGTTCTTTGTTCTACCTGGTCTCTTCAGCACTACCACTTGACCTCCATCCGACAGGAGATGTTGGCCAGTTAGTGGTGAGAGACTCCAAAGCAGACCTGTCCTCCAAATTTGATTGCCCTCCAGTCTTATAGGCCATCAAATCTTACTCTCAATTTGGCTCTTCATCCCCCTACTTCCTCTGTCATTGTTTATCGCCCATAATGACATCGGGGAAAACCCGTGGGGCAATGAAGCCAGACAAAAAGAATGAGGGCACAGGGAAGGTAAAGCTTACAGGCAACTCCAAAGTCCTCTCTCCTGAGTCACCAGAGGGGACAAGCAGGGCGGACAAAAGGACAATAGCAACTAACCGCACTAATTTCTCGGGCCCAAGTAAAATAAAGGTAATTGAGTTTTTAAAACCAGCCTCAGAAGTGAACAATTTCCCCTCCTTTGCCAATGGAACTTCCAGGTTGAAACCACCACAGATTTCACCACCCAGGCCATCGTGTGGGTTATGGCTGGAACACAAGCGGGTGCAGCAAGCTTTGAGCCTTTCCCAAACTTCATTTAAGCAATCGATTTGAATCCCACAGTGAGATTCCTCAGGCAATCCTTAAGCAGATTTCACCGCAGGCCCCACATCTGGGCCATGGTACAAGAATAGGGAGCAACAATAACCTGCGCAACAACCCTTGAGCCCTTTCGATTCTGCAACAAAGTCAATCATGGGTAGGCACACCAAGACCCCGCTTGTGGTCTAAGCCCAGGTACACGCCACGGAGCAGGCGTCAAGCCTTAAAGGCCTCTGGTTCAAGCACCGTGAACCGGGGACTCCCAGCGATCTCCTGGGCAGACCTTCCCCACAGGATGGGTTACAGCCGCAGCCTAAGATGAGCCCCACATGTCCACCCTCCAACAGATTAAACTATGCCCTATTGGGCGAGGCCCCTGAAGACTCCCTAGTGAGGCAGGAGATGCTTTTAAGCCCGTTTGACCAGTCCAAAAAACGACTTATTGACAGTGCTCAATTTGTAAAAGAATAAGTGCTGGGGCCCAAACCTTAATAGAATGTGGCTAGAGCCATCAAAAGTTGGGCTTCCAAATACCAAGGCTTTGTAGTCTTGAGTCTACCTCACGCCTTTTTAATCCACCGCTAGACACTCCCTAACTCTTTATCTCACTCTGGCAGGTTCTTTTTCAACCCTACTTTCTTTGTCATTGTTTTTCCATCTTTCTCTGCCTCCTTCTTTCCCTCTTTTGTGTTTTTTCTCTGTGGCTCTGGATGAAAGTTTGTTGAGTGAAAATAAGAAACGGTCCCCAAAAATTAGTGCTGGTGGGCGTAATCTTCTGCAACCAACAGCTTGCTCAAATGAAGCACTAACTACACTGTCTGTTGTCTTCTGCTTGGCCTCTAATTGAGTTTCGGGTTATCACTTTAAGGGAGATGACGGCAGTGGGATGAGTTATTGGCTCAGCATCCAACCTCTGATGTTTATGGAAGTAGAGCGGTTGGCACATGCCACGATCCAGCCCACCAGCTGCACAGGGTTGGAAACAGGGGTTTTTAGGGCAAAACAGAAAAACAGTTCACAGGGATACATGATTTTACGGTTCCCAATCCAAACTACAAGTAATGTTTGTATTTACCCGTTTTTATATTGCAGGGCAAATAGCGATAATATTTTCCATGCATATTTTATTTTTACTGAAAAAAGGAACATATTTGCTTTTTAAAATTAAATAAATATATTGAATCACATTCTGCCAGCAAAGCTATCAAAGACAGCCTCAGCTGTACAACTATTTAGGTTAAATAAAAACTGTCCCGTGTTTTCATTTTTTCGTTGTTTTGGGATCGAAACCTGGAAGAACCCAAAGGTTCCGATTTGAATATCTTTTCCCTTTTGGAAAATGGTACAAATGGCTTAGTGTCTGTTACGATGTGCTCTGTATGAATATACAGAGTACGTTTGGTCTTCTTTATTTGCTATTTCATCTTAACCCTTCTATGCTCATGACGGAGCGGTTCCGTCATAAGCCACGGTGGGCGTGTGCTCATGACGGAACTGCTCCGTCATGGCACCCACCCATGGGGAAGCACTGGCGCTCCCCATGGGCAGCCCATCTAGCCCCCACAAAGGGGGATGGCAGCGGAAGCGTCATTTGCTTCCAGGCGTCCAGCAGGAAACAGGTGAGTTTCCTTGCTCCAGTGGGACGGGGGGTCAGATCTCAATGCATTGAACCCGAAGTGGCAAGACCGAAGTAGTTCTGACCGGTGGCGGTCTAAGCTCGTGGGGCCCACACTATTGGCCTAATGAACTAGGCCCCCCCCGACTCCTGCCTCCTCAGCAAAAAGCTTGGGAGTCACCATAAACAATGATCTCTCGCTAAAAACACACGTTGGATCTGTGGTTTCCGCCTGTTTCCTTCAGCTGCGTAAAATCAGGAAAATAAGTAGACTCCTCACCCAAGCAGCTTTGATACAGGTGGTGATAGCCTTGGTCTTATCTCGCCTCGACTTCGCTAACTCTATCTACCTCGGCATACCACTCTACCTCTCTAAAAAGCTCCAGATGGTACAAAATCAAGCGGCCAGACTGATCTATAGGCAACCCAGGTGGCAACATGCTTCCCCCTCTTAAAGAAACTGCACTGGCTCCCCATTCCCCAACGCTGCGCCTTCAAAATTGGCTGCCTGCTGTTCAAATCCCTGCATGGTCAAAGCCCTAAATTTATGGATAGCCTTATCTCCCGTTACTCTCCCTCTCGCAACCTGCGATCGGCTCATCTTCTACATTTGAATGTCCCTACGTTTAAACTCAAGCGCCAAGGGGGCTGTAGGTTCGCCACTCTAGCCCCAAAATTGTGGAACTCTATCCCTCTGGAAATCAGATCCAGCACCAACCTAATGAGTTTCAGAAAGTCTCTTAAAACTTGGCTGTTTACCCAGGCCTACGAATGAACCACTAGGCTCGCCTTCCTAGATAGCGCCATGAAACCAATTGGTGTACGAGCGGTTTACAAAACCCTTTTAACATTAACATTAACATTTAACATTGAGGCATCGGGGGAGAGGAAAGAGTTTTTCCTCTCTCCTGATGTCTCTTGCAGGGCATTCCTGCTGCACGATCGCGTATGGCGTCGCGATTGTGCAGCAGGAATGCCTCCACTAGGCACCAGGGATTTCTTTGTCTGCAATGGAGGCGACCCCTTGCGCAAGGGTCGCTTCCTAAAGGGGCACAATATTTTGTAGACTTTTCTTCCCCCCCTGGGGACAGATCGGCCAGGTTTTTTGGCCTTTCTGCCCCCCGGGGGGGGGGGGGCAGAAAAAACCACTAGAGCCAGGGATCTATTTATATCGGGATTGGGGGCGATCCCTTGGGCAAGGATCGCACTCCATTTTTTTTTTGGCAGTAGTGTCTGTTTTCTGCTTCCCCTGGGGGCAGTTTGCCCGCTTTTAGGCCAATCTGTCCCCAGGGGGGGAGAAAACAGCCACAATCACTGAATCCAGTGATTGTTTTTTATATGGAAGCGACCCCTTGGGCAAGGGTCGCTTCCAAGGGGGTAAAATTTGTCAATGTATCTTCTGCCCCCTTGGGGACAAATCAGCCCGTTTTTTTGGCCTTTCTGTCCCCGGGGGGGGCAGAAAACCCCACTAGAGCCAAGGATTTGTTTATATTGGGCATGGGGGCGATCCCTTAGGCAAGGATCGCCCCCCATTTTTTTGGGGCACTTGTGGCTGTTTTCTGCTCCCCCTGGGGGCAGTTTGGGCCGTTTTTTAGGCCAATTTGCCCCCAGGGGGAGCAGAAAACAGCCACAATCACTGAATCCAGTGATTGTTTTTTTGAATGGAAGCGACCCCTTGGACAAGGGTCGCTTCCAAGGGGGGTAGAATTTGTCTATGTATTTTCTGCCCCCCCTGGGGACAGATCAGCCCGGTTTTTTGGCCTTTCTGTCTCCAGGGGGGGGGGGGGGCAGAAAACCCCACTAAAGCTAGGAATTTGTTTTATATAGTGCATGGAGGCGATCCCTTAGGGAAGGATTGCCCCCTAATTTTTTTTTTATACTTGAGGCCAGTTTCTGGCCCCCCACCCACTCCAACCGGGGGCGGGTCAGCCCTATTTGAAGACCCATCTGCCCTGGGGGAGGGGGGGGGAGAGTAGAAAACCCACTTGCACCAGGGATGTGTATATATTTATGTTTCGGCGTGGCCCCTTGGGTAAGAGTTGCCTCAATGAAATGGGGCATTAGTTATTATTTACTTTTGGCTGTTTTTCTGTCCCCCTTGGTGGTAGATTGGCCATTTGAGTAGTGACATAGCGTGTTACATTGTTAATTGTTTTATTTCTTGTGAATTGCGATTGTAATGTTTTACTTCTCCTTTTTATTCTAGTTCAAGGCTTTTGACTGATGTTCCAGGTTGTGGTTTCGTCACTGGTGGTTCTGCAGTTTGTGTAGTTGCATGTGTTTGGTAAGAAAATGTTTTTTGTACTATTTACTCTAAATGAGTTTCATTTCCCTGCATGAATGTCTTTTTGTAAATGGTGTAATAATAGCTGAATGTTTAGCTTCTGTTTTATTGAATGTGAAAAACATTTTGCATTTGTGCTTGATGTGTATTTTGTTGTCTTGTGAGTAATTGGTTTTGTTTTTTTCTTTCTAGTGGGATATCGTTGGTTTTTGCTGTGTCTGCAGAGTAGGCGCTGGTGAGTGTAGCTGTCTCTTGCAAGTGAATCGTATAGTTTTTGAGTATATTGATCTTTGCGATAAAGGCACACATTTTTTTTACTTACTTATTTTGCACAGTGTTGGTTGTTGTTGACTTGTTTGTGCAGTCTCCTTTCTTAGTAAGGATTATGGCTAGCCGCAGGATTACTGCTCAGCAGGTTGTTGGTATGTTTTTTGAGTCTTCCTCTGACCATGGTTCAGAGACTGACTCTGCATGTGAGGCAGAGGAGGGAGTGGAAGATTCAGGCAGTGAGTTATCTGTCCATGAGGAATCATCGGATAATGAAGCTATTCTCAGTGCGGATGAAGCTACTCTTAGTGCGGATGAAGTGCCTGTTTTAGAGGAGGACATTGATGTGCTGATAGTGCAGCAAGAGGCATCTGGGCTGCAGCCTGGGGCTGCAAGGCTTCCCGTTGGAAGTGCTGACCTCTGGGTTGCCCCAGGCATGGTGCAGCTGGCATTGACAGACTTTACTGGTGTTCCAGGGTGTAGAGTGGATACTGAAAACTTTTTGTCGATAATGTTTTTTCAGTTGTTTATGGACGATGTATTTTTGGCAGAGATTGTTGAGCAGACTAATTTGTATGCTGAACAGTATTTGAGAGACAACAGTGCCAGCCTTAAGCCCCACTCTAGAGCTACCTGGTGGACTCCCACAAATCTGGATGAGTTGAAGAAGTTCTTGGGTTTAACTTTTTTGATGGGCTTGCTAAGGAAGCCATCAATGTCTTCATATTGGTCTACTAGTCCCTTGATGGCACCAGCTATATTTCCGGCAGTCATGAGTCGTGATAGGTATTTGCTTCTGCTTCGGATGCTGCATTTTGTCGATAATGATTTAGCATTGCCACAAGATCACCCTGATTGTGACCGTCTTTTTAAGATTCGGCCTGTCATTGATCACTTTGTAGATCGATTTTCTGAGATCTATGCTCCAGGGAAAGAAATAGCAGTGGATGAGTCTTTGGTCTTGTTCAAGACCGCTTGGTTTTTAGGCAATACATTCCTAGTAAGAGGGCACGCTATGGAATTAAGATGTATATGCTGTGTGACCGTAGGACTGGATATGTCTCTAATTTCAGGGTGTACACCGGTAGGGATTCCAGGATTGACCCCCATGGTTGTCCGTCCACTTTTGGAGTGACTGAGAAAATTGTGTGGGAACTTGGTAGAGGACTTTTTAACAAAGGTCACCATTTATATGTAGATAACTTCTACAGGGTGTGCAGCTGTTCAGGGAATTGGCCAAAGTGGACACTGTTGCTTGTGGCACAATCCGCTCTAACCGTAAAGGTTTCCCAAAAGAACTTGTTCATCAAAAGCTTGTGCGGGCACAGTGCAGTGCGTTGCGTAGCGAGGAACTTCTAGCTGTGAAGTTTTCAGACAGGAGAGATGTCTACATGCTGACTACCATCCATGATGAAAGCACATCACCTGTGACTGTTTGGGGTCAGGTTTCTGAAGCGCGCAAACCTGTGTGCATTTTAGACAATAATAGGCACATGGGTGGTGTTGATAGAGTAGATCAGCGGTTGGAACCTTACACTGCTCTTCGTAAGGCTTACATTTGGTATAAGAAGTTGGCTATCCATCTTTTCCACTTGGCAACCTTTAATGCATTTGTTGTATTTAAGGATTGTTGTCCTGAGTCAAAGTTGACTTTTGCTAAGTTTCAGGAGTCTGTAATAGGCAGCCTTGTTGTAGTGGAACAGGCAAGTGTTCCTAGAGTTGGAGTGGTGGAGGATGTGGCTAGATTAAAAGATAGCCACTTTCCTGATCACATTCCTCCCACGCCCTCAAAAGACTTTCCAAGTAGGAGATGTAGAGTCTGATGGCGAAGATGTACGCGGAAGGAGACTCGTATGTTCTGCCCCGAGTGTCCTTCCAACCCTGCGCTGTGTGTGCCTGCTTGTTTTAGAATGTACCACACGCATAAGAATTTTTGGGAGCATCCATGAGTGGTAAAGTGAACTGCCTGGTCTGTATTGTTTTATATTTTTGTTCAGTTTCAAGGTTGGCATTTGTGCAATTTATTTAGTTTCAGATTTTGTGTTAGTAGATTTGTATCTATTTACAATTTGTTTGTGTTTTCTTTTTTGTATAAAAAAACTCTAAATGTGATGGCGGTGTGTGTAGGCTGGCGCTTAGCTGGCGGTGTGCGTGGACTGGCGCTTGGCTGGCGGTGTGCGTGGACTGGCGCTTGGCTGGCGGTGTGCGTGGACTGGCGCTTAGCTGGTGGTGTGCATGGACTGGCGCTTGGCTGGTGGTGTGAATGGACTGGCGCTTGGCTGCCAGTGTGTGTAGGCTGGCGCTTGGCTGGTGGTGTGCGTGGACTGGTGCTTGGCTGGCGGTGTGCGTGGACTGGTGCTTGGCTGGCGGTGTGTGAGTAGTGACTTGCTGCTGATCACTACACACACTGCTAGCCAAACGCCAGTTCACGCAATCCGTCAGCTGGTGTGGTTGCTGTGTCATGCATGTGGGCGTGTGAAAGTGATGGGCCCTTGAATGGCGCTGTCTGCTGGTGTGAGTGTTGTAATGTGATGGGCCCGCGGCTGGTGGTGTGAATGGTTTTGTATGTGTCACACGTATGAAAGGTGTATGAATGGCCTGTAAAGAAGTTGGTGCCTTGTCGTGTCTTTACAGCTCACGAGCTGTGAGTCAATGGTTCAGTTTCTCGTCCTTTCAATTATTAACAGTGCATTTCATTTTTGTGAAATCGCTTGTTAGCCGCTTGCCTGCGGCAGGAATTCCAGCCAGGTGCTGGACATTCCAATCACGGGCGTGGTCGTGACGGCACCACGCCGTCATGAGCACAGCTCAACTGTGATTCATGACGGCGTGGTGCCATCATGAGCATCGAAGAGGTTAATACAATTGTATATACTGAACCATCACTCACCCTCGTGCCAAATCCAACCGGTATGTATGTGTGCTTGAGCAATAGATGGTTGTGCAGTAATATTTGTCTTTTCTGTCTTTCTCAAGCAGGGTGTACCTTGTTCCTTTTTGTGAATCTTGTAATGTGTTGGTTCCGTGCCTGGTGGTGTGAATGGTCTTGTGTGTATCACGTACGAAAGGTGTGTGAATGGCCTGTAAAGCGGTTAGGGCCTTGACGCGGCTTTACAGCTCACGAGCTGTGAGTCACTGGTTCAGTTTTTTGTCCTTTCAATTATTGACAGTGCATTTAATTTTTGTGAAATCTCTTGTTAATAAAATTTTATATACTGAACCATCACTCGGCCTCGTGCCAAATCCAACCAGTATGTGTGTAAGCTTGAGGAATAGATGGTTGTGCAGAAATATTTGTCTTTTTTGTCTCTCTGCCAAGGTGTACATTCCATCTAAGAAAAACCTACCAACTGTAGATATTGTCGTAAAGTAAACACCCATGGGAGTACATGGTGATGTCTCTTTTGTGGATCCCAACAAGTTATCTTACCCACAATGTCCTGCAAACCTCAAAATGTGACTGTCACATTTTCCTTGCATTACTGTGCCAAAATGTTCACGCTTCAGAGAGAAACAACAAATTTCCTACCACCCAGCATTTCCCCAAGTATCCCAATAGAAATGGTACCTCACTTGTGTGGGTGGGCCAAGTACCCGCGGCAGGAAGGGCCCAAAACGTATTGTGGCGACATCAAAATTACCAATTTTGAAAGGACCTGGTTTTGCAAGGGGGCTTACCTGAGTTTTTGGCCCCGGGCTCGGCGGCCATCTTGGTAAACCTACCAAACCCATGCATTTCTGAAAACTAGACACCCTGGGGAGTCCAATGAGGTATGGCTTGCGTGGATCCACTAATGTTCCCTACCCAGAATCCCTGCAAACCTCAAATTTTGCTGAAACAATCAAACTTTTCTCAAATTTCTGTGTGGAAAAGTTGAAGGATCACCGGGCTGACACAAATTTCCTACCACCCAGCGTTCCCCCAGGTCTCCCGATAAAAATGGTACCTCACTTGTGTGGGTAGGCATAGTGGCTGCAACAGGAAATGGCCCAAATCGTACTGTGGAGACTTCAAAATTACCTATCACAAAACTACCTGGTTTTGCGTGGGGGGCAACTGGTTTTTGCCCCGGGCTCGCTGGCCATCTAAGGAAACCTACCAAACCCACATATTTCTGAAAACTAGACACCCTGGGGAGTCCAATGAGGTATGGCTTGCTTGGATCCCCCAACGTTTCCCTACCCAGAATCCCCTGCACACCTCAAATTTAGCTGAAAGAATTATTTTTTCCATACATTTTTGCGTGGGATCACCGTGCCGGCACAAATGTCCTACCACCCAGCGTTCCCCTTGTTCTCCCGAGCAAAATGATACCTCACTTGTGTGGGTGGGCCAAAGGCCTGTGACTGGGAAGAGCCCAAAACATAGGGATTAAGGGTATAGCACCGAGAATTCTAAGCGCTACATTTTAAAAAAATACATATTTAGCTAATTCTGCATTGGACAGCCACACAAGTGAGGTATCATTGTACTCGGGAGACCAAGGGGAACGCTAGGTGGTAGGACATTTGTGCCGGCACGGTGATCCCACGCAAAAATGTATGGAAAAAGTGATTTTTTCAGCAAAATTTGAGGTTTGCAGGGGATTCTGGGTAGGGAAACGTTGAGGGATCCACGCAAGCCATACCTCATTGGACTCCCCAGGGTGTCTAGTTTTCAGAAATGTGTGGGTTTGGTAGGTTTCCCTAGATGGCCACCGAGCCAGGGCCAAAACTCATGGGACCCCCTTGCAAAAGCAGATAGTTTTGTGATAGGTAATTTTGAAGTCTCCACAGTACGATTTGGGCCATTTCCTGTTGCAGCCACTATGCCTACCCACACAAGTGAGGTACCATTTTTATCGGGAGACCTGGGGAACGCTGAGTGGTAGGAAATTTGTGTCAGCCCGGTGATCCTACAACTTTCCCACACAGAAATTTGAGAAAAATTTGATTTATTCTGCAAAATATGAGGTTTGCAAGGGATTCTGGGTAGGGAAACGTTGGGGGATCCACAAAGCCATACCTCCCTGGACTCCCCGGGTGTCTAGTTTTCAGAAATGTGTGGGTTTGGTAGGTTTCCCTAGATGGCCGCTGAGCCAGGGGCCAAAACTCATGGGACCCCCTTTCAAAAGCAGATAGTTTTGTGATAGGTAATTTTGAAGTCTCCACAGTACGATTTGGGCCATTTCCTGTTGCAGCCACTATGCCTACCCACACAAGTGAGGTACCATTTTTATTGGGAGACCTGGGGGAACGCTGAGTGGTAGGAAGTTTGTGTCAGCACGGTGATCCTACAACTTTCCCACACAGAAATTTGAGAAAAAGTAGATTTTTCAGCAAAATTTGAGGTGTGCAGGGTATTCTGGGTAGGGAAATGTTGGGGTATCCACGCAAACCATACCTCCCTGAACTCCCCGGGTGTCTAGTTTTCAAAAATGTGTGGGTTTGGTAGGTTTCCCTAGATGGCTGCCGACCCCGGGACCAAAACCTCAGATGCCCCCTATGTATCCGAAAACAACCTGCTCTTGCAAAGGGGGGTCACCTGGGTTTTTGGCCCCGGGCTTGGCGGCCATCTTGGGAAACTACCAAACCCACACATTTCTGAAAACTAGATACCCGGGGGAGTCCAGCGAGGTATGGCTTGCATGGACCCCCCAACGTTTTCCTACCCAGAATCCCCTGCAAATCTCAAATTTAGCTGAAAAACCAAATTTTCCACATACTTTTGTGTGGAATCACCGTGCCAGTGCAAATGTCCTACCCCACAGCGTTCCCCTCAGTCTCTCGAGTACAATGATACCTCACTTGTGTGGGTGAGGCAAGGGCCTGTGACTGGGAAGAGCCAAAAACATAGGGACTAAGGGTATAGCACCGAGAGTTCTAAGCGCTACATTTTAAAAAAATAAGTTTTTAGCCAATTCTGCATTGGACAGCCAGACAAGTGAGGTATCATTTTACTCGGAAGACTGAGGGGAACGCTGTGAGGTAGGACATTTGTGCCGGCACGGTGATTCCACACACAAATATGTGGAAAATGTGGTTTTGTCAGCTAATTTTAAGGTTTGCAGGGGATTCTGGGTAGGAAAACGTTGGGGGATCCACGCAAGCCATATCTTGCTGGACTCCCTCGGGTGTCTAGTTTTCAGAAATCTGTGGGTTTGGTAGGTTTCCCAAGATGGCGGCCGAGCCTGGGGCCAAAACCTAGGTGACCCCCTTGCAAAACCAGGTTGTTTTGTGATAGGTAATTTTGATGTCTCCTCAATACGCTTTGGGCCCTTGCCTGTTGCGGGTACTTGACCCACCCACACAAGTGAGGAGCCATTTTTATGGAAGACTTTGGGGAATGTGGGTTGGGTGGAATTTTGTGGATCCACGTAGATTCCAGAACTTTCCACCACAGAAATGTGAGGAAAATGTGTTTTTTTTTTTTACAAAGTTTGAGGTTTGCAAGGGATTCTTGGTAACAGAACCTGGTGAGAGCTAGACAAGTCACCACATCCTGGATTTCCCTGGGTGTCTAGTTTTCAAAAATGTATAGGTTTGCTAGGTTTCCCTAGGTGCCGGCAGAGCTAGGGTTCAAAATCTACAGCTAGGCACTTTGCAAAAAAAGGGTCCGTTTTCACTGTGAAAATGTGGTATGTCCACGTTGCGTTTTGGGCCGTTTCCTGTCGCGGGCACTAAGCCTACCCACACAAGTGAGGTACCATTTTTCTCTGAAGACTTTGGGGAATGCGGGGTGGATGGAATTTTGTGGACCCACGCAGATTCCAGAACTTTTCACCACAGAAATGTGAGGAAAATGGTTTTTTTTTACAAAGTTTGAGGTTTGTAAGGGATTCTGGGTAACAGAACCTGGTGAAAGCTAGACAAGTTACCCCATCCTGGATTCCCCTGGGTGTCTAGGTTTCAAAAAGGTATAGGTTTGCTAGGTTTACCTAGGTGCCGGCACCTAGGGAACCTTCAAAATCTACAGCTAGGCACTTTGCAAAAAAAGGGTCCGTTTTCACTGTGAAAATGTGGTGTGTACTCAGTGCGTTTTGGGCCGTTTCCTGTCGCGGGCACTACACCAACCCACACAAGTGAGGTACCATTTTTATCGGGAGACTTATGGAAACACAGAATTGGAGAGCACCTGTTATTACCTATTGACTTTCAATGCATTTCTGCCTTCCAAATGTAAGACAATGTGTAAAAAGAAGTCACTTTGAAAAATGACCTATAATTCACATGCTGGTATGGGTACTCACAATTTCGGAGATGTGCAAAAAGCTACTGTTTCTAAACTCTATATTTTGTTCCCATTTCAGAAATGCATAGGTGACTTTCATACCGATTTCTCCCTGTTTATATTTTCCCAAATGAATTGCTATATACCCGGTACACAATAAAAAACCATTGCAAGACGCTGCTCGGTTAAATGGTTCTGGGTTCCTCGGGTTCTTGGTGAACCACTCAAGTCCTATATATCCCCACAACCAGAAGGGTCCAGCGGATGTAACGGTATATTGCTTTCAAACATCTGTCATACTTAGTAGAAGTTACAGGTGAAAACGTTGGCACAAATGGCTGTTTTTAGAACTCATTTTCAATTTTTTCTATTTTCAACTGTTAGTTTCTATACAAAAACCTTGAAGGATCTACACAAATGACCCCTTAGTGAATCCAAAATATTGTCTACTTTTCAGAAATATATAGCTTTCCAGGATCCATCATTGCTTTCATACCCATTTTTACCACTAACTGGAAGGAGGTTGAAAGCACAAAAAATAACAAAAATAGGCTATGTCCCAGAAAAATGCCAAAACTGTATAAATTTTTTTCGTTTTCTGACAAAAGTCTGCTTGTCCCTGAAAGCTGGAAAGATGGTGATTTCAGCACCACAACACAACCCCTTTGTTGATACCATTTGCAGGGGAAAAACAGACGCTTTCATCTGTAGCCCTTTTTTCCCATTTTTCAAACAAATTTAGCTGTATTTTGGCTAATTTCTGAGTCCCCTCCAGGGGAATCAACAAACCCTGGGTACCTTTAAAACCCCCATGATGTTGGAAGAAAAGGACGCAAATTTGGCGTGGATACCTTATGTGGTCAAAAAGTTACAGGGGCCTAAGCGCAAACTACCCCAAATAGCCCAAAAAAGGCTTAGCACAGGGGGAGGGAAAGGCCTAGCAGCGAAGGGGTTAAAGATTTATTTGTCACCTCAGCAGGTGGGTGTGTGTGTATATAAATAACGATACACATGAAAGTGCGTGCACACCGTTTATGTCCAAATAGTACAGAACCATCATTGTCAAGACTGCCACAATTACATGCCCGTGCCTTTGGAAGGCCTCAGGAGTCTCTATTCTAAGCACATACATGACAATAAGCAGCAAGGGCCTAGCTCCTATAATGGTCTCTCTCTCTCCTTTGCTTACGCACTCCGCGACGGGTATTGGCTGGTCACAGAAGATCAACAAAGTGCTAGTTAGTGCCTTAATTAATACGTGCAGGCCAGGCGAGTGTCCACTCCTCGGTTTATCATGCTGTGCTGGTGCCGGCTCCCCGACCCCATAATGTTGCCAGACTCACGCAGCTCAGGAGTTAGAAAGGTGATGACAGCCAGTGCAGTGCGGCACAATGATAGGCGGAGTGGTCCGACTGAAGTCTGTGGTGGGTCACAAGCACACCAAGGAGGGCAGAATTACGGCCAGACACTTTTATTTCTAGACAGCAAGGAAAGCAAAAGGTGCGCTCCATACACACTGCAGGAAAGTTCCTCCTGCATCTGCTCTTTCACAGCCTGCATCACCCCAGCTCAGTCACTGGAGCCAGGCGGCAGGCCTCAGACACAATTATCTAATCAGAATCAGTCAAATTGAGTGAACATGATGGTCTTAGTGACAGGCAGTCGTTCTGACATTACTAACGTGATGTACGTTCATCTTGCCTAGACCCGGGTGGGCCAGCTGAAGACATACCAGGCAGGCACTCTGAAAGACATATACCTTTATTTGTGATAATTATTGGGCCAACGTGGGAGAAAAACAATTTCTATAGCCCCGGACCTGTGAAATAAGTGCCAGGGCTGAGCACCAGAAACCACAGCACAAATTAAGCACTGCTTATTGATCAACACAGTACATCTCACAATTCCGCACCAAAGCATGATAATAATACCCTGCTCTCTCCCAACAAACTGCCACTCAGGAACCCAATTGTCCCACCGGAAATCAGTCTGTGTAGCAGGACCACCAAGGATGGAGCAATCCCACTATGCCCTAAGTTTTATCACGACCCAAGGAGGAACAACCCAACACATCACACGTTAAGATGCAGAGCCTCTTCACAGACACAACAAATTCTCCTGCCTTCACTTCCATCTGGTCTCCTCGGCTTAACACCATGGAGGTGATATCTTCAGCTCTAACTTTTCATGCAGATAAACTGGAAATAGAAGAGGACCTACTACACGCCCTCGCAGCCCATCTCTAGGGCATCGACCGAAAGCTGCAGGCTTTGAATGACATGATTAAGAGAGTACAACAAGATCTAGCTTCATCCTACCAGTCTTACCAATGTGCATCGGCGCTGGACTGGTCCCAATTATTCTATCCGAAATATTGGAGGAAGTTAAGGATTCAAAATTCCTCTCTTCCCCCATAAACCTCAGATATTTGTCATGAATTCGAGGGAACATCAGCAACCTAAGGGACCACCCAATTGTCAAGAAACAGAAAGGTACGAAGTTCCTATGTGTACTCGAGGTAGTGAGGAGGTGGGGAATACCTCCTGTTGGAACTGGGACCCTCACACACCCAGCGAGCTAGGTGTCATGCTTCATCATATGGGTCTGCTCCTCGTCGGGCCGGCGCTGCAATGCTCGACGGGCACCCATAAAGGGCTCTTTTCGGAGATCTTTAGTTCCTTGCCGTATCGGTGCCGTGGGTGTGAGGGGCCTAGGTATGTGTAGATGTGAGATGTGAATATAAAATAGGTAATGAGAACCTCTGTAATAAGTTTATTTATTCTATATGGGTCCCAACCTAATTAAAAGGAATAGGGGCGACTATTTTGTTATGATGTGACAAAAATTTCGCTCAACCCCAGGTGGTCAACATGTTTCTCGCCACAATTAGTCACGCTAATGATCAACTGGCGATTCTTCAGGACCTAATTTCAATAAACTATCTACAATGTGTGGCAAGGTGCAATGCTACCTACCAAATGCACTCCCCGTGGGTCATTACCCAGGAGAAATCAAGCAACCAACCTAGAGTACGAAAAGAGAATAAAAACCATAAAATGTTGGAGGGTGATCTTCATAG
Organism: Calotriton arnoldi; assembly: GCA_963921515.1. NCBI lineage: Eukaryota > Metazoa > Chordata > Amphibia > Caudata > Salamandridae > Calotriton > Calotriton arnoldi. Next base: position 1,291,756 of record CAWUFW010003849.1, read on the forward strand.
AATACATACGAAATAACGCAATATACATATTCTAGAGTCAAAACATTAAAATCACACAGTGCTGTCATGCAATTGATACTCTGTGTAACCTTTTATAAAAACCACTGTATATACGTGCCAGAACAGAATTGTGATTTCAATCATAGTGGTGAGTAAAAAAGTGCTCACCTATTATAAGGTCTATGTCTGCCTCATCAATTAGCAGCGGAGTATATTGACACTCAATGTAGTGTCACTGTATAAAAAGATAGATGAGACAGAAAAACAAGTTGTTTGAAGGCTATCAGCACAATAGTTCGCTGCTTATTTGTTCACTATACCCCACACCAAGGGGGAAGAGGAGAGAACAAAGTGTGGGTCAGGATGCCAATAGCCCTGAAACAATGATGGTCCCAAGCCAATCACACACTCCCCATTTTCTATTGAACGTTCCTACATAGCCGGTATCGCTAAGGAGCGCCGCCCGCAGTGTCCCCAAACACTGCGGGCGGCGCTCCCTTTAGCGATACCGGCTATTGGCATCCTGACCCACACTTTGTTCTCTCCTCTTCCCCCTTGGTGTGGGGTATAGTGAACAAATAAGCAGCGAACTATTGTGCTGATAGCCTTCAAACAACTTGTTTTTCTGTCTCATCTATCTTTTTATACAGTGACACTACATTGAGTGTCAATATACTCCGCTGCTAATTGATGAGGCAGATATAGACCTTATAATAGGTGAGCACTTTTTACTCACCACTATGATTGAAATCACAATTCTGTTCTGGCACGTATATACAGTGGTTTTTATAAAAGGTTACACAGAGTATCAATTGCATGACAGCACTGTGTGATTTTAATGTTTTGACTCTAGAATATGTATATTGCGTTATTTCGTATGTATTCTATGAAGATCACCCTCCAACATTTTATGGTTTTTATTCTCTTTTCGTACTCTAGGTTGGTTGCTTGATTTCTCCTGGGTAATGACCCACGGGAGTGCATTTGGTAGGTAGCATTGCACCTTGCCACACATTGTAGATAGTTTATTGAAATTAGGTCCTGAAGAATCGCCAGTTGATCATTAGTGTGACTAATTGTGGCGAGAAACATGTTGACCACCTGGGGGTTGAGCAAAATTTTTGTCACATCATAACAAAATAGTCGCCCCCTATTCCTTTTAATTAGGTTGGGACCCATATAGAATAAATAAACTTATTACAGAGGTTCTCATTACCTATTTTATATTCACATCTCACATCTACACATACCTAGGCCCCTCACACCCACGGCACCGATACGGCAAGGAACTAAAGATCTCCGAAAAAGAGCCCCTTTATGGGTGCCCGTCGAGCATTGCAGCGCCGGCCCGACGAGGAGCAGACCCATATGATGAAGCATGACACCTAGCTCGCTGGGTGTGTGAGGGTCCCAGTTCCAACAGGAGGTATTCCCCACCTCCTCACTACCTAGAGTACACATAGGAACTTCGTACCTTTCTGTTTCTTGACTTAATTAGGGCACGTACGTTGGACCTTTATTAAGCCCTCTCTGTCCCTCTTTTTGACATACCACCCAATTGTGCCATTTTGGGTCCTATCTAATAACCAAATGTACACTCTATAAGATCCAGCAATGCCTAAATTCTAAGAGTCCCCACAGGCTACTTTTTTTGATATGGCATCCTCACCAGCACTTCCTCAGGGTATAGACGTCGCAACTGTATCATCATAATCAGCTACAGCATCAATTCTGCGAGACATACCCAGCTTAAACTGTCCGCATCCACCTTGCCCAACTGATCACCGATGCATCAAGTCATCTGCCTTGCTGGTAAACAACTGCAAAAAGATCAATTGATGGACGGAATGCTGAACAACAATGGATTTAAGCCCAGCTCTCTGACTGGGGGTGAGTGTTTGAAGTTGTACAGCATTCCGTCCATCAATTGTTTTTTTGCTGCTGGTAAACAACGACATCTGCATGATGGCCTCTGCGATTCACCATTCATCCAACTGAAGGGCCCACCCGGGCATGACACTCGCTGCACCAGCTTCCCCTCAATAGGCAAAGATGTACTTGCTGACATCACAAAGGTCCGCAAATAAGGACCATCCGTGAGGGCAGGCGACAACACGTAGGATACAGTGAGGCTGGAATTGATATCCCTTTATAGAATCAGAGGTCAGCACAACATTCTAAACAGGAGTGCAATATTAATACTGACAGGTGCACTACAAGGCCTGAACCATATAAGATCCAACAACATAGAAGCAGTTAAATTCAAACCCAACCCATCAACACCAGGAAATTAAATTATCACCATCAACTGGTCGGACACAGCTATCGCAACCCAGGTTTGGAAGTATAGGGAGCAACTTTCATCATGGGGAACTGGCATGAGGAAATCAGTACCCGTACGTTATTCAAGCCCCTTGCTCCTGGTATCGTCTGCACCGCCAGAGAAATTTAGTGCAAATCATGGGATGTTAAAGGGCAATCAGCCCAGTTCACCCAGTATAAGCCTGGGAGGGTGTCAGGAGGAACACAACTCTGACCCCAAATTGATAGACACCGACGAAGAATGCTGGTCTGTACCTCACCACATTCGACCCTCTTCTTTGTTTTCAGCCTATCAGCGAAGTCGCAGGAAGTGTGGACCACGGCTAGTTCTCTTGGGCCTCTCTACCATTCAGCGGACATGGTCCCTTCAATTTGAGAAACCTCAGGGATTCCCCGGGCTCCAGAGAGACATCATAGGAGGCCAAGAACCAATAGGAAATGCGGAAGGACCGTCAGGGGCGGACACGGAAAGCGAGGAAGGAGAAGAGGCCGAGCTGAAGAGGAATGGCAAGCCACTGGGAGAAGACCTACAGGAAAAGAATCTTCCCCACAGCCAACTCGAGAGCAGGGACGAGAGGCCATGACTCCGGAGGGACCAGGACCCAGTGGCAAGACGCCAGGAGGCCAATGACCCAGCGAAAGCTCCCGTCACGCTAGTGGAGGAGTGTGGCTTACACAGGTACGTGCCCGTATCTGGGCCATAACGGGGAGGAGGTAGGGGCGCCAGACGAGCCCTCACCGAGCAGGCACTATTTACTGCATTGAAAGGCACCATAGCACACACTATCAGATTTCGCTCTAACTTGTGACCCTCTATAAAAATAACAGTATAAAAATCACACTTGGTGATGGTTGGCTGACACGTGGTGATCTCCCTACCCCCACACCCTTCCCTAAAAAGAGATATGTGTGAATGAAACAGTTACCGGTGCCACTTCTTTTGCTTGAGGGAGAAACGGCGTTGGTACTCCAGCACTGCAGGACGCCAGAAGAACCTAAAGGAAGAAAAGACAAGAAACCTTATTACTATTATCTCAGAAGAAATATACCTGTAAGAAAATAAAGAAGAAAAAAACGACTATACTTGAGTTAGACTATTCTGTCCCTGAATCCTCTTACACGTGGTGGAGAATGCAGGCAACCCTCCATTAGTATAACAATATGGAGAATCTTATACAACAACTAATCAAAGGTCAAGAAAAGTTGGAATGGGCCCTGGAATATCAGATAACCTCAGCCCAGGCTGACCGGGACATTTTTAAAGAGGCTATTTTGTTACAGGTAGACTGTATCCATAAAGTTGCTGAAGACCATGTCCAACTAACTTCCAGACTCCAGGGAACATGCGGCAGCAATCCTGTTTCCACTAGTATTGCCTTACAAAAATAGATCCAGACGCTTTTCTTCTGAACTTTGAAAGGGCTGCTAAAGCCTGCTGCTGGCCTGTGGGAAAATGGCCGTTCTTTTTGCCCCTCTTCTAACTGGAGAGGCTCAAGTGGCCTATCAAGTAGCAAACGCCATCGGAAACACCCCATATGAAGAAATCAAAAACATCATATTGGATCACTTGGGTATGGAAGCGGATGCATATAGGGTTAGGTTCCACAAAGAAAAGGGGTCCCGGGCGATAAACCTAAAACCCTTTTTTTTTAAATTGAAAACAGCAGCCGATAAAGGGCTAAGACCAGCAGAAAATAGCAAAGAGGAGATAATGAATCTCATTTATCTAGAGCAATACCTAGAGGCTCTCCCCTTTTCCACACAGCGATGGCTACGACAACATACTCACCTCACTATAGAACAAGCTGTGGACATGGCCACGACTTTTCCCCTACCCAAACTCGAACCTTTCCTTGGGAAACCAAGAAAACACATCGAGTTAACTCTACACAAGGGAAGTCTGAGAAAAAGAATACAAAGACTGCCAGTGAACCATTGAAAGTTCAGAGCTACAAATCTAAAAGCCCCTATATAGAAGACCTCAATGTTTTGATTGCGGCGAGTGGGGCCAAAAAGCTCGATTATGCCCCCACAAGAAACCATCTGAAGAACCCATGGACGTTAGCTACATTCCCAAGTCTATACTCTATGCAGAGGAATTAGGAACCTACTTTTATGTAAGTGTGCAGGTGAATGATAAGTGGGTCACAGCACTTTTAGACTCTGGGTGTCGCCAATCTGTTGTCCAGGGTGATTTGGTAAAGAGTTCCCAGGTTCTTCCCGGAAAGTGGTACATATCCGTTGTGTCCATGGGGATGGCAGGAGCTACCTCGAAACCAAGATTTCCATCCACACCCTGAGTGGTACCAGCTCCATAGTTAGAGTAGGTGTGTTGAGGAACCTCCCTGAAGATCCCATATTAGGAACAGATAACCCAGACTTTTTAGGGATGTTCCTAAACAACATAAAAAACCAGGAGACCGAACATATAGAAAAAACACAAGAGCCTACAAATCAATTAGCTTTCATTACCCAAGAGCCCTGGATTTTAGACAAAAATTTCCATTACGTTCATTTAGAATAATGACCCCCACTGTCCAGAATGCATGGCAAGAAGCTCAAAAAAATGAAAATGATCCCTGAGATGCTTATCCCCAGTTTTGCACTAAGAATGGCCTGCTCTACCGGATAGGACAAAAAGGTGATCAGATCAGATCCTGTTCTTTGCTCATTCACACCTTATGGCAAGTCATACAGGAGCTATGAAAACGACTCAGAATATATTAAGACATTTTTATTGGCCTGGCATTTATGCCAATATCAAGAAGTATTGTCAGGAGTATGAAATCTGTCACTGGAAGAATCCGTTCAGACCCCCTCCTGTACCCCTGCAACCACTTCCAATTATAGGGAAGCACTTCGAATGGCTCGGTATGGATCTTATAGGGCCTTTACCCTAATGACAGAAAGGAAACCAGTATGCTTTGGTAGTAGTTGATTATTCTACCCGCTATCCGGAGGCCTTCCCCTTAAAAGCCCCCACTACTGCCAATATCGCCGACAAACTTATTGAACTCTTTTCAAGATAGGGATTCCCAAGCGAGATTTTAACATATCAAGGCACCCCTTTTGTCTCACGCCTTATTGATCAAGTGAGTAAAACCTTAAACCTCTCCCATATTAAAACATTCGTCTATCATCCTCAAAAGGATGGCTTATGTGAGAGGTACAATGGGACTCTCAAGTTAACCCTTAAAAAATGCTTACTAGTGAGGGGAAAAACTGGGACCAGTTCCTACCCCTTGCCCTCTTAATCATACAAAGCCAAGTCCAGAGCAGCCTTGGTTGTTCGTCCTTTGAACTGCTATATGGCAGGCAACCCAGGACTCTCTTAGAAATGACAAAGGAAACCTGGTAGCAGGAAAAAGCAGATGAGGCCAGAAATATCTTAGAATATGCCCAAGAGTTAAAATCCCTAATAGGAAAGTTACGAGAATTGGCTCATTCAAACCTAGAAAAAGTCAGACTAGACAGAAAACCTTCTATAATAGAGGAAAAAAATTGAGACACTTACAGATTAATGACTGGGTCCTAGTTCTCCTACCCACCTATCCATCTAAAGTGAGGTCTGAATGGAAGGGACCCTACAAGGTAGTAGGTAAGGTCGGCAACACCACTTATAAGGTACAGATTTCACCCTGAAAAATACAGAGTTATCACATCAATCTCTTGAAGAAGTGGTTGGGCCCTATTCCTAAAACAAACCAGTTCGCGCTCTCGACCCCAAGACAGATCCCTGTACCGTAGATCAGCTTGTGGTGAATGATTCATTAAGTGATGAACAAAAATCTTCACTTCATACCGTCCTACAACCTTTCTCTTCTATTTTTCTGACCTACCGGGTAGAACAACCCTAATAGAATATGCTCTAGTTACTACTACCCCAGGGAAAATGATAAAACAATACCCGTATAAGATACCCGCAGCTAGGAGACAAGCGATTGCCATTGAGATTGACAGCATGCTAAAGATGGGAATTATAAAGACCTCACAAAGTGATTGGTCCTCACCTATTGTTTTAGTCCCAAATTCTGACGGGTCAATCAGGTTCTGTATCGACTTTGAGGCCATCAATTCTATTTCCAAGTTTGACTCCTATCCTTTACCAAGGATTGATGAGTTGACTGAAAAGTTAGGAGAGGCTCAGTGCATTTCCTCTCTTGATCTCACCAAGGGTTATTGGCAAGTTCCCTTTCCACAAACAGATCAAGAAAAACTGCCTTCTCCCCCAGACGGCTTGTATGAATTCATGGGTTCTCCCTTTGGTCTCCATGGAGCCCCAGTCACTTTTCAGAGGTTAATAAACAGGGTGCATCAAAACCGCTAAGCTTATTCGTCAGCTTACCGTGACGACATTGTGATATTTAGTCCCTCCTGGGAAAAGCATCTCACGCATTGCCAACAGATTTTCCAAGCCCTACAAAAGGCTGCATTGCATATAAATGCTAGGAAATCTAAAATGGGATTCAACAAGGTCAAGTATCTCGGGTACGTTCTGGGAAAGGGCTTAATAGAACCACAGGAAGAAAAGATATACACTGTTCTAAATATTCCGATGCCCTTTTCCAAAAAGGAAATAAGAGCATTCTTGGGATTTTTGGGATACTACAGACAAGTATTCCCCATTACTCTGAGATCGCAGGACCCCCACAGATCTCTTAAAGAAAGAGATAAAAGTAAAAGACCTTCTAAATCCCCCGGAGAAAGCTAGAGAGGCGTTTCATCAGCTCAAAGTAGCTATTACATCCAGTCCAATCTTAGTTTCCACCAATTTCAAGACACCTTATTAACTATTATCTCAGAAGAAAGATACTTGTAAGAAAATAAAGAAGAAAAAAAGCGAATATACTTGAGTTAGACTATTCTGTCCCTAAATCCTTTAACAGAGGGCTTACAAATAACAAGAATTCAACACTCTGGTTGACTAGGAGTACAACTAACAGTACTATGCAGAGGCCAGCAGCCAGAGTTGCATTCCAGCGCCAGGGCCTCAAGGGACACATGAGTTCAACAGCATCGGGCATCTATCACGGTGCAGTCACTAAAATGTTGGTCATGGAATGTGAATGGACTCAGCAGTAAGATGGGATAAAACGAATTTACAACCTTTTACGTGACTTTGACTTTCTGCTGTTGCAGGAAACCTGGATGCAGACACCGACACCTCTAGTCAGCTTCAAAGAATACCACAACGAAGCCAGAAAAGCCTGTTGGACAGGAAGGGCGAAAGGGGGCACTCGCTTTACATCACCACAGACTTCTTGTGGGACCAAGAACGCTTAGATTCTGGGTTTACCCTGGATACGATGCGTCAACCTCTCTGCCCCTCCCTCTCCACAGTAGCAGCTCACATTCATTTTGAATATATACATCCATCTGGGAAAAAAGAGTAAATCTGAAAAGATTGAGACATTGATTGGCCTGCTTAAAATCCTCCAATCCATTCACCTACAAGCCCATATAGTGTTGTCTGGAGATTTCAATATGCACTTACTGCAAGTTCCACACGAGAAGTCTCTCCCCCAAACTCCGCAGGCTTAGCAGGACCCACCAAAGACAATTTGTAGTCATGTTAGAATACACCAGCACAGCAAGCCTTGGGTCTATATATGCTAAACGGGTGCTCTCTCCAGGACCAACCAGCAGTGATCACCAGACTATCACACAGAGAAAACTCCATCCTGGACTACACCCTGGTGGATGCTGAGTTATTTCCGAGGATCAGCAACTTCATTATAAATCCCAGAGTGGAGAGTGCCCACTTTGCTCAAACTTTTGTATTTAAGATCAGCCCACTAAGGGCTCCAATGGCAATTGGACTATCTTCATCTCCCCAGACTTATAACTTGAGACGTCTCATATGGAAAGAGTCTGGGGTAGCAAGGATCATGGACTCTGCCACCTTCCATCTGGAAATGGAACCACAGGGAGTGTCCACCACTCGATCTCCCATACAGGCCTGGGAGGGTTTTGATAATTCTCTCATGACTGCATTTCCAACAAAACCCTCTCTCAAGCAAGGCGCAGACCAGCAGGGGCAGAATGGTTTTCGCCACAATTGCTGCTAATGAAAAGGCAACTCAATGGGGAGATTAGACGGGCACCCACGTTGGACCCATAGCCCAACAGAGAAACCAAATTTAAAATCATCGCAATGAGGCAAGTCTATAAAAAGCTATTTGGTTAGCAAAATCCAACTACCTGATGGGTGTTTGGACTAAATTGCTCCATGCAAGCAAACAAAAAAACTGCAAATTGTTCTGGGCCGAAATAAACAAATTAGCAAATGGAATCCATTGACATACTAATGCTGACATCACCGAGGCTACCTGCTCTACGTACATAGCAGCAGTTTACGATCCAGAAGAACCCGGTCAGCCTTTGAGGCTACAAGTGGGATCTAAAGAAAAGAAGAAGCTGGCCAATGCAGTCGCTAGAAGAAGTAGTGAGTGAAACTTAGTACACAAAAAAGGCTGGAAACGAAACACTGTGGAGGTGGGGGAATTTCTCCTTTTGGTAAAAGTGCTCTCACACACCCATGCGGGTGTCATGCTTCATCATCGGGCGTTGCTCCTCGTAGGGGTGGCGCTGCAGTACCCCACGGGCCCCGCGAGAGGGCTCTTTGTCGGAGTTCTTTTGGAGTAACGCCACAGTTGTGAGTGCGGGTGTGTGGGGGGTTTCGTGAGTGAATTAAAATAACCACGTCGGTACCCTAAAAACCTTTATTCAAGGGTCCAAGTGGTAAAGTTAAAATGGATGACAAGGAAGGCCTCTAGAAAAATTATATCCGAGGGGTGAGTATTTTCCTTCTGTTCTCTTGTCAGTGAGTGTAAGTGATAGTGAAAATGTTAGGTCGACATGTTTCACGCCTTACATGGGTCCCTAGTGGATCCCGTGGTGCTTCATCAGGACCGTGCTGAAAGTGAAAAAAGGATTAAGAATAGGAATCTGAGACAACGACACTCAGTATTCCTATAGTACCTATATTCAGGTTAATTGGCATCAGTGCACCTAAAGGAACGTCCACTAGGCGTTCCTAGATCCAACCTAGAGAGAGAGAGAGAAAAGACAAGAAGGGCAAAACTGTAATAGGGAGATAATAATCATATACTTATGATCAAGTAGTGCATATGACTAAAACATTCCTTGTTTGTCATGATTAGGGCAAGGGGGCATGCTGTAACATTCACACCCCTGTCGCCAGAAAGTGTCAGTGCAGTGCTCATTCACACCGCTATTTCAATGCCCATGGTGGTCGCTTGTCGCAAGGACGACCCATAGTTTCAGGGATCGAATCCCTGCCAAACCTCTAAGCAAATTTTGCGACTTCTACCTGAGACCAATTGTGATGAAGACACCCACCTATCTCAGAGACACCACAAAAGTCATCAACCTGACAGAGGACTTTCCAGAACCTGATAGGATTAGCCTCCTAGTCACTTTGGATGTAGAGGCATTATATACCAACATCCCCCAGGACGCCACCCTTGAGGTCCTAGAGACCATCCTACATGAAATAGAGCCTTGGCCCTACGAGACCCCAATCTCGTTTATCTTGGAGTTTGCTTCTGTAGCTCTGAAAGAGAATTTCTTTGCATTTCAGACCCAACTTTACCATCAAGTTCAGGGGACCAGCATGGGTAGCACCTTTGCTCCCAGCCTGGCCTGCCTCTACATGGCTGCCTTCGAAAAGAAGTTCATCCTACACGAGAACAATCCCTACCAGGAGAAGCTACTAGTGTGGCGCCGCTACATAGATGAAATCCTGTTTTTTTGGATGGGGGACGCAGAACAATGCACTGCCTTCTGTGACTGGGTCAACACCCTTGACCCTTTCCTGAAATTCTCAAGCACCAAGTCAGAGGATAGCATTCCCTTCCTTCATTTGTTGATCTCCAATCGAAACGGGGTTTTACTAACGACCAACTATAGAAAACCCACCGACAGGAACAGCCTTCTACTTTATGATAACCATCACCCAAAGGCCTTAAGGGACAACCTCCCGGTGGGACAGTTCCTCCGCCTCCGCAGGAATTGTAACACCGTGGCAGGGTTTGACACCCAAGCCATGATCTTGACAGCCAACCTTACAGACTGACAGTACCCTAAAAAGTGATACGCCAAGCACACAAAAGGGCTAGGAACAATCACAGGGAGAGCCTTTTGGAAAGCAGGGCCAAGACAGCAACAGACACCCTCACGTGCATCACCACATTTACACCCTGCTCTAACAAGATACAAAAGGTGATTAAGAAACATTGGGGCATCTTACAAACTGGCAACTTTGCGCCCGGGCCGACCCCTCTGTTTGCCTTTAAACGCACCCAGAATCTGAGGGATATATTTGTTCACACATGCCCAAGACCACAACTGACAAGACAACCCACTCTATGGGCTCTACCCCCGGTAAAGGGTCATTTTCCGTGTGGGTCTTGCTCTGTATGCCACCTGACCACTGCAACAAAACACATAGATTTAGGCCTTCAAAGACCCTGGCAACAGAGAAAACATACCAACTGTAATACCAAGACCTGCAATATGTGGGTATGACCACGAGACCGATCAAGGTACGAATCAGCGAACATAGAAGCACCATTCGATGTAAAAAGACCAACACTAGGATGCTGAGCCATTTTGCTGAGACCAGCCACACACCTGACAGCCTTAAGTGGACTATTATCGAGTCCAATCCTAATTGGCCAACTAGGTCCCTTTTCAAACAAGAGCAACGCTGGGTGTTCTGCCTACAGAGTAGTACAAAAGGCCTTAACGATGACATCCCGTGGGCGGAATTCATTAACTGATCCTAGTTTATCTAGGATCCGCCTTCGCCATCTCTGTGACGACTAGACCATGGATGTTCCCCAAAACCTCAGCACCCAATTGCGCACATAGCTGGAATAAACAGTCCCATTGAGTGCTGGCAGTAGTCCGAGACCACCACTGACCTATCATGTTGGGACATTTCGCGGCCAACATGTCAAGTTATGCAAACCCAACATGTCATGACACACACACCATTACGATAACTTGGAACACTGAGCACCACGACATTCTGTGGATCATAACATGGTGTCTTGTTATGAATGAAAAACATACTCTGATTATGGTGAGATATAGAACACTCACAATGGCACAACTCAAGCACTGTAACTAGCCTGCACATGTCACAACACGGCAAGGCTTATGCACATAATCAAAAAGTTATGTCTTATGAAAATAACCTTCAGGTGTTAAACGCACCATGACGCGCCTCTACGTAATGGCTCAAGCGCATCATCAATAAAGTTTGGCACATGTTTTCAAAATAATACTCTTGAGGTTTATAGCAGGGCTTCTGCTCACAATCAATAAAGTTATGTCCATGTTTTCGAAAAACAACCTTCATGACATGCTCTGATGCACTCTTTATATAACAGCTCGTGCACATTATCTATATAGTCGAGACCTCATCTCCTAATTAATCAACTGCAGGTCCATACGCACTGTGACATTTATTGGAGCGCCTTCACTAGATTCCATCCAAAACGTAAGGCTAACGCTCATTATTAACCATATTTTTAGTCCGCTTCCAATACATGGCCATCCAGCACTATAATTTTTCCCACACACCCAAGATGGCCGCCACGTTGCAGACGCACGCACACAGCAACATGTCGCAACTCGTATCTCTCCCCCATGCCACCAGCCCTTCCGGACTGCTTGCCGGGTCGGGTACAAATACAGAAGAAGCACACATTGCCCGACACCAGCATCCGAGCAGCGGAAGGGCAGTTATTAGGCTGCACTCTGGGAGAGGCTGAGTGAGTATTTTCCAAGCTGACATTCTCATCGACCAAGGTAACATTTTGACTATGAGCGCTCTGTGCTCACTCTCGATAATATTACCCGCAGGCAGTCCTCCTCACTCCGCGCTACTACGCCAATGAGGCCAACTCTTACTACTGGTTGGGTAGGAGATATATATTGTTTGTCTGTTTGTTTGTTTGGCTCACGACGTGACACAATGCCGTCACTCACACCGGAGTAACCTGTTACTGGAAGTGACATAACAAGTATATTTTAACGGACTGTACCACCTTTCACGGCTCCCACGCCATCATTATAGACATCATAGACGTGTGTCAGATTGTACACAGATACACGTATGAAATGTTGTGCACACCAGCATGTTGACTCTTCCACACAGCTTCTGTGTGTTGAGGTGCCATAAAATCTCGCGACAAGCGACCACCATGGGCATTGAAATAGCGGTGTGAATGAGCACTGCACTGACACTTTCTGGCGACAGGGGTGTGAATGTTACAGCATGCCCCCTTGCCCTAATCATGACATACAAGGAATGTTTTAGTCATATGCACTACTTGATCATAAGTATATGATTATTATCTCCCTATTACAGTTTTTCCCTTCTTGTCTATTCTCTCTCTCTAGGTTGGATCTAGGAACGCCTAGTGGACGTTCCTTTAGGCGCACTGACGCCAATTAACCTGAATATAGGTACTATAGGAATACTGAGTGTCGTTGTCTCAGATTCCTATTCTTAATCCTTTTTTCACTTTCAGCACGGTCCTGATGAAGTGCCACGGGATCCACTAGGGACCCATGTAAGGCGCGAAACATGTCGACCTAACATTTTCACTATTACTTACACTCACTGACAAGAGAACAGAAGGAAAATACTCACCCCTCGGATATAATTTTTCTAGAGGCCTTCCTTGTCATCCATTTTAACTTTACCACTCGGACCCTTGAATAAAGGTTTTTAGGGTACCGGCGTGGTAATTTTAATTCACTCACCAAAACACCCCCCACACACACCCGCACTCACAACTGCGGCGTTACTCCAAAAAGAACTCCGACAAAGAGCCCTCTCGCGGGGCCCATGGGGGACTGCAGCGCCACCCCCACGAGGAGCAACGCCCAATGATGAAGCATGACACCCGCATGAGTGTGTGAGGGCACTTTTACCAAAAGGAGAAATTCCCCCACCTCCACAGTGTTTCGTTTCCAACCTTTTTGTGAGCTAAGTTTCACTCACTACTTCTTCTAGTGACCGCATTGGCCAGGTTCTCCTTTTCTTTAGGAACAGTTAGCCTTGAGTGATTATCACGTTAGCCTTGGGAGCGTGGGTACTGGATCTGTTTTTCCTCTAGCGCCCTGTCCCCCTCTTTGTAATTAAACACAAGTGGGATCTCCCCGGCCCAATTCTCCTGAGCATAACATCTTACAGCTCTCCAACTCTCAACGTCTGTCTCCATCGGAGGCTCTTCCCTCCATGCTGAATCATTCACAGGCAGTACAAATACTCAAACGGCTCAAGTCCGAGGAAGCACCAGGGCCCAATGGCCTTCCAAACGTTCTATTTAGAATAGATCCCTCATTTTGGGCCACTCATTTAACACTGTTAGTCAGCTATGTATTTCTCACAAATTCCTTCTCAGATTCCTGGTGTGGCAGTATACTCCACACATTTTACAAATCAAGCGTACATTACAATCCTGCAAATAACAGACTAATCGTCCTAATTGAGGTGAAAGCAAAGCTTTACGCCTCAAAACTGCTATTAGATCTGGAGGCCTGGGTCAACAAGGCAAACATCATTCTGAAAACACAGACCGACTTCAGAGAAGGCATTAGTACAACTTTCCATGCACCCTAATATCTTGAGGTCTGGCGCTTTATTGCCACCGGTACCTTGCCTATCTTGTCTCAACTGTATTGACTTTTACCTGAGCATGCAATTATCTCTCATAAGGTATCTATTCACCAGTGTCCTTCATACCTAAAGGGTGCAGCATGGGCCCAATTGCAGGTTTTGACCTACACTTTTTTGTAATGAATTTCCACATATTTTCCCCTGATCATGACGCTGACTTCTTTCGAATTCCATATTGGACTCCGGCCACTATCTGGAAACTCATATGTACTATCCCTTTTAATAATATCCAAGCACTACATATGCCCAATTACTACTGATATGCTATCTGCTGACTGTTATTCCACGATACGAACATCATATCGAACTGAACCCTTGTACGGCTATGAGATATATATATATATATATATATATATATATATATATATATATATATATATATATCAAAATTGTGCAAACATAATGACATAACACTATGTAATGTTTTAAACCATGGGTGCCACTGCGATGCATTCGGACGTATCTTTTCAATACATTATAATATGCCAATATCCGCACACTCTCCATTTGCAAACATCGTGATTTTTTACTTACCTATGACACTATTGTTGAAAACTATACATGCACTTATATTAAAACTTTATTGTATATTGCGATCTGGGTTTGCAACCTATATATGTTTCTTGTCCTTCTCCGTCTCTTTTCCCACACCTCCCCTTCACTCTTATATGGTATTTTCTTGACCCCACAGTTGTGGTGGCCTTGGGTTGTAAATGGTCTCACGATATAATGCGATAAACAATTTATCCACCTTACACATCACTCTCACTATCAGCTTTGAGAAAGCCCTAGGCCTCCGTGCCAAGTAAGGGGTGAAACACATGATGGCTTTCTCCTGTATCTTGTGATTCTGACTATAGAATCCCACTAAATTGAAAAAAGAAAAACCGAAATAAAGAAACATGATGTACTAATCCAGTGCTATAGGTTCCTTGAATAGATTTGAATTCCTAAGCAACGCACTATAATACATCAATTCAGCTCTGTCCTCCTTCTCCTTATGAACAATGTTTTAATGGGTTAGGGTTTCCCATTTCTTAAAGGACATCTAAATGCCTTAACTCTACCCATTGCTCAAGGGCGGGCATCTCCTGGGACACTCACCCTGTCCCTGTTCTCTTCACGTGATGAGTACAACTTCGAATTTGCTGGCAGTTACCCTTCTTGAAGAAAAGGCAAAGGCAACAACTGACAAACTCTGTGCCTGCTTTGTCGATCTGAAGCTAGCCTTTGATAAGGTCCCGAGGGGACGTCTGTGGCAAATAATGGCCTGCTGGGGGATGCCGCCCAAACTACTGGATGCAATAACCAACTTAAACACTCACACCTGGGTACAAATCAAGGTTGGAGACGGCCGAAGAACCACACGTAAGATCAGCACCAACATAGGCCTGAAACAGGAGTGCATCCTGACTCCCTGCCTATTTAACATCTACATGGCTGACCTCGACATTTATATGGCCCAAGTGGACCAGAAACAACTATGATGCCTCCAATATGCTGATGAAATAGTCTTGTTCAGCCAAACGCCGATTGGCCTACAGCGCCTAATTGATCAATTGAGCAGATATATCCAAAACCTGCGCTTGGAGCTCAACCATAATAAAACAAAAGTGGTCTGTTTTTCGAGCTACTCTTCCAAAACGAAGCCCACGTTCACCTGGCGGGCAAATGGCTGAGCGTTAGAACTGGCTAGAACTTATAAGTATCTCGGTGTCTGTATGGACTCTCATCTAACTTTTAAAAATCACCTCCTATCCAGTAGAGCCATGGCAAACCAACTCTGTGCATTTCAAACATTATAAAAAAGACACCTCGATCCACCACCTACCTCAGGTCATCAGGGTAAAGTTTATGCCATCGATCACTTATGGCTCTGAATTGTTGAAGGGGAATGACGCGCCCATCTTAAACACACTTCATCGACCCGTTTTTAAGAATTGTTCACTTTACCACAGCACGTCTCGCAATCCCAAGTCAGACTAGAGTTTGGCCTTTTCCACCAGGGTCCAGTAAGGAATGGGCCCTTGTCAAACTGTGTTGGCGGTTGAGATCAGCCCCTCCCTCACAATGGCTCGTCTGTGCTGGCTAAAATTGAAAAGCAGCCCTATGGCAAGGTCTCATGGCACTCTGTTCTACAACAATCCATTCTTGCTTTGAAACTAGCAGAAGCCGGGACTACAACTAAGGAGTACGCTGCCTTTAAGCGAGTTACCAAAATGCTGCCAAGTTCCTAGAAAAGGCAGAGTTCGCTCACAAACATCATGCATGGGCAGTTTTGCCATCATATGCTGCCTGGGGCCAGGAAACATGCTTTGCTGCTCATCCGCCTTGGCGTTTTTCCAACAAAGGATTTGGGGGCATATTGGCAAAAAGATGCGATAATCATCGCTAACACTGCTTAGCGTGATTTATTTTATCGCCGGCTATCGCTGGAATATATCGCCACGCTAACGCTGTATTAGCGACATTTAGCGCTATGGCGATAAATATTCCAGCGATAGCGGGAGGGAAGGGCCAACATCGCGACAAAACCAGCGATGTTGCATGGGGGAGGTGGAAAACCTTGCTGATACGACCCCGTGGTCGTATCAGCATAATCCACCCCCATGTAATGTATGGCTAAGTCAGGAAAATAGCAGGTGATAAAAAAATGGCGATGGCCCCGGTTAGCGCGACTTTTCACGTTGCTAACCGGGGTCAGGGACTCCTTGCTAATAGGTGATAGGCCTGTTAGCGTCTGTTTACAGGGTATGTTGGTCGGGAACGCCTACTTTGCATGTCATTAGCGATAAACATCGCTGACATGCAAAGCGGCACCCAAACCGATCGCCTTCGTCAGAAAGTTGTCGCTAACTGCTGTTAGCGACAGCTTGCTGATAGGGCGATAGATTTATCGCCGCTTTAGCGGCAAAAAGTGCCACTAAAGCGGCGATAAATCGCTTGCTAATATGCCCCTTGGTTCCTACTTGGAAGTAGTCCTGGCCCAACAATCACTGCCACGCATGCGGACACGACCAAGAAAGTCTGCTGCATCTAATCTGCGTGTGCCCAGCCCTTTTAGCTCTCAGGTGAAAACCCTTACGGCCAGCTTTCAAAGCTCTTCCCGGCAGTGATTGCACTTCTAAATCGGAACTCAGTCCAATTGTCCTGCAAGGCAGTTAGGTTCCTCACTCATGCATCTAAGCAGCTGGAACAGTGATGAGAAAGTTGCAATGGTTCACCTGCAGCGACGGGTGTGTTGCACTTTATCGAGTCAAAACGAAATCATTCCAAATCTTGTTTTAAATGTCTGTCACATTGAGGACTGTCCTGTCAACCAACCAGAGACATATTGCATCCTCTAACATGTCCAAGGACAGTCAAATGATTCACCCAATGTGGAGTTTACGGCAGGACGTACAGTGGGAAGGCCAGGCTTTTTACCAGGAGTAACTCGATGTCAAGGATTTCAGACGTTGCTTTCCAAACACGCACCAGCACTTTATGCTTTGGCTCGGACTGTCTATTCTCCACTATTTTGCAGATAGAGGGAGTTTACCGCTTGGTTTTAATATTTCCTTTTACACATGTACATCGCAATGACTTCGTTACTAACGAGCCCCAGGATTGCCCATAGATTCGACCAATGCAGGGTCATTCCTCTGCTAGGGCGCTTAGTAGGTGGATCCAGCCCCCATCGGGGAGTACTCTACTTGAACCACCCAATAATATTGCACTAGCACACCACAGACTGAGTCCAATTTGAAGCACTTTAATCCTTCAACAAATCCAAAGTGAGGGAAGATCACGATTTCTGATGCTGCTAATATAACATGCAACAGCACTTTATGTTTTGGACTGCATTGTTATTTCTCCATCACTTCACTCATTGACTTTTAGTGGGAACTATCCCCAAAGAGGGAGTTTTGCTTGTTAGTTCCCTATGAGTCAATATGGATCTGATCGTTCGTTTCAATATTGTATTTATGCATAAGCATATTGTAATGATCTTGATTAATCAAGCAATAAAGACTTCCTACTTACAGCAATGGAGAGATCTGTTTCCCCGACTTCCTGATGAAGCTAGAAATTCTTCGAGGAGAGTAGCACAACAGTGACCCGCTTACCTCCTAATCATGATACTTACTACCACCTAGAGTTGGGACCTTTAAGACCCATTCACAGCTCAGAGAGCTTTAGTGGGACGACAAAGAGGACCTCAAGGTCTGTGGGTGTGAGTACACGACTGAACAAATTGAATACTAGAAGCATTGTGTAGTGTCACCTCCTGTGGAACTGGCGTTTGTTTTGGAGCTCAGCAGACGTGTAGAACTGTCACAATCGCTCTCAGTTCCTCTGAGGGCCAAGGTGTACAAAGGTGATTGGTTGCCTTGCTGTGTCTGTTCACCTCTGGTGTTTGTAAAGTTAGTTTCAGATAAGATAAGTGGGGCGTTGGTTCTGTCGGTACTTGTACCGCAACGTGAAATTGACAAATCTAGCTACAATTTTATATGGAAGTGTTACATAAGGAATATATATATATTGTATCCAGTTAGATTACACATGCTGTGTTACAGTCACTTTTAGTAACATATTATTATTAAACGACTGTCACGCTTTTGTTGAACACGACTGACAAATTGTTTATTTACTACTCTGTACACAGCATGGCCCTTGACATTGTACTGAAGGTGGGTTGTCTTTACTCCCTCCTTTCTGCTGATACCATGCACAATTTCAGTTCTATCTGTCTGCCCCTCATTCCAGTGTCAGTGCTGATGTGACGCAAGCCCCCAACAGTCATACATACATCCAGATACAGTGTCTATAAAAACTCACCTTGGTTGGTTTTACATTCACACCACATCAGGTCACCATCAGTGCTAAATTGGAGCCAGTGGTTGCCAGTGGGGTCACCGGGACTTGTTTTGGAGGACCAGTAGTTATTTTTCCACATCAAATATTTACCAAGAGCAAGGGAGGGAAAATACATAAAGAAGAAAGACAGAGGAAGAGCAAGACGGAAAATCACCCCATAGAGAGAAAGCAAGGAGCTGCAAGAGTGAGATAAATGGGTACGGGGTGTCTGGTAGTGAATTAAAAAGGCCTGAGGTGTATTTTAGACTACCAGCCTTGGTATTCGAGCGTGGCCACATTTGATTGCACCAGCTGTGGGCTTCTGAGCAGAGCTTTGGGCACCAGCACCCTTTCTTTTACAAATTAAGCACTGCATCTACCCAGTAGCAGCCCATTGTCCATAAGACTGAAACTTCTTTTCACTACCCAGTTCGGCCGAATAGGGCTAACAGCCCACTACAATTATTTGAGCATAGAAAGGTACATTTCCCATTGAAGGTTATTGTCCCATTCCAAGCTCTCTTGTAGTTGACATCTGCCAAGAAATGCTTCCCACATTAATTCCTGTTGGGCTCTGTGCCTCATCCATCGGAGTAACTGCTCAATTTAGATCACTGAGGAAGACAGCACCTTAAAGATGCTCTAGGAGTATCCGTGTTGGTGGTGGGAAAAATGAACACAAGAATACTTGCCTATTTTAAATGCGAACAATCATGTTGATCCTCAAGGTTTTCCTCAACCACCTCACTTTTTAAAAGTGTCAAATATACCTTACCATAGTGGTTTTCACAGGCCATGCGCAGGTAGTGACCAAGTCAACCCCGTCAATGCCTTCTCAACAGCTACTGACATAAAATGGGTACTTCAGGGTTCACCCTTCATTTATGAAGTAGTAACTCATGAGCGATTCCTACCTTAACAAAACCATGAATTTTGATTTACATGTATACATGGACAACACCCAGATCTACATCAATTTACATTATGGATGAGAGAATTGGCTGCTTGTGGTGCACTACCCAACAGAAAAATGCAGGTATGATGAAAAGTAATTGGTCGTGCTCATGTCATCTAAGGCAAATACCACACTGGTCAAGCTTGTTACAGCAATTTAACAATATCCAGTTTTTCATCTTTAAATCTCGCCACTGGTTCTCAAACAAGTATCCAGATGGCTCACACACAAGGTAAGGACACCAGCAAGGTGTTAAAGATATCCCTCTGCCCTCAAGGGTGGGGACTACCTATAAGAAGAAGAACCTGGTAATTCAAGTAAGACTGCTGGAAAGGTCGGGCAAATACTGTGGAGGAGCACTGGGGAACATGTGTTTGTCCTTAAGAAATCAAACTGTACTGACAAGAGAACAGCTTTGCCATAACATGTCAATTGCTTGTGGTGGCATTGTTACTAACATTGGCTGGCCGTGTTGACCACTGGGCATTTCTTCACAGCATGGTTGACCTTCAGGCAATGACTGCACGTAACCCAGGAGTTAAAGCATTGCAGAGACACTAGTGGAAATGCAAATGGGAGGTCTGTTGATAGCTGCGAATGATAATGAATGGAGATGTGCTTGAGATGACTGATCTAGTTCCAATCAGTTATCAGATTCTGTCTGGTAGGATTAGAACCTAATATTGGGTTGCTTGTTAGTCAGGCAGATGACAATAGAGTTTCCTCATGTGAAGACTGCAGAAAGCTCCTTCTGGGTGGATGGCCTAAGATGACCCATAGGACCTTCTATCAGGATCGATGAAAACTCTCCAAGGGGTAACATACCAAGAGACAAACTCTCTGGTTTAGGATTTCAGAGTTAGTCTCTAGCGAGTCGGACTCTTCCTTTTTTCCGTCCACCTAGGATGATAGATGTGGGAGTAAATTAAGTAGTGATTTTAGCATGCAGTCAATAGGTTGTACCGCACGATGTGTTCCACATCTGCAAGTTCGGGCACCTTCAGTGCTTTAAGTGAAATGAAAAAGGTGGAGGGGCCGTAAAACAGGTGTGTCATGAGTAGTCTTTTCACGAGGCATGGTCTATGTAATTAATACATCTGAAAAAGCATCCCGTGCTTGACAAATTCATATATGGGGTCTCACTGTACAAAACATAATCAAAATCAGCAGGATATCTCATTTAACAGTTTACTTAAAAACCTTTAACCACGGTCTAAAGCAGCAAGTTTAAAAGTAAGTGGCAATACATGAGTTTTTGAGCTGAAATGAAATAATGATTCTGGTTCTGGCTCACCAACGGCAAATAACAGAAGCCAGTTGTGGCATCAGACACCAGGCTAGTGGTTTAGTGCTCTAATGCGTAAAATGAGTAGTCATCAATCTATGAACCGTTTTCAAGACAGAACAATAGCACAGTTACTTAGCGCAGTCATTAATGTGAAGAATTAATTTTCTTTTACTGTTAGGATACATTTATACAGGTATTGACAGTGCTTAATTTGAGCAGTGTTTGACAGAGCTCAGCACTGGCACTTAATTTCCAACACCAGCACATATGACAGTCCACCACATGGTGGCGGTGTTTGTCTATATTTGAGATTAGAACCTCAGCAATGCATTTAACAATTAAATATACATTAAGCATGAATAATATCAGTGCATTCAGGCCATTCTTACAGCCTTTGATGGCCTGGAATAGTCCACATTTTTAAATGTGTAGGAGTGTGCTGGTTAGTAGTTGTGCTGGTATAGACATTTGGCAGCGATGGCAGGGGTAGTGGGTGGTGCAAGCTGCAGTGGTGCCCTGAAAAATAAGTTGGGCCCTAGCACTTACATTTTTACAAATTAATCACTGGTTGACAACGTGGAAAGTACCCAACACTGTTGTTATTTATTAATACACAAGAATTGGGATGGTCACAAAAATGACAGCTCACACCTGTAGCAAGCATGCAATAATTGTACATTTGAAATGTCCACCATCTATGTAGTCGATCCGGGGTGCTTAGCAAGGAGGAAGCGCGGAAACTCTCCCATGCTCTCAAAGTTTTAAATTATATCCTGGTAATTTAACAGTGCTGTTGCAAGTACACCACTTCAGACTATACAAAATATCATCAGTCCATCAAAGAATTCTTTTTTATTTTAGACTTCCTTCAGTGTATAAAGTTCCCACCAGACAACACGTGTTTTGTCAAGTGGGAGTGACCCAATGACTTCGTCAGGGCTAGTCAAGACACATACAAGCAGTAAAACAAGTTTATGCCACAGCAATAGTGATGCATGCCCTACTTAACAGGCACAACTTGTCATATAACAAAAAGAAGCACAACATTTCACACTTATATTTCATGTTGTGCCATTCCATTACATACCCATCCCAGACTGAAACGCATAATGAACACATTCCTCTGAGTGTTCTGAATAGCACACCCCATAATCCTAATGTTCTCATTTTAGGGGGGGGCATGATACCTGGATCCAATGTTTGGGGGTAAATTACAAGGCACAAACAATCCTTTCTGACATTGTAAGAAAGTGCATTGTTGCTGCAATCCCTCTTTCCTATGAATCTTGGTCCCCCCTTGTCATGTCAGCTATTATATCAAGATTAAGAACATATATTTAAATGCAACAACATGGATTAGATTAATTGACTTTCCCCTCGAGGTCCCGATCAATAAGATTATATGAGCAGTGAATAAGTAGATTGATTAAAGATAGGTCGCCGAGGGCATCAAAACAACACCTGCTTTTACCCGCCTGCGAAATCCTCCAAGATTAGAGGGTCCTGGTGGCTGCATAACTCTGGGGCTGTTTGTCTCCAGCAGCCCATCAATCCCACGGCAGGCGAGGACGCCGCAGCCAACACCGAGACTAATTCAGATGCTGGGAAAGGAAACCTCTTCCAAGGAGGGATGCATTTTTTTCATGTGCTTTGCACATTCCTACATAGACTGCAAACAAAAATACCACCAATGCTGGATCAAAATAAAAATGAAATAATGTATATCAACCTCAAGATAAGAAGACACCAGGGGCATTTATTCGAAACAGAAGCAACACCAAAATAGATGGATGGATGCAATGCTTGAATTGTCTAATTTACTGTTGATATACTGTTATACCACCGCATATGTGTCACATGTCGCCAACTACACAGCACATTCCCAAGCTCCCCTCCCACCTTGCAGGCCCTAGAGCACATTATCACTACTCCATCGCCACGTAAATTAATCACACGGTTGTACGCCTCCATGCAACAACACTCTCCGGTGACGATGCCAAAATCCCGAGACAATTGGAACACAGAGCTACACCCACAAATCACAGAAGAGAAATGGCAATTTTGATGTGCGTAACTTGAGCAGCTGTCCCCCAACTACAAGCTTAGACTGATTCATTTCAAGTTCCTAAACCGATATTACAGAACGCCTAAGCAGTTGCACCGTATGGGCGTACGAACTGATGCACAATGTTGGAAATCGATACCAAAGGGGATGATGGACGGAGCGCTAGAGCAAATCAAACACACCCCCAGTCAACGGATCTGGGTTTAATCCATCATCATTCTTTAGCTCACTCCACCACCCCAGTTCAGACATGGCCATATGCAAATCAGTCTGACCCTGTGCCTCATGGGAACAGTCCAGCCCGAACTGCCAAGCCATGTCTTCCCTGGACCGGAAACAAGCATCCTGGGACCGGTTTCTGGCTATTCAGCCGTCATCAGCCAGGCTAGCTTGAATCCAGTGGCAAAGTGAGCAAGGGACCCACGTCTGGGCATACCCTGCCAATTTAGGGCGAACAAAGCGATACCAAAGGGGATGATGGACGGAGCGCTAGAGCAAATCAAACACTCACCCCCAGTCAACTGATCTGGGTTTAATCCATCATCATTCTTTAGCTCACTCCACCACCCCAGTTCAGACATGGACATATGCAAATCAGTCTGACCCTGTGCCTCATGGGAACAGTCCAGCCCGAACTGCCAAGCCATGTCTTCCCTGGACCGGAAACAAGCATCCTGGGACCGGTTTCTGGCTATTCAGCCGTCATCAGCCAGGCTAGCTTGAACCCAGTGGCAAAGTGAGCAAGGGACCCACGTCTGGGCATACCCTGCCAACTTAGGGCGAACAAAGCGATACCAATGGGGATGATGGACGGAGCGCACAGGGTCAGACTGATTTGCATATGGCCATGTCTGAACTGGGGTGGTGGAGTGAGCTAAAGAATGATGATGGATTAAACTCAGATCAGTTGACTGGGGGTGAGTGTTTTATTTGCTCTAACGCTCTGTCCATCATCCCTTTTGGTATCGCAATGTTGGAAATGTCACACTGATCAAGTACATTTCCTACATTTAGCCTGGGAGTGTCCCTCTGTTGCCACTTACTGAAGAAAATGTTTTCACAAAATAAGCGAAATCTACTGGGCTATGTTAAAGAAGCCCAGATCGAGACCCTAGACCCTGGCTATGCTGTTATTGCTAGCGAAACGCAGGGGCGCTATGAAATGGGGCAGACCACACCCCCTTTAGTTAAAGACTGGATCCTCTATGTCACTTTTTGCCAGGAACAACTAACCACCTTTTGGGAACTGATGCCCACTGCCTCCAGACCTAAAGATATATGCGGTCCTTTCCTCACCTGGTTGAGAGCGTCTGTCCGCGAGACATCAGGCTCACCTGAACCACTCACTTCATATATAAGATGTATAGTTACCTAGCAGTCACAATACACTTCTACACATCCAGTCCCACCTTTCCACACCTCAGGATGCACCTTCATTCACAGCAGTATAGAGACACACCTAGAACCTACGAGGTCACACATGCGCCATTCAGTACAAAAACGCAAATGGTATTATTCAATAATCTGTAATGTGAAGTGTTGTAGCCACATTTCACCCTAAAAAGTTTATGTTATGTTATTATTGTTTACATTTGTCCTATAATCAACAATGTACGGTGATATCACTATATATTCAAACATCATTCTACTGTAACAAAGTGTATGCAAATGTAAATGCCAATAAAGAAATTAAAAATATATATATAATTTACTGTTAAGCACTCTGAGCCGCATTCCAGCCCATCATTTTTAGCTCATCTTTACCACTGCAGAGATCAACCACATGCAAACCAGTCTTGGCCCTGCCCCAAGCAGCATGCTCTAGCCCAAAGTGCTCGGTCACTTCTCCTGTGAACTGGAAAAAAGCAATCCCAGATCAGCTTTGGCCTCGTCTCAAGGTTGGGTCTTGGCTATGGTGGCAAAGCGAGAAGAAACACTAATTCCTGGATTATGGCCCATAGTAGTTACCGGTGGCTGAGATTAACGCAAGCCTTTCACCCAAGCCAAAGCAGCAAGGGAACAGCGAGGTTCAGATGCACCATCTGGGGCTGCTGCAAGCAGGGGTCTCTTCTCACGGCCTTCTAAACATCTTATGAAGGTAGTGTGCAAACCCAGCATTCGGCAGCATCATCACTGTGGTTTTAGAAGAAACTTTGGACCCCTGCATTCTTCCTCTGCTTCCCTGCTGTCCCACCATACTTTTTTTTTTTGCAGTTTAATATATCGCGAAACTCCTATGACGTTGAAGTGCTTTACAACAGAACCAGATTAGTTACATATTTACTTATTTCATTCATGTTTTAAGGTGTTTTTTTTAGCCACAGGGAGATTAATTGATTTGCCCAGAAACATAGGATGTTCAGTGGAGGCCTGGATTTGAACCTGGGTCCCCACTTCCAAAGTCAGCAGCTCGGGCCATTAAGTCACCAGGTCAACACACGGTCTACTCTCCCAGGAGGCTCCAGATGCCAGCGCAGCCACATTTCAACCACATGATTCTGCTCTTAATAGTGATTTGGTTAAAGGAAATGCTGTGGAGCAGCCGCCTTTTGTGCATGTTGGTAGTCAAAGAGCAAAGATGACCCTGTCCACTAAACCGGCAGTTCCCTCTCTCTCTTTAGAGGAAGGAAGGTTTGTCGTGCTTGTTTCCAGAGTAGCCTCTGCAGATTCCGCCAGCGGAAGCCTTGCTTAGACCGACGGCCCTAGGGACATTCAGGGCAGAGCTTCTGATATACCTATTTACTGTTCAGGACTGCCAGACAAAGCCTGGCGGTCCTGAACAACAAAATGATCCCCTACACCCTGGGAAAAACCTCCCAGGGTGTCAGGGCCATTAGTTTTTGTTTTTCAAAAATAAATTTTAGCGTTGGGAATTTGGTTTTGAAAAGTACAAATGTTTGCTGAGTGGGCACATGAAACAAGGCGGCCTTTCAGCCTCCTGCTACAGATAGATTTATGAGGTAGGTGAGGAAGCATAGTGAGCGAGGCACGTGGAAGAAATGGGGGCAGGAGAGGCATGTCAGAGGTTTTTACAGGGCTCGGTGAAGAAAGTAACCCTGGATCAACATGTCACGCGAATCTTCCTAAAGAGGAAAAAAGTGTCACCAGGGTAAGAGAAAACACGTAGCATCTGGCGCCATCTAGTGGTTTCAGCAGTGTTAGCTGCATGAATAACCGGGGCCGGCTAGCTTCACAATCTATAAACTGATTTTGTAGCAGAACTCTGTGGCCCGGAAAAGACTTGCGGCCTAGGGAATAAAGCTCCCGCTACCATCTTCCCTCTTCTGAGGGCCCTAGAGTAGGAGTAATTCGTAAAAACAAAAAGTGAGGAGGGGGGAGAGTAATCACAAGCATGGAAGGGTGTGGATGGATGCATGGGCAGGAGGAGTGATTGCCTGTCCTGCACATGACATTACTGCTCCCTTGCTATTCCTTCAATCATGCTGGACCACTTGGAAATGTGACTCTACATACGAGGGCGGGAGTTGGTGGAGGGCGGGGAGTAGGTCACGGCTAAGAACCCCGGTGGGTCTACTCAGCCTGTCATCATCCAGTGGCCAATAAAGAGAGTACCATTACTAAGCCTTTAACCATCCAGTGGCCAATAAAGTGAGTACCACTGACGCTGGTGCAACAAACATCTTGTATTCAGTATTCACGGGCAAGATACCCCATGGGGGTGTCAGCGAACTTCACAGAAGCACGTTGTGTTATATGCTATACCCCATGAAATTAATAGAAAGCAGCAAATATTTTATTGTTAAAACAGGTGCAAAAGATGCAAAGGATGCCCGTCTCCAAAAGCCCGAGCTCCCATATATTCCATCAAATGGTTTGCATGCTTGGCAACTGGCCAGCATCAGCGAGCCCCTTTCGAAGCTAGCAAAATCTGCCCTTAATGGGTTGTGTCACTTTCTATTGCACGCGCCACTCGCAGACAGTGATGTCACCAGCAGGCAAATGAAACCACAGCTGACGCTGGGGCGGAGGTAGTGGGGTTGCGGACAGGCAATGTAAGCACATAGGTCGCGATATTTAC
Source organism: Calotriton arnoldi (assembly GCA_963921515.1). Lineage (NCBI taxonomy): Eukaryota > Metazoa > Chordata > Amphibia > Caudata > Salamandridae > Calotriton > Calotriton arnoldi. Next base: position 1,318,983 of record CAWUFW010003849.1, read on the forward strand.
CCTTTTTCATCTTGCTGTTCCATGAGATGGCTCTTTGTAGCTTACGTACTGGCCTTTTTTATTTGTAAGAGTGCATCTGCTGTGCTCACTGTCCCAGAATATCAATGTGCTTCGGAGAAGTGCCAGTACTCTCCCATTATAAGTATTGCACTTCTGCTGAAAAGTGCGAGTACTCCTCCATTAAAATGAAAGAAGTGCAAGTTCTCTCTACCTGACAACATCAGTCTGTTTAAAGAACTATTGACGGGGAAATCGACAATCAATACACGGTCTGCCACAGAATGAAGTCCCCCTCTTATCCATACGTCGCCTAGTCCAAATCACCAGCCTGATGTATAGCGTGCAACGTCTGTGCAATGTGGCTCGAGTCACCCGAGGGTCCTGAATATTGACATGGGACAAATGCGCATACAATATATTTTCAAGTTAATTATTTACAAAGTCGGATGTTATTCTTGAATTCCGGCATGTCTACGTCGCTCGAGGGCCAGCTTTGGACACCCATGGCCCTGTAAGCGTGCAGTATAAATTGCACATTTCACCTATCTCTTAGGGGGAGATGTTAAAGTCTGAATTTAAGAGTGTGGCCTCAGGACAATGATATGTCTTGTCTAGTCTCATTGTTAAAAGAGCTTGAAGGACAATAGGGCACCTGTTGTAATAACTCTCTCCCGCCATCAATCTGAAACAGTCATCAGCCTGAAACAGCCATCAATTCTGAGAAAGTTATCAAGCTAATACAGCTATCTATCAAATGCCTCCATCTTCATTTATATAATGAAACCCCTGGCATTTTGTGAGGCAAATGATTGCTTTAGAAAGAGTCACATAATGGTACATTGATCAGCCCTTGTCTCCCCGCTAAAGAGGGACAAATGTAGAAATATTATCCAGGATGAAGCATTTCTCATCTCGTTTTTTGTCTTTTTCTCACATTTACATAGAAAACAAGAGCCTGAAAGGTTGCAACTAGAAAGGTCCGTTCTTCATTTATCTGAATTAATAACATTACTATAAACTTTTAATTTGCTTGAATATCAGTTGAGGTTATAATCTATCACAATTTCGTTTGCTAAATATTAACTACTACTATATCAACAAGGTAAGTGTATACAGGTGAGACTAGATATACTATTCTTAGCTCCACATCTACTTAACTCAACACTATATACATTATATATACACACACTAAAAAACACAAAGGTTACAGGTATGTTATAGTTAGGCTCACATTTTACAGGCACAAAACCAGAGAAATTCAGCAGTTATAGTTAGAGTTACCTTAAGTAACTATAACTTGTGCCCTAAGGTAACCTGCGCCCCTGCCATGCATAGTTTTCTCATCAATAATTTTCAGTGGCGGCTCGCAGAGGGAGTGCGGCGGGGCGGGGGAGGGGCTGGGTGGGGGGTAGTGGAGTCGGACATACGACGGGCAGGAGTATGGTAAGTAAATAAATAAATAATACTATTTACCTTACGCTCGCTGCATCGCCGAGTTGGTAGTGGGCAGGGAAGTAGTAGTGAAAGGTCCACTCCCAGCGGACGGGGGCATTTTACATGCTCCCGCCCTCTGTGAGTGGACTTAGGGACTAATTACGATGTCGGTCAGAAAGCCTCCGACTGCTGGTCGGAGGCTTACCGACCGACATGGTAGAGTTCTAACTCCGACCCCCGGCATTAGGATGGCGGAGGTCGGAGTTTAAACTGGCCGGGCAATCCGACTCGGTTCCGATGGGCTCAAGTAGCCCGTGGGCCAGTTGGAACGGCACCATAATCCCTTAAGGACGGTGTTTCCGCTGTCAGGATTATGATGGCTCTTTCCAACAGCCTTTTCATGTTGGGCTTTCAGACATGAAAAGGCTGTCGGAAAGTGTCTTTAGGGGCCCCTAGCAAGGCCCCCTTCATATGGGCCTGGGGGCACTTACGGTGCCTCCAACATCCCTGCACCATGTGGCCTGCCACATGGTGCAGGGATGTGTACAAACTTCCATTTTTTAATGGGAGCTTGTGCTGCAGGCGGTTTCAGTCCGCCGCACAAGTTCCCATTGAAAAATTTAAGTTTGCGACCGCACCATGTGCGGTTGCATCCTAATGGGGAATGCGGAACCGCCGACCCTTGGTTGGGCGGTTCCTTTCGCAACCGTTGCATCCGCCCAACATCGTAATTAGGGCCTTAGTGTTTGCTCTCGCATGGTGGGATCTTTACAAGCAGTGTGGGCAGGGAAACCGTTATGTCCAGAGGGTGGGCATCTCAGGACATAGCAGGAGTCGGCCCTGGGGGTGGTAGTCCCCAGGGCCATTAATGGCTCCAGGAGGGGGCCCCCTCCTTTTAAAGTGCGCATCCGTGCCCAGGGGAGATGGTGGTACCCTTGGCCGAAAATGGCTCGGCATGGGGGCTGAGCGGCCCACCTCCACCTTTTAACAATCGACTTGGTCCTGGGGAGACCAAAACGGGCCGCGTGGATCCCCCTCCCCATTCTTCAAATCAGCCTGGTCATGGGGAAGTGATGGTCCCAAGGGCTGAATACATCATGGGAGGGGACCCTGCTGCCTCCTCCCTCTTTTAGCAATGGGCCTGGCCCCGGGGAGATGGTGGTGGTCCCTGTGGCTGAAAGCGGCCCGATAGGGGGCTGTGCGGCCCACCTACACCTTTTAGCAATAGGCCTGGCTCCAGGGCGATGGTGATCCGTGGTGCGGAATACGGTCCGTGAGGGGGCTGCAAGGCCACCTCTTTCCCTTAAACTTTACAACGGCTTAGAACTTCCGGAGATGGAACTCTATTTTAGTCAACCTCACCCAAATACCACTGCTGGCTTGGGTGAATTCGAACTATGCTCCTCCTGGAGCAGGTGCAGAAGATGCTAGCTCTAGCCAAATCAGACTCTCCCCAAGATCTATGCCCTCACTAGGATAACAGCCAGGCTAGCCAATCTTATTGCACCATCAGTAATGACGCTTTTTAGTCTTTCACTAGCCTCAGTTAAAATGCTAACTGAATGGAAGTAAGACCAAGTATCCCGATTCTCAAAAAACCCTTTGCAAATCCTGAAGTTCTTTCCAACTATAGACCTATCTCGCTGCTACCCCTGCTTTGAAAAACACTAGAAAGCTATATTAATAAACAGTTAGTAACCTTTCTAGAAGAACAAGAACTTAGACCCCTCACAAGCGGGTTTCAGAATGCTATGCAGCACTGAGACCGCATTGGTGGCAGCCACTGATAACATCAGACTCTCACTAGATGTAGGAACATTGGTCATGCTGATACTACTGGATCTATCTGCGGCCTTTGGCACTGTCTCTCACTCCATCCTAATCCACAGACTACATGAGGCAGGACTTTATGGCAGAGCACCACATTGGCTCAGGAACTTCCTTGATAACCATACCAAAAATGTTTGTTTCAGTCCCTTTAAGTCGAGAAAGATGTTTACCAACAAAGGGGTCCCTCAGGATTCGTACCTGAGCCCAATACTATTTAATATTTATGTAGTGCCGCTGGCACAAATTTTGAGATCATGTGGTATGTCGATCTTGTCATATGTTGATGATACCCAACTTCTCATCTTCTTTGGACCTGACCCAGATAAAGTTAAAGCTCAGTTTGTGAGCTGTATGAGGGAAATCGCTGGTTGTTTGACCAACAACTGTCTCCAACTAAATGGAGAGAAAACCAAGATTGTGCTATTTGGCAAAGCACATGAGCTTTGGTCGGCTTATTGGGGGCCCACTGAACTTGGCCCAGCCCCTTCTCCTAAACAATTGGTGAAAAATCTTGGAGCAAACATTACCCAAATGTTATCTATGAAATATCAAGTCAATGCAACATGTGGCACCTGTTTTGCCACAATGAGACTCTAAAAAAGTTTTTCCCTGGCTCCCTTCCACCTCCAGAAATAACCCTTGTCCAGGCACTTATAACAAGCCGCTTGGACTATGGGAAGGCACTGTTGGTAGCAGCAAATTACATCTTGCTGGCCAAACTGCAAGTTGTGCAGAATACATTTGCATGGCTAATTTGTAACCTTCGTGCACAGTCTTCTTCTGCCCCTATCCCAAAAACGTCTGCATTGGCTGCCTATTAGGAAATGGGCAGTTTTCAACCTATGCTGCCAGACGCATAAAGGATTAAACACAGCTCTTCCTGTCTAACTTCATTCAAGACTCCGCCACTATTAACCCTCCAGACTGTTAAGGTCCACAATTAAAGCTCTCTTGCAGATCCCTTGCATACGCATCTGTAGATTTGGTGGCAGATCTTTCTTGTATTTGGCCCATGTTCATATCTGCACTTACCCCGATTTTACGAATTTTAAAAAATGTTAAAACTTGTATGTTCTAAAGTACACTAGTTCTAAACATCCAAGCGCCTAGATAATCCTCCAGGAGTGAGTCGTGCACTATACCAAGAAAAAATAACATAACATAACATTAATTGATTTGGTCGGGCCCCAGGGGGCGTCGGTTCCCGTGGTCGTAATCAGCCTGGGGATGGGGGCCACGCACGCCCTTCTTCCCCCATTATAACACAAAACGAAGCCCCAGGGCCCTAGCCCACCTTGGGGGGGGAATATATAAAACAAGTGCAGGAGACCGCGCTTGTTTCTTTTTTTTTCAATTTTGCCACAAATCTGCAGGCCCCCCACAATTTTGAGGCAAAATTGCAAAAAAAAACTTTTGGGCCCCCAACGGCGTCCCTGTGGGACTCAACTACCAGGCCAAGGGGCAGGGTATTCCTACCTTGCCTCCTTATGTATTTTCTTGCTTTCTTTCTTGGGACTCGGACGAGTCCGAGTCCCCAGATGGGTACCAGCACTTCCTGGTTGAAGTGTTGGCAGCCAATCAGATCTCACCATGAGATCTGTCGGATCTGTGGAGGATTTGCTTCCTTAGATATGGATAAATCTTTTTCTTTAATAACTCCAAAACTACTGAACGGATTTACACCAGATCAAAAAAGCCTCTTTCTGGACCGAGAGCTAGCTTTTTGCCAAAGCTGGTGTAATTCCGTCCATTGGTTCGGGCTGTAGTCATGTTAAAAATACCTATGGGTAATTGCGTTGGGAAAACACATTTTGGGACCCCCATTTTTCTCAGCCCCCGCCTTATGGATCATCCCGAAACTTTGAAGACAGCAGCTGGCAGAGGATAAATTTACACTCTTGCATATAATGACAATGGAGAATGAACTAACATTAGAGGAATTAAGGAATATGGAAAGGGATTTTCCTTCATTGGGGGCAGAAGAAAGTGGAAAAAACCTAAATCACTGTATTACCCAAACCTCCCACCAGAAAATAAAATCGACATGTTTCATAAGGCAGTAATCCAAGATTTCTACAAAATTCAAAATAACAAATGTGGGAACAACCTCAAACCCAAAGAACGAGCAGCGTTAAAACAGCTACAAGAAGATGACTCAATAGAAATAAAATGAGCGGATAAGGGGGAAACAACGTAATTTTGAATAAATCAGATTATATCAAGGAGGCCAACAGGCAACTCTCGGATCGCAAATGCTACAGGTGTTTGAATGTCAATCCAACTAAACAAATTCAAAATGGACTTACATTGAAACTAAGGAATTAGGTAGATAGAAATCTGATAGATGAAGAAGAGTGTAAATATCTAACCACGGAACATCCAGTAACAGCTACAATATACTTCCTCCCCAAAATACATAAAAACAGCAGAAATCCACACGGGACACCTATAGTCTCTGCGAAAGGGTCAATTTTGGAACCAATTTCTAATTACATAGATTTTTTCTCACTCTTCTCGTCAAAGATCTTAACTCCTACCTAAAAGACACTACGGATTTATTGAAAAAACTTGATGGCAACCCACATATGAACTTGTAACGATGGACTTGATATCACTCTACATCAGCACAGAACATCAGACAGGTGTGAAAGCCTGCAATATTGTTTGGGCAAAATGAACATCCAATATTATGAACATAATGACATGTTATTAGAGATGATATCCATGTGTCTAGACAACAATATTTTTATGTTTAATATGGAGATCTTTAAACAATTGCGGGGAACTGCCATGGGATCTTCCTTCTTACCGAACTATGCAAACCTAGTAATGGGCTGGTGGAATGGAAATTTGAGTGGTTACTGGAACATGACAGGTACACTGAAAAAATTATAATGTGGCTACGTTTTATAGACAATCTCTTTTTAATTTGGGACGGAACAGCAGAAGAATTTGAGGAATATTTGAAAATTCTTAATAATAATTCAGAAAATCTTAATTTAACGTATGAAATAAGCCCCAACAGAGTAAACTTTTTAGACACGGACGTTTTTGTACATGACAACACTTTAGAAACATTATACAGGAAGGAGACAGTAACAATGCTATTTTGCACGCAGAAAGCTTCCACCAGAAAAATCTCAAGTGGAGTATCCCTTATGGGAGTTTTTAAGAAACTGCAGTAATTGTTCAGTAGATGATGAATTCGAGGAGCATAGTAAGGAAGCAATAATGAGATTCAGCAATAGAACATACCCTAAAAAGGGATCACTGAAGGTCTTCAGAGAGCTTAATCAATAAAAAGAACACAAATTTGACATACATTAAAAAGAATAGAAAATGGTCAAAAGGACATCATTAGACTTATCACAACATTTTCAAAAATTCTGAAAAAGCATTGGGGCATTTTAGAACTCGACTTCACGGTTGCTCAAATTGTAGGAAATCATACCAACATCATATATAGTAGAGCACCAAACTTGAGAGACAAGCTTATACACAGCCGTTTTAAAATGAACAACAACAAAACATGGCTAAAACCTGAAGGTTTTTGGACATGCAAAAAATGCAAGGCTTGCAAAATAGCACAGAACAAAAAGCAAATCACATTGGACAACGGCACAATGTGGAAAATAAGACAACACATAAATTTCAAAAGTAAGTTTGTAATATACATTACCTCCCGTCCCTACCTCGCCTTCCTTCAGCACAAGTGAGGCCCCGCCTCCCAACCAGACCTACCCCCAGCCCATAAAAACTCTGCCCGCCCCCACCTCCACCTCCTTTTTTCTGTCTCCCTAGTGAGACTTACCTTTTCAGTTCCTCCCTGTGGCGGTGCCAGGGAGTCTTCGGTCTGGTTCTCTGCGACGGCGGAGCCCTCTGCAGCGTTCTCCCGGCGGTGCTTCCTCTCCTCGTCTCCCTCGTGGTATGGGGGCGGAGCGGTTGCTCGGGAAGCCGCGACGGTGTTCGGCGGTCCTCCTGTGGCTGGGGCTGTGTTTCCGGGTCGGGCTTGCGAAGCAGCCTCTGCTCCCGGTACTGCACGCGTCGTGGAGACTTGGTAGGAGGGCTTTGTGCTCTTTCTTTTATTTTTCCTGGTTTGATGTGGTTTCTGGCCTTTCTTTTACTTGGTTGTCGGCTGGCTGGATTTTCCTCTTTCTAGGGAGGTGCTGGTGGGTGGCTTCTCTGTTCTGCGGCAACCATGGGTCGCATGAGGTTGTTTACACAGTACGACCTGATGTCCTCTTCCTCCTCTTCCTCTCCCGGGGATTCTCCCATTCCCCCTCGATGCCCTGGCACCCAGGGCTTTTCCAGGGGTGATGTGCCTCTCATGTCCGAGGATGCCGTGCGGGCATGCTTGTGACAGCTGTGTCTAGAGCTCTGCAGGCTCGTCCGGTGCTTTCTGGTCCTTCTCGTCCTCGTGCTCTGGATCCTGTGGGCGATTTGTCCCCGTCGGATGGTGGGGGTCCCTCCACCTCCTCTGGCAGCGAGTATGTCTCCGGGGTTGGGATGTGGGACGTTTGGCTCATGTACGAGTCGATTTGGGGTTCCCTCTGTTCCAGCTGGGTGATGCCGGTGGGTCTCTTTTTCCTCAGTATGCTACGCCTTCCGGGTTGGGCATGCCCTTTCCAGGCACTGTGTCAGGTATGGTGGTGAGGGAATGGCTTGAGGTGGCCAGGTTGCAGGTCCCTCGCTTCCTCCAGGACCTTTACCTATTGGGAGGGGTCGGCACTTGGTGGACTCCGGCCTTATGTGGTCTTTTGCGGCTGGGTACTGGGCGCTGAGGGCCAGCCTTTTCTCTGCTTCTTCTACACAGTCTTTGGTGCAGGGTTTTGAGACGTTGGCGGCGGCTGTTCAGGAGGGCTCTGTGTGTTCGGGTCTTCTGGCGGCACTGGTGCAGTCTGCGCTGTTGGCAGACATTTCCTCTGCCGTTATTCAATCGTCTGCATATGCACTGGGGCCTTGGTGGCTGCGCATCGTTCCCTTTGGCTCCGGAACTAGAAGGCTGCTCCTGGGGAGGATGCGGCTTTGTTGATGTTGCCCTTTGATGGACAGGCTCTGTTTGGGGCCCTATTGCCGGCCATGCTTTCTGTGGCTTTCAAGGAGCAGAATCATGCTTTGCCCTATGAGGGGGGTTCGGCTCCGTCTGGTGGGCCTTGGTCTGGGGCGGCTCGGTCTTCCCCAATGCGTGCTTCTCATCACTCTTTCCGGCGGCGGCGTTTTCTGCCTCGTTTTTCTCCCATACACGCTGCCTTCGCACCTGCGGACTATGCCATGATTGGTCCCTGACGACTACTGTCTGGGCGATTCACTGTCGGTTGGAGGTCGTCTTCGGCATTTTCTTCCTCGGTGGCAGCTGGACGTATCGGTTGGCTTGGTCCTGTGCACTGTGGGTCATGGTTACGTGATTGACTTTTGGCGAGTTCCACCGGATACTGGGGTGCGGCTGACTCCGGTGCCTGTCTCCAGTCCTCGCAGAGTGGCTCTGCTGGACGGGGGGTCCGGTTTGCATGCCATGATGGGGGCCTTCTGCCGGGTTCCTGTCGATACCGGGTCCTACTCCATTCTGTTCCTGGTGCACATGGTGTTTGGCGGTTTTCGCCCTGTTCAGGATCTCCGGTGGGTCTCCTCCTGGTACCGGACTGTTCGCTTCCGTATGTTGTCCCTTCAGGCGCTCATCCCGTTGGTTCGTCCGGGCGAGTTTTTGTCCTCCGTGGATCTCGAGGACGCCTATCTCCAAGTCCCTGTCTCCACTTCTTCTCGGCGTTTCCTACGGTTCGCTGTGAGGGTCGCCAATTTTCGGTTTTTCATTTTTCCCTTCGGCCTTAATTCCTCGCCCTGGGTCTTCCCGGCGGTCCTGGTGCCCCTCTTGGCTCTCCTTCATTCGGAAGGGGTATTCATTCTTCCTTCTTTGGACGACCTGTTGCTGCATGCCACGGAATCTCTTTTGCTCGCTCGGGTCGGTAGGGCCTTGGAGGTTCTTCGAGGTCAGGGCTTTTGGTGCACTGGGACATGTCTTCTTTGGCCCCTTCTCGAGTCATGGTGTTCATCGGGACTCATTTTCTGACTCTGATCGGCTCTGTTACTCTGTCTGACAGGCGCCTGGTATCTCTTCAGTCGCAGGTTCTGGCCTTGTTTTCCCGGGATGCTCCTCTGGCGGTGCAGTGGCTGCGGGGGCAGGGGCATCTGGCTTCTGTGGTGTTGCTGGTTCCCTCGGCTTGTTTTCACCTTCTTCGCCTGGCCAACTGGATCCTGTTGGGTTGGTCCCTGGGTTCTCGGAGTCTCTTGTCTTCGCTGCCCGTGACTGTCCAGTTGCGGCTGGAGCTCTCCTGTTGGCTCTGCCGGCGTCGTCTTCTGGCAGGTTTTCCTTGGTTCCTCCGGCTCCTCTTGTGTTGACTTCGGACGCCTGCCAGTCCGGGTGGGGGGCTTGGCTGGAGTCGGGGCAGGTTCAGGGATCCTGGTCCCTGCTGGACTCCCGGAGGTCTTTTCACTGGCGGGAGTTGGAGGCGATTTGGATAGCCCTGGTTCCCTTTCAGGACTCTCTGCGGGGCCTTTGGGTGTTGGGTGTTTTTCCCTCCTTCCCTGTTTGTTCAACCCATTGGTGGGTCATTGGGGCTTCCCTGTGGTGGCCCCGGACCATGCCAAGGTGGGCCTGTTTTGTTCTCTGGGCCGGTGTCCCAGGGCTCTGGGAGTCGCCGGCTTGTCCTCTCCTTAGCCATGGGGTCTTCTGTATGCCTTCCCCCTTTTCCGCTGCTCCGGGCGTTTCTGGTTCGGGTCCGGTGGGACCTGGCTCCGGTGGTGTGGGTTGCGCCCCGTTGGACTCGGGCGCTTTGGTTTCCTCTCCTGTCTGTGTTGTGTTGCGACCGGGGGTGGCTCCTTCCGGTGGTTCTGTCTCCCTTGGTGTTTCCGGCCCTTCCCCTGTGCTCCTTGCGGGGGTTACACCTGACGGCCTGGCGGTTGGTCGGTGGGGCTTAGCTGTTTTGGGGGTCCCTGACCCTCTGGCTGTTACTTTGCGGGCTTCTCGGAGGTCCTCCACCCTTCTGTCCTATGCTAGATGTTGGTGGGCCTTTTCGGCCTTGTGTGCTGGTAGGGGGGTTGATCCCTTGGTGGCGGACCTGTTTTTTTTGTGTGATCCAGTTTCTTCAGGATGGGGCTCCTCTGGCGTTGTCTGTGGCTTCCCTGCGGGTGCAAGTGGGTGGTCATTCGGGCTTTTTGGGGCTCCTGGGGTTATTTGAGGGATGACGAGGGCCTGTTGCCTCATTTTTCTCAGGGTCTGTTGACTTTTTTCCTCGCCCTGTCCGTTCCTTTCCTTCTTGGGATTTGCAGCTGGTGTTGGATGTCCTTTCTGGTCCTCCCTTTGAGCCCCTTCCAGGTCTTGTGTTGAAGCTCTTGGCTTTTATAACTTGTGTTTTTGGTGGCCTTCGCCTCGGCTGGGCGCTTGGGTGTGTTGGGGGCTTTGTCTTGTGAGTTTCCCTTCTGCGTGATCTTTTCGGATCAGATGGTTTTGGTGCCGTTTCTATCCTTTGTCCCTACGGTCACTTTGGCTTTTCATCTCTGTCTGGGGGAGATTTTGCCTGGGTTTTGTCCTGCTCCTTCCTCCGCTGAGGCGTCTCGGTTGCACTGTCTGGATGTGCGACGTGCTTTGCTGTGATTCCTGCTGGTTGTGGAGTCCTTCCGGAAGGGGATGCTTTGTTTGTTACTATTGGTCCTGCTGAGAATGTTGTGAAATCTTCCACGGCGCCGTTGAGTCATTGGATTCGGTCCACGGTTTTGCTTGCTTACATGCTGCGTGGGGTGGACCCCCGGTTGGGATTCGGGGCCGTTCTACTCGCTGTATGGCTGCTACGGTTGCTGAGTTGTGGGGTACCTCTGTGGTGGCGATCTGTTGGGCTGCGACCTGGTCTTCCCCTTCTGCGTTTGTCCGTCACTGTCGGATTGCGGGTCTGGGGTGTTTGGATACTGTTCTGGGCCACAGGGTCTTTCCTCTATGAGGGACTGGAGATGTTGATCTGCTGTGTTTGGGGCACGTTATTTAATTTTGGTATTCTTTTTCTCTCAGTTGTCCGTCTCTATTTTCTTCTGCTTGCAATGTCCTCACTTGTGCTAAAGGAAGGCGAGGGAGGGACGGGAGGTAATGCGTCCATTACTATTGATAATGGCATTACTCCTAGTCCTACTCCCTCGCCTTCCTTCTAGGACCCTCCCTCCCTCCCGGTGCGGTACATCTGAGTGCTAGCTCAGCTTGTTTATGTACAGGTGGAGGTGGGGGCGGGCAGAGTTTTTATGGGCTGGGGGTAGGCTTGGCTGGGAGGCGGGCCTCACTTGTGCTGAAGGAAGGCGAGGGAGTAGGACTAGGAGTAATGCCATTATCAATAGTAATGGACGCATAATTGAATGGAAGGGGAAGAAAAATATGTGAGAAGTACCATGTGTGAGCTGAAAAAAGAATTTTGCAACACATCAGAGCCACATCCAATAGAGATCGGAGTAATGCATTTGCTAAACACATGGAGGAAAATCATAATAGCAACAGGGAAGAACTGAAATTTTATGCGATAGAACACATTGCGGTGCTGGAAAGAGACCGCGAAAAACTCTAAGACAAAAGGAATCTAGATACATCTTATTATTCATGACTTTGAATCCGAAGGGCCTTAATCAAAATGAATAACTTTATGTACATTTGTAACTAAAAAGGGAACCAATAATATTCAATAGAATCAGTCATCTGGTATGCTGGACGATTTTTTCTCCAAATTAAAAATTAAAAAAAGAAATGTAAAAAGATAAAAATAATATTGGAACTAGAGGAAACCAATCATTGATTCCTGACACACATAAGAATCCAAAGCATATCCACCAATGGGTCAACATTCCAAAAGGAAATGAGGAAGAATATCGAAAAGGGGTACAAACGGTTGCTGGGCATCTAAAAGAACACAGCCCACTGGAGGGCGAAAATCATTTTCACAGATAAATTAACAACTGTATAATAAAGGAACACTCTAGTTCCTAATGAGCAGAATATGAAAAAGACAAAAGAAAGGTTAAACTGCATGAGGAACTCTCAATAGGAAAAATGAAAAAAGAATGATAAACTCATATCAGTAGGATTTGGCACAGAAATTGAAAATTGCACGAATGCTTCATGAGAACATCAATGAAAAGTAATCGAATCCTCTTTTGTATGTTGCACTAAGCATGTTTTGCACAATCATTTTATTGCACTTTATAGCAAAATTTGCACAAAGGCACTTTGAGCATTTTTTAAATTGCCTAAAGATCCACTGACTACATGTACCAGCATGCTTTGCAAGAAATAGCAATGATGTCATTGTAAGGGTGAATAAACGCAGCACAGGAATAATGGGAGGTAACCCGTGATCAAGGTTTGAGATAAGACCGAAACGTGTTGGGTGTTTTTGTACCCAAAAATAAATTAGCATAGTGAAACCTTTCCCAGAGTGCGCCCCGTCTTTCTGGTGCTGCGACACCAGGTTTGGTTGATGTAAACCGACGAGGTCCCACCGGAGGACCAAATTGGCGTGGGGGTATATATATATATATATATCTCACAGCTCCAACAGATGTGAGGCACTCACGGGTTTGCTTAAATCCAACATTTTATTGCAGACGTGTTTCAGCGTTAAGCATTCTTCAGTGCCAAAATGTGTATACATTGTGCACAGCATGCCATTCATTTAAATAATAAACACCACCTCCTCATTGGTGGTTTGTTGGAGTGATAACAAACAAGATGTAATTATTGGCTCTCAATGGACTCAGTGTCCCAGCAGGCAATAGTAAAGTGATACGCACGAAGCGTGGCCCAGTGGGGGCTTGTAGCCAATTAACAGATGCTGAATAAAACTATTTAAAGGGAGCAGTCGTTGTGCCGTGTTTGGAGAGCAGCCTTTGAGAAAGGGGCGTGGTAGCCCTGAAACGCGTAAGGCAACTGACAAAACCGGCTGCCGTGCAAAGCTGATTGTGAATGCTGTAAGCAGGCAAGCTGTCGAGTGCATCCCCAAAGCTGGAGGGCATTTGGATGGAAAAAAAAAAAATATATATATATATATATATATATATATATGTATATATCTCACAGCTCCAACAGATGTGAGGCACTCACGGGTTTGCTTAAATCCAACATTTTATTGCAGACGTGTTTCAGCGTTAAGCATTCTTCAGTGCCAAAATGTGTATACATTGTGCACAGCATGCCATTCATTTAAATAATAAACACCACCTCCTCATTGGTGGTTTGTTGGAGTGATAACAAACAAGAAAGGACTACGGAATGATTCCCATTAAGGCTGCCATGTTGGAAAGGCAATGTCCCAGTACTCGTAGATGTACTATATCTGACTTAGATGTCAAAATAAACCATTTCACTCCAATGCGAGAGCCCAGGTTAAGTCTTTCGTTCATACATTGCCTTGATGTTTTATCTGTCCCATCTTGTTTTAGCCCCCATGGGCTTGCATGAAGTTCCTGTGCACTTCAAACCCTCGCCTTGGCGCTGGATGTTATCTTAAGACGGAGCCATAGGTAGCAGTCTGATTGCCACATTCCTTAAACTTGAATAGTTCAAGATCCATTGATCGATGGCCAGGCGAGGGTTTGAAGTGCATCCCATATGGAGAAATGCTACCCCTGCGTAGAATATGTAGCTCTGCTGAAGACCTAGAAGCATGTCAGAAGGAGGCTTTCTACAGATTCAGGGCCAGGGGTTACTCAGCACACATCCTCAAGAAAGCAACTGAGAGGGCCAACGTCTTACCCAGAACTGAACTGCTAACAGGGAGACCGACACAAGACAGGTCAGATACCTCCACTGAGACCATCTTAGAACCAGGTAGACCTAACACAGTCAGTACTGGACTCATCATTACATATAACACAGAGGAACGCACCATTCGCTCCATGATCAACAAACACTGGGGGATCATTAAATCTGACCCTATTCTAGGCCCGATTGTTGCCCAGCATCCTGACATCACCTATAGGCGCGCTTTCTCTATGCATGATGCCCTAGTAAGAAACAGTCCAGAAATCACCACTAGATCCAATTGGCTGACAGATGTAAAGGGATTTTTATAAGTGCAATAGTTGCAGGGCATGCAAGTTTGGCAGAAATATCTCACAGGTAGAAGCAACATTCAGAAAGGAACCCCTTACCATCAAGTAAAGGCTAAACTGCAGAACGGAGTTTGCAGTGTACGTGCTAGAATGCAAATGTTGCCTACGATACATCGGCAGCACAAAATTATAGGTACACCTACGCATCCTTCAGCACATAAGGGCAATTGTAAATAATGATCCTTCCTACCCAGTAGCCAGACACTTTAAGGAGGTACATAACAACAATCTTGTCCATCTCCAGTACTATGTCATTGACTGCATACCCCCCTTAAGAAGAGGTGGCAATCGGGAGCGACTACTGCGCCAACTGGAAAGCAGGTACATAATAGAATTCAACACCAAGTCACCTGCAGGCTTAAACACCAGCAAAGATTTACATAACTTTCTGTAAATATCCACATTAGACATCTGCTTATCTGTATTCACTGCTATTTGACAGCTGAACGACAAGGGCACTTATGTATTTCTGCAATGTTTGATTTGTTATCTGTATGTCACTGACGCATAATTGATTTAATGAGCAAAAATGACCAAAGAAATGCCACTCATAACACACCATTAGTGTAACTGCAAGTACTTTTTCTTCTTGTCACACCTTTATATATGTTTTTGTCCATGTCACTCTATAGCCTACAGCATGGTTGCTAACAGTGGGGATCACCGCGCAAGAGCGCACCAGCATCATAGCGTGTTAATCACCAATCTGCTATGATTTCAAACTCTGTAGTGCATATCTCCACAGTGTTTTCCTTTTAGCGTCCTTGATTGCTTATTTGCAACATATATGTTCATCGCAGTCTCTATTCTTCCCAAGTGACCTTAACTTGGCTGTTCCACTTGATCATCTCCCATCCTCCGGCTGGAGGTACAATCTTAGTGCACGCATTCATGCATTGCATTGATCTGGTAGACATGTAACTTTTTTTAAACACGCACTTTTCCACTCGTCTATTATATTAGGCACTTATTACCGTGTCACGAACACTATGCTTCACCTACCCGTCTTCACTTCCCGTCCCTCTTCTCACCATTGTAAGACTTATACAAACATGGGATAGTATTAACTCACGCTTTAATCACCCACGTTATCTTATCCGGCAGGCCACATTTTTAAATCTTGGGTGCACCAATTTTAAGACATTCTGAATATCCCGTGGATCTCCCTACCGTTGCTCTAACGTGCCCAGAGCCCATGATCCGGTTTCTATTCGAGTTTAACGTCAGGCTTCATATAACTCACAAGTTATCGAACTTCTCTACTTACAGCCAACATGCAACACAGTGGACTAACGTAACACAGTCACTTAGGCCTCTATGCGTAATTACTGCAGTAAGCCACACGTTGCTGACGTTTTATTCTTTTATTCTTTAGTTTTAACATACAATGTGACGGGCAGAAATTATATAGAATTTACTATTAATCAGGTCACATTGCACAAATGTCCCTTATGCATACAACCTGGTTGAATCCCAATCTAGGAGAGTCTTTTCACTATCTCAACATATAGTACCTGACTTACTGACAACAGTAAAGTAAATACACGTCATGCCGTTGTAAATGTGGTAAAAAGCCTTCTCATGTTGCCAAACAACACAGAAGAAATACTATTACCTATTGTGCACTCTTGTATATAAGTCACTCACTTTTCACAAGCGTGCTATGTGATCAAGGCCGCATGTCTGGCGGCCGAAACGCGCCATTTGGACCTTGATGTGTGAATAAAACACAACTATATCATTTGCCTTTGGAGTCTGTGCCCTGGTGTTGCGCTGTTGTGGCTTGGATGCCTTGGGATTTTCGTTTGGATATATATATATATATATATACACACACACACACATATATATACATATGTATATGTGTATGTAAGTATACACACATATATATTCCCTCACATCTCCTACCATATGTACGCAGACAAAACTCAACTCTACATGAAAATCACCTCCCCTGATGACATAAAAATCCTCAACAACACCTTGACTAAAACACAACACCGGCTGACATGAACCACCTGAAACTTAATGCCCTTAAAACAGAATTCCTTTTGATCTCTCCATCCAGTATCGCCCCCAGGATCAACGACTGGCTCCCACTTCTTACTGCCCTGAGCTGTATCCCACACATCATCGACTCAGCTAAATCACTAGGAATAATCTTGAACAATGACCTCTCCATGCAAAAGCACATCAGCGCTGCCACCAGAGGAGCGAACTATCAACTCCCAGCTCTAAGGAAACTAAAACCATTTCTTCCCACTGCAGATCCTAAAAACAGCGGTTCAAGCTCTTGTTATATCTAAACTGGACTATAGTAGTGCTACCCTTGTGGGCCTTCCTAAAAGTAAACTTGCGCCATTGAAAGCTACCTTGAATGCAGCAGCAAAACTCATCACTGGCTCAAAAAAAAGAGATTACATCACCCCTGACCTTCAATCGTTGAAATGGCTACCCTTTGAGGCGAGGATCAATCTCAAAATTGCCTGTATGACACATAACGCGCTACACCACAACACCCCCTTCTCCCTGTCCAATAAATTGACGCTATCTGGCAGAAACAGACCTTCTAGTAGTATTAGCTCCCTTTTACTTAAGCCACCAAAATTCAACAAAAAGAAAACCTACAATCGATCCTTTTCAGGAATTACACCTACTATTTGGAACTCCCTCCCTCTGGAGAACAGGTGCAACCCTTCCACTTCCATCTTTAGCAAAGAAGTAAAACTGCTACTAGCCAATAGATTCCTCTCACACTGAGGTCACACCTCCCTCCCCTCTATTGCGGAGCCTCCTGCCTGTGTGACCTTCTATTTTTCCACGTTTCCATCCACATCATCAAGTTCCGAGCTGTTTCTTCTCTCCCAACCTATGTACATCGTCCCAACACCTATCGGACTCCGTCCATGCCAGTGTTTATGAACAAGTAAGGGTTCCTCTCTCTCTTCTTCTTGCTTATGTATCTACACCAATTTGTAGACATTTATTATGTATATCATTTTTCATTTGTATAATAATTACCTCTTGTTATAATTGTAAAGCGCTCTGTCACCCGTAAGGGTCTTGTTCGTGCTATATAAAACTCTGAAAATAAAATAAAGGTCAAACTAATGCTATAGTTTGGTGAAATGTTCAGTAACAACGTAACATTTTAAATGCTAAAACTCACTGAAATTAAGCAGCTATATATATGTTATGGTTATCTCAAGTAACTATAACTCGTGCCCTAAGATAACTATAACTTGTGCCCTGCCATGCACAGTTTTTTCTTCAATAATTTCACTCCAAATGTTGCAGTGATATTAGCAATAATGTCATAGAAGATGTCATGAGTGATGTAATATGTGAGGTAATTAGCAGTGCATGGCGAGGGTGTGAGTTATTGTTACCTTAGAGTTGAAAATGTTACGTTGTTAATGAACATTTCACCTAACTATAACGTTACTTTAACCTTTTTGTTTTTCCGCGAATTTCTAGGGTTTTTTTTAAACATAAAGTAATATTTCATTATCATGCTTAAATTCAACCTCCTGCATGCAGCCAACCCTACAGTGCGCAGGGGGATGATCCCCATCTGGCCAACCCCACACTGTGCAGGGCCTTCATTAGTGCACAACGGGGGGTTGGCCACAGGGCCTGGCCTGCGGCCAGCCCTTGTGGCCAAACCCTGGCATGCAGTCAACCCCACGCTGTGAATGGCCTTCGGTTGTGCACCGTGGGAGGTTGGCCACACGGTGTGGCCTGTGGCCAGGCCCTGTGGCCAATCCCCCCCAAAGGTTGTCAACTCCAGACTGCACATGGCCTTTGGCCCCCTCACCGACTTAATAATAGCCCCAACGAACCAATCCTCCAGGGCCATAGATATTTTAAAGGGTATGGGGGCTGCGGGCGCCCCTCCCTGAGCCTTATTAGGCCTTAGGGACCAAACTCCTGAGGGCCACCTCTTAAAATAAAGGGAAGGGGGGGACACGCAAGACTTATTAGGCCCTGGGGACTCCCTCCCCCAGGGCTGTTTTTTTTATTAAAGGGGAGGGCCCACAGTGACCCCCTCCCTAAGCCTTATTAGGCGCTAGGGACCCTGCCACCAGGGCCACCACTTAAGACTAAGGGGAGAAGGGACGCACGGTCCCCTTCCCCAAACCGTTAGCCCCGAGATGGGGACCCAATCCCCAGGGTCGTCATTACTTAAAAGTGGGTGCCCTGGTTCCCACCCAGGGCACCCCCCATATACTCATTGGGGGTCAAGAGCGGCACCCCAGCCAGCTCCCCGCATCCAGCAGAAGCTATCAATGCTCCCGCCCGAAGGGAGCATCTACTAATGCTGCTTCCTGCGGGTGGAAGCACTATTTTGATCTGTTTTTCTGCTCCCATCAGTGCGGGCAGGGAAACAGATCAAAAGTCTGCTCTCAGCCGGTGGGAGCATTTTCAAAGCTCCTGCCGGCTGGGAGCATGCTTTGTGTTTGCTCCCGTGTGGCAGGAATTTTGAAAATGCTCCAGCCAAGCGGGAGCAAACACAGGTTTCCCTGTCCACGCCGTTGCAGGCAGGGAAACTGCTATGTCCCGGGAGCAGGCTCCCTGGGACATAACTAGTGAGCCGACCCTGTGGGAGGGGGTCCCTGGGGCTATTAATAACTCAGGGAGGGGGGCAGCGCAACCCCCCCTTCCTTTTCAAAAGTTTATCGGCCTGGTGGGATGAGGTACCTGGTGCCTTTAGAGGCTTGGGAAGGAAGGTTGCGCTGCCCCCCGCCCTTTTAAAAATATGTTGGACCCCGGGAGATGGGAACACCAGAGCCAAAAGCGGCCCGTGGAGGGGGGCCGCGTGCCCCCCTCCCCTTGAAAAAGACATCGAGCCCCGGGGAATGGTGTCCCAAGGCCGAAAATGGACGAGGAAGGGGGGGGGGTCAAGTGCCCCCTGCCCCTGAAAAAGACATCAGGCCCTTGGGGATGAGGCTCCCGAAGCCAAAAGCAGCCCAGGGAGGGGGGGTCTGAATGCCCCCGTCCCCCTAAATAAGATGTCAGGCCCAGGGGGATGGGGTCACCAGTGCTGAAAATCGGCCTGGGGAGGGGGGGCCACATGCACTCTCCCCCCCCCAAAAAAAATAAACCCCTCCCCCCCCTGGCCATGCCCATCCCAGGATTTTTATTTTTTATTTTGCCACAGATTTATGAATTCGCCATTAATTTGTGGCAACATTTAAAAAAAAACGTTTTTGGCCTCAGGCGGGGTCCTTCTGGGACCCCCACCACCAGGCCTGGGGGGTCAGGGTATATCTACCCTGCCCCTTTATCTCTTTATTAACCACTTCCTGGTTGAGGTGGTGACAGGAAATCAGATCTCAGACTGAGCTCTGTCAGAATCCGCAAAATCCCTAGCTACAGAAAGTTTTTGAGCATTATTTGCTCAAAAACTACTGAATACATTTACACCAAAATACAAACAGCCCTCTTTCTGAACATATAACCTAGCTTTCTGCCAAATATGGTGTAAATCTGTTCAGCGGTTTAGGCTGTAGCCAAATATGGTGTAAATCCGTTCAGCAGTTTAGACTGTGGATCTGTCTAAAGTTCCTATGGGAAAACTAACGGGGAAAATGCATTTTGGGACCCCCTTTGTCTCAGCCCTCATTTAATGGACCACCCTGAAACTTTCCATGCACAAACTAGTCAAAAAATAGCACTTTTTGGGAAGTTTTGTGGAGATTTGTCAAACATCATCAAAATTATGAGCAACACAAAAAATATATTTCCTAAAGAATCACAATCAAAGTATAACTACCAGTGGCGTCCGCCACTGGGTAAGATTATATGTATATATAGGAGATCTCGGCCATTGTTAATAAGTATACCACTTTAATTTTCAATTACGAACTAAGATTTAAAGAGCCATGCAAACAGGACTATTTATGTAGGTACATTATTCATGCACGAGCACTTTACATTGATGTTTTAACCTACTTGTGCAATATAACTGTGTAAATATCTGAGATGCTGTAGAGCATTAGCACTATAAATAAATCTGAGTCAAATGGTGAAATGAATTTGACCCAGACAAAAAAGCAGAAATAAAAAACCAAAAAAAAGATCAAATAAGAAACACAGAATATATTTTAAAAAAAGGGAAGAAAAGTACACAAGAGAAATTGTAAGCAAGATTGGTGTCGTAACATTTGCACTGCCATATGGTATGTTTACTATGTCTATGAAATTTAGAATCATGTGATCCACTATTCATGCAATGGTAAAAATGGCGTCTAGTGTGTGATCAAGGGAGTAGGAACTGCCGAAATGCAGAACAGCTAAGAATAAACGTGCTTTGGATTTACCTTGCCGTGTTGGTGTCCAGTTTGTGAAGACTGGAATTGGCGTATATATATATATATATATATACACACACACACAAAATATATACATCTGTAAATAAATGTGGAATTAGGAATAGTAAA
Organism: Calotriton arnoldi; assembly: GCA_963921515.1. Classification (NCBI taxonomy): domain Eukaryota; kingdom Metazoa; phylum Chordata; class Amphibia; order Caudata; family Salamandridae; genus Calotriton; species Calotriton arnoldi. The sequence goes on from CAWUFW010003849.1 coordinate 1,339,826, forward strand.
TCTACACTTCCCTACTTGTGCTTCCCTTTACAATGTAGTGGTAGTTCATAAGTTCATATTCTGGAGTACCTCTTGTTGCTGGTGGATATTAATGACCTTGGCAGCGAGGCCTACAACCATGGAGGTATAATCATCAAAGGTGCCTGCAATCTAAAGTTCTCTTTTGCTTATGAAGTATCATTCACCGATTGCTGAGAATATCACTTTTCACCTCATCCAATTTCTTTTTTGCTAGGCAGCCCAGTGTTAAGGTCGGTTCCTTTGGTCTGCAGCGTAATTCACTTTAAAGGGGCGCATTAAAGTTCATTCTGGCTCCTTGTTCCAAACACAATGACGTGTCGCTATCTTAATGCATATTAGAACCATTAAAGCTCGTTATAAAATCCAAAATGTCAAGGGCAACACTTTATTTTTCGAAACTGAAAAGGCATTTTATTGACAAAGGGCGCAATAACTCTTATCTTCCATTAGTGTCAGCGATATTCAAGTTCCAGTTAACATTTATGTTAATTAATTCACTGATTGAACATATAACTCAACAATGTAGAGGATTTTGCTTCCAGAACATTAATTGCGATCCTGCTTACATCTAATTTTTCGAACACCAAGCATTGGTGTTTTAAAGTGTAGGGTCTGGTATAATAGTCAAAAGTGCTAAGTGAATAAGCATGTAGTTTTGCCATTTTATTTTTTGGGGGGTGATGCACTGAGATTGACTAGATTAACCGTGTTATTTCTGAGAATTATAAACACTCATTTCATCTATAATGGCCCTACCAAGTTTTAGCTCAGTTGGTGAAGGCTGAGACATCTGACTCCTTTACACACAATTATTCATATTTGAGGCTTTTTTGGAAAAAGCGTGCTTCTGGTATTGTAGGGAATTGCCAAGGGTCTCTTTCGGGGTCTAGAGGGCTTCACAAAAGGCATTTTGTGTGGTGACCATGCAGGAGATAGAGTGAAGTACGGTGCATTCCACCATCTTGTCACAGGGGCCAGTGTGTGGTGCAGTCCTTGAAGATATGCCTGATGAAGGCCCCTGCAGAGAAAGTGATAAAAGAGCCATATAGGGCCTGTGGCAGAGCTGAGTGGCTCGAGAGCATTGAGCCTGTAGCCTGGAAGCATGGCGAGACAATGCAGATAATGCAAAAGTGAAAACTATGCTGATACATGCACGGCGGGATAGCAGAAGGCAAGTGCAGAGGCGAGCCAGCTTCCCACTGAATTTAGTTATGGCATATACATTTAAAATGGCTTTGTGTTTCTCCACAAATGCTTTCATTTGGCCTGTAGACACTTTCCAGCCACAAGAGGGATTGATGGGGCACTGGCTCTCAACCTGTCATATTTAATTAGTGTCTTCTAGTAAGCAAAATCTGGTCCAACTCGAAAATTCAATTATAATGTATTAAGATAGGTTGGCCTACTCAGAGGAACATTTAGGCGCCCATTTAAAAATGAGGACGAATATTAAGTGAAAGAAATTCTCTTTTCTGAATGATCAGTTCAGATTTTTTTAACCTTTTTATGCACCCTACTTTTTCTAGCATTAGAACGGGTGCACTGTGACACTGCTATCAGTTCCACAATGAATGTGCTCTTTTCCCTTCAAATTATACTGCACAATTGGTTAAATCCAATTAGTTTAGCTGTGCACTAAGGCCAATATAAATTTGCGCAGAAATTGTGCAAGTGGCGTAGAATTAAATGAGGGCTGCAGTGGATATTTACACCACCCACCTATATGACAAAAATATAGGGCATCATGGACCACTATTGTACTCTGACAGGAAAACATACCTATCAAACAAACAAAAGTTGATGAGAGAAATGCTTGCAAAAAATCGAAACCATTAGCAACTGTTCAGGGTAGCTTTCCAACCAATCATTTTTACCCAATGTGCCACTCTAGACAGAGGCCCTCCTTACGCAAATCAATACTAACCCTGCTATGCATGGAAGCAGTCCATTCCAAACTTCCAGAAAAACCCCTTCTAGAAGGAAAACACAAGCAACCCCTGACCAATTTTGGCCTTGATAGGACATAACAGCAGGATATAGGTTGGATCTACTAGCACAGCAAGCAAGGGACCCATGTTTGAGCAAAATTGCCATATAGAAAAAACTATTTTATATATGAGCTAAATCATCCCTAAAACATACCTTGTAAGCCCACAGGGCTGAGTGCTTAATACATAAAAAATGTGATTACTACACACTGGACTAGTATGCACTCACAGTGAACAACTGTCCAAAAGAGGTTCTCATAGTGTAGGTAAAGCTCCATGTTTTAATATCTCCACATGTGAAAATGCTAGCATGATGATGAACAGTTATTTTTTATTTAATTTAAAAAATCTAATTCAATGGTGAAAGTATGATTTTTCTAATTATAAGAAAATGTACTTTGTGCTGCCTAAGAGAAAACTAGTTTAGAACTGCTTTGCCCCTCAGCCCTGCTACAGAAGTTTAATACACATCCTTGGCTTTCTGCTAAAATATTCTGCCCTGGAGAACGAGGGCTAGGACTCTCAGCCCAGTCAGGTAAGGGTGTTGTCAACAAGTAGGCACCTAGCAGGGATTACCCATATAGGCAGGGACATGAACAGTTGGCATAAAAAAGCTGCCTTTAGTTCTTCCTTTGATTCGGAGATGCCAAACGGGGAAAACAGGAACTGCTACATTCATCTTCAGAGCCTCCTTAAGCCTTGTGACTCCAGTCTCAGCATGAGAGAAAACCAGTTCTGGCTGTGACAGAGGAGAGGACAGCTCATCTCAAAAGGGGAGTGACAAGGAGCAGGACCTCAGCTCCTCCAGGTTTGAACCATCTTGTTTTATGGCTCATGGGAAAGTTTGCAGTAAACCAAGAAAGGAAGTGCTGAAAAGTGCAAGAAAGTAGCCAGGATTGGGTGAATGGAATTTCCAGTCATTGGCAAGTACATAGGATAAAACTGCCACCACACCACAACAGAACATTACTGTACCTGAGAACAAGCTGGAAGAACACAGGATGCTATATTAATGCTGTGGAAAGAAGACTGATTGACTCCAGACACCTGCTGGCCTCCCTGTTACTGGAACTGCTTTTCCTGGATCAAGTGGTTGGTCTCCTCCGTCTGCTACATGGACACAACATGCAGAAGGGAATGTAGCTATGAAGAAGACCAAGCAAGTTCACCACTTAGGACTGGACCCTGTAAAATCCCTGTCTGGCGAGAGATCTGGTGACAGGAAGCCTGTTTTAAGGACCAGAGGGCTGAAGGAGCGACCTTAGGGGTCACTTTCCAAGTATCAAGAAACTTTTGGAACATTTGTTTGTAGCACCAAGCAGGAGTAGAGTGGCCTGTCTCTCCTTGGAGCTGTGACTGAAATCATCCAAAACAGGGCCAAGAAAGGGGCGTGGCCTGCAGGAGCATCATGGTGGACGCGTTGTAGGAGCGCTCCGTCATCTACCCCTATAATCCGCTACCTTTCTCCTTCATCACTATTATCTCCTGCTATGGGAATATGGGTTATGTCCCAGTGACACCCCCGGGGGCCAACAGAGGACGAAACGGGACACAGCTGTGAGTTTGCAGCTGAGGCTAGCGGAGCAAGGGGGGGAGGCCGCAGCCGCGGCCGATCGGGCGCTGAGCCTACGACGGGACCCTGGCGTCTGGATCTGCCCATTTTGTACATGTCGTGCCCACGCTAGACGGAGGAGTGAAGCGGCGGATGGAGGGCTGACCCCTGAGGCGCCGGGAGCAGTGGAGCGTGCAGCCTGGGAGGCTCCGGTGAGCGGTGCCAGCGCTGGCTGCGATCGGGACTGGCCCGGCCTGGCACAGAAAGCACGGCGGATCAGCTGGAGATAACACCAGTGGAGGAAGGCCCCTGGGGGCCTTCACGACGATCGATAGTGACTCCGGCGCAACTCATGGTTCCAAGGTGGAGCAGGCGGGGGGCCCCCCTTTAGTGGCTCTGCACGGACTTGCGAAGCGAGATCGCCTACATGAGGGGGTGGGCTGCCTCCCTTTACCGCGCTCTGTCCTCAGGGCACTGTAGTTTGTCACGGCCCCAGCATCTAAGATCCAGTGGGTCTGGGGCCGGCTCCACAGAGCACAGCACGAACGGAACACCAGGGATTACGCCGGGAGCGCCCACTACGCACCAAATCGACAGGGTGAGGCCCTGGGGAGTACTGGCCATACAGCGTGCCTGGTAGGCACACGTTGCAGAGGCCCTTTTGGGCCTGGAATTACTTACAAATAGGCCCCGGCTGCCGGATCAGACTATGTCTGTGTGTGGTGCCCCCATTGGCAGGTGATACAGAACTGAAAACAGATAAGTTGACCCCCGGGACGCTGTGAGAGGTGAGGTGTGCGTCCCGCGAGGCTCTAGTGGAAGGTACTCGTATTGGTTGTGGCAGAGTTGGGAACAGTGGTGCCCCTAGAACCGTGGAAGGCCCGGTGAGGGGGAACTAGTGGGCAGATCGAAAGCAGTGCCGGGATGTTATGATCCCTGGGGGCCCCAGCTATGGTGGTGATGGCGCACTCTGGATCGGGGAGGCAATGTGACGCCCTGGTACCCCGGTGACTGAGGGAGTAGGCGAGAAGACCCTGGACTACGTCTGTGGAGGTGAGCGTTGGGGATACAGCAGGAGAACTGTGGCTAGCTGGGGAGAGAACTAGTGGTGGGCCGAGAAGCACATTGGGGGCCCTTTTGCGCCGGGGATTGGACGACACCGGAGGCGAGCGAAGGCCCAAGAACAGTGAATGAGGGGTCGCACTGCGGCGGTGGCTTCCCACAGGGTGATTGGACTGAGTGGTTGCACTGCTACCTGATGTGCCTGGCGACACGACGACAGAGGAGATAGCACTGGGCTGCGCCTTTACGCAGTGCACAGTGGGGTGGTCCCACATACTTGGCGAGAAGTACCGCCCTGACACTGTGGTTGACTGGAGTCACTGGAGGTGTAGCGGGTGAGACTGTTCGTGGTTGGAAGAATGGGGCGCACATGGGGCACCGGATCGAGGGCCTCCTCGCAAACTGTGGGTGCCGGGGATGCTGATCCGCCACAGCAGGTGCTGGGCCAGACGGCTCCTGATGACCGCCTGGACGCTATCCTACAGGCCATTGAGCGTTCTCATACATCCATGGAGGCTAAATTAGACAAGGTGGCGCTGGATCTTACCCTGCTTCATGCGGACCACTGAAATTTAAAGGAGCGGGTCACTGCCGTAGAGCAGGAGGTGGCTGAATTGAAGCCTGCCACAGAATTTCAAGAAAAACAACAGAATGCGCACGAAGCTCGGATCCGGTATTTAGAGGAGCGCATGGAGGATGCGGAAGGCTGCTCTTGGAGGAACAACGTCCGGTTGATTGGGCTTCCGGAGGGTGCTGAGGGACAGGACGCCGTCACATTCCTGGAGCATTGGCTGAAAACCATCTTACCAAACACGGAAATCTCCCCATTCTTCACCATTGAGCGGGCACATTGCGGCCCGGGCAGGAAGCCGGCCCTGGGGGCCAGGGCACGCCCGCTCATCTTCAAACTATTACACTTCACGGATCGGGATGTGATCCTCCGTGAGACAAGGAAGTTGGATGACATCCAATATGAAAACACTAAGGTGCTGTTCTTTCCGGATTATACAATGAAGGTTCAACGCCAGCGGGGGTACTTCTTGCCGGTCAAGCGTCAGCTTCGGCAGCTATCTCTCCTACTCGCTGCTGTTCCCGGCTCTGCTTCGTGTCATATCTGATGGAAAGTCCAGGTTCTTCGACACACCTTAGGATGCTTGGGACTGGCTGGATATGTCGGGTCAGTACTTAGGCCTAAGGCACACGGGCTCTGCTGCAACATGGCCTGGGGAGGCAGGTGGTAGGGGCCCCCGGTGACAACGGACTGGGAGGTGATTCCTGGGGTCAGCGGCGGTGCCTGGCCTGGACCAGATCCGCAGAGAACGGTGGTTCGCATTGCGGAACAAATAGCGGACACAGCAAGACCGGAGGACAAAGCGGACACTTCCTTTCATTCATCAGGGGATGGGGGCTTCTCGATAGCGGATTCCTCTGACAAGGTTTCCATGAGAATGCCAGATGTTACACCCCAGACGGCCAATGGTATCGTATGAAAAGGGGCCGCATTGGACATATATTCAAGGGCAATGTTAATTGAATTGCTGTGGGTATTTGTAATATCAATATTGCTTGTTTAAATTTAACTTCAGCTGGAGCCGAGTAGGCATGTTGAGGTTACCTCTGTGCTCTGGGGGGGGAGTTGTTTTCCAGTAGTTATAAGATATGGTGCTGTGTTATTAGATGACTTCGGGGGGGATCTACGAGGGTCCACCTTGCATGGTTACACAACCCCCTGTCTTCCCCATTGCTTCGGGCCAGTAGGACACACGTCTGTGCTGCTGTATTTTGTGTTTGGACGACACCTCAATGTTTTGGGGGTTGTCCCTATAAGGTTTCTTATTTCCCTGTTTGGTTTCCCCTTTTTCCCTTTGGCTGCAGGAGTCTATGAGACGGGTGCTGGATTTGATGTGGTGCATGCCCAACTGCTATTTACCGAGATACGGGTGAGGGAAGGTGCTATCCTCTGCTGTTTCTTTTTCTTAGCTCTGACATGGGCCACGTGATTCTTACATGGAATGTCCGGGGTCTTCGCATGCCTTCCCGTAGGTACGCAGTGTACTCTTACCTCAAACGATATAATGTACACTTAGCACGATTGCAGGAGACACACTTAAACGCAGCAGAGGTTGCAGCGCAGGTGGAGGGGTAAAATATACGCCACAGACTACTCCCTGTTTGCTAGGGGGGCCCTCATCTGGGTACGCCCTGGGACACCTTTTGTCATGGATGAGGTCCATACTGATAGAGAAGGTATGTGCTTGTAAAAGGTAGGCTAGATGGACGCCATATATTGCTGGGAAATGTGTATGCACCGAATGTGGATCAGGGGCAGTTTTATAATCAGCTGTCCCCTACTCTGGGGAAATGGTGTGATATTCTGTGGTTACTGGGTGGGGACTTTAATAGTGTTTAAGATGTAGGGACTGACAGGTCCTTTCCTCTGCTTAGGGGTACGGCCGCCACAACTAATTCCGCGGTGCTAAGTGGCTGGGCACAGGGTTGGGGACTGGTTGATGTTTGCAGATAGAGAGAGGGTGTATTTTTTTTTTTTCGGTACCTCATAACCTGCATGTCCGTCTGGACAGATTCTTTGGGTCCCCCTCCCTCTTTCCATATGTCTTGAGGTCCGAATACTGGGGGCGCATGTATTCCGACCACAATCCTCACTCTGTTGTGCTGGGCTGGGAAGGTGGGATCCCGGGGATCCCTACATGGAGGCTTCAGCCGGCGATGCTGGAGGATTTCGTTTTTCGGGAGGCGATCGGAGATGCTATAGGGGAGTACTTTGCAATCAATATGGGCACCGCCTCCTCTTCGTTGGTGGAATGGGCGGCCATGAAGGTCACCCTGAGAGGGAAATGTCTGGGGTTGGGCTGCAGGCTGCAACAGCAGGTGGCATCAGACTTGCTGGAAATAGAGAGACGTCTGATGTCATTGGAGGCTAGGGCGGTAGTTGAGGCTGGGGAACTGGCTTCCTTGGAAGAAGTGCGCAAGAAGCATGTGGAGCTGCTTGATCGGCAGCGCTGCCTTAACTTTGCAGCACACTCCGAGTTGGTGCATGCTAAGGCGGATCGCTCGGGGCCTCTTCTCGCCTGGCTAATCAGAGAGGAGCAGTCGGTTGGACCGATTACAGCTCTCCGATCTTCGGTTGGGAGACTTAGGCATAAGCAGTTGGAAATACATGATGAGCTGACTGCACATTTTACGCGGCTCTATAAGTCTGGTCGACGAGCCCCGGAGAGGGTGATACAGGAGTTCTTAGACGGACTCCCTTTCCCGGTCCTGTCGCCGGAAAAACGGACGGAGCTCGATGCCCCGCTCACATTGGATGAGGTTAGGGGTACGATGAGGGCTTTACCTTCGGGGAAGGTTCCTGGTCCTGACGGTTTCCCCCATGAATTTTATAAGACGTACGTGGACCCCTTGAGCCTACACCTGCTTAAGGTATACACAGAGGCGCTGGAGGACTCAGCCCTCCCAGTCTCAATGATGGAGGCTACGCTGATCACGCTTCCCAAACCGGGTCGGGACCCCACTTCCACGGGGGCCTACCGCCCCTTGGCGCTTCTGAACGGGGACTATAAGATCTTAGCGGGCATTCTGGCGGCTCGGTTGGCACCGCTGATCCCGCAACTGGTTCACCAAGACCAGAATGGGTTTGTGCCGGCCCGGGACACGTCGCTTAATATACGACGGCTGTTCCGAGTGATGCGTTGCTCTGTGGAGGACTGGCCGATGGCCGGTTGTGTTGTGTTGGACTTGGAACGGGCCTTCGACACGGTTGAGTGGTCCTTTATGTTCGCGGTGCTCCATCGCTTTGGATTTCGGCCGTATATCCTGAGCTTTATCCACTTACTATACGGGGCCCCTGGGGTCCGGGTGAAGCTGGGGACTCTTTTTTCGGACCCTATATTGATAGAACGGGGAACTCGCCAGGGGTGTCCCCTTTCCCCCTTGATCTTTGCCCTAGTGGTCCAACCACTTGCAATGGCACTGCGGAAGTCGGCACTGGACTGGGGGATACGGCTTGGGGATGGCATACATGCAATCTCGCTCTATGCGGATGACATTCTGTTGTATGTTAAGGATATACTAGCGATCCCTCGGGTCATCCCTGATACGCTGAAGACCTTTGCGTCCCTGTCGGGACTAGGAGTGAACTGGAATAAATCCTGCTTGTACCCATTTAATCCTGGTACGGAGGACCCGAGATGGGAAGTGGACGGGACGGTAGTACACTGGCAACCAGTTGCGTTCATGTATTTAGGAATCCGCATCTATCACAATGATAGGGACCTTCTGGATGGTAACATTACTAGGGCGGTTACAGCACTCAAGTCTCAGATTGAGTTTTGAGTAAGACACTTAACCTTTCAATTATAGGCAGGGTGGAGTTAATTTAAATGGTTATGCTGCCGCTTCTCCTTTATTATTTCTCTAACCTACCCCTTTACTTGCATGTGTCTTTTTTTCACTCTCTGGAGAGAATTATGAGGGACTTCATCTGGAATAACTCGCGGTGCAGAGTGGCGTTGGTGAAGTTGTATCTACCGCGATCAAGGGGTAGGCTGGTTCTACCCAACCTAGAACATTATTTTTTGGTGTCCCAAATACTGTGGGTGGCAAAATGGGTAGAGGGCTTGCATTTAGGGGACTCGGTGGAGCGTGACCCCCAGTACTCTCAGGATAGGATCCTCTCCATATTTCACCGTTGTAACAAATCACACGAACTGCTTCCTTTACTAGTTCAAATTGTGCGGAAATGTTTCTGCAGGGTGTTACATCTTACTAAACATGTCACACCGTACGTGCCCGTCGTGCCCATATTGGGTATGCCAACAGTACGGGGACAAGCACAGCGCATGGATCTTACAGACTGGGTGGAAGCTGGTATTACTACACTGGGAGATCTGTACAGAGAGGGCACATTACGGCCTTTCCTCACTATCGCGGATGAAGACAGGGTTTCCCCAGGCAAATTTCTGACTCATACCTCCTGGGTGGCTGCGATGCGGCGTTGGTGGGGGGACATTGCGCAGGAGCCTCCAACACACCTCCTCCTGCAATACGTACATGTTATGGGCATGGGACGCCATCTGGTGAAGTGGTTTGCAGAATCAATCAGGGAGCATACTCTGGTAGACTTAACGCCGTTGCGAGTTAAATAGGAGGCAGATCAGGGGAGGCCCTATTCGGAGAAGGAGTGGTCGATGGTACTGGAGAGTCCCAGACAGGTCCCTAGGAACGCTCGTTTCAGACTGATTCAGTTCTACATTGTCCATAGGGCCTATCTCTCTCCTGACAAAATAAATTGATTTTTTCATAGTCAAGGAGCTTACTGCCCACGCTGAAGGCTGGTAGATGCCAACCTATTACATATGCTCTGGTCTTGCCCTGATCTGCGTACATACTGGGAGGAGATACTTGGGGCACTGGCCGCTAGCACGGACAGGGAGGTGTCGCGGACTTGGGAGGCTTGCATCACTGGAGTGTTCCCAAGAAACAAAAAGCATAAAGCATCCAGTAGATTTCTGGATTTGGGTTTCATTGTGGCCAAAGGCCTAATTACACGCCGGTGGAAGGCGGAGGAGCCCCCGCCGATGAAGGCTTGGTTTTTTTCCATGCTGAATTGGGTGAAGGCGGAGGCAGTTTCTTTAGTGCGGGAGGATACGTTGGGGCTGCGCAAATTCCCCATTTCTGCTGCGTGGAATGCAATGCTGTGTACGCTGCAGGGGCTGTTGACTCCGGATGACCCCTTGGATGTTCCTACTCTGGACTAATAGTATGTCATGCATTCATAAACTTCGACCCGAGCTGTGATTTGATCTGCAGGTAGCATCCGTTACACCCCACACTGAAAAGCATTTCTCTATGTGGTCAGGGTGAGCACCTCGTTGACAGGGTTCTGTCTCAAAACAATTGGGACTGTGACTCCTTCCCTGCCTTGATGTGGCTCCTGTTTCCCTTCCTATCCTCCTTTCCCGTTAGTGTTTTTACGTTTAGTTTTTTTCATAAGACGGTTTGATCATATACACAGGCTGATGTGATATGGCGGAGTAAAGCCATAAGAGCAGTACATATGTATTTAAATATGATTATATAGTTGAGTTTTATTGTACCATGACGAGACTAACAAGTGTTGTTGACGGAGGGAGGAGGCCCTGTGATTGCTGGGGTGTGTCACCTGTTGTTACCTGTTACACCTACTGATATTGAAGAAACCGTGCCATTGAGCTGCTGCATTGTAAGTTGGTTCTTGACTACTTATCTACTGGCACTGTCGGATCATTTTTATGATGAAATACTGTATCTGTTTTTGTTTTTGTATAAAACTCTAATAAACAGCTCAAACAAAAAAAAAAACAGGGCCAAGAAGATTTCAAGCACTGGAGTGTACCAGTGTGGAAGGCTCCTGGCTCTGCACATGATCTCGCGGTCTCTTGGAGGCAAAAAAGTTTGCTTGTAACTTTTCTTTTTTTACAAATTTGGTGTAAGAGCAGCCTCAGTGGCTGTTTTTGGGTAATGCACATAGACTGAAAATGACCTTTGGATTTCCATTGTTCCTACTGGCATTTTGCCCATTTTGCCTTACAAATCCATATCTCTGGGTCCCTTATGTGATTTTAACCATTTTTGTGTCTTTTTGCTGTTCCGTTTCTCTATTCTTCCACATTAATGGTGGCACTTTACTGTGTTGTAGTTTACTTTACAATTGTTTCCACTGCTTGACTATAATAAGCATTTTGCTGGGGAATTGTCAGTTGCTTGTGCCACAACTTTGAGCAAAGAGATGTTTTCAGACTTAACCAGTATGTGTTTATTAAGTTGGTAAGGGAACCCTCTTCTCAATTTAATACCCCACTTTATGAGAGTATTTTATCCCAAAACCTTGTTTCCTCTCAATATTGTTTGTGCTCATTGCCAGTGTAACAATGAGCCTGATAGGTGTGGATTGATTTTACCATATTCATAATTAAATAAGATTGCTTCACACTGCTTGTAAATGTGGGGTCCTGGCTTCTGTACAGAGTACATGGTTGAAAGGGGGCTGTTTGTAGTTGGGCCTACAAAGGACAAGTTTGGTGAGGTGCATGAGCATTGAATAACATAGTGAAAGCATGGAACACCTAACTTTTCTGCACTTTTAAGCATAGGGTGCAGCAGAAAAAAAGAGCGCGAATGGACGCTGCTATGCATTCAGATACTTATCAACTATAAGGTGGACACTATGAAATGTAGAACCTGCTGTTGGTGTGTATCAGTGGAGTCCACTAGGGCATTTGGTGGCCAATTAGTAGCATCAAAAACACCAACCCACTAGGGCACATTTAAGTCTCCAAAGTAGTACCTTTATGGAGTACACACACGAGTCACAAAGGACTACCTCATTGCCCCCAATGTTAAGCCACTCAGGGAGTGCTATAATGAGCCCATCAAAGAGTGAAAAGGGCATTTCAGGTATTTGCCAACTTTAGTGGACAATATCATATGTAGGCATAGTGTGAAGTGTCCACTTAGTTTATAATGACCAGTTAATAGAAACAAAAAATACAATCCATTGGGGCACAGCTAAGCCACCAGTTGGAATGCAATATGGAGTCCACCCAGAAGCAACAGAGGGCCAGCTCACTGGATACTGTTAAGCCATAGAGTGGAGTGCTTTATGAAGTTCTGTATTGAGCCCTCCCAGGAGTGAGAGAACCAACCAAAAGGAGGTAGAGTAACCATCTACTATTAAAAGGAGTTTACCCAGGAGCAACAAAGGAAAAGCTCAATGGAGGCACTGTTAATCAATAAAGGGACAACTATATGAAGTCTACCCAGGTCAGAAACTGGCATATTGGAGGCACCCAGAAGCTAGTGGAGTGAGCGTAGGAAGGCAGAGGTTCATGTCCAAGGTGAAGACACCACAGGGATATGGATGACTGTGGACCTCCCGCAAGCACTCTATGGATACTTTACCCAACTGGTGGGAAAGACATTTCTATCTCGTTGAAATATTGGAGCTGTGCTTGCATTGTGCGTGAGTGAGTGTGGCATCAATAGAAGCACCTGCAGATCAATGATCGCTTGTGTTCCCATATTGGAGTAACTGTGTCAGATTTATAATAGAATATTCCAGCAAGAACTGGAGAGTTAGAGTTTGAGAGGATCTGCCTAGTGAGTCTGACATGTTGCTGGCTTAGGTCCTGCATCACGTAGGGAGATGAATCTCTGCTCAACTGTTAGTAGCTATGCACAAGCAGCAGGCAATCCGCAGAGAAGTGTGTGTTAAGTTCTAGTAGTGCCAACAATTGTAAAGTCAAGAAAACAATACAATAACACTCCCAAACCAATTTAGGAAAATAGAGAAAAATGTTATGAGCAAAAATGCACAAAGATCTGTAAAATAGGTTAAAGTGAAGACAAATATAAATTCTTGACGTTTTAAGGAACAAAGTGGCTAGAAAAGTAAAGCACCATTGAAAAACTGTTTGCGGTGGAGTAGGACCTGGATGTGATTTCAAATGAACACGATGGAGCGGAGGTAAGCTACATCAAGCAGATTGTCCCAGTCAAATAGTTTACCTTCAGACTTAGGGCCTGTGTTATTGTTTGGCAGTTGTCCCACTGTCCATCAGGGTGGGAGAGGACATTACGTCTGCTATCCCAACAGACTATCACCCGCCATATTGTGAGTTCACCGTCGCCCCTGCAGTGCCTTAAAAGGAGCCGCAGCACTTCGCGCTACAGCATCGACAGCCCACGATGACCGCCAACGTGAAGGTCCAGCAATGACCATCCGTGATGCCCAACAGGATCTTCAAACAACAGTGACGACCATCCGCGATGCCCAGTCTGCTATTTGCGCTACTGCATCGACCATCCACGACGCTCTCCCTACTCCTCGCAGCCTCCTCCACCGCAAACGGAACTCTTCACACTAGGCTTTAGAAGGTAATTAACCTGTTCCCTGTATCCGGCCCGTGCTCCATCGCACTCTTCCTGAACTTGTGACTTTCTCCTCGTCTTACACAACCAGATGACCACGAGTGGCTCATTGTGTTTTTAGTTGCTAGACTTACCTTAAACCTTTGAAATTGTATATTTACGGTTCTACTGGTTGGATTTTTGTAGTTTTGGTATCAAATAATTTATTACATTTAACTCGAGTTTTCTAAATTGGTGTTCTGTTTTCACTTTACTGCTGTTAGTTTGCTTCATAAATACTTTTCACATTGTGGCTTTTGCTTGAGCAGGGTAAAGTGGCTCTGTATGGCAGCAGAAACATTTCTGCTGCTGCACATGACCAGGAGCATGCTGCAGTCTTAAAGCTCTGCATCTTAAAGATTTCACAAGCAGCATCCCTTCCCTTCCCCAAAGCCGGAAGCACATCAAGGAAAGCGAAGAATGCAGCTCTTTGGGTGCTGATTACTGTGTTAAAAATGTCAAATAATGCCAATACCTAAAATATCAGATCGATTAAATACATTGTTGTTTTTTGGCCAGTACACATTCATTTTCATGGCCCACCCATGGTTCTTTACGGCCCTCCCAAAGAAAACATTATAGAGCCTGCGGAACCTCCACTGGCTCCCCGTCGAGAAGAGAGTCACTTTCAAAATACTAACCCACGCCTACAAATGCCTCCACAACACAGGACCCCAATACCTCAACGAGAGAATCGCCTTCCACGTACCCAAAAGAAACCTCCGATCCATCAACCTCGCCCTCGCCGAAACCCTGCGCATCCACAGAGCCAGAACAGGAGGAAGAGCCTCCTCCTACATCGCCGCCAAAACCTGGAACGAGCTCCCGATCGACATCAGGTGCACCCCTCCCAGAACGCCTTCAGGAAGGCCCTCAAGACCTGCCTGATTCAACTGAACGGAGTTGCTGACCCCCCCAGCGCCTTGAGACCCGCACGGGTGAGTAGTGCGCTCAACAAATCCCTAATTGATTGAGAGCCGGGCCTGCCCCGCAACGCCCGTAGAGTGAGAGAGACTGATGCCACAAGTGCGGAAAAACCGCTTTTCTTTTTTATTGGCGTGCATTAAAAAAGTATTTGTAATGACAGAGAAGTTTGGGCATTTCACCAAATTCCAAGGAATAGTCAGTAACATCTCATGCTCTCTGCCACCATCAACATCACAGGAAGTGGTTGCTCCTGGCAGAAAAGGTCCTCAATTAAACTTTGGTGCCATAATGCCTTGTTTTGTTTTCTTGTAAATCATCTTTACTGAAAATTGGAGGATACATTACAGTGAGTAATGATAGGAACAAACCCCAACTACAGAAAGCAGCACGAACTGCAGGCGTTTCTCCTTTTAAAAGATCAGCAGTCAAATACTGGTGCAAAACAACAGCCAGAACTGATCAGAATACTTAAAGCTAAATGTGAATTACAAGGAGGTAAAGCAGACTCTTGATAAAATCCCCATCACACACGCTTAAGCACTCCCTGATGAGTCACACACAAGGAAGGTAAAGTACAGATGGCAACTCGTTGGAAGACTGCCCTTTACGTGAAATCAGTAATTAGTATAAAAATGGTAATTAGCATACAGAGTTGGGCGCGTTGCCAGGCATGTGCAGTGTGGTTTGCTGCGCATGTCTCCCAGGTAACGGAGTACCAACACCCCTGCGTGTCTGCTCCACTGCCCACGAGGCCCTAGCTTCCTGGTGCTAGTTCCCATGATGCGTAGCGCGTCGATGCCTCTGCAGACTGTGGAAAAGGAGGCCCCAGGGAGCGCGCAGCCAACACATTATAACACAACCCACAAAGGACAATAAATTGAAAACCATTCTCCTAGCCTCATTGACACCTCAACTATTCTTCCTCGTCAGTCCTTATCCAGGAGATGGTACCCATCCACCTCTAAGGACAGGCTTCCGCTTTTCTTTTTAACTCCTCCCAAGCGAGGGAGTATAAGAGGGTTACACACCCACAGAACTTCCTTCTTACTCAGAATTTTAGACTTGTTCTTGAGACCTTCTTCATTATGGGCACTATGAACCCAAGGCCTCTTCGAGGAAACTGGATTTTGGGGCACTCCTTTTACTACCAGGGTTTTGCAGTATACCTTTATTCGCCTGTCCGCTAATTATTTTGTATCTGCCGTTAAATTGGTCAGTGTAACTGAGCATACAACATGCATTCGGCATGATCTTCAATTAGTCTGCTTCTGCACAGGGGATTTGTTTCTTTTTCCTTCCTGTTTGGCCAGCCCTTGAACAGCAAATAGTTTGCCCATCTGTGAGTTGGAGAGCTCTTCTAAAGAAAAACATCATTTGTTTGTAATTCTGATTAGTATTAGCAGTGCCTTATTTGCTTCCTCCCGGTCTGCCAACTATGGACAAGATGTACAATGTGCAGTGACAAAGGCAAGAGCACAGGGTTTGAAACTGCAAAATACCTTCTTACAATGTACACTAGTCCTTTTACGAGTCAAGAAAATATTTGTGACTCATAAAAGAAGGTTTGTGACAAATTGGTGAAGGAGTAGTGTGAAAGGGGGGGCTCCCTTCCTATTTGCGAGTCTCAAAGTTATGTTTCAATGGTTTAAGACCACAATTACAATCTCAAACCACTTATATGTTACCAGCACCCAAGTGGAGATAGTAACTGATTTGCAAAGGAGAAGCAGTCTCCATGGGACAGTTTCCCATTTGTGACTCATGTTGGTTAACTGCAGAGATCCTAAAGTGGTCCTGGTGACCACTGCATGCTCTCCCCCACCACTCCCAAACCTCCCCCACCCCGATGTCTTCCCTGCACATCATCGTTTTAAGCAGAATATGTCCCTTCAAGGAACAAGGTTTTTTTTTTAAATAAAAAAGATAATGTTGACATCCATGCAGTGATGCAGATCTGCTGTCCCTTGAAGGCCTCCATCCCAATATTTGCAGCCATTCATAGACGAAAACGCTTCCTGCCTTATTATTATTCATGAGGCAGGTGATAATTGCAACACTCTATGAATATACTCTTTGTGGTGTGACTGAATAGTACACCAGTCACATCCTAAAATGCTAAGCAGGTGGCAAAATGTTGATGTGAAATTTACACCCACTATTTGCCACTTGCTCAACGATTCATCAGTTCCTGGATGACTGATGCCCATTACAATGTACTGTTACATTAGATACAATACCACTGATTATTGTGTGATACCTGAGGTATAGCCTATTTGCCATTGGCTCTAGCAGGTTTCTTCTGAGTTTCAATCTTAATGTCTTAATATGAAAATAAATAATTAATTATTGAAGTAATTAAATATAAAAAATTATTTATACAAAAGCTTCAAAGTACTGCAGCAGAAAGCAAGAAGAGACTGGTACAGTTGATCTCTGAGGCACCTCAGAATTAGTGAAGTGATGCTTCAGATTATCTTGAAATAGGTTTTAAGCTAGGGATTCATTCCACCCCCGCGGTATCTTCCCGCATCCTTGTTAGTGTGTTGCAACATGGCTGTGGAAACACCACACCGTTGCTCCCCATCCTACGTTGTCTTTGCACAGCCACTTGACACAGTCATGGCTGCTTGTGCTCTACACCAGGCCAAAGTAGAAACATAGGTACCTGGGAAGGTGCGAGCTGGGCGGCAGCCCGCAGAGTGTTTCCTGGTGAAGAATGAGCGAGGCAGGGCAGAAGGTGGAGCCACAGCTGAGCATGGCCTTGAATGGCTGCGCTGACCAGCAAGGAGAGCACTGGATACACAGGATCCAAAATCAGGGACATGATGGCGACTTGACCTGGGTGTTCGGCCTGCTTAGGATGGCTAAACAGGCTGCAAACGAGACGAGGGGCTCCACTCATACCAATGCAACACCATTACAGAGATACATCTGGGGAGTGAACTGTGCCAATATATGGTGCCTGGGGCACAGGGCTCTGTTCCTACGTGGGAAGGCTGGACTGTTGCATAGAGAGGGATGGGGATTTTCATCATCCCTCTTCCCCAAAATCACTGAACTGTAGCCATCTTCAAGGTTAGGCCTGATCGCAGTGGCAACATATGGGCAGAGGGGCCCGCTTGCCTAGGTGAGACTTTGAGATATGAGTAGAGTCATGCAATAAACTCAATTCTGAGCTGAAGGTTCTGTTTAAGACTCCTTTTGCCAGTATTTTGGTCAACTAGATACTGAGCCTGGATTGAGGTTGAGCATGGGACTTGACAAGGGTGTCCGCTGCATTCTATATTATTGTTTTTTCCATTGAATATTCTATGTGGTGCCTATGTCAAGGCTCTGGGATTGTCTCCTTCACCGGTAATGGACATTTTGGTACACCTGGCCTATATGCTTATGATTTAATCACCTGTATGCCTGATCCTATCTAGGCAGTTTCACATGTACAGGACCTAACTGAACAAACTCTGAATATGCTTGACTAGAACTAAGTGTGGAACCTAAAGTGCAAATCGATTCAGCTATGCACTAAGTTTACATTCTTTGGGATTAACACAGTCAACACCAATGACTCCATAACTCAAGTGAAATAAGTTAGTGTTATGGAAGAAGTCACCATACTGCTTAAAAATGTGGCAGTCCGTTGCTATTATTGGCTGAATAAATCTTGTGAAAGTGTCTGTCTTAGCAATGTATACGTTTTTGTTCAAGGCTATCCCACTCTATTTAAAAAAATCTGTTCTTCTTTTTGAGAGTCAGAACCTGCCAAATCAACCATTTCTAACATCCAGAGTTTGAATAATAACGGTATAGGGGCTATAATGCTAGTCTATCCTGGAAGAAACTTAGGAGCGCAGTTACCTCGGGGTTTGAGGGAGAGGGATCTTGCCCCTTCCAAATATACAAGTTTACTCTTGGACCAGTCAAATTAAGACATTTAGGTTTGTGATTGGTTCTCTGGCTCATTTGAAGCAATTAAATATTTTCTCTGCAATGGTTTTACCCATGATGTTATGTTTGCGACATCAAGATTTTTGAGCAGGTTCGGCTTAAGACCTTGCTTTCAGCAGGAGAAACATAGTAGGATATCAAGCGAGCAATATGAATACTATATTTGGCTGGCACATATAAATACCTCTGTATCTCTGGGACTCACCTTGTACTCTGCGTTGTTTAGCCGGTGCTTTGCGCCTTCCTTAAAAGAGCACAGGATTTGGGGTGGTGGGAGACCTGATGGGGGGAATCTTTTGCTCCTGGCCATCTCTCTCTGTCGAATCGAAAAATGCATTATCCAGGTTCAAATTTTATATCCTGTTTTGCTAATAATACCTCCTCGCTCTTTAGCTTTAGTTTAAGATCTGAAATCGGACTTAAGTCCCCAGAGATCTTAAACAAAGAAATGTGGAAGAGATACACCACACTGCGTGCCACCTTGAACCTGGAATGACGCTAGTGGAGCAGGTTTGGAGAGGATTATTGCCACCACTGGACTCTACTGAATTATGGCAAATATCTGATTGATTTATAATGTGAAACGGTCAAACTTGCCTCACTGAGAAAGAACCACTTCCTTGCCATCAAGAGGCTAAACTGAACACCAGTGAAACTGTCAATCTACCCAAAAATTGACACTGTTGTAGCAGCTGATCCCCACATACTTCTTCATTGGACTCGCCTATTGGAGTTTTGAGTTTCACGTAATGGGAAATAACAATGTAAAGCGACATGGTAATGTTTGGTATCCATTTGACAGACCAATCTATTTCCACTGAAGGCATGTCACTTTTTTAAATTTAATGCTTAATTGCTATAAAGAGCGTTTGTAAATACTAGTGGTCTTATAACTCTCCTTTATAGGTTGTGCCACAAATAACAACCTCCAAATATGCTAACTGCAGAGTATTAAGAACCACAATATCGTCAAGGTAAGTATGTATAGTTAAGTATATATTACTATTTTTAACTTCACATTAAGAATGACATCTGCAGACTTGAGGCATCCAATCCTTTATCTTACATGTAGAGGACAAATGGCTATGAACTGTGAAGCTCTTCCACTGTCAGCATCAAGGAATACTGGGGCACAGTGCCTATTAGCTTCCTCCTGATAATCTCAGCTGGGGCCTCTGGGGTATTCTGACTACACCCAGCACAGTGAGTTTTTGTAGGACCACCATTAGACATGTCACAAGACTGGTACTCTTGTTGGTGTTCTCTACACACCTAATAATGGCTTGTGAACGTTTGTATCATCTGTCGCTGCTTGTGTCAGGTGGACTTGTGGGCAATGCGCACAAAGCTCGCTCAGAAGATCCAGTCTCGTACCTCATGATGGCAGCTTTCAAGAGCACTATATCTAGAGTTCGGAAAGTCAATTTAGTTTGCAGTGTGGCTCTGAAAACACTCACAGAAAGAATACGTGATGTAAGAGCAGTGTGCAGTAAGAAGACCGAACAGGGTACTATAGTAATATAGGAGCCATGAATATGAAACTTTTTTAGTGCAGTACGGAGGTTAGCGGTTAAACATCATGTTTTTTTAAATCCTATGTCCAATCCACCACTCGGTCTATGGCCATGGGCCAGTCTTACGGAAACATTTGTATGCATCTTTATAACCTGTCGTGTTCCCTATGATCTTCATCGCCTTAATAAAACCTAGATTTAATAAGCCTGACCTTGGTAGATGTAGGTTTTCCTTCTTAGTCATATTGCAGTGTAATTCCCTCCCACTTAATCTTTGCTCTACTTCCTCTTTGCCATTATGGCTTGGGTTTTCTATGTCAAGTGTCAGTTGTTACTATTAATTCTTGTACCTCACTTAGAAACCACTTCTGTGTATGATCGTTCAATAAAAAATTAACTAATATAACATTTAACTTACGTACCCTGAACATCCAAGGCCCTGATGTTGAGGTTGGTTGGTTGAATTGAGGTGCACTCATCACCTCCATCATAGCAGCGGAGGAAAAATATGCCAAATTTATATGGTTCTCCATGAAAGTGACTAAATCCCCCATCAGAAGAGTCAGATGAGGATTACGAGCAGGTGAGAAATCCAGAAGTGCTTGTGATTACTGGTGAAATTTCCAGCCAGCAACAAATGTGTGAATGAGAAATGTACTGACAGAGCGAGGTTACATTCTCACTGTCCACCTATCTAGCCTCCCTAACATGCTGGTGGATGATTGTGAACTTAGAAACATTTATGCCCCTCCATCACTGCCCTGACAACAACGCTATTAGTGAACCAAGAGAAAAAATCAGTTGCCTTTTGCCCCTATATGTGGACTAGGGTGTTACTATGGATTGAGTAACACTACTATTTTGTTTTTGTGCATAGCACACCTTGAACTGACGGATTTTACTGTACTCTCATGTGATGAAGGAAAAGGAGGCACTGTGAAAAAAGTAATTGTCTAGGATCACACAATGTGGTCAAGCGGAAGCCTGGATTGATGCATGGTTTCCTGGTTCACGTTGTGCAAGTTGGCCACTAAATGGTTATCTCTTTCTTTTTTCCGTTTCAGACCAAAGCTTAATGCTTTGTATTTAATTCTTTGAGGAGCTAAATCAGGGCACTGTGAGAAACATGTCCTGGCTATGCATGTTTCACCAGGATTGGTGGCGGCAGTGTTTAGGGAAGGGGGTATTTCAATGAAGACGTTAATATGAAAAACAGAGCACTCACCCTTAGTCAGTGAATTGAGACCATTTGCTTGTCATTCATTCTTGAATTAGTTCATCCACCCACTCCTCACCCATCTATTTATTCTTTCATTCTTTGAGCCATGTGGCCATGTCTTCAATCTCCATCCATCCAATGATTGCACATGATTCTATAATGAAAAATGTGTTGTAAAACAAAACATATTTGGAATTTTTTCCAAAAATATTTTGGGTGGGATTACCTCCCAAACCCACCTTGCAGTGGCCTGGCTTGCTCCCTGCACTTGCTCGCTATGTGCACTATGAGGGCTGATCTGGCAAAATGTGCCAGGGCTGCTTTTAGTTCCCAGTTTAGCCGTGTGTTCAGGGCACTACTTTTACCTTTTGAAAATGTGCCACCTTTCCATGGCAGCTTTTCTTGAGGAGACTCTCACAGACAGGATGGTGAGCGTGCAGCTGATTCACTACCATTTTTGGTTGAATTTCCTCCAGAACCTGGTGAAACGACTGGAGCTTCTGCCAGTGGATTAGGTCCACCATTTCCCACAATTAAAACTAGGGGTGATCCCACCAGTAGGATTTTACATAAAGTTGTTGTCTTTTTTGGGTGGATTTACTGCACCCATCCTCCTCGGAATCAGGACCTATGTCATTATGAATGTCAATATCAATGGCCCATTTATTTATTTATTCAAAGTTTTATATAGCGCAAACATGACCCATGTGTGTCAAAGCGCTTAACAATTACATAGTAGCAAACAAAATATTATGACAAAAGAGCGATAACAACAAATGAATCATGAAGGCACAGTGAAGATAGTAATAACCAGGCCAATGCAATATTCTTGGACTTGACAATTTTACTTTGTAGGACGTTATAGGCAAATAGTTAAACAAGTGTTTAATATGTGATAAATCTCAGCTTGTAAGGACTTTCTGTAATGCACCAAATCAAGAACAAAGTTGTTATGATAGAGCTAGAGGGAGAGAGCAGAGTCATAACTAATGGAAAATGGCAAGAATGGACTGGGTGGCAACCTGGGTTAAGAGATGAAGAAGAGCCTCCAAACCTTGGTGAGGCGTCACTAGAATCCTCACCCTTGTGACGACCTTGCCTTATTTCCAAGGGCAAGCGGCCACCTGTGAGACCTACTAGGTCCTTGAACCGTGCATTCTCTTGCTTACTTTAGTTCTAACTTCGGGTATGTTCTTTCGTAATACTTTCTTTCATTATGCTTTTTGATTATGTTTTTCTGGAAATTATTACAACTACGCACTTGCTGAATATGCCAATAAAAATGATTCAACCTTACACCATAAATAGTCATTCACAGCTAATGAAAGCGCCGGAAATTTAGGCTAGACTGTATGCTATAGAAAAAAAAGGAGAGCCCGTGTCTCCTGTTCGTAGTTGCGTCTTACTCCTGACTTAGGTGTGACGTATGCATGAATTTCCAGGAGTAGGACACATTTAATGGGGGAAAAAATGCTTTTGCGAGACCGGCCCCGAACATCTAGTTTTCTCGCCTTGTCGTGAGGTCAAAAGGGTTCAGTGAATCTCATTTCTGCTCAAGGCCCTTGCCTCACAGGCTGTCCTTGTGCTGCACTTTCCCCTTCTCATCAGCACGCACCATGACCCGAAGAGACCCGCAATGCTCAACAAGAATTGTTCTCACCTGGCTCTGCAGTTCTGTCCCCTCATTCTTCCGCTTCGGCCAGACAACAATCCATCGTCGCCCCCTCCAAGAAAGAGAACATAAATTTCACACGTTTTGTTAAAAATACAAGGGGATTTCTCCTGAGTCGGGAACACCTCCAATACCCCCAGAGCCCTTACCGCTCCCCTCTCAAAGCTGTTGTCTGCAGCATTCAACCGCCTGGCAAACAGAATTCATTAAAAACGCGTTTGTTTTCCGGCAACAGCAGATTTGTGATTAATTTTCAGTTCCAGGGGTTATTTAATGGTACAGATTCCCGCTGTCATTTCGTATTCTCCTCTGAGCACTTGATGGATGGGTCTCATCGGCAGACTGTCCCCAGACGGCCACCGTCCTGTCACAAGACAGCTAAAACTCTCGTTGATGAAGCTGCTCGTTTGGGGCCTGGAGATCCAGGGCCGCGGCGTCAAGAGGAAACTTGCTGGTCTCTACCGTAGACGGCGCGGACGGGGCTGCAGTTTCAGTGCCCTGCTCTGCCTGGTCCCAGAACTAGGACATAAGCCCAGCTCTCACGTGCTCCGAATCCTTCGGGAAAACACACAATTTAGACCTCCATGCCGAGTGCTAGACTCGGGGCACACAAGTCCTATAAAAAGAAGTGGGGGACTAAATAAGTTAGGCAGTATGCAGTTGACATCATTGAGCGTGACATCACAGTGTGTGACATCGCAGCATCACAGGAAGTGGCATCACAACCCATGACCTCTCAAGAAGTGACATCAGATCTATATCAATATATATTTAGCAGATCTATCATCATGAGTACATTTAAGAGCATTACGAGATTTAACAAATGAGATTTTGCACCAGGGTTGTACCAAAAATGTGGCGCATCCCTGGTGCAAAATCTGGGCCACAACTCATACATTTTTTTTATTTTTTATAAAGTGTGCCATAAAGAAATTGGCAACAAGGAGAAACGACACAGTAAATCTGTTCTGCTTAATTGGGTACAAAGTCTTCTTTTTAAAATATCTTATATGGTTGAGGCACTTGCCGCAGAGATCTTGGTGTGCAGCCGTGGTCCGTGCAGGTAACAGCGTTGGGGCCGTGTAAGGGGGGATTCCGCGGGACGATGCTGAGGGAAAATTAATTAATTATTTAATTTTCCCTCTGCATCGTTCCTCGGAATCCCCCCTTACACAACCCCACTGCCCCACCGCTGCTACCTGCACCGACCGCGGCTGTTGGAGTGCCGAGTAAATCTCATTGAATAATAATAATGGTAAGATAACTCTGGAGGTTAACGCATTTGCTAGCGAGATCTGTGTTTTGTCTAAGCCCAGTTTTGAATCAAAGTAGCATAGGGGGTTAATATGTCTCCTGCAAAACACATCTAACATGCAGATGACAGATTTTTATTTTATGTAGCTAGGTAAGTGAGTTACTGCTTTTAACACAGAGACCATTGTGTTACTTGCAGTTCATAAATTGTAATCCTTCTAATATAGCACAGTGAGCTATGAATGGCATGCAACTCTTACACCTTGTAACCCTCACTGTCTTATGTAGCACACGCTGTACTTGATGTATACACATTTGATTTATTGTCAATGTATAATGAGTGAGTGTGAAGTAAAGTGCTCTGACACCCTGCATTGGGATGGTTAGCGCTATAAAAGAAATGAAACAAAATAGTGATGTTTAAATTGCTATTTGTGTAAATACTGGGATAGATCATCTGACATTATTACAGTGCATGTTCATCTCTTATATACAGGGTCTAAAAAAGTCAAAAACATGCCTCTCTTAAGTACTTGAGAAGTAATAACAATCGCTGTGTGGCTTTGTTTCCCCTCCATTGCATTTGAATCCAGGTGTGAGGCTCCAGATAGCTCTCAGCCAGGACACCCGAACAAAAGGAGGCTTAATGGCCCCTTAACTTCGCCTTTGTTTTTGGCCCAGCTGCAATTGAATATAACAAAGCCCCCTCTACCCCTGCAACATTACTGCTCGGAAAGGAAAGCAGACAACGTGCAGTCACTATTGAATGTGTCCCAGTGTCCGAAAATTACACCGGGACTAGTTCAGCATATTTCAGTGGGGCCCAACTTCTTGGCAGGGTGGACAGTGGAACAGCCCAATTTTAGTTCCACCCTTACACGTCACGGAAGCGCAATATATAAATGCACTTAGCACCATATACTCTGTGTGCCTAACTTTATTAAGGAGAAGTGAAGTATTCAAATGTATTACTGAAATGCTTTCACTTTAGAACACAAGAGAGTCATAAATGTGTGTACATTAATGTTTAGCCTAGCCATGAATACATATTTACACTTATGTCTCAAGTTATGTTGCATTTATTTGAAAGTGTGTTACATATGTAACCATGACTCATTTACCTAAGTTACATTTATATTGTTGCATTTATTCTGAAATTACACATGCACATATAATCATGTAGTCAAGTGCACATTGTAGTGTTTAACAAAGCTAATTCAACTAGGTCTGAATTTCTAAATGTATTTGTTTTTGTTTGTTGTTTGCATGATCTCTCCTCTGCAGATGCGGTTTCAAGGCTTCATTAGCTAGAGAAAGGAGTATTATGTATAAGTGATACCGAGGCCTGGGAGAGACAGTTTTGGCAGGGATGTTCAGCCTATTCATCGCGTATCAGGAACGGTGTGATACTCAAGGTCGTTGTGAGTATCCAGGTTTCGTGAGATGAGAAAATCTGGAGATGTTGCCATCGCAGTGGGAAGTTCACTACCACCACCATTGGTTCCTGGAGGGGTGGTGTGAGGTCTGGGTGATGAGGATGTATCTGTGTGTTTTAATTAATGTATGCACTGTCAGAGTTCAGAGCAGAACCCTTTGGGCTTTGAGAGGTACAAACCTCTCTGCTTGCCGTATTCTTGCGAGTGTAAAGCTATATGCTGAACACTTGTACCCTTTAGATGATTTCTACTGAAATCTTCACTATGCTGACACCTTCCTGCACTTTTAAATTTGCCAGCTGACCTTTCCTGATGACCTTTCATAGATATATTTAAGATTTAGGTTCAACTATTTAGAACTATTCATGTTTAGGAAGGAGGAGCAGAGATTTTCAGAGGAACACTGAATTGTATTCTTTTGTATCTGGATTATTCTAATTGCAGTCTTTATTGGCCTGCTATTGCCAAGCCAGAACCCGCATCAGCGCATTAATATACTTGTTGTAATGCTCCACATGCATAATATGTTCTTATTCTGCTTAATCACTGAATTGATTATTGTGTAATAAACTCACTTAACTTTAGTTACCGATTCCTGGTCCTTATTGTGTGGTGAAATGGGCTATACACATTTTAAATAGTTTTATTGACAGCTAACCTCTTTGCTTCGCAGTCAAAAACAAAGATCTATTATATGGAAATGGTAACCGTGTTCCAATGCTCCATCGGAGGCGTCCACCCTACGAGAATAGTAGATGGACGCCGTCTACCAACATGTACCCCTGACTTGTGCCCTGGCTAGACTAATACCTGGGTCAGTTGCAAACACTGTTTGCTCCCTGTAGTGAGCTTTATGGGTTCCATTGAACACACAGACACTAGTGCATCACTGAACAGGCCGACAGGCAGGGCTGTATTTCTTCTTCCCCAGGCCCGGTGTAAAGATGTGTGCATGTGTGTCGTGTGTTACATGTGCGCTGGGTGGCACTCTATATTCCTCCTCAACGTATCAACAGGCTTCATTCAACAGTAACAAGCTATCATAAAAGTCCAAGCTTTGCGATAGGTAGGAACGATGCCATAAGTGTTGTGGCATTGGTGGGTTGGAGTGTTATGCTTTCTGGATTTTTGAGTGAATCAGGTACTAATGATTGCACCAAGAATCGTTCCAAACTACTCTCGTTCCATGGTTCTCCACCTTTGTCTGTAGAAGTGACTAGTGGTGGCTCATCTTGTGATGTTTCCGCTTACCACTTTTTAGGTCTCGCTGAGCCAGCGCCTACGCTGCTCTGCAAGACATTTAGTAGGTGGCTTTTTAGAGTGCTACCCACAGGCTTTTGCTGGCCTCCAGCTTGCGTTCACGATCGCGTGAACGTGCACAGGCCATCTGGCTTTTGTAATGGCTCATTAAGCCTTACAATGCTCCTCCACTCCCTCTGTCTCTCTGCTCTCACTACCCCCTCCCTTCTCCCCCTCCCTCTTCGTCAGCTTCAGCCATCTGTCTTTCCTATGCCGCGCGCACCACTCGCAGGCACCCTACCCCCTCCCTTCTCCCCCTCCCTCTTCGTCAGCTTCATTTTCACAGCGCGCGATATTACTTTCACGGCCGCGCGGCTGCGTCAGTTCAATGATAAATTTGAGCACCCGTTTTACTTAACAGCCTTTGACAATGCAGGAAATGGAAATTTTAAAATAAATTCCGACACTTCTGATTCAGGAGGGAAACGCCCTATTTTTAAGCAAAAATATATATTTTTTAGTCCGCTCTCAAATAATCCTCCACTTCAGTGGAAGGGCAACAGTGAAGGGCAACAGGAAAATGAAATTTCTGCGCTATTTAATTCTCCCTCTTATCTATTTTCATGTATGTTGAAAGAATATTTTTGTGATCTGGTCCTTTTCATTTTTTCACAGCAATTTATTTTCTGATGCATTTACCAGTGACTGTGTCCCTTTGCTTTTAATGCCTGAAGAACGACTTTTCTTTAAGCTTCTTTCACTAGTTTATCTTTGAACTGTACAATCCTTACTTGCTACCACCAGTGGCTATTCTGACTTTTCCCATTTGTGATCACTGTGGCTCCCTGGTTGTCATCCTCATGGACCTGTTAGCCACCTGCTCTTTTCCCTACTGTAGCCATCTAGGGTTGAGGATTCCACACTTGGGTGTGGATCATGTCTTAATTCAGAACCTACATAACCTTTGGAGCGCCATGACACTCCATTCACCAGTCGCATAACCAATTGAGGTTATATTCCGAAGACTCCATTATCGGTTCAGTTATCCATCCGAATCTTTGTTTTATCCCATAGCTTTCTCTTTACTTTCTCCATTCACAGAAAAATCTGCATGATTCCCAATTTTTTCAAATGCTATAGATATGCCTATGCAGGCTTTTTTCTGTAGCATATGGGATACATAATTCATCCAGAGCAGCTGTATTAGCTTGGACCCAATCAAAAACAAGCATTGGCATAGCCAATAGGTCTCGCCTTTGGGACCTTATAAGTATTTAATTATGCAGCACAATATCCTTGGTGCAACATCAACTGTTGCATGGCTAAACACTTATAATGTCCCAAAGGTGAGACCTATTGGCTATGCCAATGCTTGTTAAAGAAGGTGATTGTTTGGGTAATTGTGCCAGGTTTTCATTTTGCTGTGATCTTGGTAGCTTTCTTTGCAATGACTGTCGAGAGGTGTCTTTCAAATGGCATGCAGAATTTCCCTCCACATTGTCGGTTTTGAACTAGGTCTTTATCACCTATGTGGATATTAGTATGCAGTGATCACCTCTTCCTTTTGGTGGCATCATTGTTTTTGTGCCTTTCTTGCTGCCCCACATGGAGTCTAATGGTCCGGGAGACAATGTGTCAGCGCGGATATTGACATAATTCACAGCAGTTCAGAATACTACAGCAGCAGGGATAATTTCCTGTTACAGAGGGGTGTACATCAATAGGACTGTAGGAACTCGAAGATGGCCAGCTCAGTTTCATTCTTCTGCTCCAGGAAGATGAGGATTGCCTTGTTGAGGGTCCTCATGAGGTGGTCTACCCCCCTGTTGGCATGAGGCCATGTATGAGTTATTTTCTTGTGGCTAATTCCAAGCGACTTGAGGTAGAACCTAAAGTCAGCACCCTGAAACGCTGGGCCATTGTCTGTCTTTGAAGGGGTCTAACTTGATACCTTCCACCGAGAACACATATCCATAAAACTTCAAGCTAGAATAACTAGACTAGCTGGAAGTGAATCTCTTTGGTACAGGAGCTTGGATATTCCCAAAGGCATCTGTGGCATGGGAATGGTACTGGTTCAGAAAGAAGACAGCAGACTATGTCATAAAGTGCTCAAAAACAGTTTTTATTCAATTGTATGGTGTTTTCTTGGTCTAAAAACATATTTATGGGTACAAATGAAGTCTCATAAAACAGCCTCACAATGTCTCCATCTTCTTTCTTCATAGGTTTCTTCCTACGTCCATGGATCTCATTGTGCATCCTGTTGGGCTTTCTCCGCTAGCCACTTCACTACAAATATAAAGGTAAGTATGAGTCTATGGCTTCCTAAAAATACATTAAAAAGAAAAATAAACAAACTTCTAGTCTTTTCCTTATTTTCAAAAAACCGATTTGCAAATGTACTTTTTCTCTGTCCTTTTCCTTCCTAACTGCCCATCTGGAAACCCCATTCTCTTAACAGGTTATCGTGTGGATTAGAATATGACTTGGGTCTATTCAACATTCTTGAATCTCTTCCAGTCCTCTCAAGTCCCAGTGAACTTCCACAGAGATTTTGAACCCAACCGTCAATCATATACCCATTTAGTACAACACCTGTTAAATTTCAACTTTTTCATCTTTTCCTCTCACTGTATCCATTCAAGTGGTACCGCGTCCAATGAAGTCACCTTTCTTTTGGGAATGGAATACATTTAAAAAAAACCTGGATCCAAAATACTAACGTAAAACTGATGGCAGTAACCCCAAGTGTAAGGAGGAGATATATTATTCCGAAGTAAGCACTATGCACCAGTCTCCTGTAGGTGGTGGGACTGCAGGGGCTATAGGTGGAGGGTGGCGTCCGCCAATCCTCTTGTCAGATCTTCGCTTCTTCCATGGCTACCCAATCCGCTCTGGACTGGCTCACGGGTTCCAAACTCTTGTCACTGGTCCGTCTCCGGTGGTACTCGTGGCTCTTGTGGGCTTGTTTATTCATAGCTCGTCAGTCCGGGTCTCTGGGCTCCTGGATTCTCCTGCGAATGCCAGAATGCTCACTCCTTGGAACTTTCAAACTTGAGTAGCCACCTCCTTGTTCCTTCCTGATCTTTCATCTAGTTTCATGCCCCTTTCTCTGTGCCCATCTTCCCTTTTCATCTTCTTTTCCCTTCTAACTGTTAGTTTTTCTTGTCTATTTTTCTTCTCTTAGTCCTTTCTCTCTTTCAAAACTCTTTTCTCCTCCTGTGGGTGTTTCCTGTCAACTGGGACAGAGGTAACGAATCCCTGTTAGTTGTGCCGGTAAGTGTAGTCACTTCGTGTTACACATCTCGTCCCCTAGATTTTAATGTTGGGGAAGAATACTGATTTGAAATCTATAGAAATAATCAGCATACTCTTGTACTTTCAATTTTCTATGAATAATCTGGAATTTGTAGGGATGTAAAGATAAGAACCATTTATGGACTTGAACATTATTTCCCTTATTTTGGGCCAGGAAACAGAGAGCAATGATCAGTTTATAGGATAAATTCTCTGCCATGAAAAAATATCATAATTTCTCTATGGCCCACTTGGTACCTAAGTATTCTTTCTCTGTTATGGCATACTTTCTTTCGTCTGGGAAACAGGTTTTCCCTCTTCCTGTTTAGTTAGCTGGTACAAAAGAGCCCATAATTCCATATCAAGGCATCTGTCTGCGGAATGAAACGTTTTCTTAAGTCGGCAGACTGTATAATAGATTTGGAAGATATCATTTTTTTTTAGTTTCTCAAAAGCCTACTTAACTCTCTGATTAAGCGATTTTATTTGTCTGGTATTACTCCCCTTCTTTAATACATCTGTCAAAGGTCCTGCGATTTGTGACATTTGTGAAAATTGTGGGATAAACCTTCAGTATTATATATAATACATAATGAGGCTGAGGAAGGATCTAAGATCACAGGGTTTCTGTGTGGCTATTACTTTCTCTTCTTGGGTTTAATGCCTCCGTCTTCTAGCAGATAGTATAGATATTTTCTGAGGTGGTAATATTCTTGGCTTCTCCTAACTGTTCAATTAATTAATCTATGTTGGGAAGTGGGTGGGAATCAAAGTTTAAGATCTGGTTAAGCTTATGAAATTCTATGCAGAACCTGATAGACCTATCAGGATTTTGGACCAAGACGATGAGGAATTCCAGTTACTTGTAAAGGGTTTGATAACCCCTAGCTTTAACATTGTCGTCTCCTCCTCCTCTTTGAGAGCCAATGATCTGGAGCTGGGTATCTGATATGGCTTTTGCTTCACCACTTGCCATGTTCTGTGAGAATATAGTGGTGAAGTAAATGGGTCATTCCAGGAGTCTCTGGGAAAATGTTTCTAAAGTGTGTTAACAGTGCTAAGATCTCCTCTTTTCCTTTTGAGACAGGTTAACCCCAGCTTCTGCTTTGTCTAATATATATTTGGAGGACTTTAGGTTATTAACTATAGCAGCAGAAGATGGGGATTCTTCCCATTTTTTTGGATGATTAATGTTGGACCTGGCCTTTTTTGCAGGGCTATCCCCAAATGTTTTGCCTTCTTCCTCCTTTTTTTCTGACTTTCATTTTGTTGGCTTTAGGACTCTGGGCACTTTACCACATGGTATTATTGATTTACACCTGTTTGGCATATTTAATTTGCTGGTAAGCCCATTGTATAATGGTATCCTATATACGCAGGGCCTGTAAATTAAATGCTGGGTCTGCAGCGCTGCTTGCGCCACCCTCAGAAGTAGCCTTTCAAACCTGTCTCAGGCCTGCCACCACAGGGCCTGCGTGCACAGTTTACAGCCACATTGACTTCGCATTTAAAACTACTTGCCAAGCCTTAAACTCTGCTTTTACTACATATAGGTCGCCCCTAAGTTAGGCCATAGGTAGCCCTATGGGCAGGGTGCTGGGTAGGTAAAAGGTAGGACATGTGCCTTTATTGTGTGGCAAGTCCTGGTAGTGACAAACAGACTGTTTTGTTCCTCACTACTGTGATGCCTACTCCTTTGATAAACACATATAAGGGAAATCCCAATGCTAGTTTAAGTGGTAATTCCTGATCTGAAAGGAGTAGCCTTGCCATGTTTGGAATAGTGGTGATAAATCCTGCTTACTGGTGTAGGTGGATTTTACATCACTATTTTAGAAATGCCACTTTTAGAAAGTGGGCATTTCTATCTGCTTATAACTGTGTGCTTTGCAGCCTGTCTCCAATCTACATCTGGGGCTTGTTGACAGCTACACTTTGTGCATACTTTCCAGACAGCCATCACACAGGGAGGGCTAGGTGTGACAGGGTTGTACCTCCATTCATCTGCATACTGATAGTCTTCCTGGGCTGGGAGAGAGGGAGGCAGGGTGCACTTGCATTTGTATAGGTTGTGTCCTGCACTCATATAAAGGGCTGATTTACCTCCCCCCCCATCTGATGTCTGGAGCCAGAGCTGGGTTACAATGGGGTGTGATACACTTGAAAGGTTTCCTCTGAAGTCACCCCTTATATCAAAGACGTTTTTGAGTATAAGAACATGGGTTCTGATCCCATGTTTTAGAGCACTTTTTGGAACTGGGACTGAACCTCTGTCAGAAGGACTACTGCACTCCACAAAGGACTCATCTGGACTGCTCTTCTGCTGTTGCCCTGCTGCCTGCTACTTGGTGGGTGGCCTAAAGAACTCGCTGGATTGTTTTCTGCTTGTTCCCTGCTGCCAGCTGGTCCCTGACTTTGGATGCACTCAGGCCTGCAGGGTTGCCAGGAAGAGCCACCATTAACTGTCTCTATTGTGCTGGCCTGACTGCCCCTTTGTGCCCCTCAAGTGCTCCTCAGGAGCCCCAGCACGTGGGGTGCGCTTTGTACTACTCCTGGCTTCCCCTGCACCAGCGTGTACTGGCAGTCTGTGCTAATCCACTTTCCTCGAGAGAGAGCTGTTGGTGGGAAAGTGCGTGTGCAACGCTTCCCCCTTTACAAAGGGCATCTTGACCAGCACGGGTTGAAAGTTTTTTCCTTGTGCAGACCAAGCGTCTACTCTGGATTATAATCACCTGGAATCTTTGTGGATACCCGTGCGGCCCCAGGCAAAGGAGCTGCAATGTGCAGACTCCAGAGGGAGCTCCTGTCGAGAGGCACCATCCCTCTGCACTCTACAGAGTCATCGACCATCAATAACCCCCCTCAGTGTGGCCACCCTCGCAGCAACGTGGGTGCAGGGCTTGCCAGCCGCCATACGGAGGGAACTCTGTATTATGAGGAATAGCAGGCCCACTGCCGAGGCCCGATGACATTTGTTGCCCAAGCAGGAGGTCCCCTGTGATCTCAGAAGTTCTGGCCGCTCCGCTCCCCGAAACCCACCTGATGCTGAACTCCGTCCAGTGGTCCCAACTCTCTCCGTGGGGATCTTTAGTCAGCTCTTCTCAACCCCCTTAATGGAGTCCCCTTTTTCCGAGGGAGAGGATATCCCCAGTTGCTGCCTGCGGTAGGAAGTGGGGACTGCCTTACTCCCCCCCAGGCGTCCGGAGACCGGGAATTGCCTGACCTGAGGAGGCCTGTTCCCCCAAACCTGCAGGTATTGTGCTTCACCTACCTTCAAGAAGGGAAACCTTGATGGAGGCCCCCTGACGAGGTGGGACACCTACGCTAGAAGTGGCAGCACTGGGTAAATTCATTGTAAGTTACCGTATAGCATACCAAGGGCATTCAGGTGTTCTGGTGACCTATGCAGACAATTTACCTTAAAACTTGGGATAGGAGAGCAGATGCGCTGCATCTATGTGATCCCTGAAATGGTGGGAGATTTACCCTACACGTTCTTCATTACCTACCAAGGGTTTTTGATCCTCTAGGTGACTTTCATGTCTTTATTTCTTAACTTCTTGCACTTTATGCCCTGATATAATGACGCTTATTCTTTTTGACGCTTCGCATTACCAGGATAACCCGTACTATGTCAGTGATTATATGATATGCACAGTGTTTATGATTCATGTCGTTTTTGGTCTATGTTTTATTTAGAATATATACTGTATTTTTATATAATACTGTGTGGAGTTTCTTTTGTTGTGTATTTATTGTGTTACTGGTGTGAGTGTGTTGGGCAAACGCTTTACACATTGCCTCTGGTGCTAAGCCTGACTGCTCTGTGCCAAGCTACCAGGAGGTGAGAACAGGTTATCTTTGGTGAGTATTTACTTGCCCTGACTATTTCTAACAATTAACATGAACAATTTTGTTAGCCTTTCTTCTTTTCTGAGAGTTATAACTTTAAAATCTTCTGATTAATCATTTCCACTATTCTGTCAGCGAGCAGACATATTTTTGTTACAGGATAACCTAGTCCCCTGGGTAGAGCTTTATAAGGTTATTTTACAATTATAATAGAATTCTTGTTTGTCTTTAGTGTTCCCCAGATGTTATGAACCGGTTCTGGTAACTTCCCTACTCTATTTCATGTTGTGCTGCATATTCTGACAACGGAGCCCCGTTATTAGATTGTGCCTCCCTTGCCTCCTTGGTCACCTCTAGGCGTGTGCGTTGTTTCTCCCAAAAAGCAGCCCAAAATGAGAAAACCCCAAGCTAGTTTGTACTTAACAACGGATGGGGAACTTGGCTAATGGGAACATGTTGTGCCAGTTACGCACTGCTAGATAAGAATTACTTTAAAGGGCAGCTTGAAAGTGGCATTATAGCACTGCACTAGCCCATCCATTAGAGGACGGTAAGCTGATGCTTTGATCTGTTTTTCTACCAATTATTCAAAGATTGGAGCCACGAGTTTGCGTATAAATGAGATTCTGTGGTCTATAAGTATCTCCTTCAGGACTCCTGAATGAGAGCAAATGTCAATCTTTTTTTTAAAAGAACTTTATTTTTCAAACAAAAATGTCAATCATTGCTGTAGTTATTTGGGCAATTCCTATTTGTCTTAATGGTCCAGCCTCAGAGGTATCTGATTACAGAATCAATGAGGGCAAGTGCATACTTATCTCCATTGCTGGTGGAGAACAATGGACCAACCAAGTCCATTCCAACTCACTTTTAGGGCATATCTATGACTGGCAAGGTTTGTAGTAGGGCTTTAGGAGGTTTGTATGGGCTGTTAAGTTGACACACAGTGTTATACAGAGCACTCCCTGAAGTACTTTTTAAATTGGGAAATCCCATGCCAATAAAACTGTCCTGCAACACGGTGTCCCCATTTTTCTTGTCCAAAATGGTCCCCCACTTAATGTTATATGCATGGAACAATATAAGTTCCATGCTCTATGTGGAACAACACACATGATTGGGCGGTTACCTTGTTTTCATTTCTCTCTTTTGAATAGGGGTAGATGTTCTCATGTGAAAAGTTCTTGAGGTCCTTCTGGAACTTCAGTTAAAGACACCTTAAATTTAGATATGGTATTATGTACCTCCTCCAGTGTTTTTTTTTTAAAGCTGCACAGTTAATTGTGTCTTTAGTGAATTTTCACTGGTTTTTATTTTATCAATCAATCAGGATTTCTAAAGCGCGGCTAATCACCGAATAGGGTATCCAGGCGCTTTCAGTCCCCGGAGGCTTATTCGAACAGCCAGGTCTTGCAGGCAATTCGGAATTCTGGAAGTGAGGTAATGTCCCGTAGGTGCACGGGGAGGCTGTTCCAGGTCTTTGCTGCGATGTGGGAGAAGGAGCGTCCTCTACTTCTGATTTGGTAGATGAGGAGAGTATGGGCAAGTGAAAGGGAGTCGAAGGGTAGTTTTCTCGATGGTTGGTGGAAGTTCAGGCGGTGGTTAATGCAGGCGGGTCCTTGGTTGTGTAGAGCCTTTTAATTAACAAAATATCTGATAGTCTTTTCGTGGTCTTAATGATCAAGACCAGCTAGTCCCTGGTATATTTCCAAGCAATCATTGACCAATCCCTCTGGAATTCTTTATCACCTAGAATGATCTGTGGTTTGTTAGTCACTATTAAAACTCTAGGGGCTACATTTCGCCGGAGGTACTCTGTCATTATAGCCCCACAAAGAATGTTTTTCTCCTGAGTTTTTTTTTTAACTTACACAGAGAGTCCCAGTCATTAATCTATGACACAGTCTTTAGAGAGGGCCGAAATATGTTAGTTGGAAAGATGAGCAAGACATAATAGCTTTGCTCATTCACTTTAACCTATTAATGTACCTTCGTAATAAAGAGCTATCTTTTGGATTAACACTGAGGTAGTTTAATAACTCACTCTGGATCCTTCGCCTTTCCAGGAAAAAGTATTTGGATCACCCTCATCTTGATGTCGAGACCACCTTGGTGGTATTATCCGACCTTTGTGAAACGGATTTACCTATGATGAAGCATACCACAATAATGTGTGTGAGGACTTTCCATCCATTTTTCTTATGATGCTCACGTTTGGACTGTGACACTTTTCCAATTGATTTAGTGCTTTTTCCACTAGCATACTTTTTGTGCGCAACTTGAATCTAAAAAAGCATTTATGTTATGTCCATTGACTTGTACTGGCAATAGTAAGAACTCATGCTCTCCCTTTTATAATATATTGATTTGCCAATGTCCATGGGCTCTTCTTCTTTTATAGCTGTTACAAAGCAGGGGATATGCCCCTACTCCCTGCATTTGAAGCATTTGGGACTGGTAGTGGGTGGAATTACTGCTCTGCCAGTTGATGAACTCGTTGGTGTCTCAATTTAAGTGGCTACCACACCTGGGTCTGATGTAATCAGTTTTCCATTTGACATCTTGTGCACTGGAATATGCAGTGCCCATCTTAGTAGTTGACAAGCATAGATTATTTTGTTGTCTGACCCAGCATTGTAGGCGGAAGGCTCAAGCATCTTAAAATTGCTCTAAATAGACTTTTTCTAAGATTTCATCTTTGTTCGAAGTCTGAGGCTTTAACCACTTTTATTTCTTCATAAGGAGTGTCTCCCCTAGGTTGGCAGTCTGATAAGCCTCCTGGATGTCACCTTCAAATAAGGGACCAGGGTCCCGCTCCCATCAGTCAGGAGGCCAGTTGGCTGATTGGGCTATCCTATCTAAGTTTATGAAAAATAATCTGGGTACTCCCCTGGGTGGGATTTATGTAACACAACAAAATGTATTTGAGTATTTGCTATGGTTTGAAGAAGGACTTCTGGCAACGTTCAAGGCAGAGGTCTGTGTCATATTAGCTTGGATAATTTGTTCAGTATGGGTTTTTACTGTGTGTTGCAAAGTGTCCCGATGTTATTGTGCAGACTGTATACACCTGTGGTTCTTAATCTTTTGACTTCTGTGGACCCCTACTTAATCATTATTGTGACCCAGGGACCCCCACTGAATCATTATTATAATCAGGGGACCCCACTGAGTCATTTCTGGAAGCCCAGAATCCCCAGCTTAAACATTTTCGATGATTTGAACCGCAAAACAATACACAGAGGCCACTCATCAATTCGTACTGTATTCTGTATGATAAAATTGCAGTGCTCCATGAATCAATCGGAGGATACTAACTTTTTTAGCCTCCAATTTGAAATTCCTCCACATTTACAGTAAGTTTAAAAAATGTCAATTGTACATTTGGCTTCTTTAGTTATAAACCATTTATCAATCTGTTAATATTATTTATTTTCTAAGCAGTCATGGACCCCCTGAGTAGGCTTCACGGACCCCCAGGGGTCCCTGGACCACAAGTTAAGAAACACTGGTATACACTATTGTAATGTTCACTCAAGCTTCTTTTGGAGTTTCATAAAACAGTCTCACAGCTTCTCAGTCTTCTTTCTTCACAGGTTTTGGGCCATGTCCATGGATTTCATTGCATGTCCTATTGGACTTTCTCAGCAAGCCACTCCACTACATCATCCCTTTGAATATATAAAGGTGAGTATGAGATTTTGGTCTCCCAAAAACAAGCTAAAGAGAAAAAAACTTCCTTTTTCCGCAACCCAATTTGCAAATGCACTTTTTCTCTGTCCTTTTCCTTTCTAATTTGGCCACCTGCATACCTCTCTTAGTGAGTTATTATGGGGAATAGAATATGACCTATGTCCATTCAACATTTTTTAATCTCTCCCTGTCCTCTCAAGCCACTATTCACTTCCATAGTGGCTTTTCCCAAACCTCTGCTGATAGCCATTTAGCACAACACTCCTGTTAGAATGCAGTCCTTTCAGGGTTTCCCTTAAATGTCTTCATTTTAGCCCACTATGTCCCATGAAGTCTTTTGTAAACGAAGTAAGGCCTTTGTAGGTAATCAGTCCAGTAGTTAGGTAGTAGTGTAGATTATAAGAACAGGTTTATTCAGTCTCAGTTACATCAGTTCCAGGTAACTAGTAAGATGGTAAGTATGCCCCACCGAAAGCAGCATCCTGCTGTCCAGACCCACTCATTCCAATTGACACTTATACAAACCATGCACTCATGAACATTCTATTACATCACATACACATTGGCTGAGCATCAGGAAACTAAGAGAACAGGATACTCCCTTCAGAGAAACAATGGAAAAGGACAGGACGGTGGTTGGAAAAAATATGGAAAAAATACACACACAATACATCCTGTAAATATATGCATCCACTCCTTAAATTGTAAAGAAAGATTACATTACATAAATTATTCCTACAGATCACACTTGATATATCTTCTGTTCCCACTAGAGAACACCTGAGATATATTTTGCAGGATACATCTTATAAATATATATCCCACTCATCAAATTGTAAAGAAAATCACATTAAACAAATTATTCATACAGATCCCACTTTATATATTTTCTGTTCAAAACTAGAGAACACCTGCGATATATGTAGCAAGACCAAGGGAATATATGATGTTACAATGCATACCATTACAACACAGACTTTTCAAAGCACCTACCATTATAACACATGATTTTACAATGCAATCCATTACAACGCAGGTTCATAGGAATACATTAAAAGCACCAATACAAAGCATAACATCACCACGCATACCAATACACCGCATACCATTGCAACGCATATTACTCAACCTATGTTAAACGAATTTTGTTACTCCAGGCAAAAAAACAAGAAAAAAAATATATTGA
Organism: Calotriton arnoldi; assembly: GCA_963921515.1. Lineage (NCBI taxonomy): Eukaryota > Metazoa > Chordata > Amphibia > Caudata > Salamandridae > Calotriton > Calotriton arnoldi. Next base: position 1,378,653 of record CAWUFW010003849.1, read on the forward strand.
TATATCACAAACGTAAAAAAAGGCAAAACTTTTCCGGACGTAAATCAATCAAAGTACACATCAAGACAATTTTACTACACTCAATGGCAAAACCAGCATGTGCATTCCAATGCATAAGAAACTGGTGTCCTTCCACTATTTCCATTATAAATGTACGGCCAAGGTCTACTCAAAATGGCTGCCATTCTAAAACGGAATATAAAGACCAACATTTTACACACTACATAATATATATGCATTCTGTCAGTTTCTGAATCACGTGCAAAAATCCATTTCAAAACATATTTTCTTTTACATTTTTGCTAACCCCCCAACAAACGTATAAATTCAGCCGACCACCATTTTGTGCTCAGTGGTACACTGACTTCCCTGGTAACCACACGCAGCTGGAGTAAGAGGAGACAACTGAGAGTTTGGATTCCACACACTGCCATCTATTGTCTGAAGTAAATGAAAGTTTTACACAAAACACATTTAATTCGAGACAAATATTTCCCAAACCTAAAATTAATTTTACATTTATAATAAATTCACAGATCTTGGCCATACAGCATACGAATTGCCATCTATTGACTGAAGTAAGTGAAAGTTTACCAGGAATCACATTTAATTTGTACCGAAATAATCCCACAACCTAAATGTAATTTTAGTGTTCTAATAAATTCACAGATTTTGGACATAGAGATACAGCAATCGAATTGCCATCTATTGTAGGTCGTAAGTGAATGTTTAACACTAATCATATTTAATTTGAAGCGAAATAATCCCCAAACCTAAACTTAATTTTACTTTTCTAATAAATTTACAGACTTTGGACATAAACATACAGCATTCGTATTTGAAAAAGTTACCTGAATAAAAACCTCTGTAAGTTTACGCTAAACTATTTATTTTAGGAAAAAAAATATATATATATATTTCTAAATCCGTTACCTCGGGGAAGGTGCTGGTCAATGCTGGGGGTTGGGGAATTAATATTCTAACTCCGCCGGGTGCTTGCCTCAGAGAAGGTGCTGGTCAGTGGTGGGAGGCAAAATTGCTATTCTAACTCCACCGGCTGCTTGCCTCAGGGAAGGTGCTGGTCAGTGGTGGGAGGCAAAATTACTATTCTAACTCCGTTGGGTGCTTGCCTCAGGGAATGTTCTTGTCAGTGGTGGGACTCAAAATTTCTATTCTAACTCGACCAGGTGCTTACCTCAGGGAAGGTGCTGGTCAGTGGTGGGGGGCAAAATTACTATTCTAACTCTGCCGGGTGCTTGCCTCACAGAAGGTGCTGGTCAGTAGTGGGATGCAAAATTACTATTTTAACTCCACCGGCTGCTTGCCTCAGGGAAGGTGCTGGTCAGTGGTGGGGGGCAAAATTACTATTCTAACTCCGTTGGGTGCTTGCCTCAGGGAAGGTGCTGGTCAGTGCTGGGGGGGGGGACAAAATTACTATTCTAACTCCGTCATGTGCTTGCCTCAGGGAAGGTGCTGGACAGTGGTGGGAGGGCAAAATTTCTATTCTAACTCCGCCGTGCGCTTCCCTCAGGGAAGGTGCAGGACAGTGGTGGGCGGAAAAGTTGCTATTCTAACTCCGCCATGGACTTGACTCAGGAAGGTGCTGGTCAGTTTTTGCTTTATGAAAATGTCATCAATTAACAGTGAAACATACTGTCATTATACTTGTTTTTCACAAGTTCAGTAAAATAACCATAAAAAAAAATACAAACAAAAACCATCAGCTGGACTCCAAAGCATAATCACCTGCACTTGCTCAACAAGCAGAAGACCTTGAGAGGTAAAATAATTGAAAAACCTAATGTTACAGCCCAAACTAACCAAAACATTTCTCTTTAGTATCCAAAATGCAAGACAAACAACAAACTGTTTAACCCCTTCGCAGCCAGGCCTCCCCCGTGCCATGCCATTTTTTGACTATTTGGGGTAGTTTGCGCTTAGGCCCCCATAACGTTTTGTCCACATAAGGTATCCACGCCAAATGTGCACCCTTTTCTTCCAACATCCTGAGGATTCCAAAGGTACCATGGGTTTGTGTATTGCCCTGGAGGGGACTGAGAAATTAGGCAAAATACAGCTAAGTTATTTATTTTTTGGGGGGGAAAAAGGGAGTAAAAGTACTGCAGAAGAAAGTGTCTGGTTTCTTCCCTGCAAACGGTATCAACAAAGGGTTTGTGGTGCTAAGATCACCATCTTCCCAGCTTTCAGGAATAGGCAGACGTTTGTGAGAAACCCAACATTTTCTACACAGTTTTGGCATTTAACTGGGACATAGCCTATTTTTCGTATTTTTTGTGATTTCAGCCTCCTTCCAGTTAGTGGTGGAAATAGGTGTGAAACCAATAATGGATCCCAAAAAACTATACATTTTTGGAAAGTAGACAAAATTCTGAATTCAGCAAGGGGTCATTTGTGTAGATCCTTCAAGGTTTTCCTATAGAAAGTAACTGTTGAAATAAACAAAGATTGAAATTTAATTGAAAAAACAGTCATTTATGCCTACATGTACACCTGTAACTTCTTCTAACTATGGTAGATTTTTTAAAGCTATATACCGTTACATCCGTGGCACCCTTATAGTTGTGGGGTTATATGAGGCTTGAAGGTTGACCAAGAACCTGAGGTACCCAGAGCCAATAACTGAGTTGCACCGTCCATTGTTTTTTCATTGTGTACCGGGTATACAGTAATTAATTTGGTAAAATATAAAGAGTGAAAAATCCTATGTATTTCTGACATTAGAACAAAATATGGAACTTAGAAGCAGTGGTTATTTGGGCATCTCTGAACTTGCAGATACTCATATTAGCATGTGAATTAGAGGGTATTGTTCAAAATGACTTCTTTTTTACACACTGTCTTACATTTGGAAGGCAGAAATGCATGGAAAGACAAATAGTAATAACACTTGTTCTACAATTCTGTGTTTCCCTAAGTCTCCTGACAAAAATGGTATCCCACTTGTGGGGGTAGGCTTAGTGCGCGCGACAGGAAACTGCCCAAAACGCAATGTGGACACATCACATTTTTCCAGTGAAACTGCTTATTTTTTCGCAATGTGCCTAGCTGTGGAATTTGGGCCCTAGCTTAAACCTAGGTACACCTAGCAAACCTGTACATTTTTTAAAACTAGACACCCAGAGAAATCCAGGATAGGTTGACTTGTGTGGCTTTCTCCAGGTTATGTTACCCAGAATCCCTTGCACACTTCAGACTTTGTAAAAGAAAACACATTTTCTTCACATTTTTGTGATGGAAAGTTCTGGAATCTGTGGGGAGCCACAAACTGGCACCCACCCAGCATTCCCCTAAGTCTGCCAATAAAAATGGTATATTACTTGTGTGGGTAGGCCTACTGCCCGCGACAGGAAACGGACCAAAACGCAACGGGGACATGTCACATTTTTCCAGTGAAAACAGACTCTTTTTTGCAATGTGCCTAGCTGTGGATTTTGGGGCCTAGCTCAGCCGGCACCTAGGGAAACCTAGCAAATCTGTACATTTTTTAAAACTAGACACCCAGGGGAATACAGGATGGGGGGACTTGTGTGGCTCTCACCAGTTTCTTTTACCCAAAATCCCTTGCAAACCTAAAACTTTGTCCCAAAAACACCTTTTCCTCACATTTCTGTGATGGAAAGTTCTGGAATCTGCGGGGAGCAACAAACTTCCACCCACCCAGCATTTCCCCAAGTCTGACAATAAAAATGGTACCTCACTTGGGTAGGTAGGCCAGTGCCTGCAACAGGAAATGGCCCAAAGCTTATTGTGGAGACATCAAAATTATTTCTCATGAAACAACATGGTTTTGCAAGGGAGTCACCCACGTTTTTGGTACCCGGCTCAACGGCCATCAAGGAAAACCTACCAAACCCAAACATTTCTGAAAACTAGACACCCAGGAGAGTCCAGGGAGGTGTAGCTTGCATGGATCCCCCAATGTTTTCTTACCCAGAATCCCCTGCAAACCTCAAATTTAGCTTAAAAAATAATATTTTCCTCACATTTCTGTGTGGTTAAGTTGTGGGATCACCAGGCTGACACAAATTTCCTACCACCCAGCATTCCCCTAGGTCTTCCAATGAAAATGGCACCTCACTTGTGTGGGTGGGCCAAGTACCCGCGACAGGGAAGGACCCAAAACGTATTGTGGAGACATCAAAATTATATATCAGAAAAAGACCTGGTTTTGCATGGGGTGCACCTGCGTTTTTAGTCCCGGACTAGGCAGCCATCTAGGGAAACCTACCAAACCCAGACATTTCTGAAAATTAGACATCCGGGGAGTCCAGGGAGGTGTGACTTGTGTGGATCCCCCATTGTTTTCCTACCCCAAATCCTCTGTAAACCTCCAATTTAGCTAAAAAAAAAAATCACATTTTCCTTACATTTCTGTCTGTTATCACCACACCAGCACCCAGCGTTCCCCTTGGTCTCCCGATAAAAGTGATACCTCACTTGTTTGGTTGTCCAATGCAGAATTGCCTAAAAAAGTATCTAAAAAAATATAGCGTTTAGAGCTCGCTGTGCTATCCCCTCAATATCTATGTTTTTGTCCTTTCCCAGTCGCAGGCCCTTGGCCCACCCACACAAGTGAGGTATCATTTTACTCGAGAGACTGAGGGGAACGCTGGGTGGTAGGAAATTTGTGCTGGCGCGTTGATCCCAGACAGAAATGTGAGGAAAATGTGATTTTTTTTTTCCAGCTAAATTTGAGGTTTGCAGGGGATTCTGGGTAAGAAAACATTGGGGGATCCACGCAAGCTACAACGCCCTGGACTCCCATGGGTGTCTAGTTTTCAGAAATGTCTCTGTTTGGTAGGTTTCCCTAGATGGCCGTCTAGCCCGGGACCAAAAACGCAGGTGCCCCCCTTGCAAAACCAGGTCGATTTGTGATAGAGAATTCTGATGTCTCCACAATACGTTTTGGGCCCTTCCTTTTCGCGGACACGTGGCCCACCCGCACAAGTGAGGTAGCATTTTTATTGGGAGACATGTGGGAATGCTGGGTGGTAGGAAATTTGTGCGGGCCCGGTGATTACACAACTTTCCCACTCAGAACTGTGAGGAAAAGGTGATATATTTTGTTGCTAAAATTGAGGTTTGCAAGGAATTCTGGGTAAACAAACGATGGGGGGTAGGTACATGCAAGCCACCTCCCTGGACTCCCCCGGATGTCTATTTTTCAGAAATGTCTGGGTTTGGTAGGTTTCCCTAGATGGCCGCTGAGTCCGGGACCAAAAACGGAGGTGTCCCCCTTGCAAACACAGGTGTTTAAATTTTTTTTTATTTTTTTATTGTTGTATTTATTAAGCTTTACATTTTAATAAAGACATTTCTTGCTTCTTCAGGTGAGCAACAGGAATCATACATAACATAATATGCATACTTGAAGCATTCACATGAGTATAAACAATAAAAGAAGTAATGAAATCCAATTATTAACAAACAGGAGTCACAGTGATGTCTTCAAGCGAACACAGCAGGCACAATTACATATCACTTATGCTGTAAAACAGTTGCCAGGTTAGTTACACAGGTTGACCTCATATTCCAGTGACGTGTTGGATAATAGCGTTTACAATCACTTTAAGATGTCTGCCGTATCAGGGAGCGAGTCTGTGGCCGGGAGAGCCTTTCTAGCTAGATATACTTGGTACAATCCCCAGAAGTTCTTGGGGCGGTTCCGGGAAGGGGGGGGGGAGGGGAGGAGGTCACTATACACTTCCATCTGTGTGTTGCAGTACAACATATCTCGTGACCACTCCTGCATAGTGGGTGAAGGGCCAAGCGCCCAACGCATTGCTATTCTACGCTTTGCCATTAACACTCCCATTTCAACCAATCTTCGAATTCCCTTCTTTATTTTCTTAGTGTAGCCCAACAGGGCGATCAACGGATCAGGGAGCATGGGCACCTCAGTGATGTCGCTCAGTGTCTGGAATACCTTTTCCCAGTATTTGGCGATTGTTGGGCATAGCCAGGCTACATGTAGGAAGTCCGCAGGACACGCTCTACACCTTTCACACTCGGCTGTCTCACGCAGCCTATACCGAAAAAGGCGCTCCGGCGTGTAGTAGACTCTTTGCAAATATTTGAAATGAATTAGACGGTGGCGGCCATTTAAGGAGACTCGGCGCGTTGCCTCGCAGCTGTATCTCCAGGTGTCATCATCAATAATCATATCCAGATCATTTTTCCACTCCAATCTGGACTTTGTATAAAAGTTCTTACGATAGGCCTGTACCACCCCATAAATATTGGACACCAGTTCCAAAAACAGGTTGTTTTGTCATAGATAGGGGGCACCTACGTTTTTGGTCTGGGCTCGGCAGCTATCTAGGGAAACCTAGCAAACCCAGACATTTCTGAAAACTAGACACCCAGTCCAGAGTCCAGGGATGTGTGGCTTCTGTGGCTTCCCCAACGTTTTCTTACCTAGAATCCCCTGCAAACCTCAAATTTAGCTAAAAGTCACATTTTCCTCACATTTCTGTGTGGACAGGTTGAGAAATCACTGTACCTGCACAAATTTCCCACCATCCAGGGTTCCCCTCAGCCTCTCGATAAAAATGATACCTCACTCGTGTGGGTGCCCAAAGCAGTCTCAGCCTAAAAACGTATGGAAAAAAACTGCCCTTCGGGACCACTTTGGTTCCCCTCAGTTTTTCATTTTATATGTTTTAAGGTTCTCTGCTTTGGGCACTCACTCAAGTGAGGTTTCATTTTTTTCAGGAGACCAAGGGAAACGTTGGGTGGTGGGAAATCGGTGCCGGCGCAGTGATCTGACAAATTTTCCACACCGAAATGTAAGGAAGTGTGAATTGTTAGCTAAATTTAGGGTTTGCCGGGTATTCTGGGTAATAAAACACTGGAGGATCCACGCAAGCCACACCGCCAGCCAAGCGCCATCCATGCATACCACTAGCCAAGTGCCATCCATGCATATCACCAGCTAAGCGCCATTCACGCACACCACCATCCAAGCACACACACACCGCCAGCCAAGCACCATCCAAGTACATCGCCAGACATGTGCCATCCGCGCAGACCGCTAGCAAAGCGACAGTCCACGCATATTGCCACCCAATCGCTAGTCCACACACACTGCCAGCTAAGCACAAGTCCTCACACACCGCCAGCAAAATGCAAGTTCACACAGCCAACCAAACGCCAGTAAACACAGACTGTCAGCTGAACTCCAGTTCTCACACACACACAGAAACTTTTGCTAGTGTCTAGTGGTTTTCTGCCCCCCCCTCCTCTTGGGAGCAGGTGTGCCTAAAAATATTGCTGATCTGCCCCAAGGGGGGCAGAAGCAGCCAAAATGTGTTCACAAAAAAAAGGAGAGCAACCCTTGCCTAAGGAGCCACTCCTTGACATGCTCATAAACATATCTCTGGCGCCTAGTGGGCTTTTTGACCCCCCCCAGGGGGTCCAGAAAGACTGTGCCAATTTTTGGGATGGGTGGGGACGTTGTAATGCCATTTAGGGCAGCCCACACCCCTAAGTTTTCACAAAAATAGAAACCCTGGTGTCTAGTGGGCTTTCTGCCCCCCCGGGGGCAGATGGGGGTAATAACCCTCATCTGCCTCCCGGGGGCAGAAAAACTATCCCTTTTGTGTTGGGGGCATTGGCATGCCCATTTAGGGCAGCCCCATCCCTCTTTTATAAAAAAAAAAAACGTGCCTAGTGGGCTTTCTGCTCCCCACCTGGGGGCAGATCGGGGTCTATTGCCCCCATCTGCACCCCGGGGGGAGGCAGAAAGACTGTGCCAATTTTTGGGAGAGGTGGGGGCAATATAATGCCCATTTAGGGCAGCCACCACCCCTAACTTAAAAAAAAAAAAATCCCTGGGGTCTAGTGGGCTTTCTGCCTCCCTCGGGGGGCAGATCAATGGTGATAACCCTCACCTGCCTCGCGGGGGTAGAAAGACTGTCCCTTTTGTCTTGGGGGTGGGGCATTGGCATGCACATTGTGGGCAGCCCCCACCCCTCTATTATATAAAAAAAATCATCCCTGGTGGCTAGTGGGCTTTCTGCCCTTGGGGGGTAGAAAGACTGCCAAGTTTTGAGGGGTGGGGGCATTATAATGCCCATTTATGGCAGCCCCCACCCCTAACTTTAAAAAAAAAAGAATCCCTGGGGTCTAGTGGGCTTTCTGCCTCCCTCGGGGGGCAGATCAATGGTGATAACCCTCACCTGCCTCCCGGGGGGTAGAAAGACTGTCCCTTTTGTCTTGGGGGTGGGGCATTGGCATGCACATTGTGGGCAGCCCCCACCCCTCTATTATATAAAAAAAATCATCCCTGGTGGCTAGTGGGCTTTCTGCCCTTGGGGGGTAGAAAGACTGCCAAGTTTTGAGGGGTGGGGCATTATAATGCCCATTTATGGCAGCCCCCACCCCTAACTTTAAAAAAAAAAAGAATCCCTAGAGTCTAGTGGGCTTTCTGCCCCCCGCCCGGGGGGGCAGATCGGAGGTGATAACACCCATCTGCCTCCTGGGAGGATGGGGGGGGGCAGAAAGACTGTCAGTTTTGTGTTGGGGTGGCATGCCCATTGTGGGCAGCCCCCACCCCTCTTTTATAAAGAAAACACGACCATCCTTGGTGCCTAGTGGGCTTTCTGCCCCTCCGGGGGGCAGATCAGGGGCTATTGCCCCCATCTCCACCCCTGGGGGGCAGAGAGAGACTGTTGCTAATTTTTGGGAGGGGTGGGGCATTATAGTGCCCAATTGGCGCAGCCCCCACCCCATAGCATTAAAAAAAAGAATCCCTGGTGTGTGCTTTCTGCCCCCCTGGGGGGGCAGATTGGGGCCTACTGTCCCTATCTGCCTCCCGGGGGGAGCAGAAAGACTCACTATGCCCAAAATTATGGGGGAGCAAAAGCCCTTGCCCAAGGGGCTGTTCCCCTCTTCCTGGTGTCTAATGGGTGGATCCCTGCTTGGGGATCGCCTTCCTGCAGTGATTCCCAAGCAGGGATCCACTAGGGAGGGGTACCATTGGAAAGAGGAGATTCTCCCCTTTCTAACGATACCTCTCCCGTGTGATTCGGTGCTCGGGGCTGAGATAGCCCCACGTCCACTGAAACACTGAAACAGAAACAAGCCGAACAGCTCATTTCAGTTTAAGTTTCATATGTAATGACACCAGGTAGCGATTGTCTTTACATAGGGAAAATAAATGCCTCAGGAGGTTGGGGAAGCTCTTCCCCAACTCCGAGGCCAAAAAAAAAAAAGGAAACCCTTCTGCAGAAAACAGCAGGGGGATTATGCATGGTGTGCCGAGAACGTAACAGTTATGTCCATGGCACACCAGCGCTGCAGCCATAGACTTAACCGTTACGTCCATCGCACTGAACCGGTTAAAAAAAGAAAATGGCAAAAACAGACTGACCTAACAATCATTTTGAAAACCTCAGTTAATGTCAACTTTTCCTTTCAGACCTACCCAACAACACCCAGAAGGGAGAAAACCAAGTCAGCCATATCACCTGGAGAAAGTCCTATACCATCAAAAGGACAAGCAATCAGACAAAGGAACCTAACTAAGGTGAAGCTAAATACATTACCTATTTAAAATACCTATTTTTCTTTTCACAGGAGTCAACTACAAACAATAGCACAAGATCATAGCTGGCAAAATCAGAGTGAAGCAATATAATAAACAACATGTTCTTAGAAAAGTCAATAGGCAGTCAAAAAAATATTAACCAGATTTTTTTACAGTTTGTAAACAATACACATTTTCAATTTACAAAAACACATAATCACATTTTGACTTCTGTTTTTTTCAGAAAAAAATCAATATGTCAACTGCAAGAGAGACAACATATATCAAGTCCAACAGAGGTAATCGGTTACTAAAGCACGGTGGCTACCTTTATTGTAAGGAGAGATGAACTGAGCCCTGGAGTCATTGGAGGTGTGTGCGGTATTACTCGTCCCATTGCATAGGCAGAGCGGTTATTCTTGGTGACACTGTTGAAAGGAGCACAGAGCATAAGGACTCTGCAATGGAGATATTTCATATTTTTAATCCACTGTCATATATTTTTAAAAATAAATACATTTTATTATATTTATATTTTATGTCTCCTAATAACTGCTCTCAATGTAGCAATAACAACTCTCCTTCTCATAGCATGGGTCGAGCCTGGCATAAGACTGACCCCCTCGAATTTCAAAAACTACTAACTGACACCGAGCTAGACACTAACTCTGATCCTAACCTAGCTGCTTCTACTTATTCCACCTGGATAAGTTCAGCAGTTGGAAAAGTAGCTCCTGAAATAATCTTTTCTAACAAAAGGAAAAATCCTTCCAAACCATGGTTCACAGACAAATTAAGGAATAAAAAACAGCTCTAACGGTAATTAGAAAGGAAGTGGAGAGCTAAATACGATTCCCAAAACAAAAGAATCTATTCTCTAGAATATAAAATCTTAATTAAGGAAGACAAGACTGAGGCCCTCATAGGTCGGCGGTTCCGACACCCTAATTTGGATGCGACTGCACATGGTGGGGTCAGAAGCATCCATTTTGCAATGGGAGCTTGTGTGGCGGGTTAAAACCGCCCGCAGCACAAGCTCCCATTAGAAAATGGAAGTTTGTAGACATCCCTGTGCCATGTGGCAGGCACCTTATGGTGCCTGCCACACAGTGCAGGGATGTTGAGTGCCCCCAGGCACATATGTGGAGGGCCAGGAGGGAAAGGGGGCCCTGCTAAGAGCCCCCAAAGTCAGTTTCCGACAGCTGATCCATATCAGAGAGGCCGACATGGATTATCTGTAGGAAACCAACATCATAATCCCGACGGCGGAGCCGAGCCTGGCTTAGCCGTCATTGAAGGGATTACTATTCCACTCCTGTTCCGAAAGGCTCACAGAGGAAGAGGAGCGGAATCTCCTTTCGGTTTTCCCTGCGACCGCTGTAATCAAAATACGGCGGTTGGAGGGAAAACTCAGAATGTCGGGCAGAGAGTCTCCGTCCAACATCCAAATCGGACCCTTAGTACTTCTCTGACAAAATCTCAATCCAAAAATGCTACTAAGGAATTATTTGCCATGGTTAATAGTCTGGCAAAAGTACCAGAGCCCACTTTAAAAAACTCTTTGGCTACGTTCTTCCAGTCTTTGGCTATGTTCTTCCAGTCCAAAGTAGAAGAGGTCTATAATACATTTAATGGCAATTTGCGTAACAACACAGAGCCGGCCACAACCCTATATACCCCTTCTACTAATAGTTGGCTGGAGACCTTAGCTCCCTTGGACTTGGAAAAGGTACACATATCAGTTCTGGCCACCAAATCAGGCTCAACTCTTGATCCCTCTCCACCTAAGCTAATTCGCCTTGTCCCAGACATTGGCAGCGAATCACTGCAGGAAATCTTTAACGAGATCCTGAGATCGGGACTCTTTCCGGCTAAGTGAAAATAGTGTCAATTATGCCACTGATAAACAAACCTAACATGGACCCCCTTGGAGCCCAGTAGTTACAGGCCCATCTCCAGGTTGCCATTTCCATCGAAAGTCTTAGAGAAGGCCCTTAATATTGAACCCATTTGCTCCATTAATGCTAACAAACTTCTGGACCCCAATCAATTTGGCTTTCGGAAAGCCCATAGTGCAGAGACCGCCTTAATAGCTGCTCAATTCTAGATGAAGGAGGGAAGGCAGCCCTGATCCTATTGGACCTATCGGCATCCTTCAACATTGTTGATCATCATATTCTAATCAATCGACTTTCTGAGGGTGGAATTAAGGGAAAGGCCCTTAAAGTCCTAGAATCTTTCCTATCAGACAGGAAACAACATGTGACATTAGGCCAATTCTCCTCAGTTAGCTTTAAGCTTCTGTGTTGGGTTCCTCAAGGCTCAGCATTGAGCCCCACTTTGTTTAATCTTTCCGTAGCCCGACTTGCATGGCTCATTCGTTCTTATGGCTTTTCGACCATATCCTATGCAGACGACTCACAGATTAGCGTCTCAGTGTCTAGCAATTTGAAAGAGACAACAGATTGCTTTAATGTGTGTATGACCCAGATTAACAACTTCTGTGTTGGGTTCCTCAAGGCTCAGCATTGAGCCTCACTTTGTTTCATCTTTACGTAGCCCGACTTGCACGGCTCATTCGTTCTTATGTGTATGACCCAGATTAACAACTGGATGCAGTTTAACTGCTTAAAACTAAACTCTGGTAAGACAGAAGTTCTTCTTCTGGATAACAACACCTCTTTTTGGTCACTCTTGTGGTGGCCAAAGGATATGGGTAAGCTTCCCTCACTTGTAAACAAAGTACCCAACCTGGGCATTATTGTTGATAATAAGCTGACCTTTAAAGATCAGATCAATGCTCTGGTATCATCTTTCTTCTTTTTACTGAAGCTGATCAAAAGGATCTGCCCATTTATTCCATCTGATCTTCAGAAGACAGAGGTGACCACCTTGGTTTTATCCAAAGTTGATTATGGAAATGCACTATTTCTTAATATTAAAAAAAAACTTTTGCAGAAGTTACAACTGCTACAAAATGCATTGGCGCAAATTCTTCTAGGCATCCCTAAATACCAATGTATTTCTCAAGGCCTAGCAACAGTGCATTGGCTATCAGTTGAGAAAAGGATCATGTTTCAATCCCTGTGCATTGCTTTCAAAGCATTGCATAACATTGGTCCAGATTACTTAAAACACCGCTTTACGTGGTATGCTCAATCGAGAAATCTATGTTCAAATACGGCCAAACTGGTAGTGATCCCCAGAAAGAAGAGAGCCTTCTGGGGGGAGGGAAGCTTCATCGCAGGAACAGCTGAACTATGGAACTCGCTTCCTATCTCACTAAAACTCAGCCCGAACCTATGGTCCTTCAGGAAAGCATTAAAAACCTTGCTTTTTAGCATATAATGCAGTTAAGGCATCCTTCTGTATCCTACCATACAGAAGCAGCGCCAAGACGCTTATGGTAATTGAGCGCTTTACAAAAAAAAAAAATTAAAAATCAAATTATTTCAATAAAAATAAATTTAGTTTTACTTCCAAATATTATTTTAATATTTACTGTATATTTTTTAAAGTTATTTGCGCTTACATATATCCATGCTTACCTATTTTTATAAGTTTTCCCATTTATTTTAATATTTACAATAATACCCACGTTTTAAAAATGGTACCTGTGTATTAATACACAACCCCACCCACAACCCCTATTTCCCTATCATCCCGTGCCAGAGGGTGTGTGCTACACCCTCATAAGTATTGCTTTTATTAGTTTTTAAATTCATAAAAATTTATATTAATAATTACAATAAATGAATGCCTGGGTATTAATACACTCTCCCACCCAAAACTTCTATTTCCCTCATATCCTGTGCCAGAGGGTGAGTGATACTCCCTCGTACGTATTGTTTTTAAAATATTTAAATTATCCAAATTATTTTTAATTACTAAAATTAATACTCAGGTATTAAAATTAATACCTAATTATTAATACACTCCCCCACCCAAAACCCCTATTTCCCTAACATCCCGTTCTAGAGGGTCAGTGTTACACCCTAAAAAGTATTGGTTTTAATTGTTTTTAAAATAACTAAAATTAATATTAAATTAATTCCTGGATATTAAACCACTCCCCCAGCCAAAACCCCTATTTCACTCACATCCCGTGCCAGAGAGTGGGTGTTACTGTCACGGACCCCACAAGCCTTACCTTCTGCCTGTAGAGTAGTTTCGCAGGGATGATATGAATAACCTCCACCGTCTCCCACCTGCTCCCCTGTCCTACCTTAAATGATACCAGACTGGGGCATGGTGAAGACCGGGGAAGGAATCCTCAAGAAGTGACGTGCCTTATTGTGTGATGAGGCGATGAATGACACCCAGTGGAGTTGTTGCCTTTCCTGACCGACAGCCTGGAGATTTAACCAACAAGTAGTTACTACTGCCTTAACCAGCATTCACACACACACACTCAGCAGGGGGATGGTAGGAAAGGACAATAATAGTCACCTGGAATAATGTGTCTCTCCAATGAATCTCCGGTAGGTGCGCCTGCACCCTAAAGGACTTGGATCTGACAGAGAGCGCTCCTGCGCTGAACACCAAGGTATCAAGGGGGTAGAGGATCCCAGGAACAGTAGTCACGGTATTAAGTGCTCCTGCGCTGCACACCAAGGTATCAAGGGGGTAGAGGATCCCAGGAACAGTAGACATGGTATTAAGCGCTCCTGCGCTGCAACTATGGGGCAATAGCGGCAATGCGCTCCTGCGCTTACCGCAAGGGGGAAAGGATAATTGATGATGCGCTCCTGCGCTCGCCGTGCGAAGGAGGAAAGGAAGTGGGGTGACGCGCTCCAGCGCTCACTGTGGCGCCGGCAAAGGAATGGGCGATGACGCGCTCCTGGGCTCACCGCGATGTGGAAGGAGAGGATAAGCGGCGATGCGCTCCTGCGCTCGCCGTGTGGATGTGGAAGGGAGTGTGGTGACGCGCTCCTGTGCTCACCGCGATATGGAGGAAAAATTACAAGTGGCGATGCGCTCCTGCGCTCGCCGTGTGGATGGGGAAAAGGGAGTGTGGTGACGCGTTCCAGCGCTCACCGAGGTGCCGGCAGGGAATGGGTGGTGACGCGCTCCAGCACTCACCGAGGTGCCGGTAGGGAATGGGTGGTGATGCCTCCAGCGCTCACCGGGGCGCCGGCAAGGAATGGGCGGTGACGCGCTCCAGCGCTTACCGCGAAGGGCAACAAGGAGAAGAGTAAGTGCTCCCGCACTCGCCTCTTCCATGTCAGTAGCAGCGCTCCTGCGCTGACAGGGTCGGGAGGCTGAGAGAAGCGCTGCAACGCGTCCTTACGCGCGCAGCAAGCAAACAACGGAGATGCCTATGCCGAGAGCGAGGCAAGAAAGGGCTCGTACCACAGGTAACTGGAAAGGAGATGGATCCACAGGTTCTGGCTCCGAGAACGTTAGCGTCTGAATCAGAAGCACCTGGGGTCGAGCATCGCGGGGCTTTAAGTGGTGTCACCCGGAAGTGCTCTGGTGGTGACCCGCGGTACTGCACTCTCGTGGGAGAGCTAGACAGACAACCAACAACAACACGCACTCCCCACGATGTATAGGGGACATGACAGTTACACCCTCATAAGTATTGTTTTTATTGTATTTAAATTATTAAAAGTAATTAAAAAAATTGAAATAAATTAATACCCAGTGTGGCAGGGAGGAGGAACTGCCGACAGAACGACACCCCGGGGGCACTGGAAGAACGCGTTCTAGCGTTTCAGCTCATCATGACCCGGAAGTGTTCCTGGCATTGACGGAGGAGGTCGGCAAAAAGGCAGCGTCAGGAGGAGGAAGAAAGACTGCAGGAGCGGAGGACACGAGCGGAGTACGGAGAACGAGAACACCAGTGGAGGAAAGGCGAAACCAGGAGAGAGGATCGGAGTTATCAGCGGAGGACGGAGCGGAGACCAAGCGCGGCTCGGCGGAGCAAGCAGGAGTGGCAGGAGACAAAACCGAAGTGGGAGGAGAGACCGGAGTCACCGACCAGTGGCGAAAGAACCAGAGGGAAGGCGATAAGGACGTGGACGCTGTGGTTCCAGTCAGGAGTCACAGCCCAAGGCAAGTGTTAAGCCCAAGCGAGGGGTTAAAGCGGGTCGGAGTCGCTTTGTGGGTTCTTGGGATGCTGTTGGAAACACACAACTAAATGAGGCATCCATGTGGGAGTCAAAGGTCAAGCCCTAGACAGGTGATACTATTTTCCCTACACAACCCAACCCCTTCACAACGACCGGTTGACGGGTACCACAGTGTGTGTAAGCACTAAGGGTGACTGGTGGAGGTATACTAAGAAGAGAGAACTGATTTCTAAACGCCACGTACACCTTTTATGTTTCCAGAGGGCCTCCCGTGATAAGAGGGCGAAGGACCAAGGGAGAAACAAAGAAGAGGGACGTGAAGAGGAGAAAGTGACATTAACTTTGTTCTATTCGGATTGTGATTAAGACTTATCCGTGAGGGGAAAGAGGAGAGAATAAATACCTTGTTCTTTACAGCAACTTAGCGTCAGTCGTTTCTTGTCCTGTCACAGTGGTGTCAAAAGTGGGATCCCTATATCCCCTGACAGGGCAAGACGATGACCCAACCACTGACCATGACCGACATGGTTAAACAGTTGGCCGAAGGCCAGAGACACCTGCAACTAGTAGTCGAAGGCTAAGTGTTGGACTTGGCCCTTTTTGCAGGGTCAGCCCTGAACTTTTTGCCTTCCTCCTAGCCTTTTTTCTGACATGGTGTTGGTGGTTCTAGGACTCTGGGCACTTTAGCACTGCTGTCCAGTGTAAAGTGCGTGTGCTCTCTGTGGTAAACATGGTAAGATTGGTCTACACCTGTTTGGCGTATTTAATTTACCTGTCAGTCCCTTGTAGAGTGGTATCTCAAATACCCAGGGCCAGTAAATTAAATGCTACTGGTGGGCTTGCAGCGCTGATTGCGCCACCCACCAAAGTAGCCTTTCAAACCTGTCTCAGGCCTCTGCCATTGCAGGGCCTGTGCGCGCAGTGTTACTGCCGCTGGGACGTGGCACCTAAAGTGTGTGCCACGTCTGTGACCCCCCTTTTTACTGCATGTCAGTCACCCCTAAGGTAGGCCCTAGCTAGCCCTATAGGCAGGGTGCATTGTAGGTAAAAGGTAGGACATGTACCTTAAGTGTGTGACATGTCCTGGTAGTGACAAACAGCCCTTTTGGTTTCTCACTGCTGTGAGGCTGCCCTCTATAAGGAATGCATTGGGGATTCCCTGATAAGTGTTTCAGTGGTAATTCCAGATATGAGAGGAGCAGCGTGGTCAAGTTTGGTATGTTTGGAATAGTAATAATAAATGCTACGCAATGGTGTGCGCAGATTTATTATCACTATTTTAGAAATGCCACTTCTAGAAGTTGGCATTTCTGTGTGCTATGTGTCTGCCTGCCTGATGTGTATTGCATGTCTGGCTCTGGAGTAACAGGGGCTGGTGAGGTGTGTGTGGCTCCAGGGAGGGCAGGGTGAGTCAGCGCTAGGCTGAATAGGAGAACTGCATTTGGAGTAGTGGGAGGAGTAGTCCCCTGACCCTGAATAGGTCTGTGCCTGCCTAGGTGAATGCTGGCTCCGCCCCCCAGTGGTGTGTCTGAGGACCGAGCCCCCATCTGACAAAGGAGGGTATGAGCACTGTACACAGAGTGCTTCAACACCCCCCAGAACCAGTTGAGATTGGTTCCCCCAAGCCCTGTGCCAGGGCAGAACAAAGAAGAGCTGTACTAGAAGTACTGGGGCTGTGACCCTATGTTGGTGTGCTTCCTTGTGACTTGGGGCGTGCTGCTGCAGGGCCCCAGGAGGAACCGCCACGAGGGACTGCCTCCCTGCTGGAGGGCCCTGTGAGCTGGCCTGCCTGGGCCCAGCCTTGTTCCCCTGATACTTTATCCTTCTCTCCCAGGACGGGGAGAGTGCTGGGGCCTCGCAGCGCTGAGCTGCGGCAGATTCAGACGGAATCCCGACGTGGGGATTCCCCCGCATAGGCTGGAGGAAAGCGGGAGCCCACCCCGCTGTTTTTGTGCTCCTGTAAGCGGGAGCCCACCCCGCAGTGATGCCTTGGAAGCGGGAGCCCACCCCGCATTGATGCCTCTGAGCGGGAGCCCACCACGTGTTGGTGTGTAAACTAACGGCGGGAGCCTACCCCGCGTTTTGGTGAGGAGAAAGAGCCGCCGCAACGGAGACTTCGCTCCGAGAAGCAGCTGGGACTGGAAGTCAGGCAGCGAAGGCCTGACTGTGGGCCAGACCCGGCCGGACAAAGCCAATCACTGCGTGGCACCACCGGAAGCCAGGCAGCCCTGTGCCTGGTGTAGGCGGAACTCCCGGTAGGCCATACTGACGCGACGTGGAGAAGAAGCCAGGCGGGAGCCTACCCCGCACTGGCGAGCGCCCAGAGACGAGGAGCGGCTGGGCTGCGTGAGCGCAGTCCCCAAGGCGACCAGAGGAGTCAAGGAGAGGCCCCAGAAGCGGGGACCGACCGAGGCACATTGTCGGTGCCTTCCTGCCGCGTCGGAGGAGTCAAGGAGAGCCCCAGTGAGTGGGGCTTGAGTTTGCACCCTGTTGGAGCCAGTGCCTGTCTCCTTCAGCTGCCCCGCAGGAGATCGGGCAGCTACAACAATGGGGGGCAATTTTGTTTGGTAGTCCCAGAGCGGGGCCCCTCAGGCACGGAAAGTGCCAGTGTTGATTTCGTGTTGGGCCAGTTTGGAGGCCTCACTTGTTAAAGGGGGCATTTTCTGAGAGAGAGGAGCCCTGGGAAGGAGGGGCTCCCAAGGCACTTTTTGGGTGCCGGTCTTCCCAGCTGCACCGCGAGAGCGCGGGCAGCTGCAACGTGGGGCATTTCCTTTTGCATCAGGATGAGGAGGGGGTGAGTTGCACCCCACGCCCCCAGCGCATTGCGCTCAGTGTTTTCGCTGCTAAGGCAGCCCAAGGGCCAGTGGAAGGCCCCAGTTACGCCCTGACATTTTGGACAAAGGGCATTTGAGCCCCAGTGAAAGGCCAGTGGGCCTGGGGTCAGGTTTGGTACCTGTGTGTACCAGGAGGGCATAAGGCCCTAAAGGAAGGTGATGTATGCATCTAGGGATGTCACTAAGGTGCCCTCCTAATTGTGATTTATTGCATCATGTGTTTATGCTTGTGATGCCTATTGCATAATGTGTTTAAGCTTATGAGGTTTGTGCATACTGTGTTTTATGCCTAAATGTGATGCAGACATAATGCGTTTACGTTGATGAAGATGATGCTAAGTACAATATTGTACCAGTAATTACTGGTTGTGTTATTCTTACTACTTTTGCTTTGTGATGGTTCTGACAGTGGCCCGATTGGCCCTGTCATGTATATAATCCCCTGTAAATTACTACCTGGTGCCAGTTGGCACAGTGTATATTGTGTGATTATGATTCTAATGTGTTTTGGATAATACAAAGGCTATTTTTTATATAACCTTGTGTGGAGTTTCTTTTGTAGTGTGCCTAGTGTGTGTGTTGCGCAAACGCTTTACACATTGCCTCTGGGATAAGCCTGACTGCTCGTGCCAAGCTACCAAGGGGGTTAGCAGGGGTTATCTTCAGCGTGTAACTCCCTTGCCCTGACTAGAGTGGTGGGTTCTGCCTGGCTTAGGCGCATGCCCTAGCCAACCAGAAATCCCATTTCTAACATTAGTTGTCAGCGGTGAGGATAGGACTTGCGTTTGCGCAGTACCTCAGCGACAACTGGTTGCACTACAAACTCTGCATTTAGATAATCACAGGTTTGGGGATTATTTTTCCTGACTTTTATTTCTCCTGAAAGTGTCATTTTTGAATTGTGTACTCTTGCTTCAGCTCAGACGCCTAGGTCTCTTGTGTTGCACTGTGGGTTGTGTATTCTGCCAAGATGGGATTAATCTATAATGAGGATGACCTTTTGGAGTACACCCGGGAGGAGTTAGAGGAATTCTGCAGAAAGAGGGGGATACCAATAGTGGGTAACATCCTCAGAAAGCTGTTCCTTTATGAGGCACGCCTTAGGGGAGAACCCTTAGAACGCCACGGGGACCTGTCTGATTATCCCTCTGCATACCTAAGTGGTGGTTTTGTAATAGGGCCTGGAGAGTCTGAAGAAGAGGAAGAAAATGACAGGGCAGGGACGCCAGTAGGTAGTGAGGACCCCATAGATAGGGAGTCCCTTGCTGGGTCCAGTGCCGGGGGCAGTGCCCCATCCCTTTCCCTGACCCCAGAGGAGTGGGTGGATAGGAGGGAAGAAAGGGAGCATCAGCTGGCTTTGTAGAAGCTCAAGTTAGAGCATGCCAAGGAGATAGCGCAGCTGGGTGTGGAGGAGAAAAAGGCCTTGTTGGCCCAGGAGTTGAGTCTCAAGGCGTAGGGCCTTGAAGAGAAAAAGCTAGAGACTGAGAGGGTCTTAGCGCAGGAGAGGATGGTGGAGGCAGAGAGGGCCTTCGCCAGAGAAAAGCTAACTCATGAGGATTTGTCCCCTGAGTGTAGTTTTAGTCGTCTGGATTCACCAGTGAGGGTGGGTTCCAGTGGTGGCAGCAATATGGAGTCCAGTGCAGGAAGTCCCACTCCCAGATCCCTGAGTGTGGTACCTAGTTCCCAGGAAGAGGGTGTCACACCTGAAGGGTATAGGTTGAGGTTCTGGGCAGTAGGAAACTGTCTCACCAGTCTTGGGGGGAGTTTGTGGATGAATGTTGTGATGCACTGAAAGGTTGGGTGATGGGTAGCACGGCAAATGATTTTGAAGGGCTGTTCAATCTGTTTGCCAGAGAGCACATGTTCAGTAATTGTTTTCCGGGGTTATGCCAACACCTGTTGGAGTGTGAGTTCTCTGATCCCAGGGAGCTTGCACGGGAGGCAGACCTCTGGGTGAGTGCCCGAGGGTCTGAAGAGGCATTGGGGAGTGATCCTATAAGGAGTGGCTCAGGTATTTCCCAGCCCAGAGTGGTGGGAGAGGTTCAGAGTAGCCCAGCTAGGTCCCGGTGTAGTGGGAGGGGTGTAGGGGCTCACGTCCTGTCTCAGCGGAGAAGGAGTGAGGGTGGGCTGTGTCCCAAGGTGCCCAAAACCCAGTCTCAGGGCCTGGAGGGTTCCCTAAGGGAACACCAAGTGGGGGGCCTAGGCTGTACTAGTAGGCCATTTGAGGGGGATCTCCTAGTGTCAGGAGAACCTGGAGCATCTGTAAATGGAGCTCCAGCGGTTCTGGTGTCTGGCGGTGCCGCTCCTAAGTGGAGGGTGCAGAAGTCCAGATGGAGGGGTGAGAGGGGGAGTGAGTCCCCAGTGGAAGAACCAGTGGGTCAGGGGCCAGTCAGAAGGGCTGAGTCTCCTAGGAGTGACCATGGTGACACCACTTCTGTCGTGGGGGGTCTTCAAGCACTGTCAGATGGACAGGGGTCGGGAGATCAGTGCCAGGCAGACTGTCACGCAACACATGAGGTATGTGTTACCCTCATGGGGAAGCTGTGTGCGCCCCCGGAAGTCCTGATGTGCCAGGCAAGTGTTCAACAGCAGGGTTTAGTCCCCGGGTTGGGAGGCCAGGTTCAGGTTCTGCCTGACCTGGAGGGAAGGACATCTGTAACCAGTGTCCTGACCGGTTTATCTTCTAGGGGTACCACTCCAGGTGGGAGGGTGCAGAACTCTGGAAGGGGGTGCAGAGGGAGGGAGTCCTCGCCTCTGACCCCCGGTTCAACCGCAGGGTTTAGTCCCTGGGTTGGGAGGCCAGGTTCAGGTTCTGCCTGACCTGGAGGGAAGGACATCTGTAATCAGCGTCCCTACCGTTTTGGCTTCTGGGGGTACTACTCCAGGTGGGAGGGTGCAGAACTCTGGAAGGGGGTGCGGAGGGAGGGAGTCCTCGCCTCTGACCCCGTTGCAACCTGAGGGTTTAGATCCTAGGTTGGGAGACAAGTTGCTGGAGAGAGGTCCTGAACTGGTGGGAGAGTTGTGTTCTGAGGGTGCCTCTCCAAGGAGGAGAGTGCGGAACCCCAGAAGGAGAGGTAAGGGGAGGAGAGCCTCGCCCGAGACCTCTGGTCAGCCTGAGGGTGCGGCCCCTAGGTTGGAGGATCAGTGGCAGTTTGGAACTTCACTGATGAGAGGAAGAGTGGAGAATGGTTACTATGTGCCAGGGGTTACTGCCCCCCACTCTGTGAGATGGCAAGGACCAGAGACATCTGGATGGCCTAGCGCCTGGTCCTGGCCGCGGACAGCTAGGGAGTCCCCGTGGGGTAGCTTAGTTGGTCCTGGGAGCTTTGACAGAGGGAACTACATGGGTTCAGAATGGCGTAGAACTGGAGTGTGCCCCTGCAGTTGCGGACCCGCGACCGAGTTCTATCGCCCAAAGCAGGGAAGTCCATCAAGGTAGTGATTGGTCTATTCTGCGTTTTGGCTGGAAGGGGGTTGTGTTGGACCTGGCCCTTTTTGCAGGGTCATCCCTGAACTTTTTGCCTTCCTCCTAGCCTTTTTTCTGACATGGTGTTGGTGGTTCTAGGACTCTGGGCACTTTAGCACTGCTGTCCAGTGTAAAGTGCGTGTGCTCTCTGTGGTAAACATGGTAAGATTGGTCTACACCTGTTTGGCGTATTTAATTTACCTGTCAGTCCCTTGTAGAGTGGTATCTCAGATACCCAGGGCCAGTTAATTAAATGCTACTGGTGGGCTTGAAGTGCTGATTGCGCCACCCACCAAAGTAGCCTTTCAAACCTGTCTCAGGCCTCTGCCATTGCAGGGCCTGTGTGCGCAGTGTTACTGCCGCTGGGACATGGCACCTAAAGTCTATGCCACGTCTGTGACCCCCCTTTTTACTGCATGTCAGTCACCCCTAAGGTAGGCCCTAGCTAGCCCTATGGGCAGGGTGCATTGTAGATAAAAGGTAGGACATGTACCTTAAGTGTGTGACATGTCCTGGTAGTGACAAACAGCCATTTTGGTTTCTCACTACTGTGAGACTGCCCTCTCATAAGAATGCATTGGGGATTCCCTGATAAGTGTTTCAGTGGTAATTCCTGATATGCGAGGAGCAGCGTGGTCAAGTTTG
The DNA here is from genome assembly GCA_963921515.1 of Calotriton arnoldi. NCBI lineage: Eukaryota > Metazoa > Chordata > Amphibia > Caudata > Salamandridae > Calotriton > Calotriton arnoldi. The sequence continues at coordinate 1,401,222 of CAWUFW010003849.1, forward strand.
GTATGTTTGGAATAGTAATAATAAATGCTACTCAATGGTGTGCGCAGATTTATTATCACTATTTTAGAAATGCCACTTTTAGAAGTTGGCATTTCTGTGTGCTATGTGTCTGCCTGCCTGATGTGTATTGCATGTCTGGCTCTGGAGTGACAGCGGCTGGTGAGGTGTGTGTGGCTCCAGGGAGGGCAGGGTGAGTCAGCGCGAGGCTGAATAGGAGAACTGCATTTGGAGTAGTGGGAGGAGTAGTCCCCTGACCCTGAATAGGTCTGTGCCTGCCTAGGTGAATGCTGGCTCCGCCCCCCTGTGGTGTGTCTGAGGACCGAGCCCCCATCTGACAAAGGAGGGTGTGAGCACTGTACACAGAGTGCTTTAACACCCCCCAGAACCAGTTGAGACTGGTTCCCCCAAGCCCTGTGCCAGGGAAGAACAAAGAAGAAATGTACTATAAGTACTGGGGCTGTGACCCCATGTTGGTGTGCTTCCTTGTGACTTGAGGCGTGCTGCTGCTGGGCCCCAGGAGGAACCGCCACGAGGGACTGCCTCCCTGCTGGAGGGCCCTGTGAGCTGGCCTGCCTGGGCCCAGCCTTGTGCCCCTGAAACGTTATCCTTCTCTCCCAGGACAGAGAGAGTGCTGGGGCCTCGCAGCGCTGAGCTGCGGCAGATTCAGAGGGAATCCTGACGTGGGGATTCCCCCGCATAAGAGGAAAGCGGGAGCCCATCTCGCTGTTTTTGTGCTCCTGTAAGCGGGAGCCCACCCCGCAATGATGCCTTGGAAGCGGGAGCCCACCCTGCGTTCGTGTGTAAGCTAACGGCGGGAGCCTACACCGCGTTTTGGTGAGGAGAAAGAGCCGCCGCAACGGAGACTTTGCTCCGAGAAGCAGCTGGGACCGGAAGTCAGGCAGCGAAGGCCTGACTGTGGGCCGGACCCGGCCGGACGAAGCCAATCACTGCGCGGCACCACTGGAAGCCAGGCAGCCCTGTGCCTGCTGTAGGCGGAGCTCCCGGTGGGCTGTACTGCCGCGACGTGGAGAAGAAGCCAGGCGGGAGTCTACCCCGCACTGGCGAGCGTCTAGAGACGAGGAGCGGCTGTGCTGCGTGAGCGCAGTCCCCAAGGCGACCAGAGGAGTCAAGGAGAGGCCCCAGAAGCGGGGACCTACCGAGGCACATTGTCGGTGCCTTCCTGCTGCGTCGGAGGAGTCAAGGAGAGCCCCGGTGAGTGGGGCTCGAGTTTGCACCCTGTTGGTGCCAGTGCCTGTCTCCTTCAGCTGCCCCGCAGGAGAGTGGGCAGCTACAACATTGGGGGGCAATTTTGTTCAGTAGTCCCAGAGCGGGGCCCCTCGGGCACGGAAAGTGCCAGTGTTGATTTCGTGTTGGGCCAGTTTGGAGGCCTCACTTGTTAAAGGGGGTATTTTCTGAGAGAGAGGAGCCCCGGGAAGGAGGGGCTCCCAATGCACTTTTTGGGTGCAGGTCTTCCCAGCTGCACAGCGAGAGCGCGGGCAGCTGCAACGTGGGGCATTTCCTTTTGCTTCAGGATGAGGAGGGGGTGAGTTGCGCCCCACACCCCCAGCGCATTGCGCACAGTGTTTTCGCTGCCAAGGCAGCCCAAGGGCCAGTGGAAGGCCCCAGTTACGCCCTGACATATGGGACAAAGGGCATTCGAGCCCCAGTGAAAGGCCAGTGGGCCTGGGGTCAGGTTTGGTACCGGTGTGTACCAGGAGGGCATAAGGCCCTAAAGGAAGGTGATGTATGCACCTAGGGATGTCACTAAGGTGCCCTCCTAATTGTGATTTATTGCATCATGTGTTTATGCTTGTGATGCCTATTGCATAATGTGTTTATGCTTATGATGTTTGTGCATACTGTGTTTTATGCCTAAATGTGATGCAGACATAATGCGTTTATGTTGCAGGTGATGATGCTAAGTACAATATTGTACCAGTAATTACTGGTTGTGTTATTCTTACTACTTGTGCTTTGTGATGGTTCTGACAGTGGCCCGATTGGCCCTGTCATGTATATAATCCCCTGTAAATTACTACCTGGTGCCAGTTGGCACAGTGTATATTGTGTGATTATGATTCTAAGATGTTTTGGATAATACAAAGGCTATTTTTTATATAACCTTGTGTGGAGTTTCTTTTGTAGTGTGCCTAGTGTGTTGCTGCTGTATGTGTGTGTTGCTCAAACGCTTTACACATTGCCTCTGGGATAAGCCTGACTGCTCGTGCCAAGCTACCAAGGGGGTGAGCAGGGGTTATCTTCAGCGTGTAACTCCCTTGCCCTGACTAGAGTGGTGGTTTCTGCCTGGCTTAGGCGCATGCCCTAGCCAACCAGAAATCCCATTTCTAACACCAAGCTACCGCAGCACAAAAAGACAGCGAATCCCTCCAGGAAGTGCTAGAGGCCCAAGCCGGAGTTATATCAACCAACCAGGTGGTACTGGATACCGCCATTCAAAAGCTTACTGACACTATTACCAACACTCACTCGTTTTACAGAAATTCCAACCAGGAGAAGACCCAGACTACTTCTTTACAAATTTTGAGCGGGTTGCCACAACTGCCTCTTGGCCACCGGAGAGGTGGGGACAGTATATCGCCCCTTTATTGACAGGGGAGTTGCAGGCACCCTATCAGGCAGCAAACCCCGCTGGAACAACCCCTTATCCTGAAATCAAAAGGACCATCCTTGGCAGGCTTGGGTATGATGACGAATTCTACCGTTTTAAATTCCGCAGGGAGAAGTGGTCCTCTCACGATAACCCACGGGCCCTTTTCTATCGAATACAGGATCTGGGTAATCGCTGGCTTCAGCCATCAACAGCCAGCCTAGAGGAAGTACTAGACAACGTCTACTTAGAACAATATCTGGAGGCCCTCCCCAATCACACCCAAGCCTGGATTAAACAGCATCCAAACATCACCGTCACCGTTGCTATAGATTTAGTGTGTGCATATCATAGGGCCATGGAACCCAGATCCTCACAACCCCGACCCATGGACGTAAGACCCACAAATCCCAGAATGCCTACTCCAGTTGCTCTGAAATGGAGGTTCACATCCCCTTCCCTGTCGGTGTATCCTAGAATTCCAATAGACAGTAGACCTACACCACGATACGCCACCCGAGAGACAGGAACAGGTCCTCAATGCTTCCATTGTGGGGAATGGGGACACATAGCAAGGAATTGTCCACAAAAGTAAACAACCATAGAGCCAATGGAAGTAGGTTATCTACAAGGACGGGTGTTATGGGCAAAACTGGGGAAAGCCAAATATCACCAACAAATGATGATCAACCACACACCGACAAAGGTTCTGTTAGACTCCGGGTGTTGTCATTCAGTAATCAAAGCAGAGAAAGTGAGTCCAGGACAGTGGCTAACTGGGAAAGAGGTATGGATTACCTGTGTACACGGGGACAGTAAACCTTACCCCTTAGCCGAGATACGGATGGAGTGGGACAGGCAACACAAGACCCTGAGGGTGGCTGTCATCCCTAACATGGTGGAAGAGATGATTTTGGGTACGGACTACAAGGGTTTCCCACAAATCCTCACCAAACTTATTGAAGAAAGACAGGAAGCCCTATGGTGGGAGGAGGTGCCTTTTTCCCATGAGGAATTGACAGGCGGTAGGTATAAAGCCAGTAAGTCCCATCGAGAAAAACAACTACATAATCAAAAATATGTGCTTTCTGGTGGTACTAGCATCCCTTCATCTTCCTCTTCCTCTCTTACAGAAGAGACGTCAATTATGACTCGCAGCTTTAGAGCGGCGCAGAAAGAGGACCCCAACCTAGAACGAGCCTGGGCCCAAGCAGTAACAGAAGAAGATGGACAGGTAGGTCCCTACTTCCATGTGTCGAGAGGCCTGTTATACCGGAAGGTTAAAACCCCAGACAAATTGATTTCACAGCTATTGGTACCCCTACCCTTCAGGGAACAAGTCTTACACCTAGCCCACGGACAGATGGGGGGGGGCCATTATGGGAGGGATAAGACTGAGGAGTATTTGTTAAGGAGGTTTTATTGGCCAGGGTTTTTTTGGACATCCGGTGGTTCTGTGCCGCTTGTGACAGGTGTCAACGAGCAAACCCTCCTCAGATACCCAGAGCTCCTTTGCAGCCCTTGCCCATCATCGACATACCATTTTCCCGAGTAGGCATGGATCTGGTGGGACCAGTGGTAGCGTCCTCCAGAGGATACCAGTACATCCTGGTATTGGTCGATTACGCCATAAAATACCCTGAGGTGATTCCCCTAACCAGCATGACTACAACCGCAGTGGCACAGGCAATGATCGGTTTCTTCTGTAGAGTCGGTTTTCCCAACGAACTCTTAACCAATAAAGGCACTCCATTCATGTCCAGATTAATGGCCCAGATATGTAAAACAATGGGAATAAAACAGATTAGGGCATCGGTTTATCACCCTCAAACCGATGGCCTGGTGGAGCGCTATAACTGGACCATTAAAACCATGTTGAGGAAAATGGTTGTAGAGACAGGTAAGGATTGGGACAGACAACTACCCTTAGTTCTCTTTGCCATACGTACGCATGTCCAATCCTCCACAGGTTTTTGCCCCTTTGGACTTGTGTTCGGTAGGAAACCCCGCACCCTCCTAGATTTGGCAGCAGAACGATGGGAGGATCAAGATGATGAGGGATTAGACCTGCTTGATTATGCCTCCAAATTAAGGCAGAGTGTAGTGATCCAGCGCTCAGAGATCAATAAAGCTGCAACTAAACAAGGCCCAATTACATTACCCAACAAAATCCCTTCGCGCTGGGTTCAGTGTGAAATGCAAAGTTCAGACCTAATTTACCAATCTCCAACTGAACCTGCATTACTCTTAGGAAAATAATAACACAATGGCATCTTTAGTTTAGTTGAATAGTTGATGGCAAGAATTAATAACACACCCTAAATAAAGACGAACACAGTGTGTTTATTTATATTGTTTTATCTAAATAATGTGAAATTAATGCTCATTAAGTACCAATACACAGTACAAATCATGGAATATCATCGAATAAACAAACTAGCGAAGAGAAAATGATAAATCACATCACATCACATCAACAGTACACTGAAGGAGTGGAAAGGCGAAGAGAGAAAAGTTTCAGAGACAAAATACATTGGCAAATAATTATGCAAAGTCAGGTTTCTATCTATACTAACCCAGGAGGAAACAGGAAATCTGTTCACTGGCCAGGGGAGCAGCAGGGCCCCACAAGAAGATTTGTAAGGGCAAAGTCTAAGTCAGGAATCAGGAAACAGGGAAAAACAGGTAGGCCTCTACAGCAAACCGACGACTGCGACGATCACACCTAACGCCATCAGCACCTCTCGGAACAGGAGCAATGCTAGCTAACCCCTCCCACCAAGGCACCTCAATTATACCCTAATACCCAAAAGACCAACGCACACTTGTTTCATTTCAGAGTATAAACTACATCGTGATGGTGGAGGAAAGGGGTGTACTGTCACACCACACTCGGCATGTCCATCTCCCTCAATGTTCTATTGTTTTGTTTTTTCATCATTAGAACTACATCATCCCAGAAAATACAAGTATACAATATCAGACTTCATGTTGCAGTTTCTGTTACTTCTTGTGCCACTCCTCCGCTTCCAGAGGAAACGTTCATCACTTGACAATTGTTTTTCGGCTTCAGGTTTAACTTTTGGCAGGCACACTTGATTTTCAAAGAACGTTTACATCAGCTCTCCCTCCACATTCTGCTTTGCCTTTTCAGTTAATAATTCTTTATTTTACTTAACCCATGCTTCTACAGAAAATAAAACAAAAATAATTAATCGCTTTAAAATTATTTTCTTTACGCACCCTCCCAAATGCTGCATCTAACCATGCGCAGCCCAGGCTAGTTTTATCTGACAAATGTTAATAATCATGCACAAAAGCAGCATTAGTCTCTTTATCTTCATTAGTCAGGCATTTGCGGCCTAGTTCAGTACTTTAGTACACACTTGCGCATTATTTATTTTTCCCCATGTTAGTTATTTAAACCACACGTTTTTCACTGCACACTGTTAGAAAAGTTAGAAAATGTTACTAGGGGTCTCAATCCGAGCAGGTTTTATTTTATGAAAACCCTGCTCCATCAATCCCCCCTTGGATGGCGTCTTTGAGCCATCACCAAATACCCACTTAATACAAATTATCACTCAAAAAACTGTTGTTCTCTCGCGTTTTATCATTATTCCATCTAGATCCCTCATCATTTCATAATAGTTTCCTCTTCTATCCTCTAATTCTATTTCTTCTCTCTTTCTTTTTCTGGGTCTTCGTTTATTATCAGGTGTCTCTTTCTTACATTTGCAACATTTATAAATCAAGAAAATCATTAGTATCACTGTAGTCACTGCAAAAATAGGTGTTAATATTCTCCCTAATAGACTATTCCCGAATGTTGAAAACCAATTTTCCATAGAGGAAAAACTTTTACCAAGTTTCTCTCAAGCACCATCAGCCTTCAATTCAGATAAATCTTGATGAAGATTTGTAATATTCTTAATATACCCCTCAAGAGTTTTACTCTTGTCAGGGATATAAGTACAGCATTGTTGTATTTTCAACATATTGCAGACTCCACCCTCTTTAGCCAATAATACATCAAGGGCAAGTTGATTCTGCAAAACCATAGATCTAATTGCAACCATCTCAGTATCAATCATTAAAAACCCACCAGCAGTGTCTGTTGATAAACGATGAACCACTGTGGACAATTTTCTAATTTTGTGTGCGAATTTAGTATAACTCAGCTGAAGGTATCAATGCTCCAAAAATATCTCCCATAATTTCTGAAGAACTCGCTCTTTTATTACGTATTAGTCCATTCTTTATTTAATTGATTCTATGATTCTCATCCATATGATATATCTTTGGAAATACTATTGCTATATAACAACACCCGTACCAATGTGCAGGCAACCTATAATAGGCCTTCTTACCACACACATAACAGATTCCCGGAAAGACAGGATCAGTTCCTCCTTTCAATCCCCATCCTCCCGTAACTAGAAAAGTATGATCACATTCACTAGAACCAATGAAATAATTATTATAATCAGTCTTTTGTCTAAGTAAACAAAGCTTCCCTCTATGATACCAGTCTAGGGTCATGGCAGCGTAAGTCTCACCCTTTTGTAATCTCCCTCTCTGAAAGCCCATGGAGGTACATGAGACTTTTGCTCAGCAGCTTTTCTCTGAAACTCTTGTCTTCTATCTTCAACCATGTTAATAAATTCTATTTCTTGAAATCGTAATCTACAAGTTAGATTATGTCTATGTGCATATACTGTATCTATTGTTTGTGTAGAATGAAAAAATTCTCCCATATATTCCGCCTCTCTAGCACTATTTATTTTATTCATATTTCTTCTAATAGGAATTTCTGAGAAAACGAAATCCATGTTAGAGTAATAATACTGGAGGCTTCCCCGCTCATAAAACAAACCCCTTAAGACACTACAAGACACACCATATGTTAAAGGAAGGTGATGATATGTCACCCCCTCTGAGACAGACGACGGTAATTGCATGCACACATAACAATCTCTCGCATCCATTACGTCAACATACTCATACAATAATTTGGTAAAGACATTTAACGAGAAATCATTAATTGATTTATCATGATGATAGATACTGTCATCTTTTCCATTTTAGTATGTAAGTCTCCCTCTAAACCTTTAGTATCTACTTTTTCACTCTTCACACCATTAGTATTAGTGTCATTCTTTTGATTAGTTACCATTAAGACAGGCACAATTAGTGTTAACCATACTATCATTAGTAAAAATATACTAGATAAGCAAGCATTAATACATTTACGTTTGAAACTATTATTTTGATGTCCAGTCGCTGCTGAATTTGCCATTTCTAGTTAAATTTGTACCAATTCTAAAAACTAAAAAAAACTAAGATAAAACTCAAAAATTTTACTTAGAGTCAAAAATATCTAGAAAATCTAATCTATAAAAATATTTATCCAAAAATAATAATTATCCAAAGTAGTGTATCCCCACACTTAGTGGCCTTTCTACTTTACCCCCTCTTTTTTTATTTTTTTATATCTTCTTTTTCTTCTTCTTCAAATCTTTTGAATGATTCAGAATAATTTTCTCAAAAATTGTTGCACCTTATTTTTCACAGTTCTTTTAAGGTGGTTCAAAATTGTCTCCTTCACCCTGCTCTGCACCAGTGTTTTCTTTGATCTGATCTGTGTTTTCAATATCTTCCAACACCATACATGTCCATTCTGGTGCTATGTATTTCTTATTTGGAACCCTCACTCTTTTTGTTTTACGAACGGATTCTTCTTCAGACTCACTTTGCTCAGTCTGATCTGAAATTTCAATTATTGTGTCAGGTGATCTTTGTTTCAGAGTGTATTTCAGTCTTTTCACTCCTTCTGGCCACACATCACCTTTTCTTGCTTTCTTTGCTTGTACACCTTCCGTTGCTTCGTTATCAAGTTCACAAGTTCTTTTATTCACTCCTTTTCTCTGTTGTACTTGCTCTTGATTCACTTTCTCTTTTTCTTTCTCAACAGCAGTCTTTTGAAACCCAGTAGATGGTGCCCACTCTATTCGACTTGTTCCTTGTTCAACATCAGAATCTGTAACTTCAGACTCTATAGTTTCACTTTCTCCAATTCTTGCTTCTTCTTGTCTTTCAAGTGGACTTGGGACTCTTCTTGTGTGACTTGCATGTATCGAATTTGGTAAGCCACCACACTTTACTGCTGTCGTTGTCACCAGTATTACTTGGTAAAGGCCATGCCATCTAGGTTCCAAACACGATTTTCTCACGTGTTTCTTCACCAGGACCCACTCTCCTGGACTTAGATCGTGTGCTTGTTCTTGCTGAGTTGTAGTTGCAATTTCTCCAACCTGATGAGACACAGAACACACTACATCAGCCAATCCTTTGCAATAATCAAGCACCAGATCATCAGTAATATTCATCAGTTGATTTGCTGGTACAATCGGCTGTCTCATTGCTCTCCCTATAATTATTTCGTGTGGGGATAATCCAGTCTTTTTATCAGGAATACTTCTCAGACTCATCAACTCCAAGGGTAAAGCATCTGGCCATTTCAGTGCTGTGGATGCACAGACTTTTGACAGTCTTGATTTGATAGTGCCATTAGTTTGCTCAACCACTCCTGATGCTTCTGGTCGATAGGCACAATGCAGCTTTTGTTCAATTTGTAACGCTGCACAAATCATCCGAATTATTTCATTATTAAAATGAGTTCCTCTATCTGTTTCTAAAGAGACTGGAAATCCAAATCTAGGAATTATCTCTCTTAACAGCAATTTAGCAACAGTCAAGCTATCGTTCCTTCTTGTTGGATATGCTTCCACCCAACGAGAAAACAGACAAACAACGACTAACACATATTTTAGTCCATTACAATGAGGGAACTCTATAAAATCTGCCTGCAACCTTGTAAAAGGTCCTGCAGCTTTTCCAATTCTGCCCCAACTAACAACTGTCTTTCTACCTGTATTTTGCTGCTGGCACACGGTACACCTTTGGCATAGACTCTCTGCAATAACCCTGAACTTTGGATTATACCATGACTGTTTGAAGAGTCTAATCATAGCATCTCTCCCAACATGTGTTAAACCATGGTACATCCTTGCCATCTGTGAAAGTAAACAGTCTGGCATCACTGGTCTGTCGTCTACATACACCCATACTTCATCATCAGATCTCTTTTTACATCCTGATTTGATCCAAATTTCTTTCTCCTCATCACTAGCTTCTTCCTGCAACTGTTTAATCTCATCCCATGTTTCTATTGCAGAGAACATCAAGTGATAATTTGTATTATTTTTCTCTTTTCCTCTGTTTATTGAAATTGAATTTTGTGCACAGAAACGAGCCACTTGGTCTGCGTATCTGTTCCCATTTGTCACATAATCATTTCCTGACTTATGTGCTGAACATTTGATCACTGCAATCTTTTTAGGCAATTGTGATGCATTCAGAAAATCCTTTACATGTTTACTATTTTTAATAGGGGATCCTGAAGAAGTCAGAAATCCACGTTGCATCCACAATTGACCAAAATCATGCACCACCCGAAACCATATTGACTATCAGTAAATATGGTTACTCTCAAATTTTTGCCAATTATGCACGCTCTAGTCAGTGCAATCAATTCAGAAATTTGTGCTGAGTTTATCCCTCTTAAACAGGATGCTTCAAGAACCATAGCCACTGTATACACTGCATACGAAGCACTTAATACACCTTTCTCATCCCTCAGGCAAGATCCATCCACAAACATCACACAATCTGACTCTTCCAGTGGTGTATCCTTTATGTCAGGTCTCGGTTTTGTACACAACTCTGTCACATCCAAACAATCATGATCTGCTTCGTCTTTTACTTCTTCACAACTTGAACTCGGCAACAAAGTTGCTGGATTCAATGTTGTACATCTCGTTACTGTCACATTTTCAGCACCCAGAATCACTCTCTCATATTTAGTCAAACGACTGTACGTCATATACTGTGTTCTTGTGCGAGTAAACAGGATCTCAACAGAGTGTGGCACTTATACTTTCACTGGATGTCCCATGACAATTGACTCACTCTGCTCAAGACTCACACAAGATGCAGCCACTGCTTTCAAACAACCTGGTAATGCTGCAGCCACTGAGTCCAATGTAGCAGAAAAATATGCCACTGGTCGACGTGCCATTCCATGTGTTTGTGTCAGAACTGAAAGCACACACCCATCTCTCTCACAACAGAACAATGCAAAATCCTTCGTATAGTCTGGCATTCCCAATGCAGGTGCTCGACAAAGACTATCTCGCAGCTCAATGAATGCTTTCATGCTTTCTTCATCCAACTCAATCGGATCAGTCACATCTTTGTGAGTCAACCTCTGGAGAGGTTTGGCAATCAATGAAAATCCACTAATCCACTGCCTACAATATCCTACCATACCCACGAACATTCGAACTTCTTTCTGTGTTCTGGGAGGTTCCATTTGCAAAATCACATTGATTCGATCCTGTAACACTTTTTTAGATCCTTTTTCAATTTTGTGTCCCAAATATTGAACCTCTTTCTGACAAATTTGTAATTTTGCTGGTGACACTTTATGCCCATCTTCTGCCAAATGATTCAGTAGAGCAATTGTATCTGTCACACATGCTTCTCGGGTTTTTGATGCCACCAATAGGTCATCAATATACTGCACCAATACTGATTCCTTTGGCATAACTAATGACTCTAGACATTTTTCAAAATCTGATAAAAAATTGAAGGACTCTCTGTATACCCTTGAGGAACTCGGCACCATGCCAAAACACGGTCTCCGAACCGGAAAGCAAATAAATATTGACTATCCGGATGTAAAGGTATCGAGAAAAATGCTTGACACAAATCAATCACTGTATACCATTCCGCATCACAAGGAATTTGGTAAAGAATCACTGTTGGGTTTGGCACTATTGGACAGCAAGGTACCACAATTTTATTTATTTTTTGAAAATCTTGCACTATTCTGTATTTTCCACTTGATTTCTTAATTCCCATAATAGGTGAATTGCAAGGACTGCCCAATATTTCTTTCAGAATACCTTGTTCAATCATTTGCTCTATTACAGGAATAACTCCTGCTATAGTCTCAGGACTCATCTTATATGGTGGTGTTTTTGGAAATCTGCACCTTGTTTTACTGTAATTTGAATAGGGTCAACACCTTTCATCAATCCAATTTCTTTTCCTGGAAAATCCCACACTGTTCTCACTGTGTCTCTCAACTCACCGGACAAATCCTCAAATGTGAGCAATGAATATAGATCATTCACTTCTGTACCTTATTTATTTATTTATTCTGAAAGTTTTATGTAGCGCGAACATGACCACAGAGGGTATCAGAGCGCTTTACAGATTATGCATCACTAAGGGTATAAGCAAACAAAACAGAATAAACAAAGCGACAAGGTCAACGTCTAAGATTAACCAATATTCTCGTGAGAGAAGAGCAAACAACAGAATCAACACAGCGACAAAATCGCATTCTAGAATTGTCCGACAAACTCGAGAGCCAGGTGATTGGGTCAAAGTCAAGGCTATGGACCCAGAATCAGATGAAGGGGCCAGGCTAAGGCAGCAATTTCTTCATCAAGAGCCCTTTGACTTCTTTTTTGAAGAAGACGGTGGAAGGGTTCACCCTGACTTCGGGGGGAAGGGCGTTCCAGATCCTTGGAGCCATACCCGAGAAGGCTCGGTTATATGTCTTTTTTTTCTTGAATTTTTGTGGTTTTAGCAAAAGGGTACTGGCGCTTCTGGAGGCTCTAGAACCACAGGAGAGCTCCAGTTTCTGTGCGAGGTTCAGCGGGGTCTTGAAATGGATGGCTTTGTGAGCCATGCATGCAATTTTTAACTGTATCCGAGCTTCTTATGGAAGCCAATTCAGGTCCCGCAAGTCCGGAGAGATGTGGTGGTATTTTTTTGTGCCAGTTAAGAGCAGCAGAATTGTGGGTACCCCTGAGAGGAGCCGTCCTCACTCTAGGCAGGCCGCAAAGTGTTGCGCTACCATAGTCCAGCTTTGAGATCACTAATGCTTGTACTGCCACCTTTAGGTCATGAGCAGGGAGAAAGGGTTTGAGTTTCCTAAGTAAGCTGAGTTGGAAGTTCGCACCTTTGGTGAGGGAACTGATGTGCTTCTGCATGTTCAGGCTTTTGTCTAGAATGACGCCCAGAGAGGATGCCGAGTCCACGAGGTGCGGTCTACAGTTAAGAGCAGTTAGCTGATTCAACCATTGTTCCATGACGAGGGATTGGTTGTGGGGTGAGATCAGTAAGAATTCGGTTTTAAGAGCATTTAGCTTCAGGTGATTACGTGTCAACCAGCTTTGAGTTTCCATCAGGACTGAGTTGAGGGACTGAATGTCTTCGGGGGAAGCTATCTTCAGGTATAGTTGGGTATCGTCCGCATACATATGATAATGAATGCTGGATGATTTTAGAATTTCTGTCAGAGGCTCCATAAACAGGTTAAAGAGCGTGGGGACAGTGCTGAACCTTGGAGGACCCCCAAGGTGACCGGTTCAGGATGGGACACGGATTGGTTCACCTTGAAGCTTTGGGATCTGTTCTGAAGGAACGCAGAGAACCAGTTTAATACAGGCCCAGACAGCCCCATCCTGTGTTCCAGGAGGTCAATTAGGTGATCATGTTTGACAGTATCAAATGCTGACGAAAGGTCCAGGAGGATCAATAGGCACGACTCATTGTGATCCAATATTCTCAGCGCATCATCCACGATGTGCGTTAGCGCCGACTCTGTACTATGGCCTGGGCGGAAACCAGATTGGCAGTGGTCCAGGAGTTGGAAATGGTCGATGTGATGACACAGTTGGGCGAGCACACATTTCTCCAGGAGTTTTGCCAAGGTGGGGATGTTAGTGATTGGGCAAAAGTTAAGAAGGTCCATGGGATCAGCATTTGGTTTCTTTAGGATCGGGGTAACTTGACCTGCTTTAAGGCAATCCGGGATAGCACCTTGCGTAAGTGAAGCATTGACGATCATCGTCCAGAGTGTTAGTAAGGAGGATCTCACTTCCGGGAAAAGGTTCGATGGCAGAGGGTCATTGTAGTGATTGGAAGGTTTCAAAGTCAACAGCATTTTGCGAATAGTGGATTCATCCAAGGTTTGGAACAGACTCCAGGATGCATTGTTTTTGGGGAGGAAGGGCTGTATAGGGTCAGTGATATTCAACTCTGAGGGGCAAAGGGTGTTCAGCGGACCATTCGAGAGGTGATCTCGGGCCGAGCGTAATTCAGTCTCGATCTTAGTAGTCTTCTCAGTGAAGAAAACAGCGAATTCTTCACAGTTCGGCAGTGTCCTTTGACACGGAGCCGAGAGGTTAGGATGATTGTTAGCTTGGGACTTGATGAGTTCGAACAGTTTTTTAGGACGGTTTTTTGCTTGATCAAGTTGAGTTCTGAAGAAGGTGGCCTTCGACCCTCTGATGCGTTTATTGTATATGCTTCGCAAGGATCTCAAGTGGCAAAGATGTTCAAGAGAGGGATACGATAGCCACTTCCTTTCTGCAAGTCTTAAATTTTTTTTTCGGCATTGACTATCATCGAACCACGGTTTGGAGAGTTTAGAGGACACTCTTTTAAGCTGAAGTGGTGCCACCGAGTCAGGTACATTAAGCATTGCGTGGTTATAGTGGGCCGTAAGGTCATGGACATCCGACGTGTTCATAGGGGGGGTAATATGTTATCACAAAGCGCCGACAGGTCTTGCGAGTTGATGTTCCGTAAACATCTTTTCAACAGTTTTGGGTTCTTAGGTTGGGATCTGCTAGCTCTGACCGATTCAAGGATGAGGAAGGTGATGCAATAGTGGTCTGTCCAGTCACATGGGAGGATCGACTCCAGGAGGAAAGAGTTGGGCTTACCATTGAGAAGATCTAAAGTGGCTCCTTTGATATGCGTAGGGCTGTTACATATTTGGATAAGGTTAAGGTCAAGTAGGAAGGATTTAAGGTTATTAACCACCACATCGTTTACATCATTCCAGTGGAGGTTGAAATCTCCCAGGAAGATCTGCGTGCCCTGGAAATCTGCGGTGGCCGAAATAATGTCCATGATCTGTTCTGTGAAGGGAAGGTTGTCGCGAGGGGGGTGGTAAAACGTGTGCAGTTTGCATGCATGATTATTACCCCCAGTCACTTCAATGCATAGGTATTCACAAGACGGCAGGAGGTCGGCCTGAATGACTTTCACTGATAGATCACTACGATGTAGGCATGCGATGCCTCCCCCTTGACCACTCGTTCTGTCCAACCTAATGATATCAAAGTTGGGCGGCATTAAAAGGTCCAGGATGGGAGCAGCTGAGTCATTTAACCAGGTTTCCGTCAACATTACAAGGTCAAGATCCTGGACAAGGATGAGATCGGCAATATCCGCAGCGTGTTTAACAGCCGATCTGCAGTTAAGGAGCGCACATTTGAGACTAACGGGGGTGTGAGTTGGTGGAGGTAGAGTGGTGGTGACTATCGTGAGGTTGTTCTCGTTTGAGGTTCTAGTGTTTGGCCTAGGTTCCCGGGAGGGATCAGTGGGGATTGATTCAATTAGATGCAAGTTTGATGGGGTGGAGGGAAGTGCCCGAACATATGAAAGTAGGAGAGAATGGATATCACTATCCGACAGGGAGGCTCTACATCTGGAGGGGCGAGAGGGGTCATTAGAGTGCGGCGCGGAGGCCCACCTATGGGTGTGTGAGTGGTGTGGGATGTGGTTCGCCTAAGATAGTGGGGGGAAGGGCGCCGGGTACAACTGCAGTCTGGGAGCGAGCGTAGATGGAGATTGGTCATAATGGAGCGGCTTAGTCTGGAATTAACTGACAAATCCTCAGTGAAGTGTGATAGGGAGCGCACATCTGCCTTAAGTTGTTGTAGGCAGAGTGCAATCTCGTTAAGTCGGACTTCCAATGAAGTGTGTGAATGGGGATGTGAGGCTAGGTCCCGGGGACCTTGCGGTGGAGGATAGCTAGTGGGGGAAGGGAGAGGTAGGGCAGGTGGCGAGGGAGTGGGCCCTGGGGCAGGGGATTCTGGGAAATGGAACTGCGTGCTTGAAGGGATGTGTAGGAAAGGGGAGGAGGGGACGGACAACAGGCGACCCTTGCCAGCCTGTCGGACCAGGTCGGGATTGCGGGTTGGGCTGGGGGAAGGGCTCCTGGGAAGAGTCTGGGCAGCGTTGTGAGCGGTGGGGCTAGGGGAGTTAGAACCAGCTAACCGTGAGGGAGGGGGAGCATGTAGACTCTCCTGATGAGTGTGCTGTCACGTCTCGCTCACCACGGACAATGCGGTGGAATTGTAATTCTGATTAGTGGTAGCTAGAGGGGGGACCTTCGGCACAAATTTAGGGTTAGTGGCTGGTGGTGGAGAGGAGGGAGATAGAATTTGCACGGTCTTGGGAACCATTGAGGGGCCAGCTCCTCCAAGTGGTGCGGCACTGAAGTTGGCGACTGTCTTCATGATGGTGAGGAAAAAGTTGTCAAACAACATTAGATTGCGGTCAGAGGCTTGGATAAGGATGGTTCTGTTTTTGTAAAGTGAGATGGTGGCTTCAGCTCTATAGGCTGAGGAGGGCGTGACTATCACTCTGAGACCATGAGGAGTTTTAAGGGAAGTGGAGATCTTGAGAAGAGAGTAAATGGCCTTCCGCCATTGAGAATGTCGTTTAGTGTAGAAGATGAGATCATTTATGGTCACACCCCTCTTGGTGGAGAAGAAGGGGTCTGAGATAAGGGTTTCCGGATGGGTTTTGAGTAGTCTATGTTTGAAGTTTTTTGCAGCATTTTTTGAAAGGTTCGGGGATATATGATTCTGAAAGTGTTCTGGCCAGCCGGCTCTAGGTTGGAAGAGATGCGTTTCGGAGGATTCGGCTCCCTATCAGCACCGACCTTGTCTCCTCACCAATGAAGCCTAGATAAGCCAATAGACTGGGCAGAGGTCTGCACCGACCATCGGAGGTGCAGGTAGACCAAGAGTCTGGGCAGAGGTCGGGGACGTGTCAGGGGGTTTTATGTGCACGCAGAGGGAGAGTGTCAGGGGGTTTGATGTGCACGCAGAGGGAGAGTGTCATGGGAATAGGTTAGGATGGGCAGTTGCATGCTATTTGCTAGCCACTCCCCTCGGGTTCATTCAGTTCAGTTCAGTATACATACAAGTTCAGAGATACATGGCCTTAGAGGAGATAACCGTCTCCAACTAGGCGGTGATGGGGCAAACTAAGCAGGCCCATGTGAGGGATATATCCCTTGCTTTGCTAACATCATTTTAAAAGCAACATCCTCATCTGGTGTCTGAAAAGCAATATCATCCGGTGTACAATAGATGGTAGAATTCATCTTGCAGAGTAAATCTCTACCTAAAAGATTCACTGGACTCGTGTCACAAACCACCAAACGATACATATCTCTGAATTCTCCAATATGAACCTCCATTGGTTGGGTCACTGGAGTTCTAATATACTTATTTGAAACTCCTACAACTTGGATAGTTTCTCTCGAGAGGGGTAGGTTTGGAATTTCTGCTGCCCTTACAGTAGAATGGGTAGCACCTGTGTCCACAAGGAATGTAATATTATTACCTTCCACTTTCCCATCAACAAAAGGACCTGATTGATCTACCACTAGAGATGCGCCATGCACGCACTCTTCCTCCCCCCTCAGGCACCGTCATTGAGATGAATCTGAATCACTCTCAGGACACTGCAACCAATATTGTTGTACATTTTGATTCTTACCAACTTGTTCACCTGAGTGAAATCCAGCATTCGCACTGTATCTCTGTACCTGAGCATTCACATTATTTGGCATAGGAGCTTGAGGTACTTGTATTTGTTGAACCTCTGGTGTAACTACCTGTTGCTGTTGCAGCTGTTGTTGATTCACAACCGCTTCATTCTGCATCTGCGGATTCAAATTTTGAATCATTCCATTATTTCCTAGCAAGGACTTACACTTGCTCTTCCAATGCCCTAACTTTCCGCACGCATGACAAGGAAATTTCCTTTTCATTTCTTCTCTATTATTCTTACCTCTACTTTTTCCACCATTTAATACACCATTCATTTTAGGTACTTGACCATTTTGGAAATTCTGATTCTGTCCTTTCATTTGAAAATCTGTTTGAGAACCATTGACATAATTCCCATCTTTCTGTTGCGCCACTTTCACTTGTGCCCACATCATCTTCTCTTTTATTTTCTTATGCCTCGACTCAATATCATCACTACAATACTTAGCATACCTCAAAATCTCGTCCACTGTCTTACTCTGCCAACAAATCAAATGTTGCTGAATCATATTACTAATCTCAGGCTTCAACCCAAATACAAACCTATACACAAAATGTCCCATATCTTTGTCAGTTATACTTCAAAGCCACTTTACTGTTTAAACACCTGTAAACGCCTCTCATAATATGCATGTCATGTACTGATTCTTTTGACTCCTGTGTTGTCCTATCAATTTTAACCCAATCTGTTTCCTTTGGAGAAATTTTACCTTTCAGGTAAGTAATTAGTTGATTATATTTTTTCATCGCCTCTTCTGAAGGTGCTCCTGTTTTAACATCGCTAGGATAATCCTCTTTTGGCCAATCGACTGCAATGTTACACTCTGCCCATAAATCAGCTGGTACTACAATGTCAAACAAACCATCCAAATCTTTCAACAGGACCTTTGAAACTTTTACAAACCTCTCTACCTGTTTGTACCACTCAACAGGCTTTTCTCTCAATCTGGGGAAATCATTAGTAAAAGACAATATATCCTGATTTGACCAAGGAATGTGAACATATCCACCACCTGGAACTTCTCTCATCGGATATATCATTTCAACTTGCGCTGCTTCTCTTAACAGAAGTAAAGAAAATGCATTCACATTTTTGTTAGCAATCATCTCTTCCTTCTTTTTCACCCATCTAACTTTCCATCGTTCTACATTACCCCATCTCTTCAGGGTATTAATCAACTCTTTTATTTGTAATCGTTTACCAGACGTATTCAAACTGTCCAAATCCCTTTCAGTAAAGTCCAATCTATATGTTTTCTGCAAAGCTTTAGATTTTCCAATATCCACTCCATATTCCTGTGCAACCGCTACCAATTTCTCATGTAAATTCTTTGCTCTCCATGTTATATTTTTACACATAAATAGTAACTCTTCATCCTGGTATTTACTCAATCTCTCTGGACTTATTGTACCATTAATAATTTCTTCCAAATCTACTCTCAATTTCCCTATATCTATACTCAATTTAGACTTATTCGTTTCTATTCCTCTTATCCAATCATCTAACTCCTCTGGCGAAGGTCCCACTGAACCCCCTGATACTGAAGTCAATTCTCTCACATTTTGCACTAGTTTCCTCTATCTGCACACTTCCTTTTGGCGTTTCAGTCACTTTTTCATTTATTGGAAGATCAACCAATGAAGCACTCCTCTCAACTGATTCCGATCCACTAGCATTCCTGACACTATTCATAGGAATTGTTAATGTATGCGCTTTAGAAATATTTTGTCCCTCACTGTACAAAGGAACTATAGGACCAATTGTTACAGGTACCGACAATGCTTCTGCATTCAAACTCAACTGACTATTTTTCGGAGTCAACTCCTCTCTTGTTCTGTTTAACATGTCAATCTCTTTTTCTTGTAACTCTCGAGTACCTAATGAAGACTGTGAAGCTACCGGAACATTCGTAACTTGTGAAACTTGTGGGACTTGTGGAACTTCTATTTCAATTAACGGTGCACTCGGAGAAATCCCATCCGGGCTCTCCTGATACGGTGGAGGTCTCTTTAATAGCATCTCATCTAATAATTCATCGATTTCATTTGGATCAATATCTAATTCCGAAGTCTCAACATTATTCTTTTTCTCTTTACATTTTCCTCCAGCCTGATCCTCAGTAACTATTACCGGATATAATCCATCCGCGATCACTTCTCTTCTCCATCTTTTCATCTGATCATCCCACCTAGCTTCTGAATACCTCCTTAATGTATTCCTATATCTTATCCCATTCCTGTCTCTCTCCCTTTTATACGCCTCATGTTCACATTCCTCAAGCGCCTCATACTGCATAGGTCTAGGATTTGGTTTTAATGAATTCATTTGTCTCCTCAAATTTTCTAATATCCTCACATTAAAAGTACCATGCTTTGGAAAAGCTAAAACTCCATCATCTTCTGTGTAACCCATCCAATTCTCTAACCATGTACTCGTATGATATCCACGCTCCAACATCATGAAAGAAGCAGGTGATCTTGGAGGAGGTACAGGAAGCCCCTCTCTAGTAACTATCGGCTTATCCTTTTTAAAGAAATCTTGTATTTTTTTACCATCTTCATGTTAAACACTCTTTTTCTCGCTAAATAAACCAAAAACAAACAAGGGAAACCTTCTGTAAATCCTCTCACTCTATTTGCTGAATCTCAACCAATACCAGCGCGACTCACACCAACCAACCAATCACGGCTCACTACACGCCCACTATCTTGACCAATGCCAGCGCGGCTCACAGCAACCAACCAATGGCGGCTCACTATGCGCCCACTGTCTTGACCAATGCCAACGCTGCTTTTTGTGACGTCAGTATAACTCCTGCTACTGACACTCCCTTTACAAAATATTACGGCAATGTACTACAAGGTTTTTCTTAACTAAATTCTTGTTAGAAACAACACAAAACAAATGCTACTTTGTCTGCTCTACTTAATAAAGAGATAGTTCAATTATTCAAAGAGATTTCTTTTATTTCTAGTAAAATAACGACCAGCGCTACTCTACTCCCAATCGAGTGGAAAGAGGTCTTGGTACTCTTCTGGGGATACTAGCCAAAGTTTCGGAAGAGGATTTTTGAGTGAAAAAAGTCTTGATACTCCTTTGGGGATGTAAAGCCAAAATTTCGGAAGCAGACTTTGCACTATTTCACACAACCCTTTTCTCGACAGAATAAATCCCTAAAATAACATCAACAGCATCTCACTGTTTGATATTACAACAACCTACAAAGTACTTCTGCAGTGTGATACTTTTCCACACTATTCCTCTGCCCTTGAGGCTAAAATAACATCATCCCGGGATCTTAGGCAACTCCGTACCCGTATTTCCAGACTACATGAAACAAAACGAACAGTGACTTTTTATATTAATAACCAAAAATCAATAATCTATAATTATTGCCAAACTAATCAATATCAATAAAAAACCATCTTCTGCTACCAAAACTGATCCAGCGCTCAGAGATCAATAAATTTGCAACTAAACAAGGTCCAATTACATTACCCAAAAAAAATCCCTTTGCGCTGGGTTCAGTGTGAAATGCAAAGTTCAGACCTAACTTACCAATCTCCAACTGAACCTGCATTACTCTTAGGAAAATAATAACACAATGGCATCTTTAGTTTAGTTGAATAGTTGAAGGCAAGAATAACACACCCTAAATAAAGACAAACACAGTGTGTATATTTATATTGTTTTATCTAAATAATGTGAAATTAATGCTCATTAAGTACCAATACACAGTACAAATCATGGAATATCACCGAATAAACAAACTAGCAAAGAGAAAATGATAAATCACATCACATCGACAGTGCATTGAAAGAGTGCAAAGGCGAAGAAAGAAAAGTTTCAGAGACAAAATACATTTGCAAATAATTATGCAAAGTCAGGTTTCTATCTATACTAACCCAGGAGGAAACAGGAAATCTGTTCACTGGCCAGGGGAACAGCAGGGCCCCACAAGAAGATTTGTAAGGGCAAAGTCTAAGTCAGGAATCAGGAAACAGGGAAAAACAGGTAGGCCTCTACAGCAAACCGACGACTGCGACAATCACACCTAACGCCATCAGCACCTCTCGGAACAGGAGCAATGCTAGCTAACCCCTCCCACCAAGGCACCTCAATTATACCCCAAAAGACCAACGCACACTTGTTTCATTTCAGAGTATAAACTACATCGTGATTGGTTGAGGAAAGGGGTGTACTGTCACACCACACTCGGCATGTCCATCTCTCTCAATGTTCTATTGTTTTTTTTCATCAATAGAACTACATCATCCCAGGAAATACAAGTATACAATATCAGACTTCATGTTGCAGTTTCTGTTACTTCTTGTGCCACTCGTCTGCTTCCAGAGGAAACGTTCATCACTTGACAATTGTTTTTCGGCTTCAAGTTTAACTTTTGGCAGGCACACTTGATTTTCGAAGGACGTTTACATCAGCTCTCCCTCCACATTCTCTTTTGCCTTTTCAGTTCATTATTCTTTATTTTACTTAACCCATGCTTCTACAGAAAAAAAAAAAATAATAATTAATCACTTTAAAATGATTTTCTTTACGCACCCTCCCAAATGCTGCATCTAACCATGCGCAGCCCAGGTTAGTTTTATCTGACAAACGTTAATAATCATGCACAAAAGCAGCATTAGTCTCTTTATCTTCATTAGTCAGGCATTTGCGGCCTAGTTCAGTACTTTAGTATACGCTTGCGCATTATTTATTTTTCACCATGTTAGTTATTTAAACCACACGTTTTTCACTGCACACTGTTAGAAAAGTTAAAAAATGTTACTAGGGGGCCTCAATCCGAGCAGGTTTTATTTTTCGAAAATCCTGCTCCATCAGTAGTGGCCCTGTGGGAAGAGACACGGCAAAACATGGAGAAAGCACAAGAGAAACAGAAGAAGGCCTATGATGTAAATACCAAATTACGAGAGTTATCGATAGGTGACAGGGTATTAATACTTCTCTCTTCGTCGGACAACAAATTGTTGGCGAAATGGCAGGGACCCTATTAAGTCCTGGACAAAGTCACATCCATAACATATAAAATAGACATACCACAAAGAAGGGGACAAGGACAGGTCTATCACATTAATCTGTTAAAGAAATGGGTGGAAAAAGAAAACACAACACTATACATAACGGACTCCATCCCTTTAGACATTCCAGTTCCCAGACAGAACGATGACCAACCGGTAGGGGAGGTACCCATGGGCTCAGTCCTTTCGGAAACACAACAGCAATCCCTTAAAGAACTAGTCTATAGGTATTTCGATGTCTTTTCCTCACAACCAGGGAAAACCCATCTGGTACAACACGACATCAGGACTGACAGAGCAAGACCCATCCGTCTCCGTCCGTACCGGATACCCGAAGCAAGGAGAGAAGCTGTAAAACAGGAGGTAGAAGACATGCTACAAGCGGGTATCATTGAGCCTTCATGTAGCCCTTGGTGTTTTCCGGTGGTACTGGTCCCCAAACCCAACGAGTCCCTAAGGCTTTGCATAGACTTCCGGCAGTTGAACGAGATTTCCTAATTCGATACCTACCCGATGCCCATGATCAACGAGATGATTGAGAACCTAGGGTCTGCTTGCTATATGACCACGTTGGACCTAACAAAGGGATACTGGCAGATACCTCTTATGCCCTCTGCTAAAGAAAAAGCAGCCTTCTCCACCCCAACGGGTTTATACCAATTCCGCGTGTTGCCGTTTGGCATACACGGAGCCCCCGCCACCTTTCAACGTCTCATG
Organism: Calotriton arnoldi; assembly: GCA_963921515.1. NCBI lineage: Eukaryota > Metazoa > Chordata > Amphibia > Caudata > Salamandridae > Calotriton > Calotriton arnoldi. The sequence goes on from CAWUFW010003849.1 coordinate 1,424,367, forward strand.
GATCATGTGTTAAGGGATCACCAGGCCTACGCCGCGGCGTATCTGGATGATATAGTGGTCTTTAGCAGTTCCTGGGAGCAACATTTATAGGATCTTGAGGCCGTACTCCTTACCCTTAGGGATGCAGGGCTTACGGCTAATCCTGCAAAGTGTCTATTGGCCACGGACTCCGTACACTTCTTGGGGTACCACATCTAGGAGGGCCGTCTCCGACCCCAAGTGGATAAATTGAAGGCAATCAAGGACTTATCCATCCCCACAACCAAGAAGGAGGCCCGATCCTTCCTGGGTCTAATCGGGTATTATAGACGATTCATACCTCGGTTTTCTGAGGTAGCCGCTCCTTTGACCAATTTGCTCACCAAGAAACACTCATCCCGCCTACAGGAGTGGCTGCCTTTACATCAGCATAGTTATGACCAGCTGAAGGGGATCATCTGTGGGGAGCCGGTGTTGGCCTGTCCGGACTTTAAGAGGCAGTTCACATTACAGACAGATGCCTCGGACAGTGGTCTGGGGGCCGTTCTCTCTCAGCCTGATGATGAGGGTCTGTTACATCCTGTTGTGTATCTCAGCAGAAAATTATTGCCTAGGGAGTCTCGATACCCCATTATTGAGAAGGAGTGCTCGGCAATCAAGTGGGCCATGGAGGCCTGCCGATATTACCTGCTGGGGCGCCCCTTTTTGTTGTTTACAGATCATGCCCCCTTGGTGTGGTTGGCTAGACAGAAAGAGACTAATGCTCGCATTCTCCGTTGGTTTTTGGCTTTACAACCCCTTTTCCTTCCAGGTCTGTAACCTCCCGGGTCGCCTGCAGGGTCCTGCTGACTTCCTGTCCCGTTGGCCACTTTCTTCATGGACCGAACGTCCATGCCCGGATGGGGAGTGCTGTGGCAGGGAGGAGGAACCGCCGACGGAACGACACCCCGGGGGCACTGGAAGAACACGTTCTAGCGTTTCGGCTCATCATCACCCGGAAGTGTTCCTGGCGTTGACGGAGGAGGTCGGCAAAAAGACAGCATCAGGAGGCGGAAAAAAGACTGCAGGAGCGGAGGACACAAGCGGAGTTTGTAGGGCGAGAACACCAGCGGAGGAAAGGTAATACCAGGAGAGAGGATCAGAGTTATCAGCGGAGGACGGAGCAGAGACCAAGCGCGGCTCGGCGGAGCAAGCAGGAGTGGCAGGAGACGTAACCGAAGTGGGAGGAGAGACCGGAGTCACTGACCAGCGGCGAAAGAACCCGAGGAAAGGCGATAAGGATGTGGACGCTGTGGCACCAGTCAGGAGTCACAGCCCAAGGCAAGTGTTAAGCCCAAGCGAGGGGTTAAAGCGGGTGGGAGTCGCTTTGTGGGTTCTTGGGATGCTGTTGGAACACACAACTAAATGAGGCATCCATGTGGGAGTCAAAGGTCAAGCACTAGACAGGTGATACTATTTTCCCTACACAACCCAACCCCCTCACAACGACCAGTTGATGGGTATCACAGTGTGTATAAGCACTAAGGGTGACTGGTGGAGGTATACTAAGAAGAGAGTACTGATTTCTAAGCGCCACGTACACCTTTTATGTTTCCCGAGGGCCTCCCGTGATAAGAGGGCGAAGGACCAAGGGAGAAAGAAAGAATAGGGACGTGAAGAGGAGAAAGTGACATTAACTTTGTTCTATTCGGATTGTGGTTAAGACTTACCCATGAGGGGAAAGAGGAGAGAATAAAGACCTCGTTCTTTACAGCAACTTAGCGTCAGTCGTTTCTTGTCCTGTCACACCCAGGTATTAAAATCAATACTTGGGTATTAATACATTCCCCCACACAAAACACCTATTTCCCTCAAATCCCGTGCCAGAGGGCGGGTGTTACACCCTCATAGGTATTCTTTTTATTGCATTTAAATGATTACAAGTAATCTAAATTTGTTAAGTAAATTAATACCCAGGTATTAAAATTAATACTTGGTTATTATTACTCCCCCACCCAAAACCCATATTTCTCTCACATCCCGTACCAGAGGGCGGATTTTACATCCCCAAAAGTATTGGGTTTATTGTACTTTAATTAATAAATTTTATTAAAAAAATAAAAATAAATTGATACTCAGGCAGTACAATTAATACCTGGGTATTAATACACTGCCCACCAAAAACCCCTATTTCTCTTACATCCCATGCCAGAGGGTGGGTGTTACACCCTCAAGAGTATTTTTCTTTTATTCTTTTTTCAATTAATAATAACTCTTTAAATACATTAATTTTAACAATACTAAGTAAAAAAACAAAACAAAATGAAAAAAATCAATAACATAGCTTACCTTTACAACTTACCAAAAATTGCATTCTAATGGTATGCGTTGTAATTCTTCTGCGTTGTAAAGGCATGCATTGTAATGGTCGTTTCCCGTACCAAGGAACCAACGCATTCCCACTACCGCATATACTGTAGGACAAAGGAAGTGTCAACCTCCCACTACTGCACGTATTCCAGGACAAAGGATCTAACACACTCCCCCTACTGCAAACCTTACAGGACACCACAATTGCAACTATGCAGGACAAAGGAACTGACGCTCTCCCACTACTGCACATTCTGCAGGACAAAGGAACTAACACCCTCCCACTACTGCATACTTTGCAGGGCAAAAGAAGTGATGCTCTCTCAATACTGCACGTCTTGCAGGACCAAGGAACTAACGCACTCCCACTACTGCACATATTGCAGGACCAAGGAACTAACTCACTCCCACTACTGCACACCATGCAGGACGAAAGAAATGATGCTCTTCCCCTACTGCACATACTGCAGGACAAAGGAACTAACACTCTTGCACTGCTGCATACCTTTCAGGACATCACTACTGCACACCTTGCAGGACACAGGAACTATGCACTCACACTTCTTCACACCTTGCAGGACATGGAAACTAATGTTCTCCAACTACCCCACAGCTTGCAGGACAAAGGAACTCACTCTTCCACTACTGACAAGACAAGGAACTGATGCACTCCCCCTACTGCACAATATGGGTATCTCCCAACCAAAGACATTCCCACTAACAAGATATCGATGCACTGGGTATAAGGGAATTGTGCAATATTTATATATCAACCCACACGCCGCACATGGTCTCACATCAGACCCAACCCAACAGACTCCCACACATAGGAAACTACACCGTGCAACACAAAACGTAATACATACTCCATACGACACATGCACACAACAAAAGTGCAACATTCACCCAACACTGACTCATATGCAACAACACTACCACAGACAACAGCCAATTAAGCATGGTAAACAATAAATGCAACAAAAGCTTCAAGACACAATGCATAGGCATGGCGTTGTAAAGATACTTATGGCCTAATTATGATGTCAGTCAGAGTTGCCTCCGACCGACACAGTTTTGGGGAAGGACCCGCCCGACCATAGGTCGGCGGTTCAGACAACCCCATTAGTATGCGACCGCACATGGTGCGGTCGCAAACGTCTATTTTTCAATGGGTGTTTGTGAGGCGGGCTGAAAACACCCGCAGCACAAGCTCCAATTGAAAAATGGAAGTTTGCAAACATCCCTGCACTGGTGCAGGGATGTTTGGGGGGGGCATAGGTGCCCCCCAGGCCCAAATGCGGAGGGCCAGGGAGGCAGGGGGCCCTGCTAGGGGCCCCCAAAGTCAGTTTCTGACAGCCAATCCATGTCGGAAAGGCCGACATGGACTGGCTGTCGGAAAACTACATCATAATCCCGACAGCGGAAATGCCGTCCTTAAGGGATTATGGTGCCGCTCCGACTGACAGGCTCCTTGAGCCCGTCGGAATGGAATCAGAGTCCCCCGCCGGTTTAAACTCTGACCGCCGTCATCCTAATGCGGAGGTCGGAATTTAAACCTACAATGTCGGTCAGGAAGCCTCTGATCAGCTGTTGGAGGCTTTCAGACCGACATTATAATTAGACCCAAGTATGGATGTGACAACAGCTCCCAACAACTGTCCAAAAGTTCGGTGGGCAACCTCTCACCCAAGGCAATGCCTACACAACACCAGTATACCAACAACTCCAAAGCTCCTGACACAATGTGCCACAAAGGAAGAATCTGTATTCCATCATCCAGTCAGGTGCTTACACACTGCCGTGGATTCCCTCCAGGCGTCACATCGTCGCGATGAGCTCGCAGTTGTGTTCAAAATTTGGAATGTAGAGACACTCACCACGATGTCTCACAGTCAAGTGGGGCTTATGCCAACAACACCAGCAACACCAGGCTTGTAATTACATTGAGCATGAACAAGCCACAGCACAATGACACAGGGACGCAACGCAGCCAATCCTAAATGGCTGTGTTGCCACGTCAGCTCAGCGTGAATGCACTGAACTCCCACTGCCTTCAATGACGTCACAGCAGTTCCTTCAAGACAGCTGCAGCTTCAGTGGTTTTGCAGACGGAGGCGGTTGTTATGGGAAACAACAACCACAGACAGATGCTGCGGCTCGTGCCCTCTTGAGCCTGCGGCTGCCAGCTTGAGTCCCGCTGCTCGTGAACTCCTACCTAGCGGCTCCACCTCTGAGCAGCCACAGCAGACCAACGCGTAGCAGTCTGAATGTTCCTTATGACCCATAGTGGTTGCCACAAGCACGTCTTTTTAAGATTCAAAAGTCCACAACATGGTTCTCTCACTTGCGCATAACACCAGCGAACTTGACCCAACTCCTAGCCGAACTCTACCCCGGGCCCGACTTATGCCCCGAATGCCTTATCTTTAAAAGCACATAGCAGGCAGCTCGCTCTCACATAATGCTGCGGGTTAAGGTTTCATGACATTCTTCTTTACCCCAGCCGAAGCCCACATAGAATGGTGTAACACCAACCGGTACCTTCAAAACACATGCTGCCGGTTCATTGTAAGTGCACTTCCAATTCAATGCTGCTGGTTGGTCTTAAAATAAATGCTGCCAGTTCACTTCAAATGACCTCTGTAACTGTGGTCAGCAACACGATCCATACGTGCCTTCAACCAACTTTTCCAAACTCCAGATGACTGCAGGCTGTCTGACTTCAAGCCACTCAGGTTAAACACCCAAAACTTCAATTCTGTAGGCTGTCTGCTGTAATAGACACCGGTGTGGCATCCAGGGTGTTGCTCAGGCTTCTCTTCAAACTCCAACTAGTTTCTCTTTGGTTCTTGAGCAGTATCTTAGCTCCTCACACAAGGTTGTTTTTCTCAATCGTCGCCACTTTTGTAAACAAAGTAAGGCCTTTGTAGGTAATCAGTGCAGTAGCCAGTTGTGTAGATTATAAGAACAGGTTTATTCAGTCTCAGTTACATCAGTTCCAGGAAACTAGCAAGATGGTAAGTATGCCAGATCGGGAGCAGCCCCACTCATTCCAACTGACACTCATACAAACCGTGCACTCATGGACATTCTATTACATTACATACACACTGGCTGAGCAGCAGGGAACTATGAGATAACAGGATACAACAAAGTCTTTCTTCATTTTCAGGAAGGGCATAAATAAAAAACAAACAAACCCAAAACACTAGAATAAAACCTATAGTGAAGTAGAAACACAGAGTTCAATGAAGAGAAATAATATTCCCTTGAAAAGCGCTATACATCAGTTTTCTGTCTGCTCCACACACCTTCCCCAGGCCATGGCAGGAGTGCAGGATCTATGGGTGGTGGGTTGGAGTTCACCAATCCTCTTGTCGGGTCTCCTCACTTCCTTGTAGCTATCTGATCTATAAACAGGCTCTCTGGTTCAAAAGTCTGATCGCTGGTCCTCTCCATCTCTTCTGGTGCTTGTGGTTCCTGTGGACTCGTTTCCCCACAGTTCGGCAATCTGGCTCTAGGATTTTCCTGCGGACGTCAGAACTCTATTATCTGGTATTTTTATACGTGTCCACACACCTATATTCCTGTCTCCCTTCTATTTTTATGTCCCTTTCTCTTTGTTTGTCTTTCCTGTCCAAATTCTTTTTCCTTCTTTTCCCTCTTAGTCTTTCTCCTCTCTCTCCTCTTAATCCCTCCTCTCTTCTAAAGCTCTCTTCTCCCCTAGGTGTTTCGTGACAGCCAGGACAAAGGTGGTGAATCCTTGATTGGCTGTGCTACTAAGTACAGTCCCTCCGTGTTGCAGCACCCTTAAAAGAGAAAATGACAGAAGTACTGGCTGCATTTCTGTGTATATTGTGATGTACAAACCATTGTATACTTTACAAGAAAGTAGCAGAAATTAATCTAGGGTAAGAATAAAAATCAAGCCACATGAAACTCCACTTTGTGGTGATCAATGTTCTCCATTTTATGTACTCCACTGGAATCAGGCATTCCCTGGCACTGGGAGCATGGAGAAGTGTTGTTTGGTTTAGTGGAATGATGTCAGGAATGTGTTTAAAATGTAAAAATATTTAAGTTAATCAACCCCGTGTCGAGTGCAAATTAAGCTGCCTGCTGAGTGCTATTAATGTACCAATTTGCCAAGTCTAAAGGAGGTACAATAATTACCACCACATTGTCCCAACAACGTTGCTATAAATATGGTACTTGGCAAAAGCATACCATCTGGAAAAGTAAATCCGCTATCTGGAAAAAGAGCTGGAAGATCTACAATTATATGATGAGGGTAGTCTTTGGATTGAACTGAATTGAAGTTGCATTTATTAAGCACTTACTGCCCCTGGTGAGGCAGTGAAGCACTTTAGGAGGAGTAGCACTCTACTCTAAAACGCAAAGTAAGTGGTTAGTCCAGTGGTTGTTTGTTTTTGGGATGAGTCTTGTGCTGTAAAGGAAACAATTCATTGATTGTATTCCAGTTTCTTTGTGGTGCATTAATGAGTTAGATGTTATCATCAGTGGGGGGTATGCGAGAAGCAAATGGTTGATGGTTAGGTTGCAGGGATATGTTTTCAAAGAGGGAGATTAAGGCAGACAGGCATAAGACAAAGTAGTCTATATACTCACGACTCATGCAGAAGGTGAAAGGGAAGGAGAGGGTCATTCAAAAGAAATAAAGGAGGGAAAAATTCAAAGTCTAAGTCAAGGTAAATTTTGAATGCAGAGTTTTATGAAGCTAGCGGGAAGATGTTTTTAGGTCTCGCGCCTAGCGGAGCACTGCGCAGCAGTGCTCGCGCAGCGCGAGACATTTAGTGGGTGAAAAACGGGGTATTGAGGCTGACCTAGGAATCGCACACGCTCGTGCGTGTGCGATTCCTTTTGTGCTACGCGATTGGCCTTTGCGTGCGTCTTTATATATAAGACTGCACGCAATTGGCCAGAGGCGGGCGCATTGCTCCGCCCATGACCTATTGGTGTCTATTACGCGCTTGGTGCGCGTAATAGACACCAATAGGCCGCATGGTTTCAATTATCGTGCCCAGACACGGGCACGATAATTGAAACCACGGGCTTAGCTGTGGCGCGCGTTCATTTTTAGATGGTACCTTTGAACACGTAACTTTGTCTGGTACCCCGGGGGTACAGCTCAGAGCGTAGTTTAGTCTGTGGGCATGGTTAGATGTGTTTCTCCGAGAGTTACACTATAGTTCTGGGCTGAAGGATTGTGGTCTGCTGTGCAAAAGCACGTGTTTTGAAGAAGCAATCAGGGACGGCGGGATAAGCGAGCAGGTAAGGGCAAGAGCGTGTTCGCTGCGCACGGATCGGAGTGGGTCACTGTAACCGCACGATTGAGTCCTTTTACTGCAATGGCTGCTCCTTTGTAGCTCGCAGTGATTGCTCTCCACTAGCCTGTTATGATTGCAATGCTTAATGGCGAATCTGGCGTGACCAAAACAGAAGCATTACGAAAGCTGGGTTATGTGTCGTATTTTATTTGGACCCCAAGTAGGATTCTTATCGGAGGGGAGGTTTTGTAGCCTGCAGTGTTACCCGCCCCCTGCCTCAGCACCCTTAGAAGCCACAGTCAGCGATCGATAGCCAGACTCAGCGTTGCATCCACTGAGTAAGTAAGCATGCCCCATTATTTCTAAACTCAGCCTTTGCTGAGTAATTTGTGTCCCTCGCCCACACAACTAAAATCAAACCCTATTGTGGGTGTGATTTTATTTCAGATTGTCACTAGTGTAGTTATGCGTCCTTGCAATTTAGTTCCTAAAAGATGCGCTATCCCCTAGTGTGGCTCACGTAAGTCATGGAAGTTTTTTGAAGAACCATACCATTTCACTTATATAGGCTGTGATGACCCGGAAGTGTTTGGATTCTGTTTGGGATGAGGCTAGTCGTCCTGACTGCCATGTTGTGGGCCTGCTTTTATTTGACATTCCCATGTTAGGAGTGTGGTTGTGTGTAACATTTACTCGTGTCATGTGACAAGTTGGGTGAATTTATTTTTTGCGAGGTCAGCAAAATATATAATAATGATGACTTCAGAAATGACCCCTTGTTTTAGATCTGTTGCTAGACTTTATAAGATTAACATAAAAAAGGGCTTAAAAAGCACTACCAGAAAAGGGGCTTTGACTCTGCCCACATGTTGGTAGCCAAGAGTACAAGTTTTGATTGGGCCGAATTTGTGTGTTTCCACTAAAAAGACTGTGTTTGTTTTGCAGTTTTTGGCTTGTGTCAAAGTTTATACTTGAAACAGCAGGACTGAGTTGGTTACGGTGGCAAGCCAATGATCATGGCTCTAGGCCTGGGCACTTTATTATTAAATATTGATAAAGGCAGTAGGCCTGACACATTTATTGTGAAAAGTATATGTTAACGTCAATAGGCATTTAAGTGTGATTGTTATTACTTTATATTAAAGCTTACAGATAGGTATTTTGGTACATGGAATCTCACAGATTTCTGTAGTAGGTAATGGTTTTGGTGCTGGTTACCCATTGTGGCAAACCATGGACACAGAAGGTTTGCTCTTTGAGAATTTTTGTTAGGCCATCGTAGTAAAGATAGTATTTTGCTTAGATAACTGTAATTTTGTATAGCTTTCTTTTTTTTTTTTATGTTTGAAAAAGCTTTATTTTGAAAAAGGGCAAGAAATACAAAACCAGCAAACAGATTAAAACATAGTACAGATAAACACGATAGAAGAAGTGGCTAGTATATGAAAAGCAACAAAAGCTCTTTAAAATTTTTTCTCTTTTTAAGGGCCTGGGGAAGAGGGGGGAAAGTCTTACACATTGATATAATGAGATAATGCATATTTACAATGGAATGTGATTAGAATTTCAATTAATAAATAGAAGCGATAAGCCAACTATGGTAAAAGCAGAGAATAGAGGAAATAAACATTCACGGAGGTTTAAAATTTTCAGAATGTAAACGGGTTTATCAGCCAAAGTCAAATTATCTAAATGAATCGTAAGAGGCAACCAGAAAAGGTCTCTATTAACCATTGATTTACATGAGGAGGCGAAAGCAATGTCAAGTCGATGAAAATGACAAAGACTATTCCACCAGTGTTGGATCGAGAGGTTTGTAAGGTTTTTCCAGTTCAGAGAAATGTGTTGGAAAGCTAGAGAAATCATAAGGTCAAAAAGACCATGACTATGAGAGGGAAGGTCTAAAGAATCAGATAAACTGCCAGAGAAGAGAAGAGGAATGGAATAAGGGATAGAAAGATGGAACAGACGAGAAATGTAGGACCAGACTTTCTTCCAAAAAGCAGAAACCGAGGGACAGAGAAAGAAAAGGTGAATAAGATCAGCCGTTGAAGAGCCACAGGTCCAACAGTTAGAGACAGTGGAGTGAGAAAATTTAGCGATAGAGACAGGGGTGAGATAAAGTTTATGATAAAGAAAAAACATAGATTGAGTAAGAGAGGCAGAGCGTGAGATTTTAAGAGAACGGGACCAAAGTTTGTCCCAAAAGGAGATGGTCCATTCGCACCCCAGGTCCGATTCCCAAAAAGTTCCAATTTGTTTTTTGTGCGTTCTAAATTAGGAGCGGAAAAATATTTATAGATAAGAGATGCTTTAGGTAGAGAAAGGAGTATCTTAAGAAGAGAATTTTGAACTACAGGAAAAGATGAGGAGGGGAGAGAATAGTAAGTGTCTAGAATAATTGTGGTAAGAGTAATGAATTTCTGTAAGAAGGATCGAGGGCAATGAAATAAGAGTTGGAATTGAGGGAAGGAACAGGGAGATAACCCATCAAATAGGTCTTTAACCCAAATTATACCCTTCAATCTCCAAGATTTCCAAAAAATGGTCCTGTTGTTAATGAGAATAAGGGAATTGTGCCATAATGGAGACTCTAGAAAAGATTCTCTAGAAACGGGGTTAGAATGTAGCAAGGGTTTCAAAAGGGAACAAGTGTGTTTAAACAGGGGAAGAGAGGTAAAGGGATTTTTGGCCGAAAAAACCATAACTTCTTTAAGAGAGAAGGGTAATGATAAAGTTTGTTCAATAGATAGCCAGAGGGGGGTGAAGGGGGAGAGTTCGGAAAGGAGCCACTTCGATGCCTGCCGCAGAGAAAATGACTTATGATATAGACGAAAGTCAGGAAAGTTTACACCCCCATTGGACTTTGGCATGCGGAGAGAAGATAAAGAAATCCTAGCCTTCTTGTTCTTCCAGAGAAACTTAGAGAGACAAGAGTCGATTTGCTTAAAATAATAGGAGGGAATGTGGACGGGGAGCATAGAAAGAGTATAAATCAGTATGGGGGTAACCATCATTTTGATTGAGTCTAAACGACCCCACCAAGAGAGAAAAAGGGGGTTCCAAGAGGAAAGTAATTTGTCAATTTGAGATATAACGGCAGACATATTTAATTTAACAGAAGTCGCGATAGAATTGGAGAACGTCATACCTAAATATTTGATTTTTGAGTTATTCCATGCGAAACCAGTAGAAGAAAAAGAGTGGGGTAGACAAAATTTAGTAAGAGGAAGAATTTCAGTTTTGTCTGAATTAATTTTATAGCCAGACACAAGGGAAAAGGAAGTAAATTCATGTAATAAAGAAGGAATAGAAGTTTCAGGTGCAGAAATGAAGAGTAGAATATCATCCGCATAGGCGGAAAGTTTCAGGTGATGATCCCCATAAGAGAATCCTGAAATGGAATCGTTATTACGAATTGAAGATAGGAACGGCTCAAGAGCCAAGACAAAGAGAAGAGGAGAGAGGGGGCAACCTTGGCGGACACCGCGTTGAAGAGAAAAATAAGAAAAAGTATGGCCATTGACTAATACTGAAGCTCTAGGGGCAGAATATAATAATGAAATAAGAGAAATTAACTTGGGGCCAAAGCCGTGCCATTTCAAAGATGCAAACAAAAAGGACCAATCAACTCTGTCGAAAGCTTTTTCGGCATCGACAGAAATGGCCGCCAAAGATTCGGAGAGGAAGGAGATTTTGTTCAAGACATTAAGAAAAAGACGAGAATTATCTGAAGTCAATCTACCCTTGACAAAGCCGCACTGCTCCTTACCAATCAATTGGGGCATAAGAGGGTCTAGGCGTAACGCAAGTGTTTTGGCAAACAGTTTATAATCAACATTAACTAGTGAGATTGGGCGGTAATTTTTACAAAACATAGGATCTCGACCTTCTTTATGTATAAGACAGATTGTGGCTTCCTGAAAAGTGCCTTCCGTCTTACCAGCTAAAACAAATGAATGGAAAAGATTAAAGAGTTTAGGAAGTAATAGGTTAGAGAAGTGGAGGTAAAATTCAACAGAGAATCCATCTGGACCAGGAGTCTTACCCTTCTTTAGAGAGTGTAAGGCATTGGATAATTCATTAAAGGATAAATCTGACTCAAGGTTCGAGAGATTTAGACGAGAATTAGACGGAATTGGAAGATTATTAAGATATGTTTGGATAAGGGAGGAAGATGGAGGAGATTCTGGAGTGTAAAGGTCTTCATAAAAACGTTTAAACTCATTAAGAATATCCTGGTTTTTGTAGATGAGAGAACCATCTAAAGAGGAGATAGATTCGATCAGAGTACGATCTTTGCGTATTTTCAGATAATTCGCAAGAAGTTTTCCTGCTTTATTACGACCACCATAGTAGCGAGCGCTACTGCGGAGAAGTATTGAGGATGCATTATCAGTCGAAGATTTATTGAACGCTAACTTGGCTCGTATCAAATCTGTTGGAATAGTATCCATAGAAGAAGTATAAAATGTATGTTCTAAATCCTTAATATGAGCTAAGGAGACTTTTTGTTGTTGAAGGAACCATTTCTTTTTTTTGGATACAAAATCTATAATAAAGCCTCTTGCAGTAGCTTTAAAGGAGTCCCATAGAATATGAGGAGGGGTATCAGGGTCACTGTTAAGGTCAAAAAATTCCTTGGCAAAAGAATGAAAAGAGGAAGAGAAAAAGGGGTCAGAAAGAAGGTGATTATTAAAACGCCAACGGGAGGACCTGGGACGCGGAGGGAGCAAGTCGAGATCTGTCACAATTGGGGCATGATCAGAGATGACAATAGGTTCGATAGAGGAGGATATTAGATTTTGAGAGAGATATTGAGAAAGAAATATATAGTCTAGACGGGAAAGAGAGTTATGAGGAGGAGAGAAAAAAGAAAAGTCTAAAGTATCAGGATGGGAGAGTCTCCAAGAGTCAACGAGGTGTGTCTGAGAGATAGTGTTAAGAAAATGTTTATGAGTTTTGTGGGGAGTGAAGCGAACTTGAGATTGGCGGTCAAGGAAGGGATCGACTATTTGATTGCAATCGCCTCCTAATATAAAGAGATCATCTCTGAACTGTATACATTTCTGAGTAACCAGAGGCCAAAAAGTGCAATCAGGCTGTGTAGGACCATATATATTAAAAACAGTTAGAGGAACATTATTGATCAACATTTTAACCAACAACCATCTGCCCTCTGTATCAGTTTCTTGTGAAATAATCTTACAATTCAAATTCTTATGGCATAGTAATATAACACCGTTTTTCTTATTAGTGGTAGGTGAGAATAAAACTGAACCCACCCAACCTCTTTTTAATTTTAACGCCTCAATATCTGTAAGATGGGTCTCCTGTAAAAGAGCTAAATCCGGGTTATAAGAGGCCAAATGAGAGAGTATTCTCTGTCTTTTAATCGGATTAACAAAACCTTTCACATTCCAGGAGATAACTCTGAATGCAAAAACCTTGAACGGACATAAAACACAAAATATGCATCACCAAAGGCATGAAAGATAAGAAAGGGAGGGAAACAAGATAACCAATAGGAAAATGGGAAGTGTAAGACCAAAGAGGGAGAAAGAGGATTAGAAACAATAGGAAGGGGGAAAGGAAGGAAGGAGAGAAGAAAAATAAAAGAAGACAGCACATGTCAAAACGACGACTGTAATACGTACCTTAAGGAACAAGAGACAAAAACGAGATGCGGCAAGGGACAACGGAAACAGCACACCCAACAGGGGGGCAACACACCACACCAGGACATCTATACAATAAACTCGATCAGGAGCGGGGGTATGAAGTAGGGATAAAAACTAGTGATTACGGTGAACCTGTAAATATAAATAAAAATATATATAAGAAAAAGGGGAACAGATAATGAAATTAATTAAGCCATTACGGACCAGAAATAGAATAAGAAGAAGAGGAAGTAGAAGTAGGAATATTTAGGAAGGTGATAAAAACAAATAAAGAATAAGATGGTGAAGGACAGAGAGAATAATAGTATGAACAGCAAGGGGAGCAGGTAGTATAGTAAAGTGTTTAATAATCACAGAAATAAAAATGGAGAATATGAGAGAGAGTAGGATAGGATAAAGTCAATAATGTACCTGTAAAGGAAATAGATGTTAATGCATAGTACCAGTAGGGGAGAGGAGGAGGCAATAAATAATTAGAATAACAACTTCAATATAATATCACAATGAGAAAAAATATAAAAGTCAAGATCCAGAGGAAGAAGGGGTAGTTTCCATTGATGCAGAAGAATGTGACTGGATGAATCTGCGGAGATCAGCTGGGTCCTCAAACGTGGAAGTTTTGTTAAGGAAGGTAACTTTAAATAGACAGGGATGAAACAAACCATATCTTGCACCCAAGGAGCGGAGAGCAGGGCGAAGATCCAGAAATTCCTTTCGACGTTTGGCAGTCACTGAAGAAAGATCTTGGGAGATGAACACTTTGGTGCCGTGCCAGGATAGGTTCTTTTTGGCTTTGGCAGCATTAAGAACCAACAGAAGATCAGTGAATTGTAAAAATAAGATAATTATTCCGCGAGGGTTGGCAGGGGCAGATGAGGAAGAAAGACGAGGACCCAGTCTATGAGCTCGTTGTAGGTTCAATTTGGTGGTAGCAGGGAGGCCCAGAAACTGCGGTAGAAAAGATGCAAAGTACGCAACGGGGTCATCCCCTTCAAGGCCTTCGGGAAGGCCATAAATGCGTAGGTTATTGCGACGGTTCCTATTTTCCAAATCCTCAGTCGCCCTCTTCAGATGTAAGATTTCCTTCTCCATCGAGGATATTTTAGAAGATGAGGCCTGTACTTCAGTGAGATGATGTTCCACCACAGTCATACGGGACTCCATAGAAGACCATTTGTCGTCCAATGATTGTAAACGACCGGTTGTTTCCTCCATAAAAGGACGGAGAGCGCGTAACTCCTCCCAGACCATGTCCAGTGACACCGGAGAAGAAGATTTAGGTGGTGAAGGAGGATCTTGCTTAAGCCTCTTGCCGGCGGTTGAAGGCAACGATGCTTTAGATGCCATACTGATGGAATTTTTTGTGAGAGTAGAGCAAGTCTCCTGAGACGAAAGTCCAGATAAACAAGAGAACTTATTGGAAGTAGAAACGTTGGCTCCAAAAGAGTTAGGGTCATGTACTTCCACTGTTCTTGTGTAATGAAGTAAACGTCTACTCCTGCCCATGAAGTGAGGTAAGGAGAACGCAGAAAAATGGTGACGTTACACTGGAGAAACAGTATTTCAAAGGATACACCCAAATCGACGAAAAGCAATCTCCCCCGGATAGTGATAGTCAGGTAAGGGGGAGAAAATGCATAAAATTTGTAGAAATGTCAAGAAAAAAGGGCGTAATGAAGGAAGAATGAGGAGAAATCCCGCATAAGTAGAAACAAAATGGCGGCCGTTGATAATGCAAAGCAGTCACCTGTATAGAATTATTTCAGCAAATTATTGACCATCTCTGTAAAAGGCATCCCTGGAAAGCGCCAACCCTCCGATTCAAGATTATGCCATTTTGGTGGCAAAACGAGCAGTGAAACCGCTCCGAAAATGCGGCAAAAGTCCGGTGCGAAACGGAGCTCCGACGCTAGGCGGCCATTTTAGGTCGCGGTGCGCGCGCCTCTCCTTTGTATAGCTTTCTAATTTTATGACTCTGTGCCTGATGGCTGCTTTGTCAAAAAGCTTATGCTCAAAACTGTAGGCTTGAGTTGGTTATGGTGAAAAGTTATAGGCAAACTGAACCACAAAAGATACCCCTGGTTCTACAAAAATGTTAATAAAGCTGACAACCTAGCCGTAATGGAATATCCCTTTTAAAGGACGATTTCCCCTCACCCACCATAGGTGCCATGCTTAATCATCGGGAACCTCATCCCACAGTGATGCCTAGTCAATGTACGAGCTACAACCCTCTGAGGAAACATCTCAGGGATGTATATATGTGTATACATGTGTATATATGTGTATACATGTATATATGTGTATACATGTGTGTATATATGTGTGTGTATATATATATATATATGTATATATGTGTGTGTATATATATGTATATATGTGTGTGTATATATGTGTGTGTATATATGTGTGTGTATATATGTGTGTGTATATATGTGTATGTATGTATATATGTGTATATATATGTGTATGTATATATGTGTATGTGTGTGTGTGTTTATATAAATATATATATATATATATATATATATATATATATATATATATATATATATATATATTCACTGAAAAACCATAGGTTTCAGGCCTGTTATAGTTAGGGTTTAGCATTTAAAAAACCTTTGAAATTCACTGAAAAAACCATAGGTTTTAGGGAAAGTTATAGTTAGTTGGACATTGCACTCGTACAAAACCCGTGAAATTCCCCCGTTATAGTTAGTTCAGCTAACTATAACTCGCGCCCACGCAAAGCACTGCTGATGAAGTCACATATTACATCACTCATGACATGGTCAGTGACATCACTGATGACATCACTGACATCATCCAGTGACTGTGTGTTTCTGTAAAGTTTAAATATGTTTAATATATATAGGGAAAGGCGTATTGAAGAATGAGTGGGTTTATAAGCGTCTGAATGGATGATTTAGTAGGTGCGTGACTGAGTCTATAAGTGAGTGATTAAATGTATCTTACTGGATGCATGGGTGAGTGACTAAACTGTGTGAATGTCTGTATCCGTCTGTCTGTTGTTGTGTAAGCAGCTGCATGGGTTTCTGACTAGCTAAATGAGTGTCTATATGGGTTATGGATTGGTTCTCTGAGTATCTATATGGGTGCCTCAGTGTTTGTGTGGGTGGGGTGTGTGTGACTGTGCATAGATGTGTGAGTGGGTGATTCACTGGGTGCATGGTTTCAACAGTGCGTCTGTGATGGACTGTATGGGTGGGTGAGTGTGTGTATGGGTGTGTTAGTGATTGAATGTATATCTCAGTGGTACATGTGTGAGTAACTACATATGTGAAAGGCAGTATATATGTGTGTTGGAGTATATAAATGGCTATAAGTGAGAGTGTGTGATTGTGAGAGTGGCTATATGGATGAGTGTGTGCTTGCATCAGTGATTGCATAGGAGCGTAAGAATGTGCTAGTATTTTTATGAATAAGTGAGCTGGTGTGTATAACTGTATAGGTGAGTAAATTGGAGTGTGATTAATTATTTGCATGACTGACTAGGTGTGTGAGTACCTCTATGGATGAGTTGCGTTGTGTGAGTGTTTATATAGGTGTATGAGTGCATATGATAGTCCTGTACTGAGTGACTTTAAGTATGAGTGACTGTACGGGTGAGTGAGTAGATGTGTGTGTGTGTGTAGACCTAAGAATCAGTGAGTGGGTATGTACTTATTGGTATTGGAGTGTGTATGGTTTTGAGAATGGCAGTCTGTAATTTAGAGTGGGTGTATCAAAAGTTATATTAGGGTGTGAGAAGATGCATTAAATTCTCACATGGATGATGTCATCAGTGATGTCATCAGTGATGTCACTGACCATGTCATGAGTGATGTAATATGTGACGTCATCAGCAGTGCATTGCGGGGCGCGAGTTATAGTTAGCTGAACTAACTATAACGGGGGAATTTCACGGGTTTTGTACGAGTGCAATGTCCAACTAACTATAACTTTCCCTAAAACCTATGGTTTTTTCAGTGAATTTCAAAGGTTTTTTAAATGCTAAACCCTAACTATAACAGGCCTAAAACCTATGGTTTTTTCAGTGAATTTCAAAGGTTTTTAAAATGCTATTTCCTAACTATAACAAGCCTGAAACCTATGGTTTTTTCAGTGAATTTCAAAGGTTTTTTAAATGCTAATTCCTAACTATAACATGTCTGAAACCTATGGTTTTTTTCAGTGAATTTCAAAGGTTTTGTAAATGACAATTTTTAAATGTATTAATTGTTATATTTATTTTTTTGATACTGATTTACTACATTTTTTTAAACTATTTATTTTTAGATATTTTATTTTTTAAATTACATTGTAATTACATTATACATTACATTACAAAATATACTTTCTCAGAATGAATTACTTTAGTTTAAATACTTTGCAAATAGGCAATAGACTTTTAAGTACAGTAGTTACAGTTGTTGCAATGGGCAACACAATTTCAAACAGAATGCAACATTGAGCTCAATGTGAATTTCTAGCTAAATGCAATTAGTTACTTTATGGATTACTTTTCTAACCACAGGACTGGATCCTAGATTCAGTCCTGGGACATCTCCTGTAAACAGTTGAGTAAAAGCGTTTTGGTTACAGTAGTGATTTTTAAGGAATATTATTGTATTTTAAAAGTTGACACTTAGAAACTTTTTCACATAGAATCACCAATGTTATCCTATGGGAGGAAATTCACTTAGCAGGTAAGTAGTGTTATCGTTACTTTTTCTTACTCAGTGGTGGATCCTGGATCCAGCACTGGTGCATCTCCTGTAAACAGTTGAAAGAATGCGTTTAAGTCATACAGGCGATTTTTAAGGAATATTTGTAGTTTGTGAAAATCAACACTTTGAAACTTTTCTGCTGAAAACCAGACAATGGATTCCTACGGAAGGAAATATAAGTTACTGGTAAGTACGGTTAAAATTACTTTTCAGGATCAGTACTGGGCTGAAAGATGCAGCACTGAGGTCTCTCCTGATAACAGGTGAGTAAATCGGAATTCGTATTTCGGCTGATTTTAGAGGAATATTATAAAGTTCCAAAACTCCACACTTAGAAGAATTTCCAAGTGAAACCAGTCAATGATATCCTATGGAAGGAAATTCAAGTTACTGGTAAGTACGGTTAAAATTACTTTTCAGGATCAGTACTGGGCTGAAAGATGCAGCACTGAGGTCTCTCCTGATAACAGGTGAGTAAATCGGAATTCGTATTTCGGCTGATTTTAGAGGAATATTATAAAGTTCCAAAACTCCACACTTAGAAGAATTTCCAAGTGAAACCAGTCAATGATATCCGATGGAAGGAAATTCAAGTTACTGGTAAGTACGGTTAAAATTACTTTTCATGATCAGTACCGGGCTGAAAGATGCAGCACTGAGGTCTCTCCTGATAACAGGTGAGTAAATCGGAATTCGTAGTTCGGCTGATTTTAGAGGAATATTTGTATGTTTCAAAAATCGACACTTAGAAACTTTTTCAGCAAAAAGCAGACAATGATATCCTATGGAAGGAAATTCAAGTTACTGGTAAGTACGGTTAAAATTACTTTTCAGGATCAGTACTGGGCTGAAAGATGCAGCACTGAGGTCTCTCCTGATAACAGGTGAGTAAATCGGAATTCGTATTTCGGCTGATTTTAGAGGAATATTATAAAGTTCCAAAACTCCACACTTAGAAGAATTTCCAAGTGAAACCAGTCAATGATATCCTATGGAAGAAAATTCAAGTTACTGGTAAGTACGGTTAAAATTACTTTTCAGGATCAGTACTGGGCTGAAAGATGCAGGACTGAGGTCTCTCCTGATAACAGGTGAGTAAATCGGAATTCGTAGTTCGGCTGATTTTAGAGGAATATTTGCACAATGGTGAAGGGAGGGGGCAGGGCCTGAGGTGACATCTGTGCAAACGCGCCCCGTGGCGCGTTTTAAGTTGGGGGATTAAGTCCCCTTGAATCATGAGGGTCCCTGGGGTCCAACTAGCCCACCCTGTACCTCCAGTATGCGCCAGGGAGCTGCGTTGCAGAGAGGTGTTCAGAGGCCACGCCCCTTTTGCACCTCTCTGCAACGCAACTCTGTGGCGCTTTCTGGACGTACCTGGTGGGCTAGTTCGCCCCAGGGACCCTCAGGATTGAAGGGGATTTCATTCCCCATCTTAAAATGCGCCACGGGGCCTGTTTGCACACATGTCAGCTGAAGCCCCGCCCCCTCCCTTCACCACTGTGCAAACGTGCCCCGTGGCGCGTTTTAAGTTGGGGGATTAAGTCCCCTTGAACACTGAGGGTCCCTGGAGTCCAACTAGCCCACCATGTACCTCCAAAAAGCGCCACAGAGCTGCATTGCAGAGAGGTGTAAAAAGGGGCGTGGCCTCTGTACACCTCTCTGCAACGCAGCCCCCTGGCGCATACCGGAGGTTCCTGGTGGGCTAGTTGGCCCCAGGGACCCCCAGTATTCAAGGGGAATTACTTCCCTTCTTAAAACGCGCCAGGGGGCGCGTTTGCAGACTGCTGCAGGGAGGGGCGGGGCCTCGGCACGATGCCGGTCTTTTTTTTTTTTTTTGCTTTTTCTGCCCAGGGGGTACTTGTGGGACCCCCTGAGCAGACCTAGGGGGTCAGGGTGTTTCTACCCTGCCCCCTTTGTGCGTTTTGCGCACTTGTTTCTTGTGTTTTTTTTTTTTAATCAGTGGGATCCGCGCACCCTAAGCGCATCCCGCCAATTTTGAAAAAAAATGCTTTTCTGCCCAGGGGTCCTTGTGGGACCCCCTGAGCAGACCTAGGGGTCAGGGTGTTTCTACCCTGCCCCCTTTGTGCGTTTTGCGCACTTGTTTCTTGTGCTTTTTTTTTTAATCAGCGGGATCCGCGCACCCTAAGCGCATCCCGCCGTTTTTAAAAAAAAATGCTTTTCTGCCCAGGGGTCCTTGTGGGACCCCCTGAGCAGACCTAGGGGGTCAGGGTGTTTCTACCCTGCCCCCTTTTGCGCTTTGCGCACTTGTTTCTGTCCCTCGGTTCTACCGAGGGACAAAATGGCTGCCAACACTTCCTGATTTGGAGTGTTGACAGCCACTTGACAGCCAATTAGCATGCAGCTCGTGATCGGGACGGTGCGCGCAGGGTGCGCTCAGGATACGCGGACCCTACTCGCCCATAGATATATATGTGACTTTACTTTTGATTTTCTCAGGAACTACTGAACGGATTTACACCATTTAAGCAAAAGGCACAACACTGAACCAAGGGCTACCTCTTTGCTAAATTTGGTGTAATTCCGTTCAGCAGTTCGGGCTGTAGCTGCGACTAAAGGTTCCTATCGAAAAATGAATGGGGAAAACGCGTTTTGGGACCCCCCTTTTTTCTCGGCCCCCGCTTGACGAATCAACCCGAGACTTTCAGGGTAGGAGCGGAGCGGAGTGCCCCAACAAGTTGGAAGCTTTCGCGAAGATTCGTCAACCGGCGCAAGAGTTATTTCAAATAGAATGTCGCGGATTTCCTATGGATAATAGGTCCTAACTATAACTATCTACTGGCGACCGCCAGTAGATAATATATATATATATATATATATATATATATATAATAAATACCATGAGGATGAGCTAAGGGTCATGACGGCAGCAGAGCAAAACCAAATGAAACTAGTGATAGTTAAAACTAGTTGCATGGTCCTCAAATATCTTTATTAGTGCATCCCTGGGCCAGGATTAAAAACAGGGCACTGCAGGGTAAGATTAAACCCGCTTTCTAGTGTCAAAAAAGAAACAAGGTCGACATGTTTCTGCCAATAACCCCCCCACAGAGGTGTTGCGGCCTTCTTCAGGACCTATGTTTAGTGCTGCTCCTCAGTATAGTGCTCAAAACAAAAAATATATAATATACAAAACCATCCAGTGATCTTGTGAGAAGCCACGTAACTGGGTATCCACTGGCGGTCACCCGCTAACTTCAGGAGTAGTGCCTTAATTCACCCTGGCATGGGGCTCAGGGTACTCTGTCCTTATTTTATTACAGAGGTGCGTCTGGCTACTCGCCACGCCAAGGAAGAGCTATAGACCTCATTAAAGCACTGAAAACATTAGGTCCGATGCCATAGGTTTGGTCTGCTTATTATGAAAAATTATGACAAAAGTATTTGGTCTAGCTTATTAATTGTGAAAAGCATATGTTAAAGCCAGTAAGCATTTTAATGGTAATCACATTGTGTTACAGGCCATAGACAAGTATCTTGTTGCATGTAATCTCATAGATTATCGTAGTAAGAAAGGGTTTTCATATTGGGTACCTGCTCTGACAAACCCAGGTGATTTTCACTGTGATAATTCTTGTTAGGCCCGATTGACAGGAGTTGTATATTGTTTTGCATGCTGCATTTTTCTAGATATTTGTAATTTTATAACTGTATGCACAATGTTTGCCAGTTTACGTGCAATTGAAAAGGCCAGTGTTGAGTAAAGCTTAAAGCTAATGTTAAGGGGTTTCAATGGATGTGTTTGAAATGAGCACACAACCCCTGGCTCCTGGCCACTTCATCAACAAGTGTCGGCACGTCAGCTTCTCAACTTTGGACCCATTGAGAAACATAGTTTGTGTGGACCATTTATAGATGCAGGAACTGAGAAGAATATGTATTTTAATCATGCAACTTGTATAAAGCACACTTGCAATTTCTATTTCAACAATGAGACGGAGAAAGTGCATTTTAATTAACATTATTTAAAATTATGATAAGCTTAAAAACGAAATTACTTAAGATTTTGTAAAGGCTTCATCGGTTTATTGGCAAAAGGCATACCAGATTGCATAGGTTTGATCTGCTTATTATGAACGAAGTTCTTGCTGCAGTACAAGCTGATCGAAGCAGCTAAGGCGGAGATTCTGGGCACTACACAGACGGGAGCGTGGTCCAGTTTATTTACATTTGTATAGAGCTTATTACTCTTGCCAGTGCTTGATGCACACTGAGACTGCTCCATAATGCTCTTCTTCTCAGGGGCAGGAGCTGATGTGGGTGAGGGAGGCTGAAGGCATACAAAGGAACTCTGCATTACATAGAGCTACTGTGGGTGCACATAGGCTGCCACAATTACGATGGGCATCTGACTCTGCCCCTAAGTAAAGGCATGTTGCAAGCAGGCATGCAGCCTGAATCGGCGAGCTTATGCATCTTCATTAAGAGTGTGATTTGTTTGCAACCTGCACGCCTAATGAAGCAGAGTAAGCCCCACTAATGTTTTCAGCACAGGGTGCATTGTGTTTTGTAATGGAGCGTAGCGTTGCACTTCGGGAGCGCTTAGACAGCTGTCGGTTATCGAAAGAGACTGCTGAGCATAGGGAGTATGCAGAACAAAATGGTAGTCCTCGACTTACACAAAGTGAGAACCCCAAACAGGTCTTGTCCTTAAAAAAAAAAAAAATGGTTTGCCATAACAAGCTGGCACGAAGAAATTTCAGGGTCTACTTGGGCGAGACAACCGGCATGAAGGACATTGATGAGAATGCCTGGGGAACAAACAGTTACCAGGCAAGGCCTAAAAGACAGGAGGCATTAGATTATTAGGAACACAGTGCCAGGGTGGTGAGTGGCCAATGAGCAGGCACAAAAGGCACGTCAGCGAGGAAACAAAACAGCTTAGAGCAAGAACCTGGAATATGGCCAAGCCCCCTTCAATCCCTTCTGTCCCTCCTTCTACCACACGCTCTAGGGAGGTGAGATTTTACCATTCACTGTTGCAGCAACTTCTGAGCTCCTAGTTACCAGCATGTTTCTGGAGAAACGCAGAAAAGAAACTGTGTTTCTGAATCATGCTGCTACCTATGGCCAATAGCAGCACAGAGACGCCACCCCCTTGCTTTATTCACCAATGGAAATTAAAATGCTAATCTTAGAGGCAGGCTCATGTTTTCCCCAGCCAACACTGGCCTAGGGCTAGCCCCTCAATCAGAGGCTTTTGCAGATGTCCAATGGTTTTGAGATTTGTTAAAGCCACCCTGATTGGCTGTGAGTACCAAAAGGCCTCACTCAGCTCATCCCTTTGTAGCATGATTTAATGTCTGTTGTCCAAGGGACAAACTAGACATTAGATCTTCTTGTATCCTGTGGAAATCCACTTGGTTCGGGCATCAGGCGATATAAATCCCACTCCGCTGCCTATTGAACGCCTTAACCCATCATCAGTGACACAAAAGGCACTTAAATTCATAAGCTAGACCTATTGGCATTGCAGTGGTTTTTTGCATTCTGGAATGCTTGCACGCTAATTTATTATCCCAGGCCTGCCTTCTTTGCGTTACTTGCAATTTGTCATCTCATTCGAAAGGTCCACCCCATGCACTCTCTTTCAAGTTCCACTACCTGGTAACCTTCTCAAAGTTTTAACACCACACAATCTGTACCTTCCACTCTTTAAAAACTCAAACTCCTATGCCCCTCACGAACTTATTGTCTCCCCGCTAAGTAACTTTCTCCCATTTTAGCCACAGCTACCCTTTCTCTTACATGTCAACCAGGTTTGCTACTTCTGCTTCAATCCCTCTTGAGGTACTACTCTTTTGTCAACACTTTGGTTTCCCTCCATCACCCTCATGTAGTCTCACTGAGCTTTATTGCCCTCAGAACTCTTATATTTCTAGCGATTACTCTCCCATCCATCCTTCGAGGTACTTTCATCCACATCTTTTACTATTCAATCCAACATCCACTCAAGAAGTCTCTTTTCCTCCCAACTGCATTGCTATGTTGACCACTAACCCTGTTGCTTCCATATAGTCTGCTTTGTATATGTCTGTGTCCCCCTGATGCATTCCTTGAGCCTTGGACATCCTGCTGTTTCATTGCCTAAATATTGCTGTTCCTTCTTTTCTCTCATGGTGGTGATAGTTTATTAACGAGGTACATAAATATAGCACTTTACTGTATGCATTAAAAGAGGAGTATTTTGTAACTACATTTTGACATGCATCTGCTGGACTCTCATCTATTTAATGGTGTCTCCTCTCTCTCTGTCTTTCTTTTCAAGAGTTGGGGTTTTCTTTCAAACTGATGAAACAATTAAAAAATTTGGCCTTTTGTGTACTTGGTGTAAGCTAGTTTATTTAATTGTTTTTTTCCTGTTTACCATGTGCTCTTTTAATTTGGATCGGGACTCCTCCATATTTATTCTAATCATATCAAATACTTGATTGAGGATGCTCCTTCTCATTCCTTGCAGCCAATACGACCTTCCGATACACCTCAGAACTTTCCCTCTCACCTCAGAACCATCGACATGGCTCTTCCAGATGTAACAAGCATGATCTCCTCCTCCCTCAGGCCTGCCCTACTCAGCGCCTGGATGCCCTCATGGGTGATTAGCTGCGCTCTACAAATTAACATAACATTAAATTTCTATTATCTCTAATTTCATTTTGAAAAGTGCTTTGGAAATTCCATGAATACAAAACTGCCCATTGCCGACCTCTCTAGAACAAGCAGTGACAGTCCGGCTTTAGTCTTACATTGAGTTGGAGGGCATCTCGGAATCTTATCAATCAGGTTCCGCCCACAACACATACGCAAGACACCATTAGGGACAGTCTGCTAGTCACAGCACGCCCAGGCTCCTTAAGCAGGCACATACTGTTCAGCCTCTCTGCCACATTTGCTTCAGTGGACCAAGATCCTTTTAAACTGCCGCTTGACAGCGGTCAGTGTATTTGACAAGGGATTTAAGTGGTTCAAATTATTCATAATTCACGGAATTCTAAGTAATCCTCTGTCCTGACGTGTATTTACCCCCTATTTAGATCTCTCCTAGGCAGCGCTTGCGCTGTCTCTTCGAGACATGCTATATTCAGGATATGGGCATAAAGCTCCGCCCACTTTCTGCCCATCTTTTTAATTGGCTCCTGTCCCTGTCCTATGAAAATGGTGGCTTTTCATTGGTCAATTGGCTTAGTAGTCCCTCCTTAGTACCGCCTTGTCTCTTCTTGGAACCTCCCATGAGTACACCCCATGTTACATGTGTTGTTACTCCCTAGGTTTTAATTACAGCCTCAGAGCACTATATTCTTAAAGGGCTTCAGGCAGGACACACGCTTGGTCCTAAGCAAGGCTAGCAGTGGTTACTTTACTCGCCAGCACAACTCACATTTATATGAGACCTTCTATAAATTTCCCTTCATTAGCTCCCCACAGAGTACAACCTAATCCGGAATTAATATAATTCTTTTGTCACATTTCAAAGCTACTAATTGTATATATGGACATAGCTATTTGAATGTACTCTTGGTGCTGTCTTGCATGCAAAGCATTATGGGTAGGGTGGATTTACCATATTTTCTGCATGGTGCAGTACCATATGTGACCAAAAGAGGTTCCATGGGACCTCTTTTCGCCACATATGGAACAGCACCCTGCAATATGGCTAGGTACAAAACATTGGCATTTATAATGCCAATAACTCCAACTCCAAAATATGTGAGACCGATTGCATTTCCAATGCAATAGGTCTCGCATTTGTTAAAGTTAGAGCTGTTGGCGTTTTAAAACGACAATGCTTTTTACTTTGCTTTTTTATACCATTGGCAATAGTGCTAGGCAAATATAATAACTCGACTGCAAATAAAAAAAAAAGTTAAAAACATTGTTATTTTCAACTCCAACAGCTTTAACTTTAATAAATGCGAGACCTATTGCATTGCAAATGCTTGTTTGAGATTGCATGCAATCTGTAGGTGTAAACCCGTAGAAAGAAATAACAGACCACCAGCTGCAAGACCCAACTGCAATTTTCAATTTTGCTCTAAATATATGTGGCTTGTAGCAGTCTTACTAGAGACACTTTAACTTTCAAAAATGTGGCAGGTACGTGTTGTGTTGCAACAAGCAACATCAGTGCTTGTTGAGAGATCCCTTTACAAGCGACAAAGTGTGACAACTAAGCACATTGCAGCTCCTGTAATTACCATTTGTCAACACGACTGAGAAAGCTAAGATCTAAAATCGTTCAAGGCATGTGATGTTATTTCTAGCTCCTGTGCACACCAGCCCGCTGTCCACAAGGCAATCAACACTTGCAAACCAGAATAGACTCCTGTATGTACCTACTACAGTAGAACATTCAATACTATCAAGCAGTGTTACAGTTTATGTACGGTATGAAAAGATTTGCATAAACAACACTAATAAAACATCTTACAAAATGAACCTCTTAAACATCCCCAAATTAAAATATACCAAGGCAGTTGACAAACACAGCAGCAACCATCAGTAAATTCAGTACATTTTCATCTGACCCATTCATTGCCTGGTTCGGATGTGCACCACGCATTACAGGTTGGACCTATCTCTCCCCACTGCCTGAAGAGAAACAGCCCCACAGAACAGACACCCTGATCTGCAGAATGGATGTGTCTGAGACAATAGACATAGACTGGGAAAATCTCTTTGATACATCAGAGAAAGGGTTAACTCTTCCCCTGTGTTCCTGGAGGATCTCATCTATTTTAGATGGCCAGTAACCCGAATCCATTAGTTCATTATGAGATTTGAATGATATATGCTATATGTTAATCTAGAACAAATCTGAGGTGGATTCCAAAATGTTACTGAGTGAGTGTTTCAGAGAGGGGCCAGACATAGGTAGCTACTTTCCTCTTTGGGGTTCACACTAGAAGCATAACCACTGCAAGAGTGAAGATGCCTTTTTAAAGGTCCGTGAATAACTGAGATAGTATGTAATTATATGTCAGGGAACCAACATTGTATATGTATGTGTGTATGTATGTTTATTAACCCTGGGCGTAGTTCGCGTAGTAGCGCAACGCGTAGCTACGCGAAGTGCACTTCGCACTAAGCGAGCTACGCGTAGCACTACGCGAACTGTGTAGTGCGGTAGGAAATGCTGTTCGCAATGATTGCACAGTGCTGGATGCTTGTCCGCACTGTGCAATCATTGCAAACAGCATCTTGCACAGTGCAAGCGGTCGTTTTCTGCCGCTCGAGTAGATTTGTACCCGAGCAGCAGTTTTCTCAACGCGGACTGGTAGTTTCTCATCGCGACCACTTGCAATGAGAAACCTGACCTCCCCGCGTTGAGAATCTCGCCGGGAGGTTTATTTTCCACGCTTGCGATCGGCAACTTGATGTTGCTGATCGCGAACGAGGAAAAAGTCTCACCGGGATTTCATTTTGCTCGCTCGCGGTCGCCAACTTGACGTTGAGGACCGCGAGCAAGCAAAAAATGCCCGCTACGCTACGCGTTTTTGCACTGTGCTACGTGCAATTCGCGTAGCGCGTAGTTGCGCAAGCTACGCAAACTAAGCGAGCGTAGCGTAGTTTTCCGTCCAGGCCTAATGTTTATATGTGTGTGTGCAGTCATGGCTCAAACATAAGGTGTGAAAAAATGGAGAACATTGAAATATTTTGTTATTTTGCAACTTAATGAATAGCAAATCAATTTTCCTAAATCTGTTGTGCACCTGCTGCCTTATTGTGGTGCCCTCCAAGTGTGGAAGCAAAGACTTTAGGTAGCAAGAAATTATGTGAATTATTTGGTGACTTATAATACCTTGCTTTATGCAATGCCTAATACTATAGTTTAGCCCTTCCTGAGCATGGTACAGCAGCTGTAACTATTACCAAACGTAACAGTACTCAACTTATCAAACTTATGTAGATGAAAGGCAGCCTTAGCCCTGCAAGATTTTAACTTGTGAACTGCGGGTCAGACACAGATGTTTATAGTGATGCTTAACTCACTGAACCCTCTTGCCTAGATGATCCCTCGGATGTCACAGAGATGCACAGTTAAACGCAGATTCTCTTCTAACTGAGCTATCAGCACCAATGGAGTTTTGAGGTAAATTTCATATGTCTTTTGCAGGTAGAATAGTGTTGGCAAAAATTATTATTTTGTCCATTGGTTATGGCAAACCCAGGTGATTCCTAAATTGAATACAAAGCCATGTTTCCGTACTGTGGATGGGATTCTTTGCTACGGCTGTTTTCAATCATTATCCCTTGGTGTTGTTCTCAAGACATCTGATGATGCATAAGAAAGAGATACCGTGATGCACCAGTGTTCACCATCAGCAGCTGTTACAGTGGTTGGTGGTGAAGGTTCTGACCATCCTCTGCTCCTTATGAAATGTTATGCATTCTGGTGTAGTGTAGCTCCTATTTCCCTAATAGGCTCTGCGCATTGGAATAATATACCCCATATGTTTGACATAGGACTGAGGTCGGTATGTCCCTATCGAGTATATTAAACTTAATTACTTGTGCCAGCTAGCTCAGAGGCCACTAGAAACTCCTTGACTAACAAGAAGGGAGTAGTTTCTGACAGCCGCAAAACATGACAACTTTGTTTCCCTTTAGAATCAGAACGTGTCCCAGAGTCGTGGAAACAATAGATAACTATTTCACTCAGCTCAATCGTGCATGCTTAGTTTTCCTCAAAGTTACACAGAAAGAATAGAAAGGCGTTTCAATAAAAGATTTATTGAACAGTCTTGTTTCTCGTGTAAGTAATATGTGCTGTTACGATCACAAGACAGTATGCAAGATAAATAATGTACAGCGTAAGCAGTAGAAATAAATAATACTGCGCTAGCATGATCTTTAGTAGATATTCATTTACATAAATAACATAGACTAAAAATGCGAGTACTCATACGATGCGTTTCTAAGCTAATTCTACCCCAATGTACCTAACCTAGGTGTAGGGAGAGGTATGAAGTAGGTGAAGTATTCCTTACTATGGTATACTAAGAGTATGTTAAGCCTAGTATGCCTAGTATGCCAAGAGTCTCTCTAGGTTTCTAGTCAGCTCCATACCTTGAGAATGAGAGAGGTGGGAATCTCTTGCCAGGCTGGAACTCCAACACCCCGCAAGGGAAGTCAGATCACTGGAAGCTGGACTCTCTGCGTGCAGGGATGACAGCGTCTTCTCAGTGCGTCAGGCCGGGAAACGGGCTCCTCTGAAGTCGAGGTCTCCTCTGATTTACAGGGGCTAGGGAAGGTATATTTATACCTGAGAGGTACCTCAGAATGTTAGCATTGACGTGAATCGGGCAGCGGAAGACGTCATGTATGAACCCCTAAGGTATAACGGTTCATGCATAATAGATGAGTCCTTGAAGAAATCAATAGTCCTGTGCTAGGGAAACTCCCAAAGCCTAAGGGTCTGTTCTTCAAGAACTCGTTGTGACGTTAGGGTGGACGGATGTCGGAGACCATGCCTGTATTTGGAGTGCACGGTTTAATGCCTAAATAAGGACTGGGATTTTATGCCTTTATAAGGGCAGGGCGAATTGTGCCTATATAAGGACATGATACAGGAAAACCCGTGTACGGACACCCTAAGAGGAATACAACACCCACTCCACTTTCGTGTGTACGATAATAATAAAATGCTAAACATTGAATATGCTAAACATAAAATGGAGTACCGCATAGTACTAAAAAATGTCTTAAAAGCATTAAAAGCATGTGCAAACTTATTAAAAATGCAAAAGGTACTGTACATTTTAAGCATTGCTTTTCTCAGTTCAGGCATATATCTTGAAAAATGCAATTTGAATGAAATAAGCAGTAATATTTACATATGACAGAAAAATGATCGATAAGTTGTTAAAATTCAAAGTCATTGTATGTCATGAAAATTAATGAACTCTTTAGACAAATAAGATGACAAAGTGTCTGAGGAAGTACCGCGAAGTCCGTACTATAAGGCTAGTTCTACTTCAAGCAGATTGAATCGCCATTCAGTTTGAAAAAAGCGGAAAAAAGTTCAATTTGGGAAGAGTTCCAAAGTTTTGAAAATATGAAGGCCAAATTTTACTGTGTCTCTGGTACACTGTGGGTTGAATCAGAGTCAGTGTCAGGTCTGGTGTAAACATGAGATCATCTATTTCTGTAGACAAAATATCGTCCACTGAAGTTGGTGTCAGTTGGAACACCTCGTGTAGTAGATTAATTGCACAGAGATGTGAAGCATCGCTTTCAGCATTGGATGCCGCAGCAATGTTCGCGTCCGTTGTTACCTGTGTGCCTGTAGATCCATCTCGTACCTCAGCAGCAGCTGGAAGCGTCTGTGAGATCTCAATGAATGCCGTCATCAGTATTGGTAGCCTCTGGGGACAACACAGAGCATGGGCCGTTATCGGGTCCAGCAGAGTATCGATATCCGTTGGCGTTGCTGATGGAAATGTTAGACAGGTATCTAACACGCATTCTTCACCGCATAGCAGGCATCGTAGGACAGGTAAGATGCAATCTTGCCAGATTGGTCTGAATGACAGGAACCACGTGGTATTAAGGTCCCGTAGACGAGTCATGCCCAAAAGCTGTACTATACGCTCACAGCACTTTCATTCAAGGAGAGCTTTCTCCATTTCGCTCGGAGTGATGTCTGCGAATAGGCTGGCCATAGCGTAATAGCAGGAAGAGAAATAGAATTCCCGCAACAAGTGCGAGAAGTAATGGTATGCCACCAAACACTGAATGTGCAAAGTTCGGGATGATTCCGAGTATTGCCTGGAAAGGTGCTAACAGACTGGAACAGATGCTCTTAAATACATGTACAATTCCACTTGTATCAGACATGTTAAAGATACGTCCTATCATTTCCACGAAATGTATAGGGCAGTTTGTACGTATTAAAGTCTGTATCTCAGCCGAAGTCCTTGCTACTTGTAGATCATAGGTTTCTTTGGCCGAGGTTAAAGGCACTGATTGTTGCAAAAGCATGGCTTTCATTCTGCTCAAAGTATCAAATCTTATAAAAGAGACGTTCAGTGAATGCCACAAAGGCGACTCCCTGACTGTGTCTTTTGGGGCAAACAATACTTGCATACAGCAAGTGACCCTGGAGTTGACCGTTACTAGATATGGGATGCCTGGCAACATGCTGCAGCAACTCTGATCATTCAACATGAGGTAACTCCCATTAGAAAGTTGTCCAAACGTTGGATTAATCACAGCAGCTGGTGTACCCTGCTGATGGCAAGACAAATTTGCCACAGAACCATTGCAAGCCCCGTGTAAAGAAATGTCCTGACATATAAGTGAACCGCTCAGTGCACTTTTACAGTGTGTACCGCTCAAAAACACTTCACGATCCCCACTCCAACATCTATATGTATACGGTAAATTCCAAGATGTCTTAATGTATTCCTTACCCAACCTTTCATATTTGCCTGCTTGCATTTGTCTGAGGCAATACTGAAACTGAAAAGTAGTCACAGGTAGTGTGATTTTGCCATGAATGAGCCATTCTGTAGCTGGTTTTTCTGCCACTGTGAATGGTAACTTGTCCAGTTTTTCAATGCTCAGCACTGTATACCTTGCTCCTCTTTGTGCCAGTTCGATCTGTTTATCAGTTAGATTGTATTCTGCAAACAGAGCCGACGTGTTGATAAAACGCCAAGGCACATAGCCCGCACGCAAAGATTGCAGTGTCCAGCTTAATAACACAATAGAACGTAATTGAGACTGGCCTTGCTGTAACATCGCCAAATCTTGTTCTAGTATGTCGATAGCAGAGGATACAATGCTGTCCAATGAATATATTCTGGAGGACAAAGTTGTTAACCCATTGTCGACCACAGTGAGTGTTTTCTCTAAATTAATACGATCAAGTTCACGTATTCTTTCTGCGGCCTCCATCTGTGATACCTTACAAGCTTCATTATAAGCAGCATAAATGCCGGCATATATGAAACGTTTTTGACGCGGTTTTCTTGGTCCTAGCAAGAATTCCCTAAGGTCAGCGTCTTCTTTAAGTAAGGATAAGTGTTGTTTCACAATCTGTAGTGTAGATTTCTGCAGCCAATCGAGGCATAATTTTCCTACACTGTATGTTGTTACTACCCCCGGATGCTGTCTTTGGACGTATCTTGGGTCTGGCCTATGAATAGTAAAGCCCTGAGTTTTATTCAGGAATCTTCCCTGACAGTTGTTCGTGTCTGTGGGCCAGATCAACCAATTTCTCCAATCAGGATTAGATCTGTTGAGTTGTAGTATTTGGTCAACTGTAACCGCTGCCTGTGTATTGTTATCACTTGCAGGTGTTGGTACAGAAGGTGTTTTCATCTCTTTGATCTTGGCTAATCCAAGACAAGATGTTTGTTGGACAGTTTCATTCAAAAACATTATTTGTTCAGGGATGATACAGGCTCTAAATAAAGCTTCTATCCCCTGCACTTGCCAATCTTTAGTACCCCAGACAGTTTTTGTGTCTATTGTGTCTTTCCATAAGTCGAAACCCTGTCTAGACAGTTGGGCAATAAATGTTGCAGAGTAAATCTGTTTTGTATTTGTTAACATAATTTTCAGTCCTGTTTTGTTTACATTTTTATAGTAAAACGTTTCTGGATCAGATGTATTGTAACCTGAAAAATATGGAAACTTGTAGCAAATGTTTTTGAACTACCTTTTGGTGGTGTAGGACAATGCTCCCATTGGTTAAACATAAACACATTTCTAGGGTTTGCAGATTTATGCAAATAATGATGACCATAGTGATTATAGCAATACAGCTGTTCATAGCCTGATGAACCCTCTAAATATTCATTTTTAGAAAATGCAGCAGATTTTTCTAGATCAAACATTATGTCGTTAACAGTCCCAAAGTCCCAATCATCAGAATAGGTCCTGGACGAAATGAGATCACTTAGTGAAATTTTAAACAAATGTGGAATGTTCAATTGTTCCGTCGGGCCAAAGATATCAAATTCTGTTTTGTCCCACACTATACCATCCTGTTAGGAATGGCTGTGATGTTCACTGTTGACAAGTCTCTTGCTTCACGATGGGAACATTTATGAGGTTTCAGAAGTATGTTCACATCTTTTCCTTCAGTGTTCACATGGATGTATCTGCCATTAAGAAGCATGCTCACAGTCATAACCAAAGCTAGCCAAAGCAGGAAAACAAATATTCCAGTTCAATCCATGGGGAAACCAGATAAGTCTTTTTCAGAAAGTGAAGAAAGTCTTGTACTTGCTGCTTGAATGTTAATGATGCTGGCATCGCTTCAGGTTCACTCGGATCTTCTGAGAACGTATCAAAGTTAATGAAATAGCCAGAAGCAGTTCTGTCAATTGTTGGAATTGCATCAGGATTTGTAGAAATCGCTGGAACCAGTTGATCACTTGCTACATTGGTGTAGACAGGTGTATTTGGACGAACGGTTACTTGATTTTCAAGAGGGATGAGTTCCATTGCATTGTTGCTTAGTCCTTCATCTGTAACCGCTGAATTCTCGATGGTAATCAGTCTTTCAGTTTGAACCTCTTGGATAGTAGCGAGAGGAGTGCGTCTGCTACTAGGTCGTAGTCCACGAGGCCTACTATTTAGTATTGGCCACATACTGTGGTTTGATGAGGTCGATGGACACAAATCTTTTCTCCTTTCTTCCAGCAAGGGGCGGCAGAAGTACTGTTCTTGTTCCTTGAACTGCTAGAACAGGTACTGGTTGTCTGTAAGAAGGTCCAAATTCCTTCTTGTCCGCAATCTTTTCTCTGACTAGATCCCCAACTTTTGGAATCCAGACAGGCCTTGCTGGGACCGCCGGTTTTTCCCCAGTGGTGGTTGGCTGCAGGAATACGTTGCTGTGTTTCGATCTTAGTTTATTGAGTTCCTGTAAAACAGCCAAACGATCTTTGATATCAAACGGTTTATTTTCCACCACTGTGCCTACGTGATCGAGATCTGGTACCCACATTCTTGTCCCAAATAGGACCTCATATGAAGTGACCCCCCCTAGAGAACTTCTTGGCAGGTTGGACCCCATAAAGCGTTGGACCCCATAAAGATGTTTGACCCACCCATCACCCGAACCTAATACCCTAGCTGTTATAGACTGCTTTATGTCCCGGTTTTTCCTTTCCACAACCGAATTTCCCTCAGGATGGAATGGAGAGGAGTACCGCAATGCAACGCTCAGACTGGCCATGGCTTCTTTGTAAGCTCGAGAGCTAAACGCAGGGCCCTGGTCAGAATGTAGCGTGCCTATTGCGTATGTGCCGATAAAGACTCGCAAATCTTTTATAACAGTTCGAGCGTCAGCTGAGCGCTGAGGCCATAACCATAGGAACCTATATTCAGTATTTGTGGGAATGCCTTTGTCCAGTAGGACGCAGGCGCGTAGATAGTCTAATGCTGTCTAACAATGGTGTCTGTACTGGGTTACCGCATTCGCAGCATGGTGTCTGGTGACTCTTTCGCTGTAATTTACAGTCTAAGCAGTTGTTGATGAATATGTGAATTTCTGTATTCATTCCAGGCCTCCAGTACATCTCTTTTAACGTCAAAATTGTTTTAGAGATCCCTTGATGTGACAGACCCTCCCCCAAATGTGTTTCATAAATCAAGGCTGCTCTACGTTCCATGTTTGGAATTACCCTATCCCCCACTCCTGGGATTCGAGCAAAAGGAACGTTGTTCGCATCAATTACATAAGAGTACTTGAGTGGAAACTTTTTTGGTAACGCTGCACCACTGCCTTTGCTTGTAGCATTGACAGCCAACATTATCTCACTGTCTATTTTCGTTTTTGAACGAGTGATCGCAGCTACGGAAGCCGTCTGAACAGCCCCCTTTGCGGCTTCGTCAGCCAATGAATTCCCTGCAACGTGAACGCCATCACGTTGATGACTCGGTGTGTGGATCACGTGAGCCTTTGGTAGTTCGTTTTTCAACTGAACTACTTGTTCCCAAAGCGTTTTGTGCTTTATTGTGCCACCTTTCGCATCTTTGAAACCATTTTCAAGCCAGTTTTGTATATATTCATTATACGACTGAACACAGTAAAAGGAATCGCACACTATCAGTGTGGGGAATTCTCGATCTGTACTTTCAAGTGCCAGTTTGAATGCTTGTAGTTCAGCTCGCTGAGCTGTACAATCTCCTAGAGATTGAGTTTTTGTGACCATAGGTCTGAAGATGCCATCTCGCATGCGACCTTTAACGATTGCACACGCTGCACTGTAAGCATGCTTACTCCCTGTTGCGGGTTGTGCGGATCCGTCAGTGTAAATTATGAATTCGTACTGATCGAGAGGCAGAATTTCAGTAGGCAGAGGACATTCTTGTTCATATTGCAAGAACGCTTGTGTTTTTAAATCGGGATCAAAAACATATTCAACATCTGTTGCAGCAAGAGAATTAACCCACTGTATTCATCTTGGATGTAATGCTTTAGCATTTGGAATGCTTGCTTTTGTGACCGCTTCTAAAGCTGGTACTGGGGTTACGACAATAATGCGTTTCCCTTCGGCTAAGGCTCTTTCTTTTGCTACAGCGGTTTGAACTGCTGTTAGAATTGTTTCAGTTGAAGTGAAGCGCATTTCCGCTTGTGTATACAAATGAGATTTGTATGCAATTGGTACCTTTTCACCCTCATTAAATGTTAAGTAGGTGAATCCACATTGACCAGAAATTATTCGGATCACCAGGTTGCGTTGACTTACGCGTGTTTGTAAGTGATTTGTTGCTAACATGTTAGCCTGGAGTGAACGCAAGATTTCTGTGTGCTCTTGGGTCCAATTTTTAATTGAATAATCAGGTTTGATTAATGCGTAGAGAGGTTTAACCCTTTCTGCGTAATTTAGAATGTATGTTCTTCCAAAATTTAGGAAACCCAGGATGGATTGTAAATTTTTCAGCGATTTAGGAGGTTGGAGCAGCGCACATTTCTCTAGAAAGTTAGCTGCCAAGCTCTTGCCTTCACTTGAAAGCTCATATCCTAGAAATAGGACATTGAGATGGGCAATTCTGGACTTTTTGAAGTTGAATTTGTAGCCCTCAGAGGCGAAGCCCAATATAATGGTGCTTACCCTGTTCAAGTGTTTGTCCAGGTCATCGTCTGTCAGATAGATGTCATCGACATAGGACAATGCCTCATTGTCATAAATTTGTAGTAACTCCGTTACTCTCGCTGAGATTAACCCCGGGCTGTTCTTAAACCCTTGTGGGAGTCGACAAAATTGACGCTTGGTCCCCATTATGGAGAAAGCTGTTAAGTACCTGCTTTCAGGTGCTATGTTTTGACAAAAGAAACCATTTGAGATGTCTTATGTGGTTTTGTATTTTTTTCGCACAATGTTATTCATTAATGCTGTGCTATGTGCATTTTGCACTGCAAATGTTTTAGAACAAGAGTTTAAGTGTCTGTAATCCAAAACTAGACGATATGTGTTGTCTGGTTTGGAGACAGGAAACAAAGGATTGTTCATTGAGGAGGTGCATGTTTCAATCACCCCTTGGTATTCAAGTTGATCTAAGATCTCCCTGACCTGTTTTATAGCTTCTTGCTTTATTGGTTACTGCCTCTGTGCAGTTGGTTCATGTTTCAGATGTATTTTATGGTGAAGTGAGTCCTCGTCCCATCCTACATGATTTTTATATAATGCTGGGGCCTGGGCTACTGCCCATTTCCTGGCATATGTATATTTTAGGTGAATTGGAATATGGTTGGAGAAGGCAGGCATAATAATGTCCTCGCCGTGTGGGCACTCCCTGACAAATTGTGGTGGCCAGTCTTTTTCTGCTAGAAGTATGTCATAGCCCCTTGATAGTCTTTCCCAAAAAAGTGCTTTCACCTGTCTAGGTATGTCTCCCTCCATCCGGAGTGTTATTCCATATAACTTTTGTGGAGCACTAACCCTGGTGTCTACAGTCTCAACTGTAATGTACTCATTCAAGTCCACTATCTCCAGAAGTTCCATCAGGTTCTGGCGAGCTATTGTGACTTCTGCTGCACTGTCCAGCATTGTCTGAGCCCATTCTCCGTTCTTGAGTTGTGTGCTCAGTATTCTCGGCATGTCTGATCTTCAGACCTGCTACCTTCTTTTTGGAGAATTGAGGTTTTGTTTTATTTTTTGTAGCGTGTTTTTCTTCCTTGGATTTCATGCGTTCTTCTCTATGTTCTGACCGTCCTCTTCTTTCCGAAGTCTGTGACGAGATCTGAAATGTACGAGAGGAACATGTATCAGTATCTTGATACCTGTCAGGTTTTCTCAAATTATCCCTATTCCTGAGGTTATACCTCCTTTCAGAGGGCTCCTTTTGAGGAGACCTACCTCGGGATTGAGAACGTTTCTCGTTTGAATTTTGTTTATTAGTCTCCCACTTCTTTTTAGAAGATGTAGGAGTTTGTTTAATAGAGTCCTTCTCAGGACTTTCAGATAGTTTTGGCTTCACTGGTCTTCCACCCAAACTATCTCTGCCTCGGGGCGTGGCCAAGCCGCAGGCTGAGATGGCCGGGCGGTGTTGAAGCTCCGCCGGCCGACCGACGACGAATGCGTTTTCCCCACCTTCCAGCACAGACATGAGGGAGGCAAGGACATCGGTGCACCCCTGAACCGACGCGGAGTGGGTTGTGAGTCGTTGCAGCGGTACGGAGTACACAAAACGGCTCCGAGGCGAGATCCACCCGCGAGGCGAAGGAAGACAAAATGGCGGCCTAAAAGGAAAACATTGGACGAGCGCTACCCCCGCAGTCATCGGAGCAGCCTTCTACCCTGAGCGGGGACTAACAATGCGGTGAGTGCCCGGGTGCCGGTTTGGTGGTCTCGGCTCCCCCCCCCGCACTTTCGTATTAAGCGCCGATCCAGGGCCGTGATGGAACCGGCCAGGCGCTGATGCGGGATCGCGGCCGCACTGCCTCCTGACCTCCATAGCCGCCACTGACGGGTGTGTGGCGGAGGCGGCTGAAACGGAGGCGGCGCAAGCATTGCGGGGAGGGAGTGGGCCTGAGGCTGCCGATTGCCCCCGGCGCCCAGTATGTCCCCCGCGCGGTCCCCCACCTATAGGGCAGCATCCACAATGGACTGCGTTGGGCATTAGACGGGAGTGACCTCGGGCCCTACTGTCTCCACGAACAAGGCGATATTGAGTTAAGAGGGCGTCTGGGTGCACCCTGGCTGTGAGAGGCTGTTCCTTACCTCTGGCGTCCGCCGGCCCTTTGTACTTTCTGTGCTCCGGCCCGCTGTTGGACTACGTATAGAGCCTAATGCCCCTGCTGTCACACCTACAGTCCACGACCCGGTTGGATAGTACAGAGGTAACCCACACCAGGCGGCAAACCATATGACAGCACCTCTCCGACCAACGCTGGGGGACTGGTTTATGGAACAGGGGAGATTGTGAGACAGCTGGCGCTTCGTTATCCTTGGTGGTGTTTATGGGGACGCTGCGTCTCTGCGGTGTCCAGTAGTTACCTCTATACCTCTATACCTCGACACCCATAGCGCTGCCAGCAATATCCTAGGGACAACAACGGCGGCTGGTCGGTCCCCGGACATTTTGCGACGGCATGGGTCGCAAAGACCCGAAACAACGGACACTCCCATTCGAGAAGCTAGCGGATACCACAACAGAGGGAGGCCCTGACATGGCAGAACGTGCCGTGAGCCCTGCTGGTGACGCGGCTGCCTTGGCCCCTCCAACAGAGTGGCTACAAGAGATGAGAGCCGGTTTCAGGTCTTTAGACAGTCGCTTTGACTCCCTTGACAAAACACTTGGGCACGAAGATCCAGGCGCATGATAGGCGTCTCGATGTGGCGGAGGCGCGGATCTCCAACATTGAGGATGGAACCGCGCAAGCAACCAAACGACTAGACCGAATGGAACGCATACTGAAGGAAGTGGCCATCAAAAATGAAGACCTTGAAGCGCGCAGCCGCCGCAACACTGTGCGTATTTTTGGGGTTCCGGAGTCCACAGCGACGGGACGCCTGGACATCTTTGTGGAAACTCTGCTGGCAGATATGTTTGGGAGGGAATCTTTCACGCCTGGCTTTGTGGTGGAGAGGGCCCACCGCACCCTGGGACCTAGACCTAACCCGGGCCTCCCTCCTCGCCCCCCCGATAGCCCGGATCATGAACTTCCGAGATAGGGACACGGCTCTGCACTTGGCCAGGGAATGTGGGGACACTACCTGGCAGGGCTCCAAGATCGCTCTTTATCCAGACTTCACGGTGATGGTGCAGGAGGCCAGACGCAAATTTACGGGGGTAAAGGCCACCCTCCGGAACCTTGGCCTCAAATACTGCATGTTATATCCTGCACGGCTTAGGGTGGAGGCTGGGGGCCGGGTGCGTTTTTTTGACAATCCTAATGAGGTCCAAGAATTTTGTCGCACCTATAAAAGTAACAATGACCAGTCGCGAGACGGCGGGGGCGGCCCGTCCCCTCCGCACAGCGGATCCGTCGCAAGTTTGGAACTGTTCTCTGGCTCCGGTGTTAGGTGACATCGTTGTGTATTTGGCCCCCTTTTTGTACTTTGAAATATTTGGGGACACATTGTATTTTGATTGAGTATATTCTTCACAGTTGGTTGGCTGCCATGGCGTTGCCACCCCCCCCCCCCTAGGTGGATACCTTGGGTTTGTTCTGGTTGATTCGGATGTACCTGTTTATAGTTGAGCTCTTCTACTGTACAGTTGATTGGTACTCTGTCTTTGGTTTCCAGGATGGGGCAGGCCTTGCCTTTCTTGCGGTAGGGCTGGGTGGTGGGGGGGGGGTTGGGGT
This sequence comes from Calotriton arnoldi, assembly GCA_963921515.1. NCBI lineage: Eukaryota > Metazoa > Chordata > Amphibia > Caudata > Salamandridae > Calotriton > Calotriton arnoldi. The sequence goes on from CAWUFW010003849.1 coordinate 1,464,181, forward strand.
AGGGTTAAATGCCTTCATTATTGATTATCGTATATGTTGTCCTTGGTATTGGTTTATTGTTTTCAACATGACATTCGTCCTCTTCAGACTTCTTACAGCTCACAGATGGCGCATCCAGGTCTAATCGCAGGTCCCTCTAATTTGTCCCTGTTGTCATGGAATGTCAGAGGTCTTAATAATCAGCGTAAGCGAAGGCAGGTGGTACATTACCTGAATAGACATAATATAGACATCGCATTCCTGCAAGAAACACACTTACCTGTTACAGATGCGGCGTGCTTTGCTGCCAGCTGGGGTGCCCACAGGTATTTTGCTAATTTTAGTAATTATGCGAGAGGCACGGCAGTTCTTATACATAAGAGAATCCCCTTTCACTGCCGGTTGGTCATCAAGGATAAGGAGGGTCGGTATACTATTGTGGTAGGGTCCTTGATGGGTCACAGGGTCACTTTGATTTGTGTCTACGCCCCCAATACTGACTCCCCAGAGTTTTTTCATGCACTACACACCCAACTTTCCAAACTAGAACCCGCGCTGATTATAATAGGTGGGGATTTCAATCTCCTTTTGAACACAGACCTGGATAGCACATCCGCCACTCCAGACACCAAACCTAGAGCGCGGCGCGCACTTCGAGACCTATGCAACCAGTTTTCATTGATAGACATTTGGCGCAGGCGCAATCCTACCACTACTAATTACACACATTTCTCAGGTCAGCACAACACATGGACCAGGATCGATTTCTGGCTGATCTCCCCGGGTGTGTCTTCCTGGTATCAAGCGTTGAAGACACTTCCTAGAACATATTCAGACCACTCCCCGGTCCAACTATGTCTCCGAGTCCCGCGCCCCGAGGGGTTTGAAAGGCAATGGCGCTTTCCCGGTCGTGCTCTCCTAGACGACCTTTTCTGTCATGAGGTCAGTGAAGCAATTGAGGACTATTTCACTATTAACACTGGCTCTGTGGACTCCTGGGCCGTGTTGTGGGAGGGGTTCAAAGCCTACATTCACGGAGTGTGCATTTCCAAACATGCAGGGGTACTTAAAGCACTACGCACAACACTAGCAAGGCTAGAGGGAGAACTAGAAGCGCTGGACACCGAGGCGCAGCACGCTCCCCCAGACTCTTTGCAAGGTAGGAGGCTTGCCCTCCTTTCCGAATACAGAGAAACAGCGGATCGCGAGATCCTTTACCTAGGTAAATATCAAACAGCCCGTAGATACGGTGAAGGTGATCGCCCAGGCCGCACACTGGCTCAGATCCTCAGGCCACCCTACAGTAAAGCATACATCACAGAGATTCGTGACAAAGACGAGACGCTGCTCACGACTTCCACGGATATTAGGGACGAATTCCTCTCAGACTACAAGACGTTATATACATCCAGACACAGCAGTGACACAACCGCACAAGAGGATTATCTATCCGAAATTGCCTTAGTATTCCTAGAAAAAAACATGCAGGAATTCATGGCGGAACCCATCACAGAGAATGAGGTACGTGGGGCAATTAAAGTGCTGCGTGGCTCCTCTGCCCCGGGCCTCGACGGCTTTACCGGGGAGTTTTATAAGGCCTTTTCAGACCTTCTAGCACCGAAATTGATTGAGGTTTATGCGGAGGCCCTGGAAAAACAAACCCTGCCTCCTACACTAAACGAAGCGGTCATTATTCTTCTCCCTAAGCCCGGTAAAGACCCATCTCTTTGCGGATCATACAGACCTCTATCACTATTAAATATAGATTATAAAATACTCGCTAAAATTGTAGCTAACAGACTGTCACAGTTAATGGAGTTTATTATTTCCCCGGCACAATCAGGCTTTGTCCCACATCGCTCGACCTCATTAAATTTGCGAACCTTGTTCGCAGTATTGCATAGAATAAATCCCGAAACTCCTGCCGCTGCTATTCTTCTTGACACAGAAAAGGCCTTCGGCACACTTGAATGGCCCTTCCTTCTATCCATAATGCGTCGTATGGGTATGCCAGCTGGCTTTATAGCCACTACGGGCTTATTATATAGTCGTCCTACGGCACGGCTTCGCATAAATGGCACTATATCTGTCCCTTTTGCACTAACCCGTGGTACACGTCAGGGATGTCCTCTGTCACCCCTTTTGTTCATCCTTGCCATGGACCCTTTAATACGGCACTTCCAGGAACGACATCTCCATAGAGGGCTGCAGTTCAATACGGGCCCCCTTTTGGTTTCATTATACGCCGGTGATACCATCCTCTATGTCAGAGAGCCACATCTGAACCTAGCCCCGCTCATCCGGGAAATCCTCCGCTTTGGGCGGCACTCTGGGTTAGGTATTAATTGGCACAAATCAATTATTTTTCCCTTGACCACTAGTACGACCCCTTGGGATTGTGAGTTTCCATTGGAATGGTGCTCAGATTCCGTCAAATATCTGGGTATCCACGTACACTTGAACCAGGACCAGATTATGCGCCTTAATTACGGACAAGCGGTTGAGAAACTGAAGACTCAAGTGGAGAAATGGTTACGACTCCCGCTATCCATGGCAGGCAGAATCGCTATAATTAAGATGATGGTCCTACCCAAATTTTTATATCTTTTTAATAATATCCCCATGCCCCTCGCCCATAGTTTCTTTGTAACACTTCGATCCCATCTTATCAGACTGGTGTGGGGAGGCAGACGGCCTCGTGTTCGATGGAAGATACTCACTTTACCATATGATAGAGGCGGATTTGGAGTGCCGGACTTTTATTTATACTACTTAGTGGCTCAGTGTAGTTACGCTTTTGCTTGGTACCACCCAGACGCGCGGATCCCATTTCTGCGCCCGGAAGCCGACTTTGTCCTCCCTGAGCGACTGGCGGCAGTTTTACCCAGGGGCGAACCCAGGAGTCCAGTCGACATACAAACGGTCTCGACCACCAGCTGGGCTTGGAGCAGGCTCCTCCGCTACGCGGGCAATTCAATTTTATATTCATCGGCCCTACCGCTTCCGAATGCCCGTTGGCTTCCCATAACAGGTGAGAAAATTGTGCAACGCACTTTGACTAAATTTGATATTGTCAAAATAGGTGATCTGTATCCGGGCGGGCATATATTTTCGGCCACTGAGGACACCCGTTTCCATGTGGCCACGTTCATGGATAAATTTGTTCTCCGGAGACTACACTCAGCATTAAGAGCCACGATCGTTGGCTTCCCGCTGGAGCCTGACTCATTTGCGCAGCTGACTCTACTCATTGAGAATGAGAGTGGAACACACATAATTTCCAAACTTTACAAACTATGCATAGCACAGGTTCCTATCATAGACGACAGGCTACGTACGGAGTGGGAGACTGATCTGGGGCATCCTATCTCGGACGACCAGTGGACCGTCTGTTGCAAGGTTACAAAGGACGTGTCATTGAATAGTCGCCATAAACTATTACATTATAAGTTTCTTCGTAGAATTTACATGACACCGGCAATACTACATAAAATTGACCCCGAAAGGCCACACACATGTCGGAAATGTGGCGCTCAGCACGCTGATTTCGTCCATTTGGCCTGGACATGCCCCCGCATACACCCATACTGGGATCAGGTGCACAAAACATTAGGGAACATTCTTGGGCTCACACTGGTTCTTATTCCGGAAGTGGCACTGTTGGGCTACATGGTTAACTTTCCTAAAGAAGTCCGGAAACTAGCATCCCTTGGCCTCCTCTTGGCAAAACGGGAGATAGCATTACATTGGGGCAGTAAGGTTTCTCCTACAACGCAAGGCTGGCTGAATAGTTTAGCGTTCTGTAGTACAAATAGCGAGATCTATTCTAGCCTGCTACCCAGCACAGCACGCCCTAAGGATATCTGGGGCCCATATAAGGCATATATTGACACCCTAAACAACCCCTCCGCCTCCCAGCCTAACTCAGGGATAGTACCCACGGGTATAGGTTAGGCCATTCGGACTGCACACTGATATGTCGTATAAGGCTCTGTGCTGCACTGCTGTATTTAGCACCACCTCATTCTCGCCAAGTCAGCACCATCGAATACTCTGGGATAGGGACAACAACGGATAGAGGGCAATGTTCTGCCGCTTTGACAAAACTGAAAAGGTCATTTATACACTTGATCGATCTGTTGAGAATTGTATGACATGTATGTTGTTGCATACCATGTTGTGTTTATAACCTGGCAAGATACCTTCGTTTATTACAATGTGAGATTGGCATGATCCCATTTTATATATGTTGTACTTACCATGGACGACTGTAACGAATGAAACATAAGTCTTTGTTGTTTGATAATCAATGATAAATAAAGTTTAGAAAAAAAAAAAAACTATCTCTGCCTAATTCTGCATAAGATTGTTCAATTATTCTGGGTAGCTCAGTTTGATGTTCTGTAACATCGGATTTCCTTAATCGTTGGCGGATCGCCACTGCTGCTGCCTCCCCTTTAATATTAGATAATATTATTGTTGAGACCTGGTCGAAATTCTTCAGTAATTTCATACCTAAATTCAGAGCAGGCTCTGCCCCGTATTCGTTTTGAATTTGTTTCAGGACATCTGGTATTACCGCAATTGACGGAATGCCATGTGTTTTAGTATAGATGGCAGCAAAGACTGAGCCCCAAGTGGTGCAGTCTTCCAGTTGTGGTGTGATCCCCATTGGTAAACTGATTGTTAGGATTCTGTACTTCTCATACGGGCTAGTATTTGGAAATACTGCTTCTATTTGAGTAATTTTTTGAGCTATCCAGAATGGAATTTGCTCACGTTTTGTGGGCATTTTACCCATGACTGCGTATAGAGTCTGTGGTGTCATTTTTTGTGTATTCCCCTGTTGAGGAGTTTGATTTGGAAGTGTAAATGGTGGTTGGACTGTGAAAGTCCGCATGACATATTGGACTAGTTGTCTGTAGATTTTTATTAACCCTTGTAGTTGAATAAGTAGTTCCTCATCTGACATAATATCCAGTTCAAGATGAGGTGTGTAGCCGGCTAGAATCGGCCATGTTGCTCCTGGTCTACCTAGTGGACCCAGCCTGGTAATGTTTCTGTGATGTTTTAGGGCGCCTTTAAACCAGAGCTGATGCTCTTGGTATGTTAGTGGAATTTCAATATCCTCGAAAGGAATATATTCCTCTGGTGGATCATCTTCTTTGTAGAAGTGAAACATTTTTGTAACTGAATTTGATTCAGGAAATATTACCCATGAATAGAATACCTCTGTCTGAAAGGATTTGTGTGCCTCTATCACGAATACTGCTCTACCGCCTCTTGGTGGTAGGCCGTGTTTTATGAGTTTTAGAGTGATGGCTCTTCTTAAGTTTTGAGGGATGTCTAAAACACCCTCCTCGGTTTCAATAAAACCTGTGACGTTATAAGCTGTTACAGCTGGGTGACCCGCAACGTCACCGTTTCCGGTGTCATTGTCGGAGTCAGGCATTTTGTTTTTTGAAAAATGTAGAACAAGTTTCAAGGAAACAAAGATAAGGTGCACAATATTTTGGAACACTGTATCCTTCAACGTTGAGCAAACCAAACAGCTAATATATAGGGTGTTTTCCTATATAGCCGTGGCAGATACTTAACGCTGCCCACTCCAGACGTCTTTTGGAGTATATGGGTAAGGGTCCCTGAGAGAAAAGGCGCGGCTGAGTTACTCAGTATCTAACGTTAAATTACCGCCTTACCAAACCGTTGGGCGCCATGTAGTGTAGCTCCTATTTCCCTAATAGGCTCTGCGCAGTGGAATAATATACCCTATAGTTTGACATAGGACTGAGGCCGGTATGTCCCTATCGAGTATATTAAACTTAATTACTTGTGCCAGCTAGCTCAGAGGCCACTAGAAACTCCTTGACTAACAAGAAGGGAGTAGTTTCTGGCAGCCGCAAAACATGACAACTTTGTTTCCCTTTAGAATCAGAACGTGTCCCAGAGTCGTGGAAACAATAGATAACTATTTCACTCAGCTCAATCGTGCATGCTTAGTTTTCCTCAAAGTTACACAGAAAGAATAGACGGGCGTTTCAATAAAGATTTATTGAACAGTCTTGTTTCTCGTGTAAGTAATATGTGCTGTTACGATCACAAGACAGTATGCAAGATAAATAATGTACAGCGTAAGCAGTAGAAATAAATAATACTGCGCTAGCATGATCTTTAGTAGATATTCATTTACATAAATAACATAGACTAAAAATGCGAGTACTCATACGATGCGTTTCTAAGCTAATTCTACCCCAATGTACCTAACCTAACCTAGGTGTAGGGAGAGGTATGAAGTAGGTGAAGTATTCCTTACTATGGTATACTAAGAGTATGTTAAGCCTAGTATGCCAAGAGTCTCTCTAGGTTTCTAGTCAGCTCCATACCTTGAGAATGAGAGAGGTGGGAATCTCTTGCCAGGCTGGAACTCCAACACCCCGCAAGGGAAGTCAGATCACTGGAAGCTGGACTCTCTGCGTGCAGGGATGACAGCGTCTTCTCAGTGCGTCAGGCCGGGAAACGGGCTCCTCTGAAGTCGAGGTCTCCTCTGATTTACAGGGGCTAGGGAAGGTATATTTATACCTGAGAGGTACCTCAGAATGTTAGCATTGACGTGAATCGGGCAGCGGAAGACGTCATGTATGAACCCCTAAGGTATAACGGTTCATGCATAATAGATGAGTCCTTGAAGAAATCAATAGTCCTGTGCTAGGGAAACTCCCGAAGCCTAAGGGTCTGTTCTTCAAGAACTCGTTGTGACGTTAGGGTGGACGGATGTCGGAGACCATGCCTGTATTTGGAGTGCACGGTTTAATGCCTAAATAAGGACTGGGATTTTATGCCTTTATAAGGGCAGGGCGAATTGTGCCTATATAAGGACATGATACAGGAAAACCCGTGTACGGACACCCTAAGAGGAATACAGCACTGGTTGCACCAAAAAAAGCTATATTTACATTGTAAGGTACTCAAACATGAATTGAAAATTTAGGAGTGGAAATGTGGTTTTAGGGACGGTGTGGAGTAGGCAACAGGTGTGCCTACAGGCTAAACTGGAACCGAAGCAAGCAATGTTCATGCAGAGTGAATGACAGAACTGAATAGGATGATTTATTAATGAGCATCAAAATAAGTGGGCTAAATTTAAAAGACTTCTCTTAATATAATGTGAAATATTTGTCAATCAGAGAATGTCAAACTGACATTTTACTGTGCACAAACAGATGATTTTTCTGCTAGACAGTCCTGTACCAGGACCAAAGACAGCACACATACAAGAAATGCATTGTCAAGTAAAGATTAATTTACTAAAAAATTAAAGAAAAGAAGCAGTTGATTCCTCGATCGGGTATGTGGTTTGGTTTTAAATTAGCCCAACAGCATTTATTCCTGTGGCCCATAAGAAATTATTTCAGGCTCATTTTGTTGGCCCATTTCTTGTCCTGAAAGGAAAGGGGTTAATGTCCTAGTTAAAGAGCTTCAACTTCTCAGCCTTTGGGGAATCCATTCCCTCTCCCATACCTCTTTATTAAAACCAGTTAGCACAAATACACATAGCATAAGAAGTGAGAGCACCACTCGCAAGCATATTAGAAAAAATTCAATATTGAAACAATTTCGGATTTTCGACTCTGTAGGGGACATACAGTACATGTGGTTGTTTGGAAGGGATATTGCCCAGTTCGCCGGTGTTAGCCTGTTTATTTAGGGAACAGCTGATTGAAGGCCACCCAGCTCAGCTGATACAGTAGGTTGGTAAACCAGGCGTAGAAGTAATGAGAAAACCTAAGTTCTGGTAGAGTTGGGCAGTGCAAATAGTGAATATTGCTATTTTCACCTTTACCACAGTTCCTACATAGGGAGGAGTGTTGTAGTGTGGCTGTCTGATATGGATGAGACCTTCAAGATACCCCTTAGGTTAGAGGTAGTCATAGAGTTCCAAGCCAATACAGTTTCAGTGCGTCTCACCACACCTACACATTACCTGTGTAGAATAGTTGGTGCCCTAGCTCAAAACAAAGAGTTATTACTCACATCATTAAAAAGAGGAAACCCAGAAAGCATCGTGACCTTGGTATTGAAAAACACACCATACCTCAACTCTAGCTCCTTGCAGAAGGGGCTACAGCAAGTGGTACATCATTGGCCGCTTATGTGTGAGCAACACCCTGGAATCACTCACATGGCACTAAAAAGTAACTACAGCAGACAATAAGCATTGCCAAAGCCAATAGGTCTCACCTTTTGACCAACATTGTCAAAATGCAAAATTGCAAAAAAAGGCACAATGACACAACTGCAACTGGTGTTCGCGTCACTCTATAGGCGTGCAAATGTGTAATAACTAATGCACATGCCTATAGAATGATGCTGCCACCTTTTTCTATTTTATTTTTATTTAAATTTAAATCTACTGATTCAAGATGATAGAGACCCTTGGATTGGTAAAAAAAAATACATTTTATGTGCAGAAAAGGGAATTTAATATGCAGAGCAGCCCAGCCTGGTAGCAAGTGGCTGCTTCCAGACCCTCTAAAAAACTAAAAATTCAAAACACATTTAAAGCACTGCGAGAGGTGGTTGAGCAACAGAAGAGTGAGTTGGGGATGCAGTTATGGGGATGCAGTTATCGGGATGCAACAGGGAGTGGGCAGGAGCAAGGTGGCAACAAAGGTACTTGAGGCTGAGCTGGCTAGGGAAAGCAATGGACGAGCTTGGGTGGGTACAAGATGGGGGCAATACGGAGCAGGCACGGTGGCACGTTTTTATAGGCGATAAAGCAGCACGGGTAGGAGAGAGCCAGAAAACATGCACTCTTATGGAATGCTAAAAGAAAAACAAAAAAGTGGTTTCTTAAATCCGAGCACTGGAAGGATACAAGAAAGATAGTCAAAAGGATGGTAAAGAGACTATGTTACAGGGGAGGTACAAGCACAAGAAGAGAAAGGCGAGCTATCAAATAAGAAGAAAGCACATTAGAGTGAGTATAAAGCCAACCAACGGTAATCAATGGGTGGGCTCCAAGCCCAATGTGAGTTTTTGGTATTGTCCACAAGAGGTCTTTCACAATCAGAGAGCTAAAAGCTTTCTTGCAGAGGAGAACCAAAAATAACCAGTATGGTACGAAAAAATATAGAAACTTAACCTCATTAATAATACTATAAGGAAATCACTCAAACAGAACAGTACGTTCTACAAACTGTAAAAAAAAAATACTTTGCCAGAATGTCATATGGTTGAGAGATAACTGTTCAAAGAAAAGAGTGTAAACCTTTTTATTATCTAATGGCCACAGCTGCCAAGTACAGTTGCTTTCATAAAGAAAAATACCTAATTCCCCCTGATTCTTACACCTCTCTCTTTCTCTCATGAAGTATTCAGGTGCTTAGCTACAAACCAAGGAAACAGGTTAAAAAGAGACAATCCACTTTTATAACCACACAGAACACTGAAAGGTTCTGCCCTACACATCTTGTTGGGAGTTGTAGTAAAATTAGTGATTTAACTGTTCCTATAAAATAATAAACTACAATCATAGTCCTAAAATGAAGCCTCCTGTTTCTTGTAAAGCTAATAATCTGTAAGATGCCCAATCTAGGCTCCAACGACCTCATTTAACATTTGAAGATCATTGACATTTAAAGGTAACTTTGTCCACAGTTGTATCTCCTCTGTAGCATTTTAGGGAGCTGACCACAGTGAAGGCAAGGACGCAGGAGTACCCAGAACAAGTTAGGCTCTTTTATGTGGAGCAACGGTAGACTGGCCTAAAGTATTTTCCTGAGACAGGCCGGCCTCTCTCAAAGGCGGGTAGGCCTAGCCTAGTCCAATTTGTCAGTTATTCTGCCACAGGACCGACCACTGGTGCTTCAGAGGCTGAGATCCGCTCGAAATCGGCTAATAGGAAGGGGCTGACAGAAATAAAAAAACACCATTTGGAGGAACTGAACAAGAAATTAGGAACCAGACATTGTTTGATTTACCAATAGTGCAAACTAAAATCGTGCTGCTGTGGGGTACTTTCTCTAACTTTCCTCAAAGTTTCCTTAAAACAACTCACAGAGAAGAAATGAAATACCATTAATTATTAAAGGTCTCGATTGTTTGTCCGTCTGTTTTACCCCCAGTCAAAATTCTATTACAAAAACGTATAAATCAATCTGTTAAACAAATGATCTAAACCCAATTAAAGCTGTACAGGGTTGGCATTTTCAGAAGCTGTACAGGATTTGCTGACTTCTTTAAAATGCCTGCTTATTAAAGGGATAAATCAATTTCAAATTTAAATCAGCCTTTGGGTGTATTTTGTCCTTATCTGAAAAAGCAAAAATATGCTTGGAATAGAAGAGTGAGTCCACACCTCTGTAGGTTTGAAACATACCCATTGGGAACATATTGCGTCTTGCTTTTCATTTAAAAGAAGTGTAAGGTAGGCGGCAGTAAGTGAGAATTTTGTCAGCCTAAATACAGAACCTAAACCCGGGGAAGCAAACAGATGGCATATGCTCTGTAAGCCTCCAAAACAAGACTTGGTTTGTGCACTAGTCCCTCGGCATCAGCCACCCCTGAGAGGAAAGCATGGGGCATGAAACTCTAAAGGGACAGTCAGATTTAAGGCAGGGAAATTCACACCTTTCGTTTTTTGTTCGATGCTCCTGAGAACACAGTTCTATTACCATGAACAGAGTCTTGGCACATTACATTTTAGTAGTGTTTTATGCATAGCGAGTTTTATTAAATATAAATCCTAGTAATAAGACCATATATTGTTAGTTAGAGGGATACGGTGATATGCATAAAACATTACTAAAATTTGATGTGACCAGAAGCTGTTCTGTGGTGATGAACGTCCCCGGCCTAGTGAGCCAGCTGTCTCTCACACCCGTCATTTTCACTTTGTTGCATAAGTTCGTTTATTCTGTTTTCTTTTTGACTGGGTTTGAGTGGCCCTTAAACCAAGTGGCCCCCTACACTAGTCCATATAATGTATTTTGGGAGCAGGTACAGTATGCTGTACTGAGACAGAAACCTGATGGGCTGGATTTGTGAATTGTAAAGATGAACCAACCTATTGGAAGTTAGCTGCTGCTCAACAGCAAAGGACTATGGGTATTGCAGCCCACGGAAGAGCTACATTGACACCGTCTGCTTTTATTCTGTTAGGATGATGAACGCTGAATTCAGTGTTGCTCCTTTTCTCACAGCTAAGACCTGAGCCTGGTGCCGTGCTGAAGCTCTGCTGGCTTGCCTTGCTTCTGCTGATCTTGCTTAAGTGGATGCCTCCCAGCGAGCGCCTGGAGTTCACAGATGCTGACCAGGAGCCCTAAAAAGCTCTAACTCTCCCTCAGCAGAGAAGGGAAGATGGCTACCTAAGGTCAACCTGTAGCTGCAGGCAAACTGAGTGGTAACTCCACCCTATTCACGCCTGTTTAACATTGATGGGACCCACAGACCATAATACTTTTCAAGTATTATCAGCCTCCATTTGGAGTAGCACTTTACACAGTCCCATCATCACCCTCAGATGCCTGGGGCCAGACCGTGTGTTGTTGGGCCGCACTTGTGGGCAGGGCTGGCTTTAGCGCTCGTGGTGCCTGGTGCGACAATCCTTTTTGGTGCCCCCCCACCCACCCACCATGACGTCTTCTTCAGATTCCCTAACTACTTCACGGCAAAAGTGTCCCTCACCTCTCCATAGCCCCTCTCTCTCATACATTTCATTTGTTTTCAAGATCTGGTAAAGGCTGGCTTTACCAATCCACTTAGCTACCCACATAAAATACAGATATGTTCTTTGCAGCAGGCATATTAACCCTCTGTGCTACTTTATGGTGAGTCAAAACTGCCACTAGACAAAACTCCGAACTCTCTAGCAGGACCATTAATCACAAGAGTTACCTGACATTTTTATTGCTGCCTGAAATCTGGACGCACAAGGAACTCTGCAGCAGGTGCTTTTAAATTGTAAATTATTGCTAAACACAGCCCCCTCCCTGAGGTCAGTGCCCCCCCTCCAGGTCAGTGCCCCCCCCTCCAGGTCAGCGCCCAGTGTGGCCGCACCGGTCGCACCTCCCTAAAGCCGGCACTGCTTGTGAGTCCCCAGACCCTGCCTGGTTCTCCAGATCGCCAGTGTTCACCTGTCTCATCTGCTAGCTAAATCAATATCTCGAAGAAGGTCCTCTGTGGTCCTTGTAAACGCCCTTTAACCTTGTGGGCTAATAATCTGCATTTCCCTTCGGGATCAGAACCCTCTATCCTTGTGCAGGACAAAAAGCTGTCCCTGTTGAATGTGTAGCCAGTGTTCCAATGCTGCTTGCATCCATGGGTTGCACAACATCTAAATTCTAAGGTACTGTGAATGCATTGACCCTAAACCAGGTGACAAAGCAAGTCTCCTAAGTGACTAACTCTAGAATGAGAAAAATTAGAATTTTGACATTGATGTACAAATTCCCTATTAGGTTGCTTTTATTCTAATGGGCTTTGCTCATAATCTTTCTAAGGCTCACATACAGCATAGTATCAATTATAATTTTTGGTGAGAGGATCATGATGGCATTGTAAGCAGCACAAATGATGTGATCATTGTAGTGATTGCAAACTGCTTATATTGAAGGTATTTTGGCTACCGATTGTCATTACTTTGTATTCACTCTTGATACTCTAAGTTTATCTAACTGTATTATTCGTACAACTTTAGTTAAACGTTTTACTGTGATTGTTTCAACTCAGGTGTCTCCACCTGGTTAATCGTGAGCTACCAGTAGTTCACAGACACCTTCAGAGTAGCTGGCAGCCTTGTGTTCATTTTTAAATAGGCACTGGGTCAATAAATAAGTGTTGCATTGCATTCAATCAATCAATCAGGAGTTTGTTAAAGCGCGACTACTCACCCGTAAGGGTCTCAAGGCGCTAGGGGTGGGGGGGTGGGGGTGGGGGTGCAGGTTCCATTCTTGCACCCCCCCAGGTTGCATTACTCCTACGTCTGTGCTCCTCGTCCCAGCCATAACCCCTGAGGCCGCCTCGCCTCTCGACAGTGAAACGCTAACTAAACTTTTCTTTATTTCCATTAAAAAAAGCCCCCCAATAGGGTAAAAGGCATCCCCCTGAACCACTTCCTGTCCCTTCATCTTTCGAGCCAGAGAAACTTGGGTGCTGCTGACAGGACTCGTGCTCTTCGCTCAGGTGCTTGAGCTGGGGTGGAGAGCGTTTTTTGATTGCGTGTTCTGTCGGGGGTACAGCGTGAGTGCAGTTTGTAGTATCGGCAGGAACGACTACACACAGGAAATGCAGGTAAGAAAAGTTTATTCAAATAGCTATAAACAGGGCTGCCTGTGAGGAGGACGCAGCCTCCGCAGCAACGATCCGCTCTCTGCCCAACTGCCGAAAACCACCCGCCTCGAACCAACCCTCAACATTCTAAGTTCCTTTCTGCCGTTCAGGTATGGAATTGTCGGAACGGCAGAAAGTAATATTACATTTACTCTTTCCCTTGAACAACAACGCCAAACAAAACAAAATAAAACTACCCAAAAAAAAACATCCTTAATAATGGAGCATGGAAACCTAGAAAGATTTATTGTCTGAATCTCAAAGGGATCTGTTTGGGGCGGCAACTACTACGCACCACATGCCCCGGATCAGACTTGGCGACTTTGAATTCCTGGGTATGACGTAAGTGGAACTACCCTCTACCTGATCCTCCTGAGTCGTACCTTGGGTTGTTTTAACCACCTTTGCAACGTTCCACCAATTTTCCCAGAAACTCTCACCGCATTCCCGCACACTTTATCAACCACAAAAGGACCACTATATTTCTTCTAACATTCGACATGCTTCGACTCTATTTCTGCTGTCAAAATTTCTTTTTTGATTGGGCTGAGCTTTACTCGAATTCAACCTTGCTTACTTGTCCCAAAGACTCAAATCAACACCAAATTTAACCCACTTGGACATCCATGCCGGGCACAACCTAGTGGCAGGCTTCCTTCCTCTCAACATTTCAAACGGGGAAATCTGAGTGGTGGAGTGAGGTGAGGTACGGTAGAACCATAACATGGATCTGATAGCATTAATAAAAATGCACCTGTTGTCAATTTCCCACTGAATACAACGCACCAAAACATGGTTCATGCCCTCAACTTGACCATTAGACTGGGGATGATAAAGCGCCATCTTCAAATGTTTAACACCCCCCACCAGAAGGAATTTTCCAACTTCATCATTAGCAAACTGGACACCATTGTCCAAAATGACAAAAAAAGGGTGTCCCTCCCTGAGAAACAAATCTCTCAGAAACTCAATAACAGCACAGGTGCTAGGTTCAGACACAAATTTGACTTTAGGCCACTTGGAGTACAAATCCACTGCAACTAAAGCAAAATGATACTGCTTAGGCAAACTATTGAAATGACCAACAAAATCAATGCCAATTTTTTCCCAAGCTCTCGCAGGATATTCAAAGGGTTGAAGAGGAGGTTTCGTCGTACACAATCCCTTCTCTGAGGATAAGCACACCACACACCCAGAAACAACATAATCAACCTCTCTATCCATAGAGGGCCACCACAACGTTTGCCTAAGTCTTTTCTTAGTGAAGATACAACCCAAATGTCCTTCATGTGCAATCTTTATAAGTCTGAGCCCCAAACCTGCAGGTGGAACTAACTTATAACCCCTAAGGAATATTCCATCATCAACAGAGAGCTCTTCAGATACCTTCCAAAAAGGTTGACACGCCAAAGGCAAGGTCTTCTTGCTCGGCCACTCCGTAACAACATACTGCAACACAACCATCAAAACTTCATCCAACCCTATCCTATCTCATCTCTCCACTCTCGCTCAGTAATGGCACATGACTCTTGGAGATCGAGAGAAGCAATGAAACAACTTTCATCCACAGTATCATCCCCCTCATCTTCGAGTCCTTGAATGGCAAAACGAGACAAAAAATCTGCTCGAACATTCTTCCCACCTTTGATGTGCTCGATGTCAAAATTAAATTGTAATAATTTGGATGACAACCTAGAAATCCTGGGTGTCTGTTCTTTAACCTTCTCCCCCGACAGTATAGAAACCAAAGGTTCATGATCCGTCTTGACAGTAAAATTCGTCCCCCACACATAAGGTTTGAACTTCTGTATTGCCCACCAACAAGCTAACAGTTCCTTATCTATGGTAGAATAATAAACTTCTGTGTCTCGCAAAACCCTGGAGGCATAACTGATGGTATTTTCATTCACCCAATCGCTCTGCGTTAAAATAGCGATTTAAGAGCTGTCTTATCTTTGGGAGCTTCTACTTCCATGAAGGCTCTAACCAGACAATGGTCTGGGTTCGATGCCATCGCCTGACACGATATGGCCCAAATACCCGATCCTTTGTTTACCAAAATCACATTTTGAAGCTTTAAGAACCACCCCAATAATCTTGGAGAACAGAAAGGACATGATTAAGAACAGCATCATGTTCTTCCTTAGTTTTAGCAAATAGGAGCACATCGTCCGGGAATGCAACTACACCTTCAATACCTTTGAGAAGATTAAACATGATTCTTTGAAAAACTGATGCTGCCGTGGCAAGCCCAAACGGCATCCTGCGATATTGAAAAGTACCAACTGGTGAAACAAATGCTGTATAATGTTTGGACTCTGGCTCTAAAACAACCTGAAGCTGAAGCAAGATCAAGTTTGCTGAACCATTTCGCACCTGACACAGAAACCAGTAGATCGGTTATCTTCGGAAGAGGATGGGAGTCAACCCATATAGCCTTATTCAAATTGCGTAGATCAACGCAAATTCGAAGTTCCTCATTCTTCTTACGAGCAACCACCAAAGGTGACAACCATAAGGATGACGCCCATATCACAAAGCTTCGCTAACTCTTTTTCTAAATCTCCTCGTACAGAAAAAGGTACATTTCTAAGTTTGTGCTTGACAGGAATAAACCCGTCCTTAACCTTAATCCTTTGTTGGAAACCCTTTATAGTTCCCAATTTTTCAGAAAACACTCTGGGGAAAGACATGCAGATTTTCTCTACAGAAGGATCAGATACAGCGTTCACATGTGACACTCCTACCACAGAGACTTGGTCAGAAGTACCCAGTCTCAAATCATTTTGAACAACCCCTGGTGAAGCCAACCCAAAATACATAGCCCTTTGATAGCAACATAAACTTTGCCAAAAATCTTCCTCCCCCTGAAAACAAGAACATCCTGAGAGTTCAATGCGACGTCTGTCGTAGGACACCGGAGCTCGATCGGGCTGTTCAAATTGTCTTCCAGGCCATAGATCGTCAAACAACTCTTTAGTGATCATTATTATTCTTGCTCCAGAATCAACCAATAATTTAACGACTAAATCCCCAATAGAGATGTTTACATAAGGATCAACACAGGTGGAAGGATCGCCTGATTCTAAATTGTTGTCGGTGACAACCATTATCATGTCTTGTAGATCCTCTTGTAACTTGTCTAACTGGTCCTCTACTATATCCTCTCCCAGGTTGGCCACGACAGGGCTGTTTTTACTGACTTGTTTTCCTTGACTCTGGCAAACCTTGGCGAAATTTCCTATTTAGTTGCAAACTCAGCAAGTAACATTACTTCCTTGACAAGGTCTGCCAGATTTAAAGTGTGGTAAGTTTCCGCACCTAAAACAAACATTAACTTGTTTGAAAAACACCTTTTCCATCTTTGGAGTTGATCTCGTGCTAGGATCTTTAACAGAACATTTGATCTTTTGCCTAACCGCATTAACAACTTCAGATTTACGATCCTCTCTTTTACGGACAAATGTGAGGTTTCAATGCTTTTAGCTATTCGTAGAGTCTCTTCCAGTGAAGGATTATGTAAAGACAATAACTTTTGTTGAATGGCTTTTTTAGAACAATGACAAATAAATTGATCACGTACCAATTGATCAGTAAATAATTCAAACTGGCAATCAGCAACTAACCTTCTAAGAGCTGACACATAAGCATCAATGTTTTCCCCAGACAACTGTTAGCGCAAAAAAGATTTGTGTCTCAAGACCACCATACTAGGTTGAACATCAAAACGTTTTCTAATTTCTTAACACAAAGTAAAATCATCGTGGATCTGCGCATCACCTTCCTCTAAGTTAGGTAATTGCTTAAAAATTGAACGTCCTTCAAACCGCAAAGAATGTAAAAGGAAAAACTTTTTTCGCTCAGGACAAAATCTGAAAGCACCAATAGACCCCAAATAAGTCTCAAAAGCGTCGAACCAATTTTTCCACACCAAAGGTGGTACCCAGGTGATTCCGAAAAAGGTGGAGGGGGATTTACGGATTGCATAACTGCTAATACGATATTCTAAAATTATGACGAGAAGTAGAGGGGAAACAAGGAAGAATTACCAACAGAGGAGACAAACATTTGATAAATAAACCCAAGAAAACGAGAGACAGAAAAAAAAATATATAACTTTTGTATGCAGATACAACAAGAACAAATCAGTTTTAAAACAAAGATAAATAACACTTGTGGATTGTCCAAGATGTGCACACACTGTAGGTGCTGCTGGGCTCAGTCAACTCCAATTTAAAGTGAGCACATAAGGTTCTTATCTGATGCGCACAGAAAATGCCATGCGAATCGGCGAAAAAACTGTAGAAATATGGCTGATGCTTGAATAGAAATGTGTTAATTATATAGCTTTTGATTGAAAACTGTGCGTATCGGTGATAAACCAAGATAGGCACGCTGAACACTAACAAAGCAGTGCGTGTCGGCGATGATTTGCTGGAGAGAATGTTGAAAAAGGATTGCTGAGATACGTTGCTGCTTAGATACGCAGAGTGTAAATAAGCGTAGATGCGTAGAGAAATTGAGCCGTGCGTGTCGGCTGTGACACGCTGTAGAAGACGCGTTGCTAAGTTATGCAGATGGGCCTAACGCGAAGCCGATTAATGAACTTGCCGATGTAGGCCGCACATGCGCAACGCTGCTCAAGGGGGAAGTACGTACGCGCCGTTATGGGAAAGCAACACAGGAATAACGAAATGCGCAGCGCATAAAGCAGGAGAGAACGAAGTAACCCTCGCTATAGGAGGAAAACTTCAAAGTACTTGTGTGACAGAGGGGTTAACATCAAAAGCCTCTCCTCAATTTGAATACGTCAAATCAACGATGTCCTCGATGAATCCTCGGAGGAGAACAGGCCGGAAACACCCTCAACGGCTGCTGGATGAAATAGCTCGAGACGTGGCTCCGTCTTGCGTAGGTTCTCTGGCCTCGTCGCCAACAAAAGATGTGTAGTATCGGCAGGAACGACTACACACAGGAAATGCAGGTAAGAAAAGTTTATTCAAATAGCCATAAACAGAGCTGCCTGTTAGGATGACGCAGCCTCCGCAGCAACGATCCGCTCTGTGCCCAACTGCCGAAAACCACCCGCCTCGAACCAACCCTCAACATTCTAAGTTCCTTTCTGCCGTTCAGGTATGGAATTGTCGGAACGGCAGAAAGGAATATTACACAGTTATATGTTGCACTCAAACTCGCTGGTCTCGGCGCTCACATACAAGCATATGTAAATCAATAACGCACATGGGCACCAGTGCATGTATTTGGGAATCTAATCTCGCGAGTCATGATTTTGTAGCTAGGCAACTTATTTAAGTGGGGAAATGCTGCTATAGCGCGTCTTCCTGAAACAATGGAGCCGATTCCCAGTACTTCTGCAGAGTAGTCTGTAGAGGGGGAAGTCTTGTCCATCTCTCAATCTGATTTACAGACTTTAATTGATTACGCCATCGCCTCAGCATTGGCTCAATCAGTGCCCAAAAAACAAATAAACAGTCTCCTGAGGATAAGGAGGATTCAGAAGTGGGTCCCAGAGGCAGATATGTGCAGGGCTCTCAGTTTTAAGTACACGATGAAACACATTAGAGAGATGTTGGGTTTCCAGGAGAAACAACTGTTGGAGGATGAATTCCACTCACAATAGAGAACCTCAGCAGCGTATGACTTACCATTCATTATGTCATTGAAGGGGTCTTTTTTAAAAATGGAATGACATTGACAAGCCTATTTTCCACGCTTCCTGGCAAAGAGATATGTACTTCAGTAATTCAAGGAGGAGTTTCCACAGCAGCTTAAAGCGAATTCAGTTTTGGCCAGTATAGTTTCGTCTTCGGCTTTGGCCTCTCAAGAGGCGTCTTTGGTAGATGCTGTTGGTAAGTAAGTGGAATCCTCATCAAAGAGGGCATATGCTGCTTCTATTTTTTCAATTCGAACACTAGGGGAAATCTTGTAGATATTATCCCTCTAGTTCAGAAGCTTCTTAAAAGTTACTGAGTGAAAACACCTGTCAAGTGCCCTCCTCTGCCTTCCTGGGATCTTTCGGTGGTTGTGGAGGGGTTACAGGAAGAACCTTTTGAACCATTAGAACAAGCAGACCTGCCTTGGTTATCTGCAAAAGGGGCATTTTTATTGGCTATTACTTCTGCTAGAAGGTTGTGTGAGTTGTCAGCCCTTATCATTACTTACCCATACTTAAAATTGTTTCCGGACAAAGTTGTTTTACGCAATCAAAACAGAGGTAGGGCCAGAGGAGATTTAAAGACCTGCAGGGGTTGACTTCACTAATCAATAACCAAAACCACAAAAGAACTCGGTAATCTACAAGAGGATGAGCAGGAAAGAGTGCTGGTGGAGTGTCTCTTTTAAAGGATGGTTTCCCTCACCCACCCGAAGGTGGTATGCTACATCATAGGGTAACTTCCTCGCATTATGAACCTAGAAATAATGTGGGCTACAACCCCCTCTCTGAGAGGGAGGAGCTCAGGGATGTTTTTTAAGGAGAGAGGTATACTAATTACTTTAGATGACCTAAGTGTCGTGAGGGGTGCAGAGCAAAAAGTTAAAAAGTGAAAGCAGGGGATAATACTAGCTCCAGAGTACACAATAGACTTTATTGTGGCGTCCCTGGACTAGGATTAAAAACCAAGCTAGAACAAGAGGGAAGTCAACCTGCCATAGAGTGAAAAATAGGTTGACATGTTTCAGCCTAGTATCCTCAACAGAAGTGTGGCGGCCTTCGTCAGAACCTTATATGGAAGCTTCTGCAAGGTTATATGCAAGAAAGATTATGCATAAATTCAGTGAAACAAACAGGTTATTATATACAGAACCAGTGGTCAGAGTGGTAGTCCACATATTAAAGGATCCACTTGTAGTTTACCTGAAAGAAACAACACAATGGTTACTGATAGTATGGTAGCCTAATCTAGTTCTGGGATCCAACACAAGTCCTGCAACTAAAACATTTTGGAACAAATGCTTAAGTGTGTCTCACCAAAGATTATTTAAGTTGATGTTGTTTTGAAACATATTGGTTCTTTCAGGTAAACTACCAGTGGATCCTTGAATATGTGGACTACCACTCTGACCACTGGTTCTGTATATAACAATCTGTTTGTTTCACTGAACATAACCTTGCAAAAGCTTCCATATAAGGTCCTGAAGAAGGTCACCACACTTCTGTTGAGGGTACAATGGTGAAACATGTCGACCTATTTTTCACTCTATAGCAGGTTGAATTCCCTCCTGTTCTAGCTTGGTTTTTAATCCTAGTCCAGGGATGCCCCAATACAGTCTATTGTGTACTCTGGAGCTAGAGTTATCCCCTGCTTTCACTTTTTAACTTTTTACTCTGCCCCCCTCACCACATTTAGGTCATCTAAAGTAATTAGTATACCTCTCTCCTCAAAAAACATCCCTGAGCTTCTCCCTCTCAGTGAGGGGTTATAGCCGCATTATGACTAGGTTCATAATACGATTAGGTTACCCTATGATGAAGCATACCACCTTTGGGTGGGTGAGGGAAACTGTCTTTTAAAAGGGACACTCAGGGGGCGTGGCCAAGATGGCGGCCAGCTAGGACGTGCCTGGCGGTCTCTCCGACTCCCCGCGGCAATTGCTTTGCCCTGCAGGCTCTGCGTGGCCATCGCTGGCAGGAAGGAGGGAGTCTGGGTTCCAGAGGGCGCCCGGATCCCCCAGAAGTGCGGCGAAGCCCAATCCCCCGGGTTTGGCGCCATCGGTAGTGCCGAGAGACTCGCGGCCGGCCTGGTGAGGAGGATCGAGGCCCACCGGGGGCGCGACTGCCAGGGCCGCCGCGGAGGTGAACGCATTGCGGGGCCCCTCTCGGCTGCAGAGGTTTCCGCTACAGAAGGCGGGTGAGCGGGGCCGTGTGCGGACCACTCCGCATGAAGACGGAATATCCTGGTGCTAGGAGAGGAGAAGCGCCGAGGCACGGCGTTTTGCCCGCCATGGTGAGAGGGTGGAGCAGAGGCCCTTAGGCCTAACGGCGCTGAAACACAGCGGCTGGCGTCCGGACGAGAGGGCGGCAGCTGGAGAGAACGCCCTGGAGACTGGGGAGCTGAAGCACCTCCACCAGCACCTGCAGCAACGGTTTTGCTCGATGGACCTGAGGCGAGCCAAGGGAAGGTGTGGGGCCCGGGGCACACTCAGCAATACCCTGAGGCTGCCGGCAGTGGGGCCTGGCGTGAAAAGCTCCCTGACACCGGCACCTACGCAGACGCTGCTGATCTGGTGTGGTCATCAGTCACCCGGTGAGTGCACAGCTAAGGGGGTAGCGCAGGGTGCCCAGGAATGCGGATCCCCCCCACAGAGACCGGTGTGGACAGCACAAGTGTGGAGCCCAAAAAATTGGAGAGGAGACCTGGCCCTGTTGGTTCGCCGGCGGTCCCGTAGGCAGGGGGGTCTCAGGTGGCCCATCTGGCCCAGCATATGGCCCTGGTGGAAGGCACCCCTGCAACGCTGGTGTATCAGTGAAGCCTAGAAGTGCAAGGCCCTGGGGGTGAAATATAGCGTCCATCTGCGCGGCAGGCCCCTCTCCGAGACACGCACGCCGGCTCCCTACCGCATAAGGCAGGCGGACCTGCCTGAATTCGCTCCACCGGAGCGGCACGGCTGAGCGGCATCGTCGGCCCTTGAGGTGCAGGGCCCAGGGGAAGCGAGCTCTACCACGCTTGGGGAAGGATCCCCGGCACAGTGTGCACAGGGCAGGAAGGAACTGAGGAAGCATCAGCGCCGTGCCTGAGGACCTGGGCCCAGGGACCTACCAGCAGACCCGGACTGAACAGCATGACGAGCGCCAGGCTGAAAAAGGAGCGCTTGGTCAAAGAAATGCTCCTGAAGCAGCCCACGCTGGAGACCGCGGCGGCAACTGGGTTGGGAGGAGAAGGGGGCCTGGGAAGTCAAGAGGGAGCTGACGCCCCAGCTACTAAAGCCTTTATGACAGAGCTCTTCACATCCTTGCGCAAGGACCTACAAGAACTCAAAGGTCAATTGGCGGCTGACCTCAGAGAAGTCAAGCGCGATGTGGAGGAGATTGGCGAGCGAGTGGCGGCGTTGGAGGAGCATGAAAATGGGCGTGATGAAGAAGTAGAAATGATGCAGCAAGAGATCCTACACCTTAAGGAACAGCATACAGAGCTACAGGCCCATGCGGAAGATCTGGAGAACCGTTCCCGCCGCAACAATGTCCGGATCCGTGGGGTGAAATCTGGTGCCGAAGGCGAAGACATACAAGAATTTGTCGCAGACCTCTTCAGTCAGGTGTTGGGCTCGGACCACTCTGCCGCAGTCAAGATTGACAGAGTACACCGGGTTGGGTTGCCGAGGGGCGGCAAGGCCCCACCGCCGGATATATTAGCGTGTGGGCATGACTTCCAGCTCAAAGAGCTTATCATCAGTAAGGCGAGGGAGGCACACCCCTTGCAGTTCCGGGGCCACTCTCCTACACTTTTCCAGGACTTGTCTGCCACCACTCTGTCCAAACGGAGGGAATTCCGCCCGGTCACAGCACATCTGAGGGAGAAGGGAATCGCCTACTCATGGGGTCACCCCTTCAGAATCATCTTTCGCTATGAAGGTCAGTTGAGGCAGATTCGCTCTCTTAAAGAGGCCAGAGATGTCCTGGGTCTATCGAGGCCCGCGTCTCCGGAGATGCAACGCAAGCCCCCGGGGGAACATAGACACAATCGTCCTCGCTGGCAGACCGTGGGTAAGTCAGCTGCCGCACACAAACCAGACACAGCAACTATAGCGAAAGAGAGGCAGTCATCTCTTCGTTGGCCTCTTCACCTGCCTGAGCGTCTCCCTCCTGAGTGCTTTGTGAAGGCAGGCTGGCGTGCTCTCGAGGCGGAGTCGGGGACCACCTATACTCACCTGTGGAGGTCTGCCATGGCTGCGCTTCCTCCTAATCAGCATTTCCTAGACGAACTTTGGTCTTCAGAGACGTTTGCTGTTGTATTGACCTGTTGGTCGAGAGAGCTTCTACTGTTTAATTGTTTGGGGTTTATTTTATGTTGGGTATCCTGCACCGGGCTGTGGACAACCGGTTGCTTCGCTAGGCACATCCCTGCTTGACCCCGCTGCGCTAAGACCCCCGCCCTGCATTCTATAATCTTCACTGCATCTCATGGGTAGGGATCTCAAGATTGTTAGTCTCAATGTCCGGGGCCTCAATCATCCTGTAAAATGCTCCGCTGTCCTCTCCTTGCTAGAACACGTTGAAGGGGACATCTACATGTTGCAAGAGACACACCTGCTGTCCAAAGACACGGTACGCATGCGCTTGTGGCGATTACCTCGCCAATATTGGTCCTCAGGCACTGCGAAGAAAAATGGGGTGGCCATACTGCTGGGGGAGAAATTCGAAGGGAAAGTACTTTCTACCCTCTATGAGTGAAGGGCAGGGTCCTGGCGCTTAGGCTCCAATGGGGGGGCTACTCTTTTCACACTGATCAATATCTTTGCAACTAACATGCACCAGGAACCTTTTATCATACGGAACCTAGCTGAGGGTTTGGCTTCGCCAGCTGCTGCAATAATAGTGGGAGGGGACCTGAACTTGGTCATGGACAATGACAAGGACCGTTCTGGTCAGAGGAGTGTGCAAGTAGGAGCACTTTCCCCTGGGGGTAAACAATGGCTCACAGACAATGGCTTACATGACGTCTGGCATCACAGTCATCCCGACATACGGGACTACACCCACCACTCTGCAGCCCACAAATCCTATGCGCGTCTCGACCACCTTTTAGTTTCCACTGCGCTGCTGCCCAAGGCGAGGGTGGCCTCTATAGAACCTCATTCCCTATCGGACCATGCACCGATCACTATTACCATTCAATCAGACAGGAGCACACACAATCATGCGAGGTGGCGTCTGCGGGAGGGCCTGCTCCAGTCCCCTAGTACGGTAAAGGGCTTACGCACAAAGTTGATAGAATACTTACAGAATAATGATAGGGAAGACACCCCGTTGGCAGCACTCTGGGAGACACTTAAGCTTGTAATGAGGGGAGAATTTATGGCGGTCTCCTCTGCCGATAACAGGAGACGACGGGAAGCACGGCAGAGCATCGAACAGGAGGTGAGTGAGCTAGAGGCTATACATAAACGTACGGGTGCACCGCTGGTATGGAGGGACTTGGAGGAAAAACGGCTCCTCCTAAAGCGCCTAGATCTAGATAGGGCGGAATACGCACTACTCTGCCTGCGACACAAGTTCTATCTGAGTAGCGACCAGTGTGGGAGGCTGTTAGCGCAGAGGCACCGAGTTAAAACTATGGCGGTGGCCATACCATCGATCAAGCAGCCTTCGGGTGCAGGGGTACAACTAGATTCCCAGATAGTAGCTATGTTCAGGCAGTTTTACCAATCTCTATATAGGGAGAAAGCAGCTGGACAGCATGACGCATGCGCTTACTTAGAGGCAAGCAAGTTCACCCGTCTCCCTGTGGCCCTTGGGACGTAACTTGAAGAGCCTATACGCCCGGAAGAAGTTATATCGGCCATCGCAAGGCTGAAATTGAACAAGGCCCCGGGCCCAGATGGATTTCCCGCCCTGTTTTATAAAACCTTTTGCGGTGAAGTGGCACCCGTGTTGACGCAGCTTTTTAATTCCTTCCTGGAAGTGGGGGCAGTCACAGACTCCATGGTAGAAGCAGCGATCTCCGTGATCCTTAAGCCCCACAAGGACAGTAGTCTGTGTGGTTCCTACCGCCCTATTTCGCTGCTCAACATAGACGCAAAAATCTTCGCTGTCATCCTGGCGGCCCGGCTGAACCCACTGATGGCGGGCCTAATTGATCCGGATCAAGCGGGGTTCATCCCCACTCGTCAGGGAGGTGATAACACAAAACGACACTTACATCTCATGGATAGCGTGCATAGGTCCCGTAAATAAGCCATCTTTCTGTCAATAGACGTGGAGAAAGCGTTTGACAGGGTTCGTTGGAGCTACCTGTTTGACACACTCCAATGCTTTGGCTTCGGGACTCGCTTTATCCAATGGGTTTGATGTATCTATCACTCCCTACGGACGTTTGTTAGAGTAAATGGGGTTTCCTCGACGCCCTTCTCGGTCGCTAGGGGCACGAGGCAGGGGTGCCCGCTCTCGTCCCTCCTCTTTGCTCTGTATATGGAGCTCTTCGCCCAGAGGATCCCGGACCACCCACGGATTCAGGGACTTCGATTTGGGGGTGAAACACATAAAATAAGCCTCTACGCGGATGATGTGATCCTATCGCTCCCAGAGCCCCTCTCGTCTTTGCTCGCTCTCGTGACTGAACTGGAGACCTTTGGGGAGGTCTCGGGATTTAAAGTAAACCTCAGCAAGTCCCAGGTCCTTAACCTGTCCTCTCCTCCAGCACATGTAGAACTCCTGAAAGAGAGATTCCCCCTGCAGTGGGCCAATCATCCGATAACCTATTTGGGCATCCTCCTGGCCCCCACACTGTCGCAAACGCTAGGGCTGAACTATTCAACGCTAGTAGACCAGACGGCGAAAGTGCTGGACGGGTGGTCGAGGCTAAAGCTGGCCTGGTTCGGGCGCGTAGCAGCGGTCAAGATGACAGTGTTACCACGGAATTTATATCTATTCCAGACCCTGCCTCTGGTGCCCCCCCTCCCGAAAGCTATGCGTGCGTTGCAACTGGCCATAAATAAATTTGTGTGGGGGAAACGGAAGGCGTGACTATCCCTGTCCCAATTGGTTCAACCCAAAAAAGATGGCAGAGTGGGCCTCCCGCTGGTACATAGATACCTCCAGGCCTCCCACTTGCGATATATATTAGAATGGAACCGCCCTGTCTCCGAAAAGCACTGGACCTTCATGGACCAAGCTGTAGCTGGAGTGAATATCTGGAGGGAAGTATGGCTTCCACGTAAATTGAGGGTGTGGGGCCTTTACTTGTCATCTGTCACTGCAGCGACGCTAAAGGTATGGGACGCCGTATCGCTTCGAAAGGGACTAACGACATTCCCCTCGCCGATGACCCCGATGGTAGATAACCCGGAGTTCCCCCCAGGTTGTAAGTCTGAAATTGCCCAGAGGTGAAGGGAAGCGGGCTGCAAACGTGTAGGCTCGCTGTTTGACGAGAAGGGCATACTCCCCTTTACCCAAGTGTGTGCGGACTATGACCTACCCGAAGCTGATGGGTTTTACTATTTGCAACTGCGACACTGGGCCACCTCATCATCCTATCTACAACAGGTGTTGCGTCGACTCAACCCCTTTGAGAAATGGATAATGACTAAGAAAGATGACAAACTCTTGATCTCAGAGCTTTACACCTTCCTTGCCACTGGACAGGGAGGGAAGCGCACCAAATGTCAACTATGATGGGAGGCGGAGCTGGGGAGGGCCTTATCAGACAAAGAGTGGGAGAACATTCACTACAGAGCGCATCATACAAGGTTACATCATATTGGTACCTCACTCCGGCCCGCATCCATCACTGGGACAAAAACCACACTGAGAAATGCTGGAGGGGTTGTGGGCTGGCAGGCTCCCTGGTACACTTGCTCTGGCATTGCCCAAGACTGGAGCGCTTCTGGGAGGGAGTACTGAACGACATAGATGCTGCCTTTGAGACTGAGATCCCAAGCTTTCCAGTTTACACACTGTTAGGGCTTTCAAATGCACTGACGTTCCCACTGCGCTCCTTACGGGGTAGACAAATGGCGCTGGCGTTACTGGCAGCACGACAAGCGATACTAGCGAACTGGGGCTCCCCAACGGTGCCGGATCACACGGCCTGGCTACACAGACTCTGGCTGACGCTCGCAATGGAACGCCTGTCTCTAGTGCAAGATCACAAGGGTGAAATCTATGCAGAACAATGGGCCCCCTTTATATATTTACTATCTAAAGAGTTTAGGGAAATCACCTGCCCCAAATATCTTCAAATTCTGCATTTAATCCCAGGGGCGCAGGATCTGAGGGCACCCGCTAAGTAATGGCGCAGGCCCTAGGGTTGAGCAAACAAAGGAGGGTGAATCGTGTCTAAACGTTCTAGCAGGCTCAGGTGTAGGATCCTTTTTTTGCTTTCCTTTTTCCTTTTTAGGGGGAGGGTAAGGGGGGGTTGTTGTCCTGTTCTTTCTTGTACTGATATTTTTTATATACTCATGCAATCTAGACAACGCTGCCAGCCTCCGGGTTGTAGGCACTGAAGCTGTGTATATTTGATTCGTGCATCCATCCCACGCTGCCGGCCAGAGTGGTTGTAGGGACACAGCGGTGTACTGGTGACAGATTGTTTCATAAAACGAATAAAAAGATTTGTTCCATAAAAGGGACACTCAACCAGCACTCTTTCCTGCTCATCCTCTTGTAGACCCAGGGGTTCGTAAAGGTGTTTTACGTCCAGATCCAGCTTTTAGGCCAAAAATCCTATCAGTTTTTCACACAGATCAGGAAATAATTCACCCAGTCTTTTCTTTAGATCAGGATGTTCCATCTTTTCTGGATGTGAAAAGGGCCTTGCTCATTTATCTGGATAAGATTAAGCCCTTCAGATCCTCCAATTTCTTACTTGTCTCTTATGGGGTAGCTTCCAAGCGCGCAACGCCCATTGGGCTCAAAGGGCTTCAGCCCCCCCGTCATGTGTGGCAGCCCGGGCTGAGACAGCTTCCCGGGTACACACACAGCCGCACCCGAGTACTTCACAGGTCTTTAAAAAACCATTTGCTTGTAAATGAGGCTCTGTTGTTTTTCACCCCATTTTAGAGCCCTTGCATCCCCACTCAGCCGATTGCTGGACCAGTCAGCCCCCCCCCCCCGACATTTTTTCTTAGCCCCTCCCCCCCCCCCAAAATTTGGCTCTAGTTGCGCCTCTGGTAGCTTCCAAATGGAAGAAGGCTTCTTCAACTACCATCAGTAGGTGTGTCCATCAGACTGTAACAAAGGCTTATGACACTCTGGATTTGATGTTACACTGAAAAGTTTTGGACAGGTTTACTAGAGCTGTAGCTGCCTCTTGGGCTGAGGTGGGGGTTTTTTCCCAACAGGAAATGTGCTGAGCTGATACCTGGGCTACACCACATACTTTTCTCTCTCACTATAAGCTGACTTGTTTTCTTCAGACACTAATAATTTTGTTTTTTCTATGCAAAAATTGGTTTTGTCTTAATTCTATGAACAAATATTTCTATTTCTGCATCATATAATTGTGTCTGTTGTGTAAATCCTCGTGGGTTATGGCTATGACGAGGAGGACTGTAAGACCTTTGCTTTGTAGGTTGTTAACATGAAGACCCAAAGAAGTATTTATGCTGCAAGTTGTCGCTTCATTTGCCAATTTATACAGTCTTTGGAACATGGTCTAAAGAATTAATTATTCTCTTCTCCTTAATTCACAGGTCCAGGACTGGGAAACATCCCAGTCGGTCCCTCGATAAAAAGAGATGCAGGTAAGTTATCTTCTCTCTACACTTTGTATACCACCACCTTCACCGTGTTTTCAGTATAGCAGCCCTCACCCAAGGCTGATTTGGATAGCAGTTTAAGTGGTGCTCTTGTCTGATGCAAAAGTTAAATTAGTTAGTCAATCCGGATGTTTAAGTGAACGGGAAAAAACTACCTTTGATAGCGCAGCCACCACCATTTGCCCATATGCGAGGGAAAGGTAAAAGGGAAACAATAACTATTAGGCTTTTGACAGCATTTACAATCCTGCAGTCTTTTTCTGCTTTTGGCTACCAACTCACCTTCCCCAACCCCAAACCCGATCACGCACCTGCATGAGCCATGTTCCTCCTGCAGTGTGACTGGGACAGCTGGCACGCTGGTGGGGTTCTTCTGCGCCGGACAGCACCCGGTCTTTCCTTAGGCTCTGGCGGGCTTCTGTGTGGGTGGGCGGTGGCTCTAACTCCTCTTCTCCGTACTTTGCGACCGGCTGCAATCCTGGTTCTCCCCGGTTCCAGATTCTCCTGGCTGTTGGCATCTTCTGCGTTCTCCTTCAGCACAACGTGCCTGCTTAACTACACGATGCACTGTCCAGAGCACTAGGCATCCCTTTGTATTGGTCCTGTCTCCAGACTTACAGTCCTACCTCCTCAGTCTCTTCACAATCTTCCTAAAAGGCGCAGAGGCCAGCTTGTGGGAGTAAGTTTTCCTAGTTTACTCGTATACCAGGTGTGGGGGTCGCCCGGTCACAAGGACAGCCGTAGGGGTAATGAATAGATTACTTACCGGTGATCTTCATTACCCTTGGGATAGTCCTCCTCGTCATAGTAGCCACTCGCCCCCCCCCCACCTTTCCTGGGACACAATTGTATGTGGCTTAATTACTTACATGAAGTGGTTAGGGGGAGGCGTCTTTTACCTTATTGTTGGGCTCTTTTTAAGTGGGAATAAAGGAAAGCTTAGGTAGCGTTTCCCTGTCGAGAAGCGAGGCAGCCTCATGGGTTATGGCTATGACGAGGAGGACTATCCCAAGTGTAATGAAGATCACCAGAAAGTAATTTGTTCATTTCCCTTTTAAGGTTAAGGGAAGGCTGTGTTTATTTTACATTATTATCTTTAGGCTGCAGATAGCAGGGCCTGATAATAAGCAGTGCTTGACTCAGATTATGACCCAGGGTGGGGCACAAAGGGGAAGAACTGAAGGACTGAGGTATTTAACTCTTATATAAAAGTCCTTGTCAACTCAATATTGGAAGGTGAGAACAAAGTGATGCTTCTGAATGCTTTTAAATGGGAGAAAATTGCCTGTGCACAATGTGGGATGATTGGGGCCACTCTTTTTGCATCTGGCCTGGGATTGTGCTCAGGTTCAAATATATTGGGCACATGTGGTGCCACTTATAGAAACAGCCACCGGAATTAGCATTCCACTGACACCACTGGCCTACCTTCTGGCCGTGGTGAAATTACCCAGGGGATGCAAGAACCCCTATTGACTGGCCTTATTGTTAGCGAAGAGACGGGTGGCCACTGTCTGGATGGGAGTGAGGGCCCCGATGTTCACACATTGGTTAAGGGATCTGCTCGAATGGGGGGTGACAAAGAAACAACATATGAGGCTTTAACGTCGAGATGAGGGGGCGTCTGAGGCTATAATGCAATGGGCCCAACTACTGGGTATGTTTCATGATGATAATGATAATTCTAGCGAGGATGAGTCTGGGACAGAAGAATGAACGGAAAACTGATACCTGCACTTGATGTTTTCTAGACGACCAAGTGGGCAATGATGCCTATAGTACTGTATTTGTACGACGTCTTGGTTCATATATTTTTTATTTGAAAGGACCTCGGACCAACAGATATGTCTGCGTGTGTATTTGATTATATTATGCAACCATATATGATCCCAGAGAAGGATATAAGAGGGCTCCTGTTAATACTGTTACGATGCACTGTATGGTTTGTTGTATTCTTTTAAACTCAATAAAATACAGTTTTAAAAAAAAATGGGAGCAAATTAAAATGAAGATTTAACTTCATAATTAAGTTAACTCTACATTTTAATTGTCTCCCTTTTAAAGTGTCACATTTACACACATGATGCATCTTCCTCCCAGTGGCCAGTAGACACAGTGCCTTATTTCTAACAGAAAAACAAAGCCATTTTTTTTAATTGGAGAAATTTAAATTGAAGAAAAATGTTTCTATGAAACATCAAATCGTAATGTTTTTTTCCACTTTAAATTAAGCCAATAATGTCTTAATGTTTTATGAGCAGGTTGCTTCACTTAAAATTCCTCCCAGTTAAACAAAGGGCTGTATTTTTCTGTTATAAAAACTCACTGACACATGGCAGCCCTCTCATAGTGCCTCTAGTCAAAGTATTTTGTTCAAACCATAGTACCTGGTTCTATGGACATTAGGCTTAAAGACAGTGAAGCTGGGCGTGAGGGTATCTGACAACAATGTGTGAGTTGCTTGGCCTTTCGCAGCTCACAATGATTTTAACTGATCAGAAGTAGCTCTCACTACAGAAAAGGTTGGAGACCCCTGTTTTAACCATTCTGGCTGGGCGTTCCATCTTATTGAAATTGCTACAACGTTTTAAGTATTAAACTGTATCTTGCTGAACCATCATAACACATTCTTTGAGCAAGGTCGTGACTAGCCACCCATCCCAGCTACCCCCAATAGAGAAGGAGGATTTAGATGCCAAGTACCCAACATTATCCTGGTTGATAGGGAATACATAGTGTTTCACATTTGCTATTTCTAGGAGGTCTTTACACCTGGACAAATCCACTGAAAATGCATCACATGGTCCACTTATGAAGACCCATTCCTCAGTCTTTAGGCAACCATTATGTGATTGCTAGATGGTTAAGGTACTATTGGAAGAAAGGTTTCCTAGCTTTGTGGCATACCATTCTATGTTCTGAGCATGTTTTCTTACTTCCATAGTGGTTTGTAAGCTTTCTAATAGTGTAGTGCATTCTTTTGTACAATCCTCTGAGCAGTTGGGTGTTACTAACTGATATAGGTATTTAACACTGTGTAAAGAGAGATAGAAATATTTCAGAAGTGTGTTTTGGGGGAAGTAAAATAGTAATTTTATAATGGAAGTTAGGAGACAGCTCTATTCCCATTCTGGATAATTTATACTCGATAAAAATAACATTAGGAAAGGCTATTTTTGATTCCTTGTAGTTCATTTTATATCCTGCACCTGCCAAGGCAGTAACAGTTTTTTTCTGTTTGTGCCTGGTGCTCATATAACATGTCATCTGCAATGCATACATCATCAACATATGAGACCACGTAAGGCCCTTTTTTGAGGTATTTTGTTCTCCTAGTGGCTAATCAAGCTAACATCTTCATTTGAAAATGAGCCTTCACTTCTGCACCCCACTTCTCTCTGTACTCCTCTGTTCTACTTGAGTCACTTTGATCATTCTTTCTGTCTTCACAGAGTCTATCTGTGCATCCACTATCCCCATGATCCTGTGGTATTGGGAATATTGGTCATCAGAACATTCAAATTCCTATGATGCCTCATTTAATAGCCTCTTTTACAGCCCAGATGATGTTACAATCTCAGTCTCTTGTTGAGAAGTCCAACACATATTTTAAAGACATTCTTATTTGTTTTCTTTTTCTCCTGCTGCTTCTCTCTAAGGATCCCCTTTATTTTAGACTTCTGCAGAATTAAGGTTTCTGCAGACACATTCTCAGTTATCTTTGTGTATAGAAGTATAAAGTTGAGATATTTTCTTAGGTAGTTCTGCCTACTTTCGGTCTCAAAGCACTCTGGATCGATCTGGTTTATGGACACAAGTGCTTTGTTGCTCCTTATATTACTTAGCAGTATTTCAAAAAGAATGTTGAAGTTCCAAATTAACTTCATCCCCAAACCTACTGCAGGGGAAGCCCCATGTTTCTCATGTATGTATTTTAATACTTTTGGCTGTACAGCTATTGAAGAGGTACAGTGTGTATTAGTATAGAAATCAGTAAACACACTACATTGTGTGGCAGATTTATGCTCAGTGATTGCCATTCCTGTTGTGAGGCACATGGTCATAATTGTGTGCTTCTCTTGAGTGGTAGTGTGTGGGCCCACTGCATCCAGCTGCTGTGTTTTGTGTGCTACCCAGAAGGAAGTTGCTTCCCTCTTGGTCAGGCATATTCCTATCACCATATTGGTTTGTCAATCAATAGTTTGAATAGATACAGTCGGGGTTAGTGAAAAGAGTTTCCGTTCCCATTGCCTATAGGATGTGCTGTCTAAGCTTCTTGTAGAAACCAATTAACTACTGTAACTTTACTGGAGTGCATCCAACATCCTGTTGGTCCCATTGTTTCAGATTTGCCCCAAAACACCATTCTAACAGGTCTAATGACATCTAGTAGCTCACCTTAAAATCATGGTATATGTTCAAGGTATATCAGTGGTATGTTCACCAGTAAACTGTTTACTGTGTAGGGAGGTTCAGTCCTGGCCTCTACTGCAGAACATCGTCTGAGTAACATATCTCTAGAGTATATAAAATGAGTTGCTGAAAGAACAAACGTGACATATCTGTCTACGACAGGGACACCTCAGCCATTTAAATGAGCTGTGAGAGCCAGTAAGGTTAACAAACACTTAGAAGACTGGGACATACCTTTCCTATATGAATGAGGGAATTTAACGAGTACTCGATAGATGTCTCTGGTTGGTAAAGTGTGAGACTGATTTTAAAGCTAAGGCCGTTAATGGCCTTACGCTGCATTTGGGAACCTCCATGTTGGGCACCATTAATGCATACCAAGATTTTGGTCACACCCAGAGTGTTTGGTTATAGTCTATGCACCAGGGGGCTCCCTGTTCCTCCCACAAGCTATATCACAGGCAAGGTCAGTTTAGGGACATGTAAGCTGACCTGTTGGACTCAGCAAGGCTTTTGTACCTGGGTTCCCCTTACTCAGCCCCCACTGTCAGTACACATATTCAGTCACATATCTAGAGGTCTTTCATAGAGGCTCTTTCATAGAGGCACTTTCATAGCGCAGAATATCTGTAACATGATTATAGCAGATACAGTTACGGCCCTATAGCAGGAAAACAGTAGAAAAAAAGCTCATGCCAAATAGTGTACAGATATAAACAGGGATTTCTCATCAGTGGCCCTGCCTACAGTTCTGTCATAATGTGAATTGCATATCCTTCCTGCATGTCTCTGCAATGCGGAAGATGGGCCTTGTAGCAGCGGCCAACAGGAGCATGATCAATCAGTGTCCTTCGGATCAGCTAACACTGGATGGAGATGCTCGGTTATACACATATGGCAAAGCTCAAAAATGAATATATGGTGATTCTCCCACCAATCCCTAAATGGCCTCTTTAGTACGCCACCAGCATAGGCCACGTACTTCAACGTCAACGACCGCTTTTAATCCGAGATATTTTTTTTCTATTGGAAAGAACCCTAAAATGTTTTTCTAACACGTATGACTGACAATTTGTGGACAGAAGCCTATTGCAAGATATTAATGGCGAATGACACAAGCCACATCTAAAATCGTGCATAAATTGGAAACAGAGCTCTAACTCACAATCTAGTCAAAATGTGGGCCCAAAATGCTACACATTTACACTGTATTCAATTAGAGAGAATGCATACAAAGTATTTTTCAGTGGTACCTTACACCTTACACCATATAGACTACGGTTGGCTTTAGGGTTTGGCATACAGGACTGATATCTTGTCAGCCATATTAGAAGTACCATAGGATATAATGCAATTGTAATACTGCGGACAGGATGTCCATCACGTTTGTGACAGAGTAACCCATACGACAAACTTTAAACCAGGCCCTAAGTGCCATTTTCCCAACTGCAAACTGGCCCAGATCAGGTACAACTCTCCTCTCTCTTGGCCTTTGGGAGTAACCAGCTATTTTCTCCATTTCATTCTCTTGTGCTATTTTGAAAAGAGCTCAGTCCATGTGTGGACTCCACAGGTGCCTTGTCTTTGCTACCCTACTTTCCTGCTCCTCCACTTAGATCTTCGTACCATACTGGTCATATTCATTTTTCTTTAGCTCAAAACACTTCATTTACTTTTTTGAGTAACAACATGGCATAAATTAAATATCTAACATCAATGTATAATACATCATAAAGAGACAATATAAAGAATAAAGGAGACAAAGTATAACAAAAAGTACAAACTGGCAAAAAAAGCCAAACAATGTCAGAATATGTTGCTGATCAAATCACCTAAAGGAGTCAACTTGAGTAGATGAAAAAAATCCACCCCCACTATGTATGATACAATAATCAAGTTCATGGGTCTGAATTAAGAGTAAATCCCCAAAGCTAATAAAGGGCCTGATTACGATGGCCGTCGGACCGCCACTGTCGGGCTATCAGTGGCGATCCCACTGCAATCTGCCCCTGCAGGTTGGGCGGATGGTGGGCGGGCAGAGAGACCGTCGGAGGGACTGCAATCCCTACAATAGTGGCAGTGCCTGCTCAGGCACCGCCGTAGCGATTACATTGTCCCTTTCCGCCAGCGGTTTCATGGCGGTTAACCGGCCACGAAAAGGCAGGCGGAGAGTGACTTGCGGGCTCCCATTACGGCCTGGCCCTCCGCTATGGGCCCTGGGGGGCACCTATCATGTCACCCTAAACATCCTTGCAGTATGTGGCAGGCACCGCATGGTGCTTGCCACATAGTGCAGAGATGTTTACAAACATGCCTCTTGTCAGTGAGGCTTGTGCTGCAGCCCTTTTTCAGGCGCAGCACAAGCCTCAATGCTACGAGGCATGTTTCCGACAGCCTCCACGGCGGTCAGATCGTAATTTGCATGGCGGGACTGCCAACTCCCTGTCGGCCGGTCCAGTTCCCGACAGGATGGAGGTCGGACGCTCATCCGACCGCCATCATAATCAGGCCCAAAGTATCAATTAATTTACATTGTTTTGTTTTTTGAAAAAAATCTAACTTTTTAACTAGTAAATAACGTGTGGATGCAATAAATGTTCTTTTATATGAATAGATTTACATATTGTATCTCATACCAAACTCCAAAAATTAGAAAATGTTTTGGAATGAAAAATTATATGGGCTACTGTGAATATTTCTGGATTACACTTCTACCATTCAGAGTATTTAAGTAATTTGACTTTAAAAGCTTAAGGCATACTCTTAATGTAAATTTCCGCCTTTAATACCGCTGTGCTTAATACAATGGTTTTATTTACTTGCCACACCCATGCCACCATGTTCTTAGAACAGTTTTCACAGCATTGATACATTTTCTGGAATCTTTTCAGAATATGGCTCAAGGTTTGAATTCTCTAGACGAGGCTTTTCCAACGAGTAGCTCATGAGCTCCTGGTAGTTCTCCATCTACCTTAGAGTAGCTCTCCTGTGTGCAGCCAAGCCTACTATATAAGACACTTTTACTTGATTGAATTAATATATGTATGCCAAATTTGAGAGTGTGTATTTGTGGATAAAAATATGCATAGTTTCACAACTCACAAGCTGATGCTTCGAGAAAAATGGCTCAATTTATAAAACATATTTAAAGCTGATATTTGAGTGATAAATCATGTGCGTTGGGCAGACGTATTACTGATATCATACCCTTGGTGCCAGGGGCATTGCCGCTGCTGCTGCTGCTATGCAATACCCATGTTGAGGCATTCACAATTGATAATGCCTTTTTAGGTCTCGCCTAGCGTTGCAGCGCGAATGCGCTGCCATCGCTTTGCGAGGCATGCAGTATACACTATAGTGTGGAAGCTTCGTGGAAGCTCCGTCCACTCTCCGGCCCATCTTCTTCATTGGCTTAGGTTCTAAATGCTGCCTTCCGATTGGTTTTGAGCTTGTTAGTCCCTCCCCATAACAGCCATGTCAGTCATTTGTATCCTTCCATGGCTACTGGCCCCTTCACAGCACAGATTACTTTCTTCCCGTGCCTTCTCGCCGCTCCCCCCTCCCCTCGCCCACACGCATTGTTTCAGCTGGCGTCATGTTTCTAAAGTGTAAAAGGTTACAGCCCCTGACGATCGTGCGCCTCCTAGGCATCGTACTGTGTTGTTTTAAAAGCATGCCATTCAGCCACAGATTTAAGTTGGCGTCATGTTTCTAAAGTGTTTTAAGGTTACAGCCCCTGACGATCATGCGCCTCCTATGCATCGTACTGTGTTGTTTTAAAAGCATGCAATTCAGCCACAGATTTCAGCTGGCGTCATGTTTCCAAAGTGTAAAAGGTTACAGCCCCTGACGATCGTGCGCCTCCTAGGCATCGTACTGTGATTGGCTGCTGTGCTGAGATATGCCCTCCTCTTTCTGTTGAAGAAGCTCCTGCCCCTCATGCCAGTTGACAACAACGCTAATCAGGCGACCAAGATGGATGACGTCACCCCGTTGGCAGTGTCGCGCTGCGTGGGGTTGCCGGCTAGTAGAACAGTGGCGGCTGATGGTGCACCCGCATAGCTGAATTTCCCACGTCCAACGGCCCCGTGGTGAACCCGCAGGATGAGCGAGGGTCACAAGGCTCCCACCGGGGGCCGCGGCTTGCCGCTCGGGCAGGTGAACGGATCTGCTGCTCCTGCAGAGCAGCGAGCTGCGTAAAGAGGAGAGTCAGAGCTGTTTGACGACGGGACTAACACCTTCTTCTGGAGAGATGCTGGGTTATGGAAGGCGCAGGAAGGGCAGTGGGACAGACACTAATTTGACCCGGTTTCGGGCACTGGTTGACACACATCTTCAGGTGCAAGAATTTACTTGTGGCGAGGCAAGTGGAAAGATGTCCACTTGTTACATCATGCTGCCCGTGGGGTAACATTTGACCAGTACAGACCCTCACGCTGGTAGACAGCGGGCGCATGACCTGCCTAGACTCCTGCGCTCTGTAATGGGAGAGGATAGAAGTGCACGGGCAGGTTGAGGCCCTGTGCCATTAGCTTAAGAGCGCAAGGCTGTGGTTGGACATTACAATCCGGTGCAGCTGCAGGCTCCTTGTCTCTCGAATGTACAGTGCGAGTCTCGCCATTTCATGGAGTGAAGTACAGTGACAGCCTCTTGCTCTCCCATAGATCAGTAGAGCTACAGTATACACCCTTGTAGTCTCAAATAGTGATGCATACTGACACTCAGTCTTGTGATTTCAAGGCCTCTCGCAGATAGATTTGCTAGAGACACAGCTCCTGTCCTCGTACAGTGAATGATGCTTTGTGACCGCTTTTCAATCCACTCCGGTGTTTGGTGTCAGATTCTGACTAGTGCATAGAATGATGTACAGTAACTGAGTCTAATTGGCTGATGGTCAGCGTCTAAGGGAACGGTGCACATTTG
The DNA here is from genome assembly GCA_963921515.1 of Calotriton arnoldi. NCBI lineage: Eukaryota > Metazoa > Chordata > Amphibia > Caudata > Salamandridae > Calotriton > Calotriton arnoldi. Next base: position 1,502,260 of record CAWUFW010003849.1, read on the forward strand.
TTTTTTGTGCTCTTAATGCAACCGCAAGTTACACTGTACTGTGGAACAATGCACAGTTGATTTTCATCTTATAATAGTACAATGAGTGTCTCGCGGTGGTTGCAAACTTGATCACTTTCGGTGACAGCCAGGTTTTTAGGGCGGTGCCTCACTATAACTGCTCTCCATGGTATTGACGCAATACGTTTGTGAGACCTCTCACTGGTATCCCAACAGCCTTAAATCTCTTAATTGCATAGCATTGTGCTGCCCTTAAAATGACCTAGTCCAAGTCCCGCTAGAATATGGACCTGACGTCACCTGTAATCTGTGCTCAGGGCCTGTGAGCTAGGTTTATAGTTTGGCACGTCCTCCCTCTCTGCTCCTGTAAATCCGCTCTGCTCTCGTCCCAGTTTAGTCTTCAGATGTTCAGCAGCTTAAAACCTTCTACCCCCAGTATCGCTGTGTGATTCTTTGTATTTTATTTTAAACTGTATAATTGTTCTCTAAAGTAAAAGCAAAGTCATAGTTTTAGCATGCCCAATATGTTTCTACAGGCTGCGACTTGACAGAAACCTTGTTACTTTCATCGATGCTTTCTCTAGTTCACCTTTTTCTAATGCTATTAATATAAACGCAGGTGCTACACGTTTTAAGTGTTTATTCTAAGATGGCACTTTTCACATTGGTATATCATATAGAATGCTGAATTGCTCTAACGAGCCAATGGTTGGGATAGTTTCAACAGAGGCTCTAGAAGCAGAGGTGTGTGGGCTACAGTCAAGCCTAGAGTAACCACCATAAGCAACTCTGGACGACTCGACTCAAGCAATCCCAGATTTGGTTCCGTAAATTAGCCGCCCATCTACACTATTCCTCACAGCCCTGCAGTAGTCCTCAATGTCTTCTGGTAATCATCTTCCCTTTGTCCCGCCCCCCCTCACCCCCATGCAGGCTCTTGTTACTACTTTTGGTAGATGTACTGAAATGCCGTTGTCCAAATTTGAGGTAAGTGCGCTGATTTTCATGCTTGAAATTTCTTTCTTAGCAGTTCTTCAGGGCTAACCTACCACTACCACGTATCCCAGCACGGCCGAGCTACCCTGCATTCCCATTGTAGCGCTGCCCTTTCTCCTCACTGTAGCACTAAGGTATACAGTAGTACTGGAGTGTACCCCCTTCGTAGTACTGCATACAATCCTGCTCTAGCACCACTGGACACCTCGAGTGCAGCACGGTGTCCACCACTGATGCAGCACTGTAGGGCACTACCCTGTGTCACTGTCTTGCACTACAATATAGCAGCGTCATTCTCACCAGAACTGCTCTACACACTTTTTCAGCACAGCCATGCACTACTGAGGTTGCACTCATAAGCATCCTGGTCATGTTGTGTACCCCTAACTATTTTGGGGCATCCCCCTGTAGCACTGCTGTGCATCCCAGCTTTAGTAGTCCTATGAACTCTAGAACGGTGGCGTACTCCGTCTACAGCACTGCTCACCGGAGCATTACCTTGCTCAGATGCATACATGCATGTGCCATTGAATGAAAACACTGCTTCTCGCACCACTCATAGTTTCTGTAAGTAAAAATTGTTAAATCTCTGTTAGTTAACCATCACCCTCTTCATCCATTTTAGTGCCTGGAAGCGGAGACGTGCCCCAGTCTGCGCTGTATTCCTCCTGTGACTTGGTTCTGTATTACTGCACCCCTGGAAATGTGCGGTGTTGTAAAGGTTCTTGGGGACCAGTGCAAACAGGAAGACATGCCTCAGGTACCCTGGTTGGCTAGTACATGTTTGTCATATTTAGTGTGCTGTGGGCGCATCTTACTCTTGGGCCCCAGTGCCATTGCACATGCTGCACTGATGATACCTATGCCCCTCAATTCAACACAACTTAAACTGTGACAAGCCCTCTGCCACCTTGAACGGCATCTGCCAAACAGTTGTGCCTTTTGCAAGGTACAGGTGTCAGGCATAGCGGGCGCTGCAGGCCGGCGGTCAGATGTCGGTGTTAAAATATAGGGCTAGATGGCTGAAAGAGTTGTATCAGCCTAAAAGCAGTGCGATAATGTGCCTATTAGTGTCGAAGCTTCCATGTTAAAGAACAGTAGATGTTGCAGCACCCAGGATAACGTGCAGCATGGCTAAATACTTATAAGGTCCCAAAAGCGAGACCGGTTGCATTGCAAATGCTTGTTTACAATACTGCTGGCAATCCTGCCTGATGTACTGAGGTGATCACTGGTAGTAATCCTTCATATGGTGGCCACTAATGTAATCTTATCTTTTGTGGTCACTATTACAAGACTATTATTATTCCTGCTCTGGATGATTTTCATTGAACATAAGTAGCTCTTGTTACAGAATAGGTTGGAGACCCTTGCATTAAACCAAACAAAGCACAAATTAAATAATTCGCAAATGATATCCTTCGGGCAATATGTGTTGCGCTTCCAGGACATTTTCAAGACCTTTAATCCTACTGTAATATTTTTTCTTCCAAAACTCTGGCATCTCAGGCAATAACCATCTCTGTCTGAATTCAGGAAGGACTTCAAGACCTGGCGCTTCGACTGAGCAGCAGACCCCAGACCCCCCAAGCGCCATGAGACCCTTACGGGTGAGTAGTCACGCTCTGCAAAACCCTGATTGATTGATTGATTAAAAACTGGGTTCTGGCTATTAGACTGTATTTAGTAAAATGCCCTTTCATGTTTCAATTTTAATTTGTCGACCTTTATTCAAGTGCTTCTTAGTTGCACAATTAAAGCCACTAGACCCAGATTTCACATTTAAGTTTAGAGTTATACTTATTATGCACGATTGTGGTTATCTAGTGGTGTGCAACAGACTGATGTTGTATTTATATGTTTTTGACAAAATGCTTTGGAAGCTGAGTTTCAGCATCTGTAGGCAACTAGATGTGTTTGAGTAGTTAGCACCCACTTCGGGGAGTGTTCTCTAAACAAATGTTTTGCCTAAATATCCATTCGCAAATGGCTTTTCTGAAAGGCGAGCAAGGAAGGACAATATTTTGGAGTTTTATAGTGCACTGATTACTCCAGACTGTCAGATACAGAAACATTTATTAGGAAGAGAGCGAGGGGAAGAAAGTGTCCGATCAGAAAGGAGTAGGTCCTCCTAGTTCATTTTCTGCAGTTAAAGACCCCTTTTCATGTGGCAGTTTCGTTATGAGAGTCTAAATAATTAGGTACTCAAGAGTTTTCTGAAGCCCATGTGGTTGGGTATAGCTCTCAAAGAGGGGCTGGACGTATTCCACAACCATAGCATGCCCAGGATTTTTGTCCAGTGTTTTATCAACGTGGCCAAGCATTGCTGTTATCAGGTTGGCAGCCCATGAGCGAGGGCTCATAGCTTGATTGTTACTTGGGGCTACTTTCCACAAGTATGTGTGACCTTTTTCTCAGAAGGCTTAGTGAATATCCTTTTTTTTTTTTTAAGTGAGTTTTATATAGCGGGAACTCGACCCAAAGGTATCAGATAGCTTTACATTCATTTTTGTTAGGCACAGGGAGATTAATTGGCCGATGGATAAGGAGCTCCGTCCGGGAGCTCCCGGGCGAGGGATCGCTTTTTGGCGATATTCCTGGAATATGCCCCCCTGTGATCCTCCTCCTCCCCGGGGATTGGAATACTATTATTTGTTATATTTGCTATGACTCTCCACGCCGAAATTGAGGCAACACGACAACAACAAACAAAAATCAAACACTGTCATCGGATTCCAGCATAATGGGCGATTGCCCGGTTGAGCTGCTCAATGCAGCTGAGAGGAGTCGGGCTCGGGATTCACCCTTTGGGTTTTAATCCTTCGGTCTCAGCCACTGTTGCTCTGCATCCCGCCACAATTTTTTTTCCCACTGGCAAGTTTGCACTTGGATTTCTTTCCAGATGGCGGCCCTTCATGTTTTCCCGCTGTGGCTACGGTGGTCCCCGAGATCATTTCCCCCGGTTGGAGCGGGGAGAGAGCATTGGAGTCCAGTCTTCAGCCCTCTCACACCTCTCTTGCGGTCCAGAAGTCGGGGTAGCCTTTCCTCCATGGGTGAGTCGTTTTGGGGTCTGGGGTCTAATCCCTACTTTTGAATGGCTGAGGTATTGTGGGACCGGCGATCTCGGACGGAGTCCTGGCGATCTCGGACGGAGTTTCAACAGGAGTCACTGCTTGCTGCCTGCCTCGTTCGTGATGTTGTTTTCGGCGGCTTTGTCTTTGCCTAGCACCGGACCACAAAAAATTACTCTGGCTCCCCCACCGCCTCTTGTTTGCTTCCTGTCAATGAAGATGGCGGCCATCTTTACCTTTCTTCATGGCTTCTGTGTGGTCTGTTTGTTCTTCGGCTCGGCGAGCGAAACCGTCCCGCTGCGGTGCTGTGCCTCCTCCACAAACCCTCCTGTGTTTTTTTTACACCTAATCCTTTTTGGTCTGCCTTTGCTTCTTATCCGGTGGTGATGGTCTGGCCCTGGGCGTGCCCTGCTTGTACAGGTCTGCTGGACTTGAACTTATTTCCACCGCCTTCTGCCTGGTTCCCGATCCCCCTCTTCTCCTTGCGGCGTTTGCCTGTGTTTATCCCTTGCTCCGCTTAACCCCTCTAATGTTGGACATTGATGTGTGTATCTACTTTTATGTAAACTGTGTTGCATGTTCTCAACCTATGTAAAGCGCTCTGATACCTCCGGGTCTAGCCAGCGCTATATAAAACTCCAAAAATAAAATAAATAAATAAATAAGTGATTTGCCCAGAATCACACGATGTTGAGCGTCCCTGCCGAGACTCGAACCCGGTTACTTAGCTTCGAGGTCGACCGCTCTAGCCATTAGAACACATCCTCGCCTCAATGTATCTCTCTCATGCAATATTGTAGAGAACTTTGAATTTGAGCCTGGCTTTGGCCGATAAAGGGTTTTCAGCACAGGTTTCATGTGTGCACATTTACTAAGGTTAAGGCATATTCTGGATTCCTGGCTTTGTAGCTTTTGTAACTGGCAATGAGTGTTTTGGGGAGGTGAATGTAGATGGTGTTGCAGTAGTTACAGCAAGACATTACAAGGGTTCTCCTCAATTTCACACTGTGATCCGATTAGTGTCATGGAAGAATTTTCCGGTACAGAGAGAGAAAGCGCTTAATCTCTTTGACCACTGAATTTGACTTGTAAATTGAATTACATTTCCGAGTTGAAAAGTATCCAGAAGCTCCTGGCTTTCAAAGTGGTGGATGGACAGGCCCGCCCCAAGGCTGGGGGCAAAATCAAAGGGTAGTGAGTCAGGTTCGCTTTCTTCCATTACGATGATCTAAGTCTTGGTGCCAATCATCCACAGGAAGCTTTTCTTTAAGTGAAAGATGTTGTCCAGAAATGTGGTTATGTTGGTAGATTTGTTTCAGTTATCTCACTGGGAATGGATTTTGTTTCAGCACCAACAAACAGTTAACTAGCATCAAGCAACACCCATCAGGTACAAAAAAGAAAATACCCATAACTTAAACAAAAAGAAACCAATAACCAAGAAAGACCCAAAGTCAATGTTCTCTACCCGACTGTAAAAAATAATTCTATACTATACAACCAGGTTTTCAGGGTCTTTCTGAAGTGCAGGTGCAGAAATGTTTTTCCAATGTAGTAGGACGGGTTTTCAATAATTTTGCTGCCACCACCAATAAGGCCCTCACACCTAGGCGAGCTTGCTGAAATTTGTGAACTAGAAAAAATGAAGCATCCAGAGATCGAAGGCACATATTTGGGATATAGAAATTGTACCTCTTCTTCAAGTAGAATGGGCCAGAATTATGTATGGTGCGATGGACAATGCAGAGAGACTTAAAAGTAACCCTTTTACCAACCAGAAGCCAATGTAGCATGCACAGTGCAGAAGAGGAACAGGCATGCCAAGGCAAGCCAAGAGCTAGTTTGGCTGTCATATTTTTAATGCTCTGAAGCTTATTCAACACACCCTGTGAGGCACCCAAGAAAAGAGAGTTACAGTAGTAAAGATGGCTAAGAATAGTCACCTGAACGACTATCCAGCGAGCTGAAGTAGGTAGGAGTGGTACAGTTTGCCTTAGAACCACCAATAGGAGGAAACGGGAAGAAGTTAGATGATTTTCTTGCTTTACCAACGTCAGGTTCTTGTCCAGATGGAAACTAAGGTTTTTTACAGACTGGACTGGAGAGGGGAATTAGACCAAGTTTGAGGCCAGAAGGTAGAGTGCTATGAGAGTGCTCTCATTTTACAAGCTAGGCTAAGCTTCTCATAGTCACTAGCAGTTTGAAGGAGGTAAATGCATTTCACAGAGAAGGTAGGTAGTGGTTAGTGGGGGGGGTGGATATGGGAATGGTTCTGGGGTGGTAGGGGTTAGGGGGTAGGGTTGGCTATCTCATGGTAGATGTTGAAGATCTCCATAGATTTGTTTGAAACTTGCAAATGCATTTTGCAAGGTGGGTCATTTTGACTCTGCTTGATTGTCTTATGATAGCCTTTTGGCAGCTTCGAGAGGGTTTTCCAGGAGAAGGAATCTGAATAGCAAATGTATGCTCCCCTCACAATTTACAGAAAGAGTGTAGAGCAAGCTTTTCCAACTAGTAGCTTGTGAGCTACTGTTAGCTCTCCAGCTGCCTCTCCAGCTGTCTTTAAGTAGCTCTTCTGTGTACAGGCTAAGTTGAATCAACATATATCTGCCAAAATTCATGACAAAAAGTGTGATTAGCTGATGTTTGGAGAACCGTGGTTGCATTTTCAAAATATATTCAAAGCAAATATTTCAGTGATACCTCATGAAGTATTGGGGAGACTTAATACTAACATTATTATCTTTGAACATGGGGCATTGCAGCTATGCTGTTATGTGTTACCCACAAAGAGACATTTCACATTAACTAAGCCGTCTTTACCTTCCTGCTTGCAACCACGCCGGATGAACTGAGGGGATCCCTGCTAGCAATATTGCAAATTGTGGCATCTAATATAAACTTGTCTTATGTTGTCACTATTATAAAACTAATAATATTAGTAGCTTGGGATGATTTTCATTGTTCACAAGTAGGTTTTATTACAGAAAAGGTTGGATACTCCTGCTCTAGACCCACTGGCAGAGCAGACTTAGTCAACATACCATCATGAGACAGAAAACCCAGTGAATTGTAAAGCATGCAACACACTAGCATTACATGAGAAAGGTGCTTATTAGGCAATGGCCAGTGCTGTCAGGGAATCCACAAATACTTCTGTGAATCTATCTCTTTTCACCATGAATAGATACTCTCAAAGAATTCACACTAGGAGTATACTATACTAGTGCACACAATATGAATGGTGTTTACTATAAAATAAACTAGATAGTGGCAACAAAATTGGTAAACAGGCAGGAAAAACAAAATTGCAACATTATAACAGTAATTCAGAATTTCTCTGCATCAGCTCTCCAAATCAACCCTTTCTTGCTAACTAAGCTAGTTATAGCACCAAAAGGAGCACGTGTGAGTTTCTTAGCTGGCCTTGTTTCACCCTCATACCTCAGTGGAACAACAAAAGGATTGTTCCATAACAAGACAGATGTTGTTTCTGCCCTTGCACTCAGCAGCTATGGTGTCTCAAGGAAGGGTGATAAGCCAGTCTGGAGCTGACTGTGCCTTCCTTTATCCTTCAGAAAGGAAAAGGTGTTTATAACTTTTGTTTGCGTGACCCTCAGCTTGCTGTCACCTGGAAGTGAAGATTTTCCTCTTCTCAAATAATGTTCTACTGCAACGCATATAATCTAATTAAACTTTGTTGAAACAACAATAAATATAGGCGCCGTAATGCGCTTTAACTTACTTATGCTCCTGTGAAACCTTGTTTACTGTTTACAAAATCTAACTGGAAAACCAAGATATAGATTATACTGAAACAAACATTAAACAATATATTTGAGCACAATAAATGATCACTCTGCAATGAAACCATCATTAAACCATTCTGACAACTATGAATTTATAATGAAAAGAACTTGCATCTGAATAAATGAGTAGATGAAATGCAACGGGAATACCTAAATAGGAAAAATATATAGATTACATCTGCATCATGGTGGGTGATTTAAAAAGGTGGATCAAAAGCACTGCAGTTGTATGCTTCTCAGCTACTTAAGCACCATCAACAAACTATGTCTTCTTTTTTCAGAGGAAAGCAAAATTTTATAAAACATGTGCCTGAAGAAAATGGAAAACTAACAGGAAGAGGAAAAGTAAATACATTTGTTCACTCAAAGCTCTCCAAATGTCCTCATTCAAAAGGTACTGTAAACATTCAGACCTTGTACTAGATTCATAGTGTTAGGCAACCTGTTGGTGATCTTGCATAGTAGCTCAAATGACTGGTTTTAGATTATGCACAAAAGTGTAATGACACTAGAAGCAGAAGCATGCATTCATGTCTACTTCTTGAACGTGAAACGTTACTGCTTGCAAGCCAAAATATGGTGATGCTGGACTCCCATTTACTCAAAAGGTAAGGGATATCAACTGGCTAAATGAAATGGAATATTTTGATTTCCCTACTCCATCTCCTCTTTTACTCATCCCAAACCTCATCTGACTACTATGATCTCCTAAATAACACTTTCTAAACTCTTCCCTCGTCTATCCCTTCATTATCCTATTCAATCCAACTAACAGACTCGCATGTCCACCACTCAAATTAACTCATATTTACCTATACTAATCCACCACTAACACTTTTTGAGTTCCCCAGTAGCGTGCTACTCACTGAAAAGCACTTCAACGCCTCGTCAGGGGCAGTAAGCACTATATAAATACAATTACAATTTACTAGACACTTTATCCTTAAAATTCAGTGTCAATCTAACACTGAACATTATCTGCAAGAAATTTGTTTTGGGGCAACAGAAATCTTGAATGTGTCTTAATGTTGATGACAATTACTGTAATCCTATTAACCACAAACATAAATAACAAATAAGTTTAAAACACACAATTTTATACACATAGGCGTCATCTCTGTGCATTAAACTGGATTTACATGTCAGAACCTGTCTCCAAGCTGATGTATGCTTACTCATATGGAATTGTCTGTGTATTTGTGAACTCTTGTGCACAAATCACATCTAGAGCATGGGAAAGGGGAGAATTAGGGAGTTGCTGGAGGTAGCAACACTCATGAAGTCAAAACTTTGTGGTTATTCAGGAAAGAATAGCATATTTACAAAAATTCAACATCCCAGAAAGACCGTTGTAAGGTGTGCTTCAAAGTTGGTTTGAATGAAAAACTGCCTCTCAATATTACAAGGGGATGTAATAGAAGATGGTTGCTACATATGGAAAGATATTGGGAATAGAGTTCATTTTAAATTAAAAGCTATAAATTTGGCTGTATAAGTCTTTGGTATTTTTGAATTCCAAAGGAAGAGTAAATGCCAGGATAGGCATATGTATTTCTGTGCTCCTAAATATATATTTTTCTTTTGTGAATGTGGCCACATGTAACTATATCACAAATGAACTAAATGTATTGCGTAACTGTGCTATGTACATCTCCGCATACATAGATATTTTTTTTGCAGTAAATCTAGGCAGGACATGGAGGAGTACCTGGAAAATGAGGGGTTCTTACTAGTAGGAGCTTTGGAAAATTGAAGACGGGCTTTAGGGACACACATGCTAATTCAAACACATCCACAAGCCAAGAAGGCCTATTGCTATTCACAAATTACACTTCTAAAGTTACTAAAGCCCTAAAGGTGCCAAAACAGGAACAAATGTACTTCAGCCCTGCCTTGGAGTATGTCAAGCACCATGGTCCCACACAGGTACTGCAACACATTTCTGTAGAAAGCAATGGATGAAGAAATTTAAAAAATCACCCCATAGGAGCTAATGTTAGATTTATTAAATCACTTTGAAATTCAAATTATATATAATGTGCTGAAAGCTTTCTTTTCCCATACTAGAAAGCAGCCACACTCGGGAAAATGCTGCTAAAGTGTGCTTCCCATGAAGTTGCTAGCAATGTTTTTTTTCTAGGATGGTATAAGAATTCTTCTGCGGTTTGTATTCACAGACCTGGCGGTGTCTGTGACCTCTACTACATGCACCCCCCTCTTAGGTGTCCAACGGCACCCGCACTTCATGCTGTGTGTATATATATATATATATATAAAAACAAAGGTTAAAGTGACGTCACAGTTAAGAATTGTAATATCTTACTACTCATTAAAGAAACCTTAGAAGTTCACTGAAGAAAAAAAGGGTAAAGGGACAATATAGTTAACTAAAAATGTCTGTTGTGGCCTAACAAGATCGCCAAGTAGACGCTTCTCCCGGCGCTCCGTCGACTCCAGTAATCCGGCAACATCCTGTACAGCCTGGATAGTAATTTAACTAAAACCAGTACGGAGTGACAGCCTGTCCCACCCTGGCACCGAATGGGCCGAACACTTAGCTGCATATACAAAGTTATCGGCGTGCAAAGAGAGGTGGCTGGGGGGGCCTGGCAGCAGCCATCTTACCTACGTTGTGCAGAGACGGGGGAGCGGCTTCGCTGCTAGACGAAAGGAGTTTTGGTGGAGCGGTGGGAGCTCCCGCCACCCCGTGAAAGGAGGTGATCCTGGGCAAGCTGCGGGGGGGGCGCCCAACTCTGGACGACTCCGTCCCCCCTGGGAGTCAGGTGAAGGGGGGCAAGAGCGGCCTGCCCGGACCTGGGATCTCTGGCGGCTGGCCTCATTGCTGCGGGACCACTGCGGAGCCCGGGTCTGGAAGCGGGCGCCGACAGACATTGGTGGTCGGGCAGTGTCCTCCCCGGGCTGTGTCGGCCTGAGGAGCGGCCTCGCCAGCGGTGCTGCCAATCAGAGAGAGCCAGAACGAGCTGAGAGGGGGTAAGGAGCACACCTGATGCAGAAGACGATCACGGGCGAGGCGCATCCAGGTGCTCCGCGACGGACAACATTGATCCCCTGGGAAGAATGCGGCAGGGCATGGAGCGACCCGCCCAGACCTAGAATCTGAGGGACGGCCAGCTTGGAACAACGAGACGCCGCTGTGGGGCCCTGGCTCAAGGTAGGATTCCCTCGGAGGCAGGAGGCCGGCCCGGGAGCGGGCTCCTAGGTGGAGTGGCCGAGGTGGGAAACGGAGCAAGGGAATGCCTGGAAACATTGCATTTGACCGTGCAGCCTAAACGTAGGCCTTAATCTTGAGTGCCTGACGTGGGGAGTGTCGGTTCTGGCCCTGGCAGCCAGTGGTGGCGGATTAAGGAGACAGACAGAGGAGCTGATGAACGGTAGCTCCAGATGAGGATATCTGGGGCAGCTCAGACATGACAAAGGCATTATCGAGACTGGGGAGCTGCAGCCCGGGACCGGATAGGAGACAAAAAAGCAAATAGCACACTTTGATAAGGGAAGCCCGGTGGCCTGATATCACAGGAAGCGGAGAAACCGGGACTGGTGTCTTCCCCCCCTGCACCTGGCCGCCTATATAGGTGAGAATACTCTATTTGACCCTGGGGAAGACCATAGGTACAGTGCTGAGGCTGCGCTGCCTAAAACCTAAGGTTACATCCTGATACAGGCCGCACGGAGGAAAAGACTAGAGTTAGCATTGCTCGCATTTCAACAGTGACATTGCCTGGAGCTGCGGAAGAGGGTTGTGTGTGTAACGCAAGTGGACTTCTAAGTGGCCCCCGGGGTGGACACAATGGTGAAAGAGAAAGGGAATCAAACGGCCCAGGCCAACAAAACTCTAAAATACGCACATACCCTCCCCCGGATCAGGGAGTACAAGTAGCAACTGTGGCTGAACAGGATGAGGGGGTTCTACAGGCTGGGGATGAACCCTCTCTATCCCAGATGTGTTGGTGGCGATCCACTCCACACGCAACAAGATGATACATAAAATAGACTCCGTCGCCATTGAAGTCAATTTGCTCCGATGTGATCTTCGTAAAGTCTCAGACAGAGTGACCACCACTGAACAAACGGTGGATACTCTACAGATGGAGATTCATACCCTGCAAGATACTGTTACTGACCTCCAGAAACGTGTGGTGCGCCTGGAAGATCGGGCAGAAGACGCTGAAGGAAGGTCGCGCAGGAACAACCTACGCTTTGTAGGATTTCCTGAGAAAGCGGAGGGGCCGTGCTCCGAATTATTTCTGGAAGATTGGCTTGTCAATACCCTGCCACCTCAGAAGCTCTCTAAGTTCTTTACAGTCGAGTGGGTGCATAGAGCGCTTGTTCCTCCGCCCAGACCTGCAGCACCACCAAGAGCCATTATAGCCCGGCTTTTTAATTTTCAGGATCTGGAAGCCATCCTGCAAATTACCCGCATTTGAGGTCCGCTGCTGTTTGAAGGGCATCAGATATCAATCTGCCCAGATTTTACACAGGGAGTGCAAGATCAACAAAGAACTTTCCTGATGGTGAAACAACGCTTAAAAGACTTAAATCTTAAATATAGCCTCCTCTTTCCGCCCAAATTGAGAGTTGAAAGTAATGGGAAAGCGGTGTTCTTTTTTTCTGCAGCAGAAGCAAGTGACTGCTTGGACTCCCATGGCCACCCCGGGGCATGTCTGGTGCCCTCAATGGATTTGCCTCGACCAACTGGGTCGGGCTAGCCGCCCCGGGTCGGGAAGAAGCAAAACCCTTGACAGACCAGTAATAGGACTTGGAGTCCTGGCCGGATCCGAGTGTGCCGGATGGAACGCTGCAGGCCTCGAATGCTGCCCGGACTTGAGAGATATGTCTCCTGCCCAGCACATGGACAGTGGCCCAATTGATGACAATGACAATTAAGGTTGGCAGACCCCTGATGAGAAATAGACGTATGTATTGGTCCTGTGCCAGTGTCCCCCTGAGAAAAATGTATGTATGCCACTGCGTAAGAGAAATGGATATATGGAGGACGTATAGGGGGAATCCTCCATCCAGGCTAAGAGTAGTTGACGGGGTCCCACCCCCAGAGGAAGGTACCTGGTTGGCGAGCTGGAGGCTTGAGCTCGCACCCCACAGGCTGGCCAGCCACTAACGTCAGGGTGGGTGGTAGGTTTATAACTTGAGTTGTTTTCTTGTTATTCTAGGTTACGGGACTTCTCTTAAGGGACATGGGGGGACATCTGCCCACCCTCACCTTGTTTTTTCCATGTCGGGAGGGGGATGCGATATTGCCCAAGGGGAGGGGGGAAATGTTTATGTTGGGGATTGGTTAAGGGTGATGCCACTACTTCCGTGTCAGATGAAATAGTTTGAAGTGGTGGTTATGTTTTTGAGGTTGCATGTGTGGCCTGGGGAGAAGTGGCCGTGACGTGGCAATAAGTTTGACTTGTGTGCTTCAAGGCAGCCACCATGACCAAACATGGACCAAACATGGAACGGCCGAGGTATACCTGCTTTTGAAAAACGTAGGAGAGTATTTGCCTACCTGAAAAGGTATAAAATAGCTGTGGCATGCCTGCAGGAGACACATATTTGGGAGGATTCTATACCGTGTTTAAGGAAACATTGGAGAGGGAAATTATATGCTACCTCGTACTCTGGATTTGCTAGAGGGTCTCTCATTTGGGTGGCTCCAGGGTTTCCCTTTAAGCATCTGCACCACGTTACTGACCCAGAGGGGAGGTATGTTATTCTGTACGGGAAGCTAGATGGCAGGAAATTGTGTATTCTTAACGTATATGCCCCTAACGACAACTGTCCGTCTTTTTTCCCCGCCCTGATGGAGGCGGCGTCACCATACCTGGCGGCACTGATGTTATTATCAGGAGACGTTAACTGCGTCCTTGACAGCTCGCTGGACCGTGAGCCCCCACAAACCCATACTAAGCCCCGAATGACTAGGATACTACGAGACATACTAGAGGGCATGCACTTGAGCGATAAATGGCGAGAACGCCACCCAACCACTCAAACGTTTTCCTGCCATACTCCGGGCTCTGGAACCATTAGCAGGTTGAACTACTGGTTTATATCCGCCGACCTTGGGTGGAGCGTGTGGGGGATAACTTATTTGCCTAGATACCTCTAAGACCATTCACCTGTGTTACTAGAGTCTGGGGGGCACGGGGATCGCTCTGAGATACCCCTTTGGTGGCTAAGCGCTGAGGCCTTGATGGACCCTCCATTTGCGGCCACGCTCTTGGAGGAGTTGGGCCGTTATTTTGAGGAAAACTGGGGTTCGGCCTCAAATCGTGCGCTCAAATGGGAGGCCATGAAAGTGGTCATCAGAGGGATATGTATTAAAACATCCTACGGATTCGCCGACAACTTGAAAGGGTTGTAGCCACTCAGGAAGCAAATTTAAGTAGACTGGAAGCGGAGCTCCCCATGGCCCCTCATAGAATGACAGAATGGTGTGCGGCCAAGGAGGCCTTGCTGACGGGCCTATGTAGGTTAGAGAAACACGTACACACGGCATATCGACAAAGATTACACAGGGAGGGAGACAGAACTGGAGCCTTGCTGCCACTCCTGGTTTAACGGGAAACGCCTGTCGCCCTTATCCTTCAGCTGCCAGATAGCGATGGAAAAATGGTTTATACACAAAGGGCGATCCCGGAGGCTCTGGCAAACCACTTGAGTGATGTATATGGGCACCGGCCCTCCCCCCGACAGGAGGCAGTCCTCGCCTTTTTGGATTCTGTTGACTTTCCCCAGCCGGAGCCAGAAATGACTGAGGCGCTGAATGCCCCGATTACAAAAGAAGAACTGATGCTAGCTATACAGCGGCTTAAATCTGCCAAGAGTCCTGGCAGTGATTGTGCTGCCAGCGGAGTTTTATCAACAGTTCGCCCCTCTACTGGCGGATAGACTGTTAGAGGTCTATAATGAGGCGTTGGGGATTGGATCCCTACCGCTCTCCATGCGAGAGGCTATGGTTGCCTTGATACTTAAAAATGACAGGGATTACCCAATTCCTACAGGCCAATTTCACTACTAAATATTGATGTGAAAATACTTTACGGGATCCTGGCGGCACGTCTTCTCCCGAGCATGCCTCACCTTATCCATACAGACCAAGCAGGGTTTATACCAAAGCAAAGTACCACTCATAACTTGCGGCGTTTGGTGCATGCTTGGCACGTCCCATGCCTAATGGAGGATGATTATGGTATAGCAATGTTGGATATCAAACAGGCCTTTGATTCAGTAGACTGGCCTTATATGTGGCAGGTTCTCAGATGGGTTGGGGTGGGAGAGAGGTTTCTTAAATGGGTTCAGCTGCTCTACGAAGCCCCTACGGCCAGAATTAGGGTTGGAAGAATGGTGTCTAAACCGCTCGCTCTTTGTTGAGGCACCCGCCAGGGCTGCCCACTCTCCCCACTTCTATTTGCGGTGGCTATGGAGCCTTTGGCAGCCGGCCTGCGGGAGAGATTGGGACCCTGGGGGATTAGGTTGGGGGAGACCAACCATGTGGTCTCCTTATACGCGGATGACACGTTGGTCTACCTTTCCCGCCCGGCATGCTCGGTGCCTCTCCTCCTTACGGAGCTATGGAATTTTGGTAACATTTCGGGTCTTCATATCAATCCCGGGAAATCCAAGCTGATTCCCGTTGGCAAGCTGGCCGCAGTGCCAACTTCTGAACTGCCAAAGGTGGAGTTGCCATGGGTGGCCGAGGGGACGCGATATCTGGGGATTCGACTGGTAAATACATCCTCTACCTATTTAGATCTCAACATTGGAAGGGTGGTTGAGGGACTGCACGGTTTCTGGCGGGACTAGCCGTTATCTGGGACATCTTGCAATCGTAAAAATGATTATTCTACCCTGCTGTCTATACGCAATACAACACTCACTTTATATGATCCCGCGACATTACTTCCAGACATTGGACGGCCTAGTGGCAGACCTCCTATGGGCAACAAGCATAGAAGGTTATGTCTGACAATGCTACAAAGAACATGGGCTAGGGGAGGGCTAGAGGTTCCCTGTTTAGAATTTTATTACATGGACTCCCAGCTACAGCATGCGGTCCACTGGCTGGAAAGTGATGATAACTGGGAGAGACGTCTCCTGACGGGCACGCATGGAGGTCGCCCGCTGACGGAGCTCCTGATGCTTGGGCGTGGTGGCCCCCTGGAGACCCCATACAATGTGCGACACATAGCCATAACATGGGAAAACGTGGTACGCCGTGTGGTGCAGCATGCCCCATACGCGCCAAACATGCCCCTGTGGGTGCTGCGCCCTTTTGCCAGTATTGCTGAGTCTATGTCGGTGCGGCGGTGGAAGGAGGGGGGTGTCAGACATTAGGGGATCTATATGTGGATTACTCGCGAAGAAGCAAGGGTCACATTCAATTTAGGGACAGGACAATTTCTACAATATGAAAAGATTTCAAGTGCAGCTCAAGAGATTTGGCCTGTGTTCCCTGACGAACCCCCTAGCACAAATACACTGAAAGTTATGTTGTATATGGCGCAAGGTTGGGCGTCTGGTATCCTATCTCTATAGAGCATTAAGAGATGATCTACCGGACGGGGTGCTGCCAGTCCAGTCAAAGTGGGATGCGCTGGTAGATGAAATCTTGTCGGAGGGAGAATGGAGGAAAGTTCATGAGGGGGTACAGAAGGTGAGCGCCAATACGCCGTTCAAACTCCTTCAATATAACTTGGTTCACCAGGTATATCTCACCCCACGCACATTACACATAATATTCCCGACCCACAAGGACGAATGTCCAAGATGTAATGCGCACACGGCGGATTTCCTTCACATGGTCTGGTCCTGCCCGTCACTATTCTCCTACTGGGAAGAGGTGCTCGCACGTCTCCGGGAGGTTAAGGGATGGGGAATCCCTAGAGAGATTCAGCAGGTTTTGCTGGGACTGTTACCCATGCCTAAGCACAAGAAGCTAAGTAGACGGTTTGTTCTCCTAGGGTTAGTCTTGGCTAAGACGTATTGTTATAGCATGGTTTCATCCTAGGCCCCCACAGCTCGAGGAATGGGTGGATATGTGTGAATGGGCAACCGCGGAATTGGTACGGATGAAATTTGTCCGGAAGGGTGAGCAGTTTGTTGATGATCTCCAGGCATGGTCTTCTATGTTAACAGAATTAAGAGATGAACAGACCCCGGAAGCCCATGGGGCCTCAGGTAGAGGGGCTTCACAACCGGGGCCAACAAGCTCCCGGCAGGGACAAGGCGCAAATAGCAGCTAGGTTTTAATAAGTAACCTCGGCGATCATGTATAATGTCAAACTTCTTTGCATGATTATGTAACCTGACACGGAACGGAAGGTGAAGGGGGGGCGGGGAGGGGAGGGAGTTAAAGGGTTGTACTAACACGATGCCAGGTGGCAGTATGACACAGTGGACTATGTGGGCCGATGTATCGTTAACATGAGAATTCAAATGTAACATGGTTCATATGTCCAGGTATGATGTTCGCATAATTCAAAATACCAATAAAAAAAACAAACTAAAAATATCAGTTAAAACATACTGTTTTAAACAAACAAAAACACTTAAGTTCACCACTTATAGTTAACTCAAGTAACTATAACTTGTGCCCTAAAGTAATTCTAACTTGCACCCCTGCCATACACAATGTTGTCATCAATGTTGTAATTTTAGATGTTTCTGTGATGTTATCAATGATGTCATACAAGATGTCATAAGTGATGTAATATGTTAGGTAAAATTTTCAAGGCATGGTGAATGCCTCAGCTCCTTCCAGGAAAGTTTAGAGTGATCCGTCAATCAGCAGCCAAGAAAAAAAAGGGGACGGGGGGTCCCAAAACATAATTTCACCATGCAATTTTCAATTGGAAAATTGAACAGCGACACACTAAAAACGACTGAACGGAATGACACCAATTTTGGCAGAAAGTTAGATTTGATCCAGAAAGTGGAGGACTTGATCATTGATTTTATAAGGCAACTATACACAGATGCATCTGCCATGGTCCGCTATGGTAAACAAGGGGAATGCACAAAATCTTTTAAAATTGAAAAAGGTGTAAGACAGGGGTGCTTTCTGGCCCCTTTTTTATTTGCCCTTTATACTAATAAATTAAATGATGTTCTGATTAAAAAGACTAAATACACCCCTCGGGTAGAGTCAGCTCCCCTTCCAATTCTGCTATATGCAGACGATGCAGTCTAGTTGGCTAGAACTCCCATGGCTCTCCAAAATCTCATAGAAAAATATTCTGCTTTTATAGCCGATCTGGATCTACATGTAAATAAAAAGAAGTCCTTTATTATGGCGGTAGGAAGGGATAAAAAGAAGACGATGAGATTCCATCTAGATGGGAAAAAAATAGAATGGGTAGAATGTTTTAATTATTTAGGTGTTGTCTTTGACTCCAAATTAAAATGGAAAGAGATGCTCCAAAACAGAGTAAACCATATGGGTAAAAGTATAGCCGCAAGTTTTAGATTTTCAAAACAACTGGGTTGGAAACCAATACAGGAAATGGTCAAAATGTATTTAGCCAAAACAATATCAATAGCTACATATGGGGCAGCAATTTGGGGGACTGCAGATGTGGAGGCTCTTCAAGGTATGGAAGACAAATTTGTTAAAAGGTTACTGTCCATCCCAGCAGCATGCCCCAATTTTATCTCTCATAAAGAAGTAGGTCTGCCCTATATTAGTGATACTATCAAATTGGCCCAGTTATTACTGTGGCTATCAATATGGAAAAGGAACACTGTACACCTAAATCACTTGATTTTAAAGGATATTATGAATTCAGACTATGCTCTTAAAAATTCCTTGGTTATTTTATGTTAGACAAACTTTTATCTCTCTGGAATTAGTACGACTCTATGGCATACCAACTCTTTGTGAAAGCTTCTCTAAATCGAAGCTGAAAGAACTTTTTATGGAGAAGAGTGAAAATGACAGATGGGAACGATCCAGAGGAAAAAAACACCATAAAAGTATATCGGGGGTTACCTCGAGTGCATTATAGGGCCCTCTCATACCTCTCCTTTGGAGAGAACTCCCAGCATCGTTATATCTTGACTAGATTCCGATGAAACTACATTCCGTTAATGCTGGGACATCCAATGAATTTAATCTCAATAAATCACCTTCCTCTCTGCCCATGTGACGAAAAGTCGAAACAATCCATTTTGCATATTCAGTTTTTTTGTTCCTTTTATGCCTTAGAGAGGAAGAAGTGCATTCCATTGCTGTGAAAATTTAGTTTGTGATCTCCTGCAGCAGCACTGGTAGTTCTCCAACAATTAGAAACTCCATAGGTATGCTACGTTACTGCCTCTTTCTTATTGGCAGCTGTAAAAACTCCTACGGCCTCCACTGTATTAACAGTTTTAACATAAGGAAATCTGCTTTTACTTTGAATTAAGTATTTTGTCTTGAATGCAGTTTCCGCATTCATAATTGAAGTTTGGGTTAATTCACAGGATGGACGGGTCCTGCATACATATATAGAGTACTCTACTAAATGTCTGTGCTATGCCAATCTAGGAAGCCTGATAGTAAACTAGAAAAATAAGTAGCATCAAAGGAATTTGTATATTTTATAACATCGTCATCATGGCCTTTTTAGATTATGATCTTGTTGTACATAGTTTTTTAAATAATTCTCCTCTCTTTTAGCAATATATGAATTTTAAATATTGATTGTAAAATTGAAGTTTTAGGTCTCGGCCTGCACCAGCGCTTGCGCTGGTCTGGCCGAGAGTTTTAGTAAGCGGGTTTTGGAAGTGCAAACACTGGCTTTCGGCTGGCGACCAGCTTGAGTTCACGATGGCGTGCACGCGCAGCTGGCATCTGGGTTTCCTATCTCTTCCTCATTTCCTCGTCATGGCTCATTAACTCTCTGGACTCTGATGTTTCAATCGCAGCAGCAGCTCACATTACCAACTGAGGGCCCTGGACTACAGTCACATGAAAAACAACAGCGATTAGCATTGAAATGCAAGCTTTTTTTGTCTAGTTAGAAATATTGCTTCGGTGGGTTGATTTCACCTTATATCGCTATTTGTTTTATATTGGGAGTCACAGCCTAATTACCAGTATTTTTGTGTCTCGCTGTTTTTTTTTTATATTTATTCGCGCAAAGCACAAAGCTATATTTAAGGTTACTTTTTCCTCGTCACTTCTTCACTCTATTTAAACTCCACACCCCCACTCTTATTGTCTCTCTCCTTCTCTCGCCCCTCTCTAATTCTCTCTCTACTTAATTAACTCTCCCTCTCTATCTTTTTTAGCCTTTCATTCTCTCTCACCCCTTTATCTGTTTCTCTTTCAAACTCCTTCATTCACTCTCTCTCCCCTTCTTTCTCTCTCTCTATCCCGCTCCACTCTTTATTCTATGTACACCCTTTCTCTCTCTCTCTTTCTCTCTCACCACCCTCTCTAATTGGGCATTATATCTTCACTCTATCTCTCACTCGGCAACACCACAGCATCACTCAGCGCAACCACAGCATCAATCAGAGCCAGCACAGCATCACTCAGCACCAACACAACACCACTCAGCAGCATCACTCAGCACCACCACTCAGCACCCCCACAGCATCTCTCAGCACCCCCACAGCATCTCTCAGCACCACCACAGCACCACTCAGCACCACCACACCACCACTCAACATCACCACAGCATCACTCAGCACCACCACAGCATCACTCAGCATCACCACAGCATCACTCAGCACCACCACAGCATCACTCAGCACCACCACAGCACCACTCAGCACCACCACAGCACCACTCAGCACCACCACAGCATCACTCAGCACCACCACAGCACCACAGCACCACCACAGCACCACCACAGCACCACTCAGCACCACCACAGCACCACTCAGCACCACCACAGCATCACTCAGCATCACCACAGCATCACTCAGCATCACCACAGCATCACTCAGCACCACCACACCACCACTCAGCACCACCACAGCATCACTCAGCACAGCACCACCACAGCATCACTCAGCACCACCACAGCACCACTCAGCACCACCACAGCATCACTCAGCATCACCACAGCATCACTCAGCACCACCACACCACCACTCAGCATCACCACAGCATCACTCAGCACAGCACCACCACAGCATCACTCAGCACCACCACAGCACCACTCAGCACCACCAAAGCATAACTCAGCATCACCACCGCCCCACTCAGCACCACCACAGCACAACCACAGCACCACCACAGCATCACTCGGCACCACCACAGCATCACTAAGCACCACAACAGCATCACTAAGCACCACCACAACACCACTCAGCACCACAACAGCATTACTCAGCACCACCACAGCATCACTCTGCACCACCACAGCATCACTCTGCACCACCACAGCATCACTCTGCACCACCACAGCATCACTCTGCACAACCACCACAGCATCACTCTGCACCACCACAGCATCACTCTGCACCACCACAGCATCACTCAGCACAACCACAGCATCACTCAGCACCACCACAGCATCACTCAGCACCACCACAGCATCACTCAGCACCACCACAGCATCACTCAGCACCACCACAGCACCACTCAGCACCACCACAGCACCACTCAGCATCACCACAGCATCACTCAGCACCACCACAGCATCACTCAGCACCACCACAGCATCACTAAGTACCACAACAGCATCACTCAGCACTACCACAGCATCACTCAGCACTACCACAGCACCACTCAGCACCACCACAGCCCCACTCAGCACCACCACACCACCACTCAGCACCACTAAGCACCACAACAGCATCACTAAGCACCACCTCAACACCACTCAGCACCACCACAGCATCACTAAGCACCACCTCAACATCACTCAACACCACCTCAGCATCACTAAGCACCACCTCAACATTAGAATAGGCAGGAAGAAGTTGCCAACATTGCAACGACAAAATAAACGACAAGACCTTTCTTATGTTTATTCTTTTTTAATTGGGTCATTCAGTTGTACATAATGTCGTCTTAGTTATATATAAAGTAACAAAAATGCTTATGTCTTTTTTATTATAACTTTTCAACATGCTGCACAGCAGCCACAATGCTCTTAAAAACATTGGCAAAACCAATAGCTCTGCCTAAAAACTTATAAGGCCCCAAAGGCGAGACCTATTGGCTAATAGGTCTCGCCTTTGGGACCGTATATGTGTTTAACCAGGTGTCAGTTATGCAGCACAATTGTTGCATGGCTAAACACTTATAAGGTCCCAAAGGCGAGACCTATTGGCTATGCCAATGCTTGTTTATATATTATTGTTCATATGAGGTACCCCAGGCGATATATCGATTGCTATGTCATTCAAAAAGGACTCTTAATATCTTATTCAAACCTGTACTTGAACTGTATTAGTATTTGCAGATGTTATTTGTATGAAATTAGTTTCCCTCTTTGTAGTTTTATGCATTTTTTATGCAAAATAAAGTTTGAATTGAGTGATTGATCCAGAAAGTGTGCTTTCTGTGATTTGGTGTACATCCATTCAGTAGTTTTTGAGAAATTAAGGCTTTTTTATCCTTCAGTGTATATATATGTATGTATATATATGTATATGTATATGTATATATATATATATATATATTCACTGAAAAAACCATAGGTTTTAGGGACAGTTATAGTTAGTTGGACATTGCACTCGTACAAAACCCGTGAAATTCCCCCGTTATAGTTAGCCCAGCTAACTATAACTCGCGCCCCGCAATGCACTGCTGATGACGTCACATATTACATCACTCATGACATGGTCAGTGACATCACTGATGACATCACTGATGACATCTCAAATGACATCACTGATGACATCATCCAGTGACTGTGTGTTTCTGTAAAGTTTAAATATTTTTAATATAAATAGGAAAAGACGTATTGAAGAATGAGTGGGTGTGTAAGTGTCTGTATGGATGATTTAGTAGGTGCGTGACTGACTCTATAAGTGAGTGATTTAACGTATCTTACTGAATGCATGGGTTAGTGACTAAACTGGGTGAATGTCTGTATCCGTCTGTCTGTTGCTGTGTAAGTGGCTGCATGTGTTTGTGAATAGCTACATGAGTGTCTATATGAGTTATTGAATGCTTGTCTGAGTATCTGTATGGGTGCCTGAGTGTTTGTGTGGGAGGGGTGTGTGCAACTCTGTGCATAGATGTGTGAGTGGGTGATTCACTGGGTGGATGGTTTCAAGAGTGCATCTGTGATAGACTGTATGGGTGGGTAAGTGTGTGTAAGAGTGTGTTAGTGAGTGAATGTATGTCCCAGTGGTACATGTGTGAGTAACTACATATGTGAAAGGCAGTATATATGTGTGTTGGAGTATATAAATAGCTATAAGCTGAGAGTGAGTGATTGTGATAGTGGCTGTATGGATGAGTGTGTGCTTGTATCAGTGATTGTATAAGAGCATAAGAATGTGCTACTATTTGTATGAGTAAGTGAGCTGGTGTGTGTATAACTGTATAGGTGAGTAAATGGTAGTGTGTTTAATTATTTGCATGACTGACTAGGTGTGTGAGTACCTCTATGGATGAGTGGCGGTGTTTGAGTGTCTATATAGGAGTATGAGTGCATATGATAGTCCTGTACTGAGTGACCGTAAGTATGAGTGACTGTACGGGTGAGTGAGTGGATGTGTGCGTAGACCTAAGAATCAGTGAGTGGGTATGTAGTTATTGGTGTTGGAGTGTCTATGGTTTTGCGAATGGCAGTCTGTAATTTAGAGTGGGTGTATCAAAGGTTATATTGGGGTGTGAGGAGGTGCATCAGATTATCACGTGGATGATGTCATCAGTGATGTCATTTGAGATGTCATCAGTGATGTCATCAGTGATGTCACTGACCATGTCATGAGTGATGTAATATGTGACGTCATCAGCAGTGCATTGCGGGGCGCGAGTTATAGTTAGCTGGACTAACTATAACGGGGGAATTTCACGGGTTTTGTACGAGTGCAATGTCCAACTAACTATAACTGTCCCTAAAACCTATGGTTTTTTAGTGAATTTCAAAGGTTTTTTAAATGCTAATTTGTAACTATAACGTCCCTGAAACCTATGGTTTTTTCAGTGAATTTCAAAGGTTTTTTAAATGCTAATTTGTAACTATAACATGTCTGAAACCTACGGTTTTTTCAGTGAATTTCAAAGGTTTTGTAAATGACAATTTTTAAATGTATTAATTGTTATATAAATTTTTTTCATACTGATTTCCAAATTTTTTAGAAACAATTTTTTTAAAATATTTTATTTTTTAAATTACATTGTAATTACATTATACATTACATTACAAAAAATACTTTCTCAGAATGAATTACTTTAGTTTAAATACTTTGCACATAGGCAATAGACTTTTAAGTACAGTAGTTACAGTTGTTGCAATGGGCAACACATTTTCAAACACAATGCAACATTCAGCTCAATGTGAATTTCTAGTTAAATGCAATTAGTTACTTTATGGATTACTTTTTCTAACCACAGGACTGGATCCTAGATTCAGTCCTGGGACATCTCCTGTAAACAGTTGAGTAAAAGCGTTTTGGTTACAGTCGTTATTTTTAAGGAATATTATTGTACTTTAAAAGTTCACACTTAGAAACTTTTTCTCATAGAATCACCAATGTTATCCTATGGAAGGAAATTCACTTAGAAGTTAAAAACTGTTATCGTTACTTTTTCTTACTCAGTGTTGGATCCTGGATCCAGCACTGGTGCATCTCCTGTAAACAGTTGAAAGAATGCGTTTAAGTCATACAGGCGATTTTTTAGGAATATTTGTAGTTTGTGAAAATCGACACTTTGAAACTTTTCTGCTGAAAACCAGACAATGGATTCCTATGGAAGAAAATATAAGTTACTGGTAAGTACGGTTAAAATTACTTTTCAGGGTCAGTGCTGGGCTAAAAGATGCAGCACTGGGTTATCTCCTGATAACAGGTGAGTAAATTGGAATTCGTACTTTGGTTGATTTTAGAGGAATATTATAAAGTTCCAAAACTCCACACTTAGAAGAATTTCCAAGTGAAACCAGTCAATGTTAGCCTATGAAGGAAATTCAAGTTACTGGTAAGTACGGTTAAAATTACTTTTCAGGGTCAGTGCTGGGCTAAAAGATGCAGCACTGGGTTCTCTCCTGATAACAGGTGAGTAAATTGGAATTCGTACTTTGGTTGATTTTAGAGGAATATTATAAAGTTCCAAAACTCCACACTTAGAAGAATTTCCAAGTGAAACCAGTCAATGTTAGCCTATGGAAGGAAATTCAAGTTACTGGTAAGTACGGTTAAAATTACTTTTCAGGATTAGTACTGGGCTGAAAGATACAGCACTGAGGTCTCTCCTGATAACAGGTGAGTAAATTGGAATTCGTATTTCGGCTGATTTTAGAGGAATATTTTAAAGTTCCAAAACTCCACACTTAGAAGAATTTCCAAGTGAAAACAGTCAATGTTAGCCTATAGAAGGAAATTCAAGTTACTGGTAAGTACGGTTAAAATTACTTTTCAGGACCAGTACTGGGCTGAAAGATACAGCACTGAGGTCTCTCCTTATAACAGGTGAGTAAATCGGAATTCGTATTTCGGCTGATTTTAGAGGAATATTTGTATGTTTCAAAAATCAACACTTAGAAACTTTTTCAACAAAAAGCAGGCAATGATATCCTATGGAAGGAAATTCAAGTTACTGGTAAGTACGGTTAAAATTACTTTTCAGGACCAGTACTGGGCTGAAAGATGCAGCACTGAGGTCTCTCCTTATAACAGGTGAGTAAATAGGAATTCGTATTTCGGATGATTTTAGAAGAATATTTGCACAATGGTGAAGGGAGGGGGCGGGGCCTGAGGTGACATCTGTGCAAACGCGCCCGTGGCGCGTTTTAAGTTGGGGATTAAGTCCCCTTGAATCCTGAGGGTCCCTAGGGGCCAACTAGCCCACCAGGAACCTCCAATATGCGCCAGGGGGCTGCGTTGCAGAGACGTGTAGAGAGGCCACACCCCTTTTACACCTCTCTGCAACGCAGCTCTGTGGCGCTTTCTGGATGTACCTGTTGGGCTAGTTGGCTCCCAGGGACCCTCAGGATTGAAGGGGATTTAATTCCCCATCTTAAAACGCGCCACGGGGCCTGTTTGCACACATGTCACCTGAAGCCCCGCCCCTCCCTTCACCACTGTGCAAACGCGCCCCGTGGCGCGTTTTAAGTTGGGGAATTAAGTCCCCTTGAATCCTGAGGGTCCCCGCAGTCCAACTAGCCCACCATATACCTCCAAAAAGCGCCACAAAGCTGCGTTGCAGAGAGGTGTAAAAGGGGCGTGGCCTCTGTACACCTCTCTGCAAGGCAGCTCCCTGGCGCATACTGGAGGTTCCTGGTGGGCTAGTTGGCCCCCAGGGACCCCCAGTATTCAAGGGGAATTCGTTCTTCCTCTGCAAACGCGCCAGGGGCGCGTTTGCAGAGTGGTGAAGGAAGGGGGCGGGGCCTGCGGGCCCGATCGTTTAAAAAATAAAATAAAATGTTGTCCCCTGAAGGGGGTCTCTGTGGCCCTCCTTCCTTTTTCCAGTTTTTATGCCCTGGGGACCCCATCCCCCAGGGCCTTACCCCTTTTTTTTAATGACAAATTTAAAAAAAAAACGGGAAGGGGGCCGCGTGGCCCCCTTCCCTGGGCCTGTATTGGCCCCGGGGACCCCATCCCCCGGGGCATGGCCTCAATTTTTTTTTTTTTTCGTAGGGAGGGGGCTGCGTGGCCCCCTCCTCAGGCCATTTAAGGCCCCGGGGACCCCATCCCCCGGGGCCGGCCTTTCCGTTTTTTTTATTTTTTTATTTTTTGGGGAGGGGGCCGCGCGGCCCCCTCCCGGGCCACTACTTGCCCCGGGGACCCCATCCCCCGGGGCTGGCCTCTCGTTGGGGACTGTGGGGGTCCCCAATCCCCCACAGTCCCGCCGGCTCCCCGTGTCCTACGGGAGCCGGCATTGCTTTACACATGGGGAGCAGCTAACATGCTGCTCCCCATGTGGAAAGCATCGCTTTGGATATTGGAAGAGAGAGCAGGTTTCCCTGCTCTCTCTTCCAATATCCAAAGCAGTTTGCAATGACAGGACGGGAGCCGCGAGGCTCCCGTCCTGTCATTGCAAACAGCAGTGTCCCGGGGTAGGCACCCCGGGACACTGCAGGAGCCGGCCCTGGGGGTGGTGGTCCCCAGGGCCATCAAGGGCTTCCAGGAGGGGCCGCGCGGCCCCCTCCCATTCAGTTCACAGCCCCGGGGAGGTGGTGGTCCCCGGGCTCTGGGGTCCGTAACGGACCCCCATATTTAAATGTTTAGTGCCCCGGGGAGGTGGCGGTCCTCGGGGCTGCGGGAGGGCTCAGAGCCCTCCCGCACCATTTTTAAAAAGCCCCGGGGGTGGCGGTCCCCGGGGCTTGGGGGCCCTTTGAGGCCCCCCACACATTAAATTATCCCCTCACCATGCCCCCGGGACTTGGGCCACCCGGGGGCAAAATACAATCAAAGCGCGGGAGACCGCGCTCGATTTTTTTTTTTTTTTCGGCAGGATCCGCGCACCCTGAGCGCATCCTACCGATTTTTAAAATTTTTTTTTTGCCCAGGGGTCCTTGTGGGACCCCTGAGCAAACCTAGGGGTCAGGGTGTTTCTACCCTGCCCTCTTTGTGCGCTTTGCGCACTTAGCTTCTGTCCCTCGGTTCTACCGAGGATAAAATGGCTGCCAACATTTCCTGAATCGGAATGTTGACAGCCAGCTGACAGCCAATTAACATGCAGCTCGTGATCGGGAGGGTACGCGGACCCTACTCGGCCATAGATATCACTATCTTTTTACTTTTGATTTTCTCAGCAACTACTGAACGGATTTACACCATTTAACAAAAAGGGTTCTTTCTGAACCAAGAACTACCTCTTTGCCAAATTTGGTGTAATTCCGTTCAGCAGTTCGGGCTGTAGCCGTGTCTAAAGTTTCCTATGGAAAATTGCATGGGGAAAACGGGTTTTGGGACCCCCTTTTTCTCGGCCCCCGCTGACGAATCCCCCGAGACTTTCAGGGTAGGAGCGGACCGGAGCGGGCCACAAAGTTTGAAAATTTTGCGAAGATACGTCAACCGGCAAGAGAGTTATTTCAAATAGAATGTCGCGGATTTCCTATGGATAATAGGTTGTAACTATAACTATCTACTGGCGACCGCCAGTAGATAATATATATATATATATATATATATAAATACATATATATATATATTCACTGAAAAATACAAAGGTTAAAGTATGTTATAGTCACGTGAAAATTTGTCAGTGACAACATTGTGAACTAAAAAAAACACAAATTCACCAGTTATAGTTAGCAGAGCCAACTATAACTTGCACCCCTGATATGCACTGCTTACGACCTCATGTATGACATCACTCATAACATATCCTATGACATCATTTATGACATCTCAAATTACATCACTGATGACACCATCCAATGAGTGTTACTCTGTTTTATAGTTTACAGTTTTTAGTTTACATAGTGGCGGGTAACTACCATATTACTTTTCTACCTAAACTTGTACAGCCTGTGTCCAGCTAATCGGTATGTGTTATGAAACGTATGTGCTCCTAATGCACCATAGGTGTATAGATTTATTGAACATGTTATAAATCTTTGTATTGAATAGTAAGTCTGTGTGCAGGTGACAGTTGACGTATGTTCCTTATCTTCCACACAAGGTCTTTTGTACTTCAGAAATAGTTTCCATCATGGCAAAGATTCTACATACTAATTATCATAAGCAGCCTTGAGTTGTTAGACAGAGCTTCTCAGCATGACAATTTCTACTTAACATAGAGGACTGTATGCACCTTGTACTAACCTATGTACATGTGCTTGTTTTGCTTCAGAAGACGGGCTATCTGTAAAGTTTTCACCACATTTTGAAGGCTGCAGGTAGCATGATCTTTAGGGCCTTCAGACCTTGGTTATTTTAAGTGAATAATCGCTCTTTGGACAAGTTTTGCCTAGAGTGTACACTGTGCTTAGTAGATACTTTTTAATACTCTGAGATATATTTCTCATGAGAGTTTCACTGTCTGCAAACAGTATGGTACAGAGTAAACTCTCTCAATAGAGTAAACACTGCTAACAGTACCCAAATGGTTACTCATATCCACTTCGCTTCCCAATGTAGGCTCAGTGACTGTCAGAGTTTGATTATGTAACATGGCTTGAGTATCTGGAGGAACATGGTTTTCCCTGAGACGCTGTATACAGATTGAACATCGTGCGCAGGACAGGTTACCCTTTCATCTGTGGTTCTAGTAGTCAACATGAACTCGGCTACCCATGCTTTACATATGGGGATTGTATGTATGATAGCATTAAAAAGACTAAATATTATTCTGAGCTATTTTGCACTTACTTTCATAGCTCTAATGGTATACCAGTTTAAATAGCAATGTGCACAAAAGAAGCTTGGATGATGTCATCAGTGATGTCATAAGCGGTGAATGGCGGGGGCGCAAGTTATGGTTAGCTCTGCCAACTATAACTGGTGAATTTCTGTGTTTTTTCCGTTCAAAACGGTAATGTTGTCACTGACAAATTCACCTAACTATAACATTACTTTAACCTTTGTTTTTTTCAGTTAAGTTTTAAGGTTTAAGAAAAAAAAAAGATTTTTATCACACTTAACTGTAACGTTACTTTAAGCTTTGTTTTTCCTGTGAATTTCTAGGCTTTTTTTTTACGTAAAGTAATATTTAAATATGGTATGTAAATCTTACCCCCGCCATGCACGGCCTGCAGCCAGGCCCTATGGCCAACCCCCCAAAGGCTGCCAACCCTACACTGCATAAGGCCTTCGGCATGGGCGGCGGGGGATTGGCCATAGGAACTGGCCCTGCGGACCCCATCCATCAGGGATTTCTTTTTTTTTTTTTAAGAGGAGGGGCCGCATGGCCCCCCGCCCATGCCTCTTTAGGCCCTGGGGACCCCTTCCCCCAGGGCAGTACATATCAGTTAAAAGGGGAAGGGGGCCGTGTGGCCCCCCTTCCCTAGCCTTGTAGGGCCCTGGAGACCCATCCCCAGGGGCCACTTATTTAAATAAAGGGGAGAGGGGCCATGCATGAGCCTCTTTAGGCCATGGGGATCCATCCCCCAGGGCTGTGTGTTTTTTTCAGGGGAGGAGGGCGACGCAGGCGTTATTGGCCCCAGGGACCCCATTCCCTGGGGACCCCATTGCCCAGGGCCCGCATCTGTAATAGGTGGGTGCCCTGGTGCCTACCCAGAGCACCCTCCATACTATCGTTGGGGGCTGCGGCCCCAGCCGGCTTCCCACCTGCAGGGAGCAACAATGCTACTCCCTGCGGTCTGGAGCAATATTTTGATCTGTTTTCCTGCCAGCTTCAGTGTGGGTAGGGATACAGATCAAAAGTCCGCTCTCAGCGGGCAGGCGCATTTGGTGTTTGGTCCTGCTTGGTTGGGAAATTCAAAAATGCTCCAGCCAAGCGAGAGCAAACACAGGTTACGTGCCCTCAGTTTGTCTATCAGATGGTCTGCTTGTTGTTTAAAGTCATTTATATGGCTGCAGTTCTGCCGCAGGCAGAGGAAGTGGGCATAAGGAAGATTTTCCCACAATGGACGCGGGTGAAAGCTGTCATAGCGTAACAAACCGTTCTTAGTAGTGGGTTTCTGATGGGTATCTGTCTGTAGTGTCCCTCTCTGGGAATATATCCACATCCAGGAATGTAAGTGATTCTCCACTGATAGTATGTGTGAATTTAAGGTCCCTATCCTGGTTGTTGAGCCAAGTAATGAAGTCGGAGGCAGTCTGTATGTCCCCTCTCCATATCACCAGAATGCCATCTATATATCGTTTCCAAATAGAGATGTTACTCCGGTATGGGTTGGTCTCATGTAAGATGTTTTTCTGTTCTAAGTTGTGTACATATAACCCTGCCACACCAGGGAAGGTACTCCCCATCGAAGTACCGTGAGTTTGGAGAAAAAGGGTACCTTCAAACTCAAAGTAGTTTCTTGTCAGAGCTAGTTGCGCGCAGTCCATCACAACATTTCTGGGGGTGGAATAGGCCCATTCTGCACTCTCTTTTTTTTATAGTTCATTTTATTGAACATAAAAGAAGCTTCAGATCATCATCAGTTACATGTTAGCAATACAAGATAAACATTATTACAGGCACCCCAAAACATGGGGAATATCCTTGACACTTACTAGCTGGTATCATCCGTACAATCTATGGCTATAGAAACATCTCGTCTCTTGGCAATTGCTAGCGCTCCCCCTGTGACATTGTCCACTGGCCTCTATATTGCGCCCACGCCCCCCATATCTTTCCACCTTTGCGTGGGCAGCCCCGACTCTGGTATATCACCCGTTCCGCACCCTGACACCAGTCCAAATCTTTTTTCCAGGCTTCCAGTGTGGGGGTCGTTGCTGCCCCCCAGGCCTGAGCAATGTTCCTCTTGGCCACCCCTCCTGCCAAGGCCAACCAGGTCTTAGCCCATTGCGGCCAGGTCGTATCTCCCGTGACTCCCAGGATATGCCACCTCGGCTCTAGTGGAACACTCTCTCCCACCACCTCTGCCATCACTCGGGTAATACCCTCCCAGTATCTGTGGATTTTGGGGCAGGACCACAAGATGTGAAAAAAGGACCCAGACTCACCACATCCCCGCACACACTCATCCGTCGTACATTTACCCATGCGTGCGTAAACCATGTGCGAGGCATATGATCTATGAAGAATACGGAGCTGGACAAGCCTAAAGCGTGCCCGAATGGCTATTTCTCTGGGGCTCTGCAAGGCTTTGGCCCAGTCATCGTCCTCGAGCAGGCCCCGTCCGACTCCCAGGCCTATCGTAGAGGGCCCAAGCAGTCTGGGGAGTTATTCACAAGCTTCTTATACGTGAGGGATATGGCTTTGTCAATCATGGAATCTAGAAGGAGGCGGTCCTCGAGTGGCGAATACTCCGGTACCAGAGTGCCCTCCTTCAAATGACGTTGAAGTGCGTGTCTAAGCTGTCGGCAGCGGAGAAATTCTCCCCCCATTTGTAACTCCTCCCTCAAAGTGTCAAAATCTATCATTTTGCCTCTTTTCCAAACATCCCCCAATAAATCGATCCCGATAAGGCTCCATCTCCGAAAGCCCTTTAGTTGTGTCAGTTCGCTCAAGTAGTCCCCGTCCCATAAAGGGGTCTGTTCCGTGAGTTTAGCCTCCCACCCTGTCATTTTGTTCGCTGGTGCCATACTTCGATAACTGTGCGGGTGTGCACCGGAAGGAGCGGATTACGTCTGTTTTCGGTACAGCTCCGTTCGATAGTTACCATTAATCATTGCTAGCCGGTCCACTCTGTACGCTGGCTCCTCAAGCAGGGAAAATGCCCAACCATTAACGTTGACGAGTTGGGAAGCCCAGTAATATTGTCTAATATTAGGAACGGCCAGGCCCCCATCATATATTCCTCGCTGGAGTTTCTTGAGCTCAATCCTGGGGCTGCCAACCCCCCCCCCCCCACAGCAACGTACGCTGTTCGGATTCAACAGAGCGGAAAAATTTCTCCGGTATCCGAAATGGTGTGTTTTGAACCACATACAATAGTCGGGGGAGGGCCATCATTTTGAAGAGAACCGTTCTGCCTGCCAGGGAAACGGGTAGTCTTCTCCAGTGGGTGGCATCGTTCCGAAGACGATCTAGTTGTGCCTGGATATTTAGGCGCATGAACTCATTCTCCGAGTGTGTTATCCATATGCCCAAATATTTAAACGTCTCTTTCCTCACCAGCTCGGAGCACACCGAGGTCAAGGGAGGAAGCTCCCCCGCTAACAAAAACACTAGGGATTTGTCCCAATTAACACAGTATCCAGAGTATGTTCCGAACGACTGTATGATATGGATAAGCCGGTGGAACGTTTGTCGTGGTCTGTGGGCGTACAATAGGATATCGTCAGCGTACAGTGATATGCGCTCTTCCCAGCCTCCCCCGAGATCAATTCCTCTGACCAACTGATCCCTCCGTATCCATACCGCGAGCGGTTCCAGTGCTAACGCGAATAGCATCGGTGACAGCGGGCAGCCCTGTCTCGTGCCCCGATGCAGTCTAAAGGCTCGGGATATATTCCCATTGACTCGCACTTGAGCCATTGGGGTGGTGTATAAGAGGCGTATCCATTGCTGTAGCTTTGGACCCATCCCAATTTTATCTAGTACAGCGAACAAGTATGTCCATTCGATGCTGTTGAATGCCATCTTGGCGTCGAGTGACAGGAGGGCGGCAGGCACATCCTGGTTGCCTCGTGTTATCTGCATAACGCCGTAGAGACGACGTAAGTTAAGCCTGGTACTCCTATGCGGCATAAAGCCGGATTGGTCTGGATGGATGAGGGATTGGATAACCGAGCTCAATCGAGTTGCAATGACCTTTGCCAGTACTTTGGCTTCAAAGTTCAACAGGGAAATAGGTCTGTAGGAGCTACAGAGGTCATGAGGTTTACCTTTTTTCAGGATGACTACAATGGTTGCCATCCTCAGATCCTCTGGGAGAAGCCCTACGTCCCTTGCACCAAGAAACATATTGAGCATATGCGGAGCTAATTTACTCGCCACGCACTTGTACATTTCAGTGGGGAATCCATTTGGGCCCGCCGCTTTCACGGACTGCAAGTCACGTATGGCATTTTCTACTTCCTCTACGGTAAAGTCCGATTCTAGCGCCACTCTGTCCTCGTTCTCGAGCGTTTGTAAAGCCATATCTTTAAGTAACTCGTAGGACTCTGCCTCCCCCGCGTAGTCTGTGATTGATATATGTTCTCATAATAATCAGCAAAGACATCCGCTAATTCTGTGCCAGGACCACCCTTAGAGCCGTGCTCAGTCCTGATTACGGAAACCCAGTTACGACTCCTGTCCTTCTTTTCAAGCCAGGCAATTAGTTTGTTAGCCTTGTCTCCAAGGTCGTAGATATTTCTCTGTGTAGCTAGCGCATGTGTGCGAGCAGCGTTTTCCTCTAGATCTTTAAGTTCTTTTTTGCTTGAGTATATGTTTGCCCCCGGTATCCCCTCCTGATTCAGAGCCCATTGCCAGCTCAAGAGCCAATATCTCGCGCTCCAGAGCTTGACACTGAGCGCGTTTTTCTTTGCGCTTGGAGCCACTCGTCGCCTGCACAAAGTCCCTGGCCACCACTTTATACGCCTCCCAGAGGATACAATCGGAACGTACTGAGCCCACATTCTCGACAAAATACTGGTCGGTGCGCTCCTAGAGCAGGTCCCAAAATTCCTGGTCTCTAAACAGGAAGGGGTCAGGCCTCGGCGGGAGAGACCAATCCCGCCCGGGTCCACACAGCTGAACCTCTACTGGCGAATGATCCGATATTCCGCGTGCCTTATGACACCCCCCCCCCCGAAAAAGTCCCCCCGATACCGTGTGCGTGAAAATATAGTCAAGACGGGATCCGCTGCCATGGGCTGCAGAGATATGCGTGAAGTGTCTCAGGGTGGGGTTGTGGCACCTCCAAAGATCCGTCAATCCCATTGCTCTTGTGAATGTATGCAAATGTCGGGGTTCTCAGGTCCCGGGGGAGTGGGCATCCCTATCCACGTCAGGGTACATGGTATCGTTCATATCCCCCCAGAATCAGGGTCCCCTGCGGGAGATCGAGTAAGAGCTTATTAAGGTCAGGGAGTGTAATCTCGTGTAGCCGTGAGGGGATGTAGATCGAGCAAATATTTACCACTTGACCCTCCCATTTCCAGACAGGGCCACGAACCGACCCAAGTGATCACACCAGGTATGGTGCACAACAAAAGGTATCAAGTTTTTAATGAGTATGGCTGTGCCCCTAGATGAAGTGGTGAAGCCGGCGTGTGCCCGAAGTGTGTATCCAAAATGATTAAGTGCCAGGTAATTCGTGCCCTGGAGGTGCGTCTCTTGCAGGAGTACTATGTCTGGGGAGTGCCTACGGAGATATTGTAAAACCATAGTGTGTTTTATCTTGTCCCCCAGACCTTTCACGTTCCAAGAGAGGATTGTCAATTTACCTGTTAGATGTGCCACCATTTAGGAACCATATGCATTCCTCCCTCCTCCCGCCCCACCCCCTAGTGGGACCTCCCCTCCCTCGGAGAACATGAGAAATGCGAGAATTTGGGTCACTACCCGCTAATGATGGAACAATGTGTCTGAAGCATAAACAGGCAAACAAACAATAGAAAAAAACAACAGAGCCCCCCCTCCCTGCCACCCTGCAGTGTAGGCCTGAAACTACCCACATCACCAATAGCAGAGCACCTGTCGCCCTAAAGAACAAGAAAATGTGAAAGGGCTGCTTGGCACCACCACCCAAGAGCGCCCACCCCCAGGCCCGCAAATCCACCCCAATACAGTTAGCACAGCTGGGATATATACAGCCCCGGCGCTACCGGCCGTGTCTCGGTCATCAATGCAATTGAGTATAGACAGTAGCAGTCCCCCCGACTGTAAAGAAGAAATCAATACCTGAAGTCCAGTTCTACCCATATACCCCACCATGGAGATGAGTTCAGTCCTTCATTTTCCTGGGTATCCCGCTTCGCTCACGGGACTCCCGGACCGGGAGCTCCTGGATCTAGAGTTCGACCTCGCCCCCTCTTTGCGCTGGTCTGGGGATTCAAGATTGCGGCAGCGGCTCCCACACCAGTTCGTCTCCTCCCTCCATCATTGGGCCCGGGGAGGACCCCCATCCAGCCACTGTTGAACCTCTGCAGGCGATGTGAAGAACCAGGATTTGTCGCCCTCTATAACCTTGAGCTTTGCTGGGAAGAACATCATATATTTGATCCCCTTCTCCCTGAGGGCCCGTTTGACCCCATCGAATGTGCGCTTCTCCTGTTGTACTTTTAGGGTGAAGTCCGGGAAGAATCGCACTGTTGCGTTTTCATATGTGAGATCGCCATGCACTCTGGCAGTCTGTAAGATTGCGTCCCGATCACGGAAGTTCAGTATGCGCGCAATGATTGTACGTGGGGGGGCCCCCGGCTTCGGCTTCGGGATTGGAGCTCTGTGTGCCCGTTCAACAGAAAACAGAGGGGACAACCTTTTCGGCTTGAGGTGGTCACGATAAGATCTTCAATGAAGAGGTCCATGCTGGGCCCCTCCGCCCCCTCGAGCACTCCCACCACACGGATGTTGTTGTGGCGGGCCCTCCCTTCCTGATCATCCAGCTGCAAAGCCATCAATTTCTGTTGGTGCGTCAGTTTCTGCACGCGTTCCTCCAGCTTGCGTGCTGCCGATTGTAGCTCCCCAATACTCTCCTCGGTGGCTGTGACCCTCTCAGAGGTTTTTCGCATGTCTGCCCACATGAGGTTCATTTCTATGGTGACCTTATTGATTTTTAGTTTCCAAGTTCGTGCCCACAGATTGGATCGCCGCCATAATTGAGCTAAGGGAGGGTTCACCTCCGGCCGGCTTGTCGTCATGTGGCCCCTCCGCGGAGCGCTGGTGTCGCGGGACGGTGTATTTGTCCAATTTGTTCACTTGTGGCACGGCCGGGGCCCCTTTCAGTTTCGTCATGGCGTCGTCCGCTCCGGATGGGGACACAGCCCAGTCTCCTATGTGCCACCACTCCTGCTTGGCGCTATTTCCCAGGGACCCCAGGCCCACAGACCGAGGATGTAGTCTCTCTCCCGTTGTATAGCACCCCCGCAATCCGTTTGCAATGCTCCTAATCCGGAAGGTGCCGTGGGCGTACCAACGGAGTCCAACCACTCGGGGCTATCACTCAGGTGGAATTGCGACTGTCCGGCCCACACAGGATCCACAGCACACCCAGCAAGGGGCACCCCGGCCAGTCCTTGCCAAGGCCGCAATTGACTAGGGGAACCACAGGGATATGGGTATCATCTTTGTTAGCCAGACATAGAGGGTCCCCTCCCGGTTACCACGCAATGGCCCGCCTCGGTGGCAATGTGTTGTAGGGAGCGCGGCACACACACTGTGCACCCCCAAACAGCAGCGGTTCAGGCACGGGCCCTCTGCCATTTCCAGGCCACACTCAGAAGGTCAAGGGCCCCCCCCCCGCAGGTCCGGGCCGAAATCGCATGCACGGGCCACGGGGAGCAGGCCCAGAACCCCTGACCCTTCAATCAGTGTCAAACAAAGAGGGGTGTCCCCAGTCAAAGCTCCCCGGTATCTTACATCACTGGCACCATCCAGCCGGCGGTTCCGACATCAATCCTACGGTGTCGCTTTACAATCAATGCGTCAGGGAAAGCAGTTGTTGTCAGAGACGCGCCAATATCAGGAGTCGGGCGACGTCACACCTGGGACTCCACAGCGCCGGTATCAGGATGGATGCGCAGGCACAGGCCGCAGACACCGGGGCCCAAGTTGAGAGTCTCCCGGGCACCGCGTCCTGCGTGCGGCTGGCGAATGACGCGACTCCGCCCCCTTTCAGGCCTGTCTCCCCCGCGATCAGTTCTCAGCACTGGCCCAAGACTCCTCCCAGGACTCAGGATGACAGCGGGAGGGCAGCACCGGTCGAGCCCATGCCGCAGCTGCAGGAGAATAGCTGGATATCACAGGCTTTATCGCAGGCCCAGGCGGAGCAGCAAAGTTATGCCGCCATCATGGCCGGTGCCAAGCCCCATTCTGCACTCTTAAGGACCCCATTAATGACCTCTAGAGTTTCTTGTTGGGCGAGGCTGGTGTACAGGCTCTCTACATTTAAATTCATTAGGAGGTCTAGTTGGTCATCAAATTCAATATTTCTGATATGGACCAGTAGGCCCTTTGTGTCTTTTATGTAGGTCTCTGTCTTCCGTAGTATTGGCTTTAGGAAGAAGTCACAATATTGTGACAAGGGTTCCAGAAGGGAACCTATCCCTGATACAATTGGCCTGCCCAGAGGTGGATCACGATTTTTGTGGACTTTTAGCAGAGTATAAAAATATGGTATCAATGGGTTGGTATTCCTCAAAAAAATCCCCTTCATGCTATGTGATTCACCCCTCACACTCTGCCTCCTCTACCAGGGAGTAAATCTCTGATTTTAGTGTGGGTTCAACAACAAGTATCTTGTGGTGTTCGTCTGCCAATAGTCTAAGACATTCTGTTCTGTAGGCTGTGGTGGACTGTAAGATAATCCCTCCGCCTTTGTCTGCGGGTTTAATGGTGAGATCAGTATCAGCTTGTAATTCATGTAGAACTTGTTTTTCTACATCGCTTAAATTTGGGAATTTTTTCAAAGTTTTAGTGTCAATGTTTTCAATTTCTTTATATACTGCCTGTTCAAAAGCCACTAACTCCTCTGGGGTGGTATGAGTAGGTGTGTAAAAAGTTGATTTCTCTCTCAGGCCAGTGGAAGAAAGATCTTCTGTGATCTCCTTATCCCCAAAATGGGCTTTCAGGCATAATTTGCGAAAGAAATTGGGCAATTTGCAATGTAAACGGAATCTGTCGAAATTGGGTGTGGGTACAAAACCCAGGCCTTTATTTAGTACCTGGAGTTGTGTAGTTGTAAGATTTTGGCCAGTGATGTTGGTCACTAAATTATTTATGTGTCGGGCCCTGTTGTGCATTGGTCATGCTCCTTTCATGTATCCTGCTTTCTCCTGTGTCCCATTGTGATATTTTCGCAACAACAGACTTACTGTCATGAGCTATAGACATTTGTGTCATATACGATACCGTATTTTCAATACCATCCGCCAACTCAACAGCTCTACTCAAAGTTAGATTCGGTGTTGTAAGCAAAACCTCTTGTATTTTTTTATTATTATGTGCTCCACCACCTGATCACAAATTAGTTCATCCTCGAACTCCCTGTATTCCAAGGTGGCAGCAAGCATTCTTAACATACCG
Source organism: Calotriton arnoldi (assembly GCA_963921515.1). NCBI lineage: Eukaryota > Metazoa > Chordata > Amphibia > Caudata > Salamandridae > Calotriton > Calotriton arnoldi. Next base: position 1,541,028 of record CAWUFW010003849.1, read on the forward strand.
ACATAGCTTTCCACATCCTTTTATAAAACTTGTGCCTTTCTAAGTTAACATTTTTGTGAGGTTTGAATCTGACGTCAAGCATTTTTATTGCAGAAGCAAATATGTTTTCCACATCTCCTTCACCCAAAATGATTTATCTCGGTTAATGTCTTAAAATCTTTCTTCCTTCCGCACCCAGACAATGTCTTAACAACACATACTTTTTCTTGTACGTGAAATCATCACGTTCCTAGTCTATGCAAGTACGGTCTGGACTGGGTACAAATGCGAGCGGAGGCACAATGTTTTGCTGCATTGTAATATAGCTAGCAATATATATATATATATATCTACACCACATTCTGTACTTAAATGTATACTAGAGACCAATAGACCTATAGTAACAAGCAATAACCATATGATAAACTATCACAAATGCAGTTGTGGGTACATCTAAAAATAATACACTCTAAATACAATTTTCAAAAGCGTGCACAAATATATATGCATAGATTTGTATATCACTTGTCATGTTTAGGAACATCCAGTGCCGCACAGTAAATATAACAAGCGTGTAAGATATGCCATTAAGCAGAGAAGCGCCAGTCCCCGCCAAGAATGTTTTCTTTAAATAGGAGCACCAATATGGCGCATTTCAGGTTGAGAAAGGCAGCTTGACTGCCGAAATGCGTCCCTGTTATGTCCATGGATCTGATGAAACCTGTGCAATAAACGAGAGAACCCCCACGATGACAAGTGCTCGCTCCTCAATCAGATACGGTTAGGGATTTCTTTTTATACATTCTGAGCACTAGCGGTAGCGCCACCTCCAAAGCACCACCAGCGATCTGGCAGCACACCAGTTTTACCGCAAATTGGATTCTGAAATTTTGAGGCAGGTGTGCCCCAATGAAAAGAGAGTGGCGATGGAGAAGAGGATTAGGCACGTGTGGAGGAGCGGGTTCATACGCTGGGAGCTTAAGCTCCCTTGGCGGGGACTGGAGCTTCTCTGCTTAATGGCATATCTTCACCCTGGTATAACCTCTCCTACCATGGAGCTGGGCACCGCTAATGGCACTGGCCAAGGAAGCGGTGGCCTTGTGGGTCCGTGCTGTTGCTTATCGGAACTGGTTTCACTGGACCCAAGGATTTGAAACTTTAAAGAAGTTGCCACCGTGAGTCTTCCTCTATTTTATTGGGACAATTGTTCTTAATTAGGAATCTGTCTCCGAGCAAAGAGCAGATTGCCCTCGGATACGAGTGTATTTTGAAGGAGGTGACGAATTAACAAGGTGGGCAACTATGCTTAAAGTAAATCTACATGAACTTGAAATAATGCGTTTTTTGGATTTTAAATGACATTATAAAGATGCCTTTGCTCGCAGCTGAAGGATATGCATAAATCCAGTCCGGGTTCTATGGAAAACAGAATGAGGCATGATGGGAGCCTTTCTAAACAAAATGAACTGGAGGGCATAAACACGGAACAGCACAGGACGTAAATAATCCTAAAAGTAATTTAGACTGCAGGACTTACGCTGTTGCAGTTTCTTGAATAACTGTGATTATGCTGGGTTAGGATTGAATGGTTATCAGCCCACATGCTTATTTTTACCCAATCACGGCGAAATGCAGTGCATCTTCAATTTTAGTGAATGTTTTCTTTAAATAGGAGCACCAATATGGCGCATTTCAGGTTGAGAAAGGCAGCTTGACTGCCGAAACGCGTCCCTGTTATGTCCATGGATCTGATGAAACCTGTGCAATAAACGAGAGAACCCCCACGATGACGAGTGGTATCTGATTGAGTGGCTCCTCAATCAGATACGGTTGGGGATACCTTTTTATACATTCTGAGCACTAGCGGTAGCGCCACCTCCAAAGCACCACCAGCGATCTGGCAGCACACCAGTTTTACCGCAAATTGGATTCAGAAATATATATATATATATATATATATATATATATATATATCCAAAATCGCAGCTCAGTGCAAACGCACTGAAATCGCCTTTCCCCTTCCTCTCACAACGGCGGTCCGCGGCAAGGGGGCGAGCCTCATAACACCAAGCATACGCTGTTACCTCGTAACTTTACAGCAGCCGCGGACACCAAACGACTTTAAAGCAGTTGTTTATTCAACAGATACGAACAACTCGACGCGTTTCGGGACCCAGTCCCTTGTTCACGAGTGCTGTGGCTTACTCTCTATTGCATTTAAATAAACCTGTGACCACCACCATAATGGAGCCTGAAAACAGACTTTACATAAAACGAGGAGTTAACTCACTCCTACCTCACCCAAATGTGCTTGCATGTTATTTTTACAAATATCGTTGTAATTACACCTTTTACACGAGCGACAAATCTGTGTGGCAGTTCTAAACATTTAACACATTTAAAATAAAAAATGACTTTTTAAAGTGCCTACACATATGCTAGGACAAAAAGCATGAAAAAGGACATGAAAAAAGACTTCCACAGATAGCACTTCCTAAAATCCTTTTATCTCTCTACTTTTAAAAAAAATCATCTATTTCATTCCATTGTCCTTCTTGGATAGTGGAGCTGCTCGAAATTTACTATATTTCATCTTAGCCCAAGTGGGCATTGAACGTAATCTATATAAAAATGGAATAGAAGCCACTTCTTCAAAATTCAGTACCTCCACTATAGTTATACTGTGGATTAATAATTCATGTTATTCTAATGTCCTAGCGTTCTTCTACAAAATAGATTGCTAGTGTATCTCGCATCTTCAATCTAGTTGTCATGCCCTAGTGGGCCTACCAACTACAAGTAGATATTTTCGCTCTTTGGCATTTCTTCATTATAACAGCAACAACAAATATCTGTAATAAAAACAAAACAAAACTAAATGAATATCACATCTTCATAACCCATGAACATAACACCACAGTGACATTAAAGACACAAGTATCTCTTCAGCATTGGCAGAGTTAATTCATCATTTCAGAACAGATTTACTAAATCTACTTCAGATCACTAATTTGCATCACTCTGGAACAAAAGATAAAATAATTAATAAACGGTAAACTCCTTAAACAGTAAAAGATCAGTAAAGAGTCGCTGCTCCTTACCTTAACCACCACTATCAAATCTACATCTAACCTAGATGTACCGCTAGTTCTTCATCACAGTTATGACCTATCGGCGTAAGTGTTCTATATTGAATGATCAATTTAGATTCTAGACGTCGCAGATTTTGCACTCTGTTCCCTCCTCTCTCATTCATTTTAACTGTATCAAGTACGCAAAAGCTTAAAAGGTTGCTGTTTTGATCATGGTGACTTTGAAAATGTCGCGCAACTGGGTACTGTTTATCTCCATGTTTTATTACGCGAAGATGTTCTAACACCCTTTTCTTCGCCTTGTGTATTGTGCTGCCTATATATGCTTTCTGACAGGGGCAAAAAAGGGCATAGACTGCATAATCAGTGTTACATGACGTATGTTTCAAAATTTGAAATGGCTTACAGTCAGGGGATAGTCTACATTCCTTTCTGTTTTTGCTATTTTTACAAGCTTTGCAATTTCTACACATGAAAAATCCCTGTATTCCTACATTCTTTATGATAGAGGGCTCTACCGCTCTACATAAAGTGTCCTTAAGGGATTTAGCTTTCTTAAAGGTGATCTGAGGGAAGTTTTCTACACTATCTGCTACGTCTTTGTCTGTTTGTAACACCGGCCAAAATTTGTTTAAGCTTTTTCGTACCTCTCGGGCCTGTCTATTAAAGGTGGTGATAAACCTTATCTTTTCTTGAGACTTACCCTCTTCCTTCTCTTTTTCTTTCTCAACTACTAGAGAAGCTCTTGTTCTTTTTGCAACTTCAATTCTAGCCTTGTTGATCACTGATTGTGGATATCCTCTCTCAAGGAACCTCTTGGTCATTATTTTCTCTTCTTTGTCAAAACTCTCCACTGTACTGCAGTTACACTTTGCCCTTAACAGCTCTCCCAGTGGTATACTATTGATCAGTGTTGGACTTGGCCCTTTTTTTGCAGGGTCATCCCTAAACTTTTTGCCTTCCTCCTATATTTTTTCTGACCTGTTGTTGGCTGTTTTATGATCTCTGGGCACTTTACCACTGCTGATCAGTGCTAAAGTGCATATGCTCTCCCTATTGTAAATTGTGTTATGGATTAGTGACTCTATGATTGGATGATTGGTTTACTTGTCAGTCCCTAGTACAGTGCACTGAGTGTGCCCAGGGCTTGTAAATCCAATGCCGCTGGTGGGCTTGCAGCACTGGTTGTGCCACCCACAGAAGCGGCTTGTAAAATGTGTCTCAGGCCTGCCATCTCAGAGCCTGTGTGCAGCCTAGGGCTGCCATGTCGACTTGGTGAGTACACCCACTTACCAGTCCCTAAACCTTCCCTTTACTGCATGTTGGTCACCCCTAAAGTAGGCCCTAGGGCAGGGTGCATTGTAAGTACAAGGTAGGACATGCCCTGGTGTGTGTGGCATGTCCTAATAGTGAATTACAGCCATTTTCGTTTTTCACTATTGCAAGGCTACCTGCTCCCCATAGGCCAGAATGGGCAGACTGACTATTACACCTTATAGTCAGAACTGACCCAGGGAACATGGTAGAAAAACGAATTTAGTATGCCTGAACTCAGAATGATAAAATACATCTTTTAGTGAAGTTGGTTTTAACATTCTGTGTTTGAAAATACCACTTTTAGAAAGTGGGTATTTTCTTGCCTAAACTTCCAAGCCTGCCTCTGCTAGGTTGTGTATTCCTTGTCTGGAGATTGAGTGACAGGGGCTGGGGGTGGCTACAGGAGACAGGGTGAGTCAGCACAGGGCTGAATAGAAAGATCTGCATCCAGAGTGGAGGGAGGAGTTGCACCTGGGTCTGAATAGGGCTGTGCCTGCCTTCCACAATGCTGGCTCCACCTCCTGCCGGGCGGCTGAGCACCCTGCCCCACATTCTGAAAGGAAAGAAGGAGACAGAAAAACAAAGTGCTCCAGGACTGACCAGAACTGGTTTTGGGCTGGGCAGAGGCCTCTCTGCCTTCAGAGAACAAAGGAAAACTGTGTATAAAAGGGGACCCAGACCCCTAGGAAATTAGATCACTTTGGGAAAACAAGAAGAAACCTTTGCTGAGGAGCGGAACCAAGAAGGAACTGAGGAGAAGACTATCCCTAAGCTAGAGGGATCTGCCTGCAGTGGTTGCCTGACTGCCAAAGGAAGGAGAAAGGACTTTGTGTGCACTTTTATTCAACTTGTAAAGTATCTCCAAGGGCTTGAGAAAAGAGCTTGCCTCCTGCTGAAGTCTCAGGGACAACAGACTTCAACCACCAGCTCCCCAAGAATCCTTTGGAAGTGCCTGCTGCTGTTTTGGGCCTTCTGAAGGGACTGCGTGTCGCAAGGAGCTGAAAGCGCGACTCAAGAGGAAGAAGCGTGTCGCCGTCGCTGCTGCTGCCGTCGCAACTCCGAAGGAGGGTGTCGCCGCTGTAGCTGTCGTATTGCACCGCATCGAGAGAAGCGTCCCGCAACGAAGAGGAAGCGTGTCGCCGTCGCTGCTGCTGCCGTCGCAACTCCGAAGGAGGGTGTCGCCGCTGTAGCTGTCGCATTGCACCGCATCAAGAGAAGAGTCTCGCATCGAGGAAGAAGCGTGTCGCCGTCGCAGCCGCTGCCGTCGCAACTCCGAAGGAGGGTGTCGCCGCTGTAGCTGTCGCATTGCACCGCATCAAGAGAAGCGCCTCGCATCCACGGAGAAGCGTGCCGCCGTCGGAGCTGCTGCCGTCGCATCACGAAACAAGGGTGTCGCCGCTGCAGTTGTCGCATCGAGCGGAAGCGTCTCGCCACGTCGGAGAAGAGGGTCGCCGCCAAAGCCGCTGTCGTCGCATCGCTGAACAAGGGTGTCGCCGCTGTAGCTGACGCATCGAGTCGAGACTTCTCGCAACCTCGGAGAAGCGTGCCGCATCAGGAAGAACTTGACGTCTTTATTTCTTTGCACCAGAACTTTGTCGCATTTCCATCGCTGCAACATTGCTTGTTGTGGAAGCGTCCCGCATCGTAAGGTACATTGACTTAAAGTGTCGCATCGTAAGAACTGAACTGAACTAAGCTAAAACTACCATTTTTAAGTACAGTATTGTGGATTTTTGTCGTTATGGTCTTGTGTTAAAACTATATAAAGAATACTTATTTTTGATATAAACCTTGTGTGGTGTCCATCTGTAGTGTGTCCCTAGATTACTGTATGTGTTCACAAATGCTTTACACACTGCCTCTGAGATAAGCCTGTCTGCTCGTGCCAAGCTACCAAGGGGTGAGCAGGGGTTATTTTAGGAGTGTACCCTTTACCCTGACTAGAGGCGAGGGTCCCTATTTGTCACAAGTACCTACCTGTGCCAACTAGAGACCCCCAATTCTAACAATCAGCGAACTGGGGTGACAGCTCCGGGCATGTAAGAGACTGTTCCCTGCAGTGGTTTTCCTAAATAGCGCATTTTCTAGACAGTCTCCCTGCAATGTGAGTCTAAGATCCAAAAACTCCAATGACTCTTTTGACCACTGACTAGTGAATTGTAAATTATAGTCATTTGTGTTCAGAGTGCTTACAAACTCCTTTGCTTCATACTCAGTGCCCTCCCACACGCAGAAGATGTCATCTATGTAACATATCCACATAGCTATTTTATCTTTGAAAATAGGCAATTCTCTAACTACTTTTTCTTCCCAGTGCCCTAGATACAGACCTGCAAAGCAAGGAGCAAAGCAGGTCCCCATTGATGTTCCGAGGGTCTGTTTAAAGATTTTGTTATCAAAGAAAAAGTAGTTTTGTTTAAGACAGACGGACATCATTTCCATCAACATCTCTGTGTGGAAGAGATACGAGATAGATCTTTCATTGAGAAAATATCTACATGCTTGTAGGCCTAGGTCATGGGGGATGCAGGTGTATAAGCTCATGACATCGAGTGATAACAAGGAGTAACTGCTTTTCCATTGGAGGTTCTCAAGACATCTCAAAAAATCTCCGGTATCCTTGACATACAATGGAAGTTTTTTACCAAACTTTGCAAAAAAATCCACATACCTGGAGATGTTTTCCAAACAGCTCCCCCGGGATGAGACAATGGGTCTCCCGGGGATTCTGTTGGTTTTTATGGATTTTAGGCAGAAGGTATAACGCCGGAAGTTTGGGAAATTTACATTCTAAGAACTTGAACTCTTCCTGTTCTAGTAATCCTTTATCCCTCCATTCTACCAGCTGATTTTGAAAAATCTTAATAGAATGTTCATATTCCATTCTATTACTCCTATTATACTTGTCCTTTTCTGATAGTTGTCTCATCCCCTCATCAATGTATTTTTGTTTAGACAAAATCACTACGTTACCTCCCTTGTCTGATTTTTTTGATGACTATTGTTTTATCGTTTTTCAAATTTTCAATAGCCTCTCTCTGCGCTTCTGTAACATTGCTCCACCCGTGCCATTTTTTGTTGTTGGAAAGTCTAAGCAATTCCTGAGTTACTCCTTTTTCAAAGACATCAATGGCTTCGTTTTTAATTTGTGGGACAAAAATAGACTTGGGTTTAAAATTACTTCGGGCACTTAAGTCTAGGGGAACATTTTCATTAATCAGGTTCACAAAGGGATCACTCTCTACATCTTCTTCATCAGCTAAGACATTCATAGTATGGAGCAACTCAACATCTGCAATCTTAACATCACTGGGATACTCTCGCTGCACATCAACATCTCTTGCTACTTTTGTTGCGTACCACTTTTTGATGCGTAATTTTCTTGTGAAATAAAATAAATCAATGCGACTCTGAGTATAATTAAAATCATTAGAAGGACAAAAAGTAAGACCCAAAGATAAAAGTTCTACCTCAACATCGCTGAGTATACGATCTGACAAGTTGACTACGGTTTTTCTGTCCATTATTTCACCTTCGTTTGGCCCCTTGTACGGCTTCCCACTGGGCTTCCTAGTTCTCCTAGCGTCGAAATGTTTCCTTTTCTTCCGCCTTTGTTTCCTCTTCCACGATTTTGAAATCCTTCCTGCCTGTTGCCTCCACTATAGTTATACTGTGGATTAATAATTCATGTTATTCTAATGTCCTAGCGTTCTTCTACAAAATAGATTGCTAGTGTATCTCGCATCTTCAATCTGCCTTTTAACAGAGTTCAGCCTAGTTGCCAAAGGAAGACAGGTGGGCAACAGGCAGGGAGGATTTCAAAATCGTGGAAGAGGAAACAAAGGCGGAAGAAAAGGAAATATTTCGACGCTAGGAGAACTAGGAAGCCCAGTGGGAAGCCGTACAAGGGGCCAAACGAAGGTGAAATAATGGACAGAAAAACCGTAGTCAACTTGTCAGATCGTATACTCAGCGATGTTGAGGTAGAACTTTTATCTTTGGGTCTTACTTTTTGTCCTTCTAATGATTTTAATTATACTCAGAGTCGCATTGATTTATTTTATTTCACAAGAAAATTACGCATCAAAAGTGGTACGCAACAAAAGTAGCAAGAGATGTTGATGTGCAGCGAGAGTATCCCAGTGATGTTAAGATTGCAGATGTTGAGTTGCTCCATACTATGAATGTCTTAGCTGATGAAGAAGATGTAGAGAGTGATCCCTTTGTGAACCTGATTAATGAAAATGTTCCCCTAGACTTAAGTGCCCGAAGTAATTTTAAACCCAAGTCTATTTTTGTCCCACAAATTAAAAACGAAGCCATTGATGTCTTTGAAAAGGAGTAACTCAGGAATTGCTTAGACTTTCCAACAACAAAAAATGGCACGGGTGGAGCAATGTTACAAAAGCGCAGAGAGAGGCTATTGAAAATTTGAAAAACGATAAAACAATAGTCATCAAAATATCAGACAAGGGAGGTAACGTAGTGATTTTGTCTAAACAAAAATACATTGATGAGGGGATGAGACAACTATCAGAAAAGGACAAGTATAATAGGAGTAATAGAATGGAATATGAACATTCTATTAAGATTTTTCAAAATCAGCTGGTAGAATGGAGGGATAAAGGATTACTAGAACAGGAAGAGTTCAAGTTCTTAGAATGTAAATTTCCCAAACTTCCGGCGTTATACCTTCTGCCTAAAATCCATAAAAACCAACAGAATCCCCCGGGGAGACCCATTGTCTCATCCCGGGGGAGCTGTTTGGAAAACATCTCCAGGTATGTGGATTTTTTTTTGCAAAGTTTGGTAAAAAAACTTCCATCGTATGTCAAGGATACCGGAGATTTTTTGAGATGTCTTGAGAACCTCCAATGGAAAAGCAGTTACTCCTTGTTATCACTAGATGTCATGAGCTTATACACCTGCATCCCCCATGACCTAGGCCTACAAGCATGTAGATATTTTCTCAATGAAAGATCTATCTCGTATCTCTTCCACACAGAGATGTTGATGGAAATGATGTCCGTCTGTCTTAAACAAAACTACTTTTTCTTTGATAGCAAAATCTTTAAACAGACCCTCGGAACATCAATGGGGACCTGCTTTGCTCCTTGCTTTGCAGGTCTGTATCTAGGGCACTGGGAAGAAAAAGTAGTTAGAGAATTGCCTATTTTCAAAGATAAAATAGCTATGTGGATACGTTACATAGATGACATCTTCTGCGTGTGGGAGGGCACTGAGTATGAAGCAAAGGAGTTTGTAAGCACTCTGAACACAAATGACTATAATTTACAATTCACTAGTCAGTGGTCAAAAGAGTCATTGGAGTTTTTGGATCTTAGACTCACATTGCAGGGAGACTGTCTAGAAAGTGCGCTATTTAGGAAAACCACTGCAGGGAACAGTCTCTTACATGCCCGGAGCTGTCACCTCAGTTCGCTGATCAACAGTATACCACTGGGAGAGCTGTTAAGGGCAAAGCGTAACTGCAGTACAGTGGAGAGTTTTGACAAAGAAGAGAAAATAATGACCAAGAGGTTCCTTGAGAGAGGATATCCACAATCAGTGATCAACAAGGCTAGAATTGAAGTTGCAAAAAGAACAAGAGCTTCTCTAGTAGTTGAGAAAGAAAAAGAGAAGGAAGAGGGTAAGTCTCAAGAAAAGATAAGGTTTATCACCACCTTTAATAGACAGGCCCGAGAGGTACGAAAAAGCTTAAACAAATTTTGGCCGGTGTTACAAACAGACAAAGACGTAGCAGATAGTGTAGAAAACTTCCCTCAGATCACCTTTAAGAAAGCTAAATCCCTTAAGGACACTTTATGTAGAGCGGTAGAGCCCTCTATCATAAAGAATGTAGGAATACAGGGATTTTTCACGTGTAGAAATTGCAAAGCTTGTAAGAATAGCAAAAACAGAAAGGAATGTAGACTATCCCCTGACTGTAAGCCATTTCAAATTTTGAAACATACGTCATGTAACACTGATTATGCAGTCTATGCCCTTTTTTGCCCCTGTCAGAAAGCATATATAGGCAGCACAATACACAAGGCGAAGAAAAGGGTGTTAGAACATCTTCGCCCAATAAAACATGGGGATAAACAGTACCCAGTTGCGCGACATTTTCAAAGTCACCATGATCAAAACAGCAACCTTTTAAGCTTTTGCGTACTTGATACAGTTAAAATGAATGAGAGAGGAGGGAACAGAGTGCAAAATCTGAGACGTCTAGAATCTAAATTGATCATTCAATATAGAACACTTACGCCGATAGGTCATAACTGTGATGAAGAACTAGCGGTACATCTAGGTTAGATGTAGATTTGATAGTGGTGGTTAAGGTAAGGAGCAGCGACTCTTTACTGATCTTTTACTGTTTAAGGAGTTTACCGTTTATTAATTATTTTATCTTTTGTTCCAGAGTGATGCAAATTAGTGATCTGAAGTAGATTTAGTAAATCTGTTGTGAAATGATGAATTAACTCTGCCAATGCTGAAGAGATACTTGTGTTTTTAATGTCACTGTGGTGTTATGTTCATGGGTTATGAAGATGTGATATTCATTTAGTTTTGTTTTGTTTTTATTACAGATATTTGTTGTTGCTGTTATAATGAAAAAATGCCAAAGAGCGAAAATATCTACTTGTAGTTGGTAGGCCCACTAGGGCATGACAACTAGATTGAAGATGCGAGATACACTAGCAATCTATTTTGTAGAAGAACGCTAGGACATTAGAATAACATGAATTATTAATCCACAGTATAACTATAGTGGAGGTACTGAATTTTGAAGAAGTGGCTTCTATTCCATTTTTATATAGATTACGTTCAATGCCCACTTGGGCTAAGATGAAATATAGTAAATTTCGAGCAGCTCCACTATCCAAGAAGGACAATGGAATTAAATAGATGATTTTTTTTTAAAGTAGAGAGATAAAAGGATTTTAGGAAGTGCTATCTGTGGAAGTCTTTTTTCATGTCCTTTTTCATGCTTTTGTCCTAGCATATGTGTAGGCACTTTAAAAAGTCATTTTTTATTTTAAATGTGTTAAATGTTTAGAACTGCCACACAGATTTGTCGCTCGTGTAAAAGGTGTAATTACAACGATATTTGTAAAAATAACATGCAAGCACATTTGGGGGAGGTAGGAGTGAGTTAACTCCTCGTTTTATGTAAAGTCTGTTTTCAGGCTCCATTATGGTGGTGGTCACAGGTTTATTTAAATGCAATAGAGAGTAAGCCACAGCACTCGTGAACAAGGGACTGGGTCCCGAAACGCGTCGAGTTGTTCGTATCTGCTGAATAAACAACTGCTTTAAAGTCGTTTGGTGTCCGCGGCTGCTGTAAAGTTACGAGGTAACAGCGTATGCTTGATATATATATATATATATATATATATATATATATATATATATATATATATATATATATATATATATGTATGCGCCAATCTCCTCCACTCCTCACTGGCTTGTTTTCCTCGCCGAGATAGAAGCACGGACACCAAATTATGTGCAAATAGTGCTTTATTGTTTCTTTTCAGCAGTTGCCGGCCACAACGCGTTTCAGCCCCGGAGGGCCTTGATCACATGACGCGCCCACAGTAATGCTACCATCTTTTTATGTCTTTTTACCATTGCTTTCTTAAAGTGACAAGTGCATATATTACTATCAGTCATAGACAACAAGAACAGACTCATTTGCACACATAGGATTCATTAGTTAGTTCTTACTATTAAATATCTTCATGTCGCGTTATTAATTACGGCATATGGAATCATTTAATTTTGTTTTCCACATTACACTCTATAATGATTGAGTCATAATGAAATAAAAGTATAAATACTTTTACTAAAATTTAAATAACACAATATAACATTATAAAAGCCCTAAAATATCTAAAACAACAATATGGTTGGGATTCATGGAGTATTTATTTCTCCTTTTAAACCTCCCTTTTCCCTGAATCTAATTGTGTTCATACCATATATAATGTGCAAATTCGCTATTTGGTTCTGTAAACATTTGCTATGTAAACCTATTGACTGATCTAAAGTGCATAGTGCTTAAATATTAAAATTGTATATCCCTTTACCTAAAATTGTGAAATGACAGTTATTGTATTTAAAAATTAGTGACTAATGATACCCTAAAACTGTGCTTTAAAAAATTTTTGGTTTGAAAGGGGCTTACGGCATATTTTTCTATCTGATGAATGTTTACCCTTATGAGTCCCGGTTTTAATACCTACTGGCAACTCATGGTTCACTACTCTATTAAAATGCTTATAGACGTGTATAAATCCTCCGTTGCGTTTAGACCCCCCGGTTGCTTGGAATCGAGGTCTAAAATATATCTTGTTTCAAGCCTACGCAGCTGTTTTTCCCTGTCCCCACCTCTTTTGGTTGGTGGTATGGAGTCTATTAAAAAGTATTTTAATTTAGATGGGTCAGATTCGTGGTGTTCTTCAAAGTGTCGCGCGACTGGGTATGTGACATCTCTATTTTTGATGGCTCTAATGTGCTGGAGTATCCGTTTGTGGCCCTGGAGTCTAGTACTCCCTACATATCTTAGGCCACATGGACACTCCAGCACATAGATCACATAATCAGTCTTGCACGTGAGTGATTTTGTGATTGTTTTCTCTTTGTTATTGAAAGGACTACTGAATGTTGTCTTGTTTATCCCATGTTGGCATGCCTTACATGTTTTGCAACGGAAGAATCCCTTTCGTTGTGCGAGCCACGTGGTGCCTGTCTGTGTTTCCACATTATTCTTAACCAGACTATCACGCATGGCCCGTGCCCTACTGTATGTAATAGATAGGTTTTTGGGTAATAGATGTCCAATTGTTGGATCATCTAATACTAATGGCCAATTTCTTTTAAGTATTTTCCTTATGGCTTTCTCTTGGCCACTGTACTGTATGATCATTCTAAAATCACTTGGCTCATCTACTCCCTTTGTTGTGCCAACTACTGTGGTTTGCCCCACCTTTGTCGATTTGGTCAGTAAATTACTCCTGTTTCTTGTGTTGCTTTTCTCAATCGCTCTATTGATACCTTTCTCAGAGTAGCCTCTTCGGAGAAAACGCTCTTTGCTTTCCTGTTGCGCTATTTTGAGTTCTCCCTCATTACTGCATATTCTTTTTAGTCGCAGCATCTCACCGTATGGTATACTTTGTATGAGATGGTGAGGATGGGAACTAGATGCATGAAGCATCGAATTTCCGGCTGTTTCCTTTCTATAGGCCTTTGTCTCCAACATACAGTCTTTCACATAGACCTGCACATCCAAAAAGCTCACCCCTTTGGTACTAATGTTCGCTGTGAAATTTAAATTGATCTCATTAATATTGATCTTATTTACAAATTCCTCTGCACTAGATCGAGACCCTTGCCATACAATAAAGAGATCATCAATAAAACGAAGCCATAGTTTTACATTTTCATTATATTCCTTAATACATTGTTTTTTGAGTACCAGCTCCTCCCACCAGCCCATGTGTAAACACGCGTAACTGGGGGAGAAGCTGGCCCCCATCGCTACTCCTCGCAGTTGCTGATAAAACAAGTTTTGGAATAAAAAGACATTGTTGTAAAGACAGAATTCTACCATGTTCATTAACATTCTGCTGTGTGCACTTGCATGGTTCGGTCTAGTACTTAAATAATGATGTAATGACCTTAAGCCGTCTTGATGATTTATGCTAGTATACAATGCACTTACATCTAGTGTAATTAACAGGTAATCCTCTCGCCATACAAATCCCTGTAACTTATTTAGAAAGTCACTAGTGTCTCTGATATACGATGGTAACTGCTTGACAAATTCTTGTAGATAAAAATCCACATATTGGGACGATGCCTCCAATAGGCTATTGCGTGCAGATATTATAGGTCGCCCCGGTGGTTTAGTTGGATTTTTATGGATTTTTGGTATAAAATAAATTATCGGTACAGTTGGGTTTTCATTTTTCAGGAATTTGTACTCTTCCATTGATAATAGCCCCGCACTCTTCCACGCCAGGAGCTTACTATAGTACTATATATATATATTATCTACTGGCGGTCGCCAGTAGATAGTTATAGTTAAGACCTATTTTCCATAGGAAATCCGCAACATTCTATTTGAAATAACTTTGGCGCCGGTTGACGAATCTTCGCGAAATTTTCAAACTTTGTGGGGCACTCCGGTGCGCTCCTATCCTGAAAGTCTCGGGGTGATTCAGCAAGCGGGGGCCGAGAAAAAAGGGGGGGTCCCAAAACATGTTTTTCCCCATGCAATTTTCCATAGGAACCTTTAGTCGCAGCTAAAGCCCGAACTGCTGAACGGAATTACACCAAATTTGCCAAAAAGGTAGCCCTTGGTTCAGAGTCGTGCCTTTTGCTTAAATGGTGTAAATCCGTTCAGTAGTTCCTGAGAAAATCAAAAATAAAATCACATATATATCCATGGCCGCGTAGGGTCCGCGTACCGTCCCGATCACGAGCTGTATGCTAATTGGCTGTCAACACTCCAAACCAGGAAGTGTTGGCAGCCATCTTGTTCCTCGGTAGAACCGAGGCACAAGAAAAGACGAAAACAGACACAAAAACGCAAATAGAAGCAGGCTAGAAACACCCTGACCCCCTAGGCCTGCTCAGGGCCCCAAAAATATATTTTTTTTTTCCAAAATCGGCAAAAAACGCGCTGGGTGCGCGGATCCTGGCGATAAAAAAACAAAAAAAAAAACGAAGCGCGGGCTCCCGCACTTCGTGGTTAATTGGCCCCCGGGTGGGCCAAGTCCCGGGGGCATGCGGGGGTTAATGTAAATTTATGTGGGGGGGCCTCTAAGGCCCCCCCAAGCCCCGGGGACCGCCACCCCCCGGGGCTTTGAATTAAAATGGTGCGGGAGGGCTCTCGGCCCTCCCGCATCCCCGGGGACCGCCACCCCCCGGGGCTTCTTTTTATTTTTTTTAAAATAACCTGTGTGGGGGGGCTCGAGCCCCCCCACACGCCCTGGGGACCGCCACCTCCCCGGGGCACTAAATAAGAAAATGTGGGGGTCCATTTAGGACCCCCGAGCCCCGGGGACCACCACTTCCCCGGGGCTGTGCACAGGATGGGAGGGGGGCCGCGCGGCCCCCCTCCTGGAGCCCTTGATGGCCCTGGGGACCGCCACTCCCCAGGGCCAGCTCCTGCAGTGTCCCGGGGTGCCTACCCCCGGGACACTGTAGTTTGCAATGACAGGGCGGAAGCCTCGCGGCTCCCGTCCTGTCATTGCAAACTTGCTTTGCTTCATTGAAGCAAGAGCAGGGAAACCTGCTCTCGCTTCAATGAAGCAAAGCAGATTGCTTTTCCATAAGGGGAGCTGCATGTCAGCAGCTCCCCTTATGGAAAAGCAATGCCGGCTCCCGCAGGACGCGGGGAGCCGGCGGGACCGTGCGGGGATTGGGGACCCCCCACGGTCCCCAACGAGTGGCCAGGCCCCGGGGGATGGGGTCCCCGGGGCTATTAGTGGCCTGGGAGGGGGGCCACGCAGCCCCCCTCCCCAAAAATATATATATATTTTTTAATTGTAAAGGCCGGCCCCGGGGGATGGGGTCCCCGGGGCCTTAAATGGCCTGAGGAGGGGGGCCACGCAGCCCCCCTCCAAATATTTAAATTAAAAAAAAAGAGGGCATGCCCCGGGGTTGGGGTCCCCGGGGCCAATAGAGGCCCAGGGAAGGGGGGCCACGCGGCCCCATTCCCGTTTTTTTTTTAATTTAAAAAGAAAATCCTCAGGCCCCAAGGGATGGGGTCCCCGGGGCCAAAAGAGGCCAAGGGAAGGGGGGCCACGCAGCCCCCCTCCCATACAAAAAAAAAAAGACCGGCATCGTGCCGGAGGCCCCACCCCTCCCTGCAGCAGTCTGCAAACGCGCCCCTGGCGCGTTTTAAGAAGGGGAAGTAATTCCCCTTGAATACTGGGGGTCCCTGGGGCCAACTAGCCCACCAGGAACCTCCAGTATGTGCCAGGAAGCTGCGTTGCAGAGAGGTGTACAGAGGCCACGCCCCTTTTACACCTCTCTGCAACGCAGCTCTGTGGCGCTTTTGGAGGTACATGGTGGGCTAGTTGGACTCCAGGGACCCTCAGGATTCAAGGGGACTTAATCCCCCAACTTAAAACGCGCCACGGGGCGTGTTTGCACAGTGGTGAAGGGAGGGGGTGGGGCTTCTGGGGACATGTGTGCAAACAGGCCCCGTGGCGCGTTTTAAGATGGGGAATTAAATCCTCTTCAATCCTGAGGGTCCCTGGGGGCCAACTAGCCCACCAGGTACGTCCAGAAAGCGCCACAGAGCTGCGTTGCACAGAGGTGTAAAAAGGGGCGTGGCCTCTGAACACCTCTCTGCAACGCAGCTCCCTGGCGCATACTGGAGGTACAGGGTGGGCTAGTTGGACCCCAGGGACGCTCATGATTCAAGGGGACTTAATCCCCCAAATTAAAACGCGCCACGGGGCGTGTTTGCACAGTGGTGAAGGGAGGGGGCGGGGCTTGAGGTGACATGTGTGCAAACAGGCCCCGTGGCGTGTTTTAAGTTGGGATATTAAGTCCCCTTCAATCCTGAGGGTCCCTGGAGTCCAACTAGCCCACCAGGTACCTTCAGTAAGCACAACAGAGTTGCGTTGCAGAGAGGTGAAAAAAGGTGCGTGGCCTCGGAACGCCTCTCTGCAACTCAGCTCTGTGGTCCTAACTGTAGGTACCTGATGGGCTAGTTGGGCCCCAGGGACACTCAGGATTCAAGGGGACTTAATCCCGCAACTTAAAACGTGCCACGGGGCGCGTTTGCACACATGTCACCTCAGGCACCCCCTCCCTTCACCACTGTGCAAACGCGCCCTGTAGCGCGTTTTAAGAGGTAGTTTTAATCCCCTGCCCTATTATGTACTAGGGACTTACAGAGGAGGTCATGCTAATCACAGGGGTACCCCAACGCATAGTGTTCCCTAGTGTATGTAGGTGTTTTAACTGTATTCTAAGTGTGTTTTAGCATAGCACTGGCTCTGCTTAGTCAGAGTCAGTTGACTGGGGGTGAGTGCTTGTATTTTCAACACTCCGTCCATCATCCCCTTTGGTTTTGCTTTGTTCGCCCTAAGTTGTCAGGGTATGCCCAGACGTGGGTCCCTTGCTCACTTTGCCACTGGATTCAAGATAGCCTGGCTGATGAGGGCTGTGAGCCCGAAACCGGTCCCAGGATGCTTGTTTCCGGTCCAGGGAAGACATGGCTTGGCAGTTCGGGCTGGACTGTTCCCATGAGGCACAGGGTCAGACTGATTTGCATATGGCCATGTCTGAACTGGGGTGGCGGAGTGAGCTAAAGAATGATGATGGATTAAACCCAGATCAGTTGACTGGGGGTGAGTGCTTGTATTGTCAACACTCCGTCCATCATCCCCTTTGGTTTTGCTTTAGTCAGTCAGTTACCACCAGTACACGTTGGAAAAAGTTGTGGGCACAGGATTATTTTGGAACAAGGCCTCTTTCTGCTCCTCTGTTGGTTCTTTCTGCACATCTTTTGCTTCTTCCTGCACTTTTCTTCGTCTTTGTGGACTTCTGTTGCTTCTTTCTGCATTTCTTTTGCTTCTTTCTGTGCGTTTTTTCTTCTTTCTTCACATGTCCTACCTCTGTAGGCATAATTACAAACTAGCATTTAAAAAACCTTTGAAATTCACTTAAAAACCATAGGTTTCAGGCACGTTATAGTTAGAAATTAGCATTTAAAAAACCTTTGAAATTCACTGAAAAAACCATAGGTTTCAGACACGTTATAGTTAGAAATTAGCATTTAAAAAACCTTTGAAATTCACTGAAAAAACCATAGGTTTTAGGGACAGTTATAGTTAGTTGGACATTTCACTCGTACAAAACCCGTGAAATTCCCCCGTTATAGTTAGTTCAGCTAACTATAACTCGCCCCCGCAATGCACTGCTGATGACGTCACATATTACATCACTCATGACATGGTCAGTGACATCACTGATGACATCACTGATGACATCTCAAATGACATCACTGATGACATCATCCATGTGATAATTTGATGCATCTTCTCTATCCCTAATATAACTTTTGATACACCCACTGTAAATTACAGACTGCCATTGTCAAAACCATAGACACTCCAACACCAATAACTACATACACACTCACTCATTCTTAGGTCTACACACACATCCACTCACTCACCTCTACAGTCACTCATACGTACGGTCACTCAGTACAGGACTTTCATATGCACTTATACACCTACATAGACACTCACACACCGCCACTCATCCATAGAGGTACTCACACACCTAGTCAGTCATGCAAATAATTAATCACACTGCCATTTACTCACCTATACAGTTATACACACACCAGCTCACTTACTCATACAAATACTAGCACATTCTTACGCTCTTATACAATCACTGATACAAGTACACACTCATCCATACAGCCACTCTCACAATCACACACTCTCACTTATAGCCATTTATATACTCCAACACACATATATACTGCCTTTGACATATTAGTTACTCACACATGTACCACTAAGATATACATTCACTCACTAACAAACCCATACACACACTCACCCACCCATACAGTCCATCACAGATGCACTCTTGAAACCAGGCACCAAGTGAATCACCCACTCACACATCTATGCGCAGTCACACACACCCCACCCACACAAACACTCAGGCACCCATACAGATACTCAGACAACCAATCAATAACCCATGTAGACACTCATGTAGCTATTCGCAAACCTATGCAGCCGCTTACACACCAACAGACAGACGGATACAGACATTCACACAGTTTAGTCACTAACCCATGCATTCAGTAAGATACGTTTAATCACTCACTTATAGAGTCAGTCATGCACCTACTAAATCATCCATCCAGACACTTATACACCCACTCATTCTTCAATACACCTTGGCATATATATTAAACATATTTAAACTTTATAGAAACACACAGTCACTGGATGATGTCATCAGTGATGTCATTTGAGATGTCATCAGGGATGTCATCAGTGATGTCACTGACCATGTCATGAGTGATGTAATATGTGACGTCATCAGCAGTGCATTGCGGGGGCACGAGTTATAGTTAGCTGAACTAACTATAACGGGGGAATTTCACGGGTTTTGTACGAGTGAAATGTCCAACTAACTATAACTGTCCCTAAAACCTATGGTTTTTTCAGTGAATATATATATATATCCAGTCACTCCGCCACTCCACGGCTTACAAACCATAGATGGAGACGGACCACAATCTTGTGCTGAAGTTTTCTTTATTGCGTTTGTCGGTCTGACGCGTTTCGACTCGAAAGAGCCTTGATCACATGACACAGAAGTAAGATAACCTCACATTTTTAAAGTGACGAGTGCATGATGTGAAACATCACGTGTGCAAATCAGCAATAGACATAGAGAAAAGAAATATGCATATACATGTATTCTTATCGCGGCAGAGATATTATTTTGACTTAATCAGATACATTGACCACAGTGTTTGTTGATTGTACATTTGTCGCATTGGTGGAAAACATATCATATCATGTTGTATTAACTTGTATCTATGCATCCACTGTTGCTCGTAATCGATGTCCTGTGTAAACTCTGTCTCAATACAGACTTCATTGTCACTGTTCTTTGCATGTATTGTGACTGCAACCTTCTCTGATCAAGTAAAATGCAGTTTGAATCCATATTGGATGAACCGTGTTGGCCGCGATATTTATGTTAATTTCACTGAATAAAGAGCTTGTTAGTGTTCCTATTTTTGTTTTCATCTAGACTGCTGCTTTCACAGTGAATAAATAACTATAGATATAAATAAAGGAAAGTGCTAAAACTGTGCTTGTAAGAAAGTGCTCATAAGGTGCAAAGTGCCATGTGTGAGTTAAAAAAATAATTTTCTTTGTTATTTTTTGATGTTATTTTAGTCAACTCAGTGTCTCATCTGAAATATCTCTGTATGATTGTGCGTGCTTTCTTTTGTCACAACTGCCAATCATACAAAATCATAGTACAAGGCAATGTCTGCACTATGTATTGTATCTACAAACCCTGAACTTAATGTGCAAAATTATGCATAGCCTTGAAGCCGATTGTTGGGCTAGATTAATTTGACGGGCCAGATTTATTTTCAATGCTGGCATAAATACCATGTGTGCCGTGTTGGGCCTATTGCAACCAACATATGTGCAGTTCAAGTTTAGACAGATCCTAAATATCATGTGTATACTATACCAGTACATACATTGTACGTTTTATGTATCATTGCAAGGCCTAGTCAGTATAAACTTGTGATAGGCTATACAAGAGCCTATCTCCATTGATGATCCAATTCATTATATAAATTCTACAATTTCCATATTTCAATGAATAAATAAATATAAATATGTATATAAATATCCAAATAAATATTTAAATAAATATACAATAAAAATATACAATAAAAATATCTACAAAATCAATAACTAAAATCAATATATCACTATAAATACTTGAATTCTTCTAAGTATGCTTTCGAATAGATAATACTCATTGAATATTCGGAATCTGAACATAGAATAAAATCATTAGATACGTTCATTGGATAAAATCATTGGATAAACCACTTTATAACCATATGGAATCACAACTATATGTACATAAAATTTCTGGATTAATGATATTGTAATTCATAGACATGTGTATAAATCTTCAGACATGTTTAACCCATTTGGTTGCTTTGTATCCATCTCAATGATATACCGGGTCTCTAGTTTTCTCAAGGTACTTTCTCTGTTGCCACCCCTTCTACTGGGAGGAACAGCATCAATTACATAATACCTGAGACCCGTGTTGTTGGATTGATGACAGTCTCTAAAGTGTCTGGCAACCGGATAGGTATTATCCTGGTTGCTGATGGCCCTGAGGTGTTGCAGAACTCGTTTATGTACCTGTAATTTTGTGCTGCCAATATATTGCAGGTTGCAGGGGCATGTGAGGACATAAACTGCATGGTCTGTTTTGCAGGTTAAAAGTTTTGTTATACTGTGTTCTTTGGAGCTAAATGGTGTTTGGTAACTGGTTCTGTTGTCTCCATGTTGGCATGCCTTGCATGTTTTACATTTGTAGAACCCCTTATGCGTTTTAAGCCAGCTTGATCCCTCTATGATTTCTGGACTTGGTTTAACCAGCTGGTCCCTCATGGAGGGGTCCCTACTGTATGTTATAGCTGCTTTATGTGGTAGTTGGGGTCCGATAATCGGATCATTCAGTATCAGTGGCCAATTGCGCTTTATAATGGCCTGCAGTTGTTTATGCTGGTTACTATATTGTATAATCATCCTGAACTCTTTGCTATGTTCCATATTGTCATTGGTTGCCAATTCCGCTCCAATATCTAGGTCTTCAGATCTATCTTTCAGTAGCTCCTCCCTGGGCTGGGCCATGGATTTAGTGATAGCAGATTGAATGGTTTTATTTGAATAGCCCCTGTCAAGAAACCTCTTTCTACATTCTGTCTGTGCTGCCTTGAGATCCTCGTGTTTGCTATGTATTCTTCTGAGCCGAAGCATCTCACCATAATGAATGCTATTGACAAGGTGTCGGGGATGGGCGCTGCTGGTATGCTGTTAGGAGTCAGGCTTCCTGTATGGTGTTTAGACTTCGTCTCCCAGAATGCTCAGCGAGGGAGGTGGGTTGTGTGCTGTCCCATACTGGTTTAGGACTGGTCAGGTGATTGGGAGGTTCTTAAGCCTTCAGCTACTGTGCCTCAGTGCTTGGCTTTCCTTGTGTGAACCCTGCCCTGTTCCGTGTGTTGAATGACCTCCGAGATTCCTGCCCCGGGATTTGAGCTATTGCTTGTGCTGAACCCTGCTGTCTGAGAAACTCTGCATCTCTTTGTTGATTCGACTCGAGCGCGCGCTGCAATTTCCAGCGAGGTTTCGTCCCGCCTGCTGCCGCTGCCTTTCAAGCCCAGTGAGGGATCAGCGCTAGGTCGCGCTGCTACTCTCCCCGTACTATTTTCTTTGTGGTCTTAGACGACCTGCCTTTGTTTTTTGTGTTTTGGTCAACGCGAGCCCGCGTTGGTGTCTTCCCCGCTGCCGCTTACATTGTGGAATAAGTACCTGACGCGCAGCTGTTCATTTTGGTTCAACGCAGGGACGCGTTGATTTCCTCCACGCTGCCGTGTTCTGTGAAGGACACGCTACCTTCCCCAAGATGTGTGGTACAATTACCTCCGCCCCATATGACCCCGGAAGTTGTGCGAGTTTATCTTTACTTCAGGAACTGAACTTTGGAGAATGAGCAGACGTATGCTCTATGACTCTTTAATTCTATTACATAAGAAGCTGGATTCAGGAACAACTACCCTCACCAGCCCTTTTCTAACTTTTTGTTTATTAAGAGACATTTTCTTATGGGACAATCGTGAATACCTATATGAGACCACATCCAGTCTTAAACCAAGTAAGTGTGGGATAGTACACAACCTCAGTTTATTAGCTTAACTCTTCAGTTACTGTTAGACTTGGCATCTTTTGGCGTGTTTCCCCTGACTTTTTGCTTTCTGACCTCCCGGTTTTGACTCTGTTTTTGCTGGTGTGATGATTCTGCGCACTTTCCTCACTGCGGTCCAGTGGGAAAGTGCAAGTGCTCCTGAATAAAATGTGTTATGGATTGGTGTTTCCATGATTGGCCTATTTGGTTTATGTGTCAGTCCCTTGTAAAGTGCACTGCGAGTGCCAGGGCCTATAGACCAAATGCTGTTGGTGGGCTGCAGCACTGGATTGTGCCACCCACGCAAACAGCCCGTAAAGTGTAACTCGGGCCTGCCATCGCAGAGCCTGTGCGCAGCCTGGGGCTGCCATAGTCGACTTGGCAAGTGCACACACTTGCAAGTCCCCAAACCTTCCCTTTGCTACATGTTAGTCACCCCTAAGGTAGGCCCACGGTACCCCTGTGGGCAGGGTGCGGTGTATGCGAAAGGTAGGACATGCCCGGGTGTGTGCGGCATGTCCTGATAGTGAATTACAGCCTAGTTCGCTTTTCACTATTGCAAGGCTACCTGTTCCCCCTAGGCCAGAACGGGCAGTTTTGATTATTACAGCTTATAATCCTAACTGACCCCGGGAACATGGTAGAAATTCGAGTTTAGTATGCCTGGACTCAGAATGATAAAATGCAGCTTTTAGTGAAGTTGGTTTTAACATTCTGTGTTTGAAAATACCACTTTTAGAAAGTGGGTATTTTCTTGTCTAACCATCCAAGCCTGCCTCTGCGAGGTTGTGTATTCCTTGTCTGGAATGTGAGTGACAGGGGCTGGGGGATGCCAGGAGACAGGGTGAGTCAGCGCAGGGCTGAATAGCCAGATCGACCTGTAGATGGGTGGGAGGGGTCGCACCTGGGCCATGAATAGGACAGTGCCTTCCCTCCACAATGCTGGCTCCACCTCCTGTGGTGCGTCTGATGTCCCTGGCCTACTCACTGAAAGAAGGGACGGAGACTTGTCAACAAAGTGCTCCAGAACTGGTTTGGACTAGGCAAAGGCCTCTCTGCCTTCAGAGAACAAAGGAATTTGGGATATAAATATTGGGGCCCTGACCCCATGAATTTAGATCTCGCTGGAATCAAGGAACCTGCCAAGACGAAGAGCTGGAAGAGCTGCCAGGAGGAGTACTGCCCCTTTGCTGTGTTGTTGCTTTGTTGGGTTGGCCTGCAGCTGCTGCTTCTGCCTTGGGCAGTGAAAGGACTGGACTGAACTTTCTACAAACTTGTGCTGAGTATCTCCAAGGGCCTGAAACCGAGCTGGCCTCCTGTTAAGAAGTCTCAGGGACTACAAAGACTTCACAAGCCTCTGGGTACCGCTTCTGGAACGCTGTTTCAGTTGCCACAGAGGAAGGGAACCGCAACCGACTCCGTCAACCGAATCCATCCCTGGCCGGTGACCTGTTTGCACCGCAGACCGCATCGCCCCGCTTCGCATCGCAACCCTGGTCTCACCGTGGGCGACGTCCGACGCCGCCAACATCGAGCCGCTGCTTGCACCGTGACCTGTGGGCACCGCAGTTCGCATCGCATCGCTTCACTGGGCCAGCCGGACCAGACCGACACTGTCGCTGCAACTGGCTCAAGAGTCGAGACCGCACCGCATTTGGGGCACCGCTCGCACGTCTGCGACGCACCGCTCCGACTCGCACCGCTGTCCGACGCCAGCTCCCGCACTCCGGCTAGGTCGCCTGCATCGCAACCTGTCCGCACCGCATCGAGCATCGTCTCACCCTGCATCGCACGCCTTGGACTCACCGACTCCGTCTGCACGACGCTCATCGAGCCGCTGCCTGCACCGCATCGAGGGACACCGCACCTTGCATCGCTCCGTCTTGCACCGCAACCGCGACGAACGCCGACCGGCTCGTACACTCCGTACCAGCCACAACGAGAAAGGTACTGTAACCGAGTCTGTTCATGACTCTGCTGGCCCGTATCGACGCGGTCGGCTGGAACTGTTAGACTCTGTGGTTTTCAGCATCACGGTAGGCTCGGACGGAGCTACCGACTCGTACGAACTTTGCTTTTGTGCTATCCCTGCAAAGAAGAAGTTAACGTATCAAGTATTCATTCGTAAAGTATAGTATTGTGGATTTTTGTCGTAATTGGTCTTGTCTTGAGTATATAAAATATTGGTTATTTTTCTAAACTGGTGTGGTGTCCGTTTGTAGTGCTTACACTGTATTACTGTTGGTTATGTGCAAATGCTTTACACACTGCCTCTGAATTAAGCCTGACTGCTCGTGCCAAGCTACCACGAGGGTGAGCAGGGGTTACTTCACGAGTGTAACAACCCTTACCCTGACTAGGAAGAAGGGTCCCTACTTGGACAAAGGTGCAAGCCCTTGCCAACTAGAGATCCCATTTCTAACATTGGTGGCAGCGGTGGGATTCGAACCCACGCCTCCGGAGAGACTGGAGGACAGGCGGGAGGCAAGGCAGTTCGAGCTGCAGAAGCTCAGGCTGGAGAGTGAGCGGGAGGAGAAGAGATTGGCCATAGAGGAGAGGAAGATGCTCTTAGAGCATGAGAGAGAACTGAAGGAGCTAGAACTTAGGAGTAAGTCAGGCTCAGATGGTGGCAGCAATTCGTCCAGAAAGGCAGACAGGATTGTGCACATTCCCAAGAACGTAGGCAAGGAGTTCAAGAAGGGGGATGACATACAAAGGTGGTTCCAGGGTTATGAGGCAGCCATACACATGAATGGGGTCCCTGAGGAGAATTGGGGAGCAGGATTGTGGCCACTTTTCCCGGAAGAAGCAAGGGATGCTCTGATAGCTTTGGGTAAGGGGTATCACCTCACCTATGCTGACATGAAGGATGCCCTTCTCACGAAGTATGGTCTTACTCCTGAAAAGTACAGGGATCAGTTCAGGTCCAGTAAGAAGTCTGATGTCAACACTTGGTTGGAATGTGTGGATGTGTTGTGCAGGTCTCTGGATGGTTGGGTGAAGGGCAGTAGTGTAACAGATTTTCAGGGGCTCTACAACTTGATTGCATGGGAGCACTTGTCTAGTCTATGTTTTGCAGATCTGCGCCAGCACCTAGTTGATAGTAAGCTAACTGACCCCAGGAAGCTTGCTATGGAAGCGGACCGCTGGGTGAGTACCAGGGTCCACAAGAAAGCGTTTGGGGGAGACTCAGCCAAAGGTGGGCAGGGTCCCCAGCAGAAAGGTGGGGGGACAAGGGTAAAGCACAGGAGTTCTCTAAAGGGCCCCAAACTAGTACCCAGGGTAAAGGTTCCCAGCCCCCGGTGATAAGAAGAAAGGGGTCTCTACAGGGAAGCCTGTTGAGACCGGCCCCCGCAAGTGTTATGCATGTGACCAGGTAGGTCACTTTAAGGGGGACCCCAAGTGCCCGAAGGGGACACAGCCACCCACCGGTGGACAGTCCAAAGTGTTGGCTAGTGTAGCGCTTGGGGAGGAGGGGTGCCCACAGGAGGGTGGGGATCCCGCAGAAATGACCCTTGTCTCACTAGGGGACAGTGAGATGGTCCCAGGAAACCAGGTGCCCCCTAACACAAAGAAATATAGCACCTGGGTGACCATTAACGGGAACAGGGTAGAGGCTCTCAGAGATACTGGAGCCAGTGTGACCTCAGTCCGGTGTCACCTGGTGTCTGAGAAGCAAGTAGTCCCAGGAGCATTCCACCAAGTAGTTGCTGTCGACAACTCTGAGCGCCAGTGTATGGTGGCGCAGGTTCCCTTTGAATGGGGGGGTCTCAGGTCCCTTAAGGGTGGTTGTGAGCCCTACCATGCCTGTCGATTGTCTGCTAGGAAACGACCTGGAGCAGTCCTCATGGAAGGAGGTTGAGCTCAGGTCTCACTTGGAGATGCTTGGGTTGCCAGAGTGGGCATGCGTGTCTACTCGGTCAATGGCAGCCAGAAAGGGTGATCAAGAGGACTTGGAGCCTGAAACAGTGGCCCAAGTCCCTGCCAAGAGAAAGGGCAGGGGGCGCGGGAAACCGGCCCCCGAAGTTCCCACGGACCGGGAGGAGGCGGACCTCGAGGGGGACGCCCCGGTGCCTACAGGGGAGCAGGTAGCCGAACTGGGAGACATCTCTGAGCTGACCCATTGGCAGCAAGAAGGGGGTCCCACCAGGGAGGAGTTCTGCAGGGAGCAGAACGAGTGCCCTACTCTGGAGGGTCTGCGGCGGCAGGCTGCAGACCAGGCAGCTGGTAATCAGTCCGGGTCACATCTGATCTACTGGGAGAGTGGTCTCCTATACAGTGAGCCTAAGGTTGCTGAGCCTGGGTCAGCCCGTGTGCTGGTGGTACCCCAGCGCTTCAGGACCTTCCTACTGGGTCTGGCTCATGACGTGCCTTTGGCAGGACATTTGGGGCAGGACAAGACCTTTGACAGGCTTGTCACCCACTTCTTTTGGCCCCAAATGCGAAGGCAGTCAGATGCACACTGTAGGTCTTGCCAAACTTGCCAGGCAAGTGGTAAGAGTGGGAGGAAGGTCAAAGCTCCTCTCCAACCTTTTCCGGTTGTTGGAACACCCTTTGAAAGGGTAGGGATGGATATAGTGGGGCCACTGGATCCCAAGACAGCCATGGGCAACAGGTACATCCTGGTCTTGGTGGACCATGCCACCCGGTACCCGGAGGCAATCCCTCTCAGGACAACGACGGCGCCAGTGGTGGGCCGGGCGTTAATGGGGATCTTTTCCCGTGTGGGATTCCCCAGAGAGGTGGTTTCCGATAGGGGGACCAATTTCATATCGAAGTATATGACATCCCTGTGGAAGGAGTGTGGGGTAACCTACAAATTCACCACTCCTTACCACCCACAAGGAAACGGTCTGGTGGAGAGATTCAACCAGACCTTGAAAGGCATGATCAAGGGTCTAACAGAACCCATGAGGCGTAAGTGGGACGTCCTCTTGCCATGCCTACTCTTTGCATACAGGGAGGTGCCTCAGAAGTCTCTTGGGTACAGCCCCTTTGAGCTCCTGTATGGCCACCCTGTCAGAGGACCTCTGAGTTTGGTAAAGGAAGGCTGGGAGGCAGCTCCCAGGAAAACTCCCCAGGATGTATTTAGCTACATGCTGGCCTTTAGAAACCAAACTGCCCGCTTCAGGAAACTCGCTCAGGCGAACCTAGAAGCAAGCCAGGAAGAAATGAAGAGATGGTATGACCAGAATGCCACTCTGGTCGAATTTCAACCTGGGCAGAAAGTGTGGGTAATGGCCCCAGTGGCACCTTGTGCCTTGCAGGACAAGTGGACTGGGCCATATGAGGTAAAGGAGCGCAAAAGTGACGTCACCTACCTGGTGGATTTGCAGGCTCCAAGGAACCCGTTGAGGGTCCTTCACGTGAACCGCCTCAAGCCCCACTTCGAGAGGTCCGAAGTGAGTATGCTCTTGGCGACAGATGATGGGGTGGAAGAGGAGAGCGAGCCTCTCCCTGACCTCCTGTCTACCAAGGAGCATGATGGGTCAGTAGAGGGTGTGATCCTCTCCCCTACTCTGACTCAGGAGCAGCAGGAGGACTGTCGCCAATTGTTGGGACAGTTCGCCCCACTGTTCTCTTTGACCCCGGTGTTACTCACTGGTGTACCCATGACGTGGACACCGGTGACAGCCATCCTGTGAAGCACAAGATTTACAGGTTGACTGACCGGGTCAGAGCCAGCATCAAGGAGGAGGTCTCTAAGATGTTGGCGTTAGGGGTGATTGAGCCCTCCCACAGTCCTTGGGCCAGCCCCGTGGTCTTGGTCCCAAAGGCTGCGGCGCCCGGTGCCACTCCAGAACTCCGGTTTTGTGTGGACTACCGTGGGCTCAATGCCGTCACCAGGACTGACGCGCACCCCATCCCCAGAGCTGATGAGCTCATTGATCGGTTGGGAGCTGCCCGGTTCCTCAGCACGTTTGATTTGACGTCTGGGTACTGGCAGATTGCCTTAACCGATGGGGCCAAGGAGAGATCAGCATTCTCAACCCCAGAAGGTCATTACCAATTCCGGGTGATGCCCTTTGGGTTGAAGAATGCCCCTGCCACCTTTCAGAGGTTGGTCAATCAGGTGTTGGCTGGGCTGGAGGATTTCAGTGCCGCCTACCTGGATGACATTGCTGTGTTCAGTTCCAGCTGGGAAGAACATTTACAGCACCTTGAGAAAGTGTTGAGGGCTCTGCAAGGTGCAGGCCTCACGATCAAGGCCAGTAAGTGCCAGATCGGGCAGGGTTCTGTGGTGTACTTGGGACACCAGGTAGGAAGCGGCCAGGTGGCGCCCCTACAACCCAAGATTGACACCATTCTGGCTTGGGAGCCCCCAAGACCCAGACAGAGGTGAGAGCCTTCTTAGGTCTCACCGGTTACTATAGGAGATTTGTTAAGGGCTATGGCACCATCGTTGCCCCCTTAACAGAGCTGACCTCTAAGAGGCAGCCCAGGAAAGTGATCTGGACTGAGTCCTGCCAGAAAGCTTTGATGCCCTGAAGGCAGCCATGTGCACGGCGCCCGTGCTCAAGGCACCTGGCTTCTCCAAGGAATTCGTCGTGCAGACTGACGCTTCAGAGCATGGTGTGGGAGCGGTGCTCTCACAACTGAACGAAGAGGGGCTGGATCAGCCTGTAGTCTTCCTTAGCAGGAGACTACTTCCCAGGGAACAGAGGTGGAGTGCCATAGAAAGGGAAGCTTTTGCTGTGGTCTGGGCGCTGAAGAAGTTGAGACCCTACCTGTTTGGGACTCACTTCCGGGTTCAGACAGACCACAGGCCCCTCAGATGGTTGATGCAAATGAGGGGTGAGAATCCAAAACTGCTGAGGTGGTCCATCTCCCTACAGGGAATGGACTTTACGGTGGAGCACCGTCCTGGTACAGAACACGCCAACGCAGATGGTCTGTCCAGGTTCTTCCGCCTTAGTGAAGAGAACTCCAATGGGGTTGGGTAGTTCTCCCTACTTTCAGCTGGAGGGGACATGTGTTAGACTTGGCATCTTTTGGCGTGTTTCCCCTGACTTTTTGCTTTCTGACCTCCCGGTTTTGACTCTGTTTTTGCTGGTGTGATGATTCTGCGCACTTTCCTCACTGCGGTCCAGTGGGAAAGTGCAAGTGCTCCTGTATAAAATGTGTTATGGATTGGTGTTTCCATGATTGGCCTATTTGGTTTATGTGTCAGTCCCTTGTAAAGTGCACTGCGAGTGCCAGGGCCTATAGACCAAATGCTGTTGGTGGGCTGCAGCACTGGATTGTGCCACCCATGCAAACAGCCCGTAAAGTGTAACTCGGGCCTGCCATCGCAGAGCCTGTGCGCAGCCTGGGGCTGCCATGTCGACTTGGCAAGTGCACACACTTGCAAGTCCCCAAACCTTCCCTTTGCTACATGTTAGTCACCCCTAAGGTAGGCCCACGGTACCCCTGTGGGCAGGGTGCGGTGTATGCGAAAGGTAGGACATGCCCGGGTGTGTGCGGCATGTCCTGATAGTGAATTACAGCCTAGTTCGCTTTTCACTATTGCAAGGCTACCTGTTCCCCCTAGGCCAGAACGGGCAGTTTTGATTATTACAGCTTATAATCCTAACTGACCCCGGGAACATGGTAGAAATTCGA
Source organism: Calotriton arnoldi (assembly GCA_963921515.1). Taxonomy (NCBI): domain Eukaryota; kingdom Metazoa; phylum Chordata; class Amphibia; order Caudata; family Salamandridae; genus Calotriton; species Calotriton arnoldi. Next base: position 1,571,543 of record CAWUFW010003849.1, read on the forward strand.
GTTTAGTATGCCTGGACTCAGAATGATAAAATGCAGCTTTTAGTGAAGTTGGTTTTAACATTCTGTGTTTGAAAATACCACTTTTAGAAAGTGGGTATTTTCTTGTCTAACCATCCAAGCCTGCCTCTGCGAGGTTGTGTATTCCTTGTCTGGAATGTGAGTGACAGGGGCTGGGGGATGCCAGGAGACAGGGTGAGTCAGCGCAGGGCTGAATAGCCAGATCGACCTGTAGATGGGTGGGAGGGGTCGCACCTGGGCCATGAATAGGACAGTGCCTTCCCTCCACAATGCTGGCTCCACCTCCTGTGGTGCGTCTGATGTCCCTGGCCTACTCACTGAAAGAAGGGACGGAGACTTGTCAACAAAGTGCTCCAGAACTGGTTTGGACTAGGCAAAGGCCTCTCTGCCTTCAGAGAACAAAGGAATTTGGGATATAAATATTGGGGCCCTGACCCCATGAATTTAGATCTCGCTGGAATCAAGGAACCTGCCAAGACGAAGAGCTGGAAGAGCTGCCAGGAGGAGTACTGCCCCTTTGCTGTGTTGTTGCTTTGTTGGGTTGGCCTGCAGCTGCTGCTTCTGCCTTGGGCAGTGAAAGGACTGGACTGAACTTTCTACAAACTTGTGCTGAGTATCTCCAAGGGCCTGAAACCGAGCTGGCCTCCTGTTAAGAAGTCTCAGGGACTACAAAGACTTCACAAGCCTCTGGGTACCGCTTCTGGAATGCTGTTTCAGTTGCCACAGAGGAAGGGAACCGCAACCGACTCCGTCAACCGAATCCATCCCTGGCCGGTGACCTGTTTGCACCGCAGACCGCATCGCCCCGCTTCGCATCGCAACCCTGGTCTCACCGTGGGCGACGTCCGACGCCGCCAACATCGAGCCGCTGCTTGCACCGTGACCTGTGGGCACCGCAGTTCGCATCGCATCGCTTCACTGGGCCAGCCGGACCAGACCGACACTGTCGCTGCAACTGGCTCAAGAGTCGAGACCGCACCGCATTTGGGGCACCGCTCGCACGTCTGCGACGCACCGCTCCGACTCGCACCGCTGTCCGACGCCAGCTCCCGCACTCCGGCTAGGTCGCCTGCATCGCAACCTGTCAGCACCGCATCGAGCATCGTCTCACCCTGCATCGCACGCCTTGGACTCACCGACTCCGTCTGCACGACGCTCATCGAGCCGCTGCCTGCACCGCATCGAGGGACACCGCACCTTGCATCGCTCCGTCTTGCACCGCAACCGCGACGAACGCCGACCGGCTCGTACACTCCGTACCAGCCACAACGAGAAAGGTACTGTAACCGAGTCTGTTCATGACTCTGCTGGCCCGTATCGACGCGGTCGGCTGGAACTGTTAGACTCTGTGGTTTTCAGCATCACGGTAGGCTCGGACGGAGCTACCGACTCGTACGAACTTTGCTTTTGTGCTATCCCTGCAAAGAAGAAGTTAACGTATCAAGTATTCATTCGTAAAGTATAGTATTGTGGATTTTTGTCGTAATTGGTCTTGTCTTGAGTATATAAAATATTGGTTATTTTTCTAAACTGGTGTGGTGTCCGTTTGTAGTGCTTACACTGTATTACTGTTGGTTATGTGCAAATGCTTTACACACTGCCTCTGAATTAAGCCTGACTGCTCGTGCCAAGCTACCACGAGGGTGAGCAGGGGTTACTTCACGAGTGTAACGACCCTTACCCTGACTAGGAAGAAGGGTCCCTACTTGGACAAAGGTGCAAGCCCTTGCCAACTAGAGATCCCATTTCTAACAGTTACCTTCAGTAATTGTGTCTGTTTATCTTTTGTCATTATATATAGAATTCCTGTGGCTATTGGACGGGGTCTCCTCCTTGTTGGCGGCATTGGGACTTTTTCGGATTGTCCTCCTTGGTCTCTTCTTTTTCTGAAGATGCTTGTATTCCCCTAGTGTGTTCTGTTGTTGGCACTGGGGAGACTGTATCTTTGGGGAAGGGAGGGGCTCCCTCTTCGCTCCTGGGGAACGGGGGCATCTGCCTGGGAAAACTGTCTCCGCCCGACAGAAAGCCAAGCCCACGATATTTATTCCCCCTGAGCGAGGACGGATTTCTGTTGCAGCCATCATGGATGAGGCTATATCTGCTGAGGCCACAGAAATCACTATGAGAGAATTAGCGGCAGCTGTAGTCAATCTTCAAACTGAGCTTAAGTTGGTGAGAGGCGAAAACCAACGCCTTATCTCCGATATACACGTATTAAAGACACAAAAACCATTAGAGGTTAGGGTAACAGACACTAATCCCAAACATAAACGTAGCTATATACAACCCGCACATTTTCAGGTCCCTGCACCCGACTCTATTTCTGCACCCACAGTATCTACCCCTTCACCTGTTAATGTCACCGTTGTCACCCCTCCTCAGACACCTCTTGCAATGCCCGAAAGATTTAACGGGGATAGTAACAAGTATGGGGTGTTCATAAATCAGTGCCACCTTCAATTCCTATGTAGAGCAGCCTCATTTCCGGATGACGCAGCGAAAGTCACTTTCATTATTTCATATCTGAGTGGGAATGCTGCGCTCTGGGCGGTGCCTCTGGTTGAAAACGATGACCCCCATCTTGTACGATTTGGTTCTGTTTAAGGATAGGATGAGGAGTCTTTTTGCTAGACACTCTTACATGCAGGCCAGTGACAACGAACTATTAAACCTCAAACAAGGATCAAAAGACTTACTGACTTATATTACCACTTTTAATCGCTTGGTCACAGAGACACATTGGCCTGAAGATAAGAGGACCTCCTTGTTTTATAGGGGACTTAAGGACGAGCTTAAAGACATTCTCTCACAGATAGTTGACCCCCCTGAAGACTGCTCTGCATTCATGGATTTAGTCGTTAAGTTAGATCACCGCCTATCTGAGAGAAAAGGGGAAAAGACCAAAGGAGATTACTCTCGACTATTTCTGGCTAGAAGTGAAAAGAAAGAGGCTAAGGACACCAGCGAACCTATGCAGATAGGAGGGATTAGAGGACCATTGTCTAGTGAAGAAAGAGAAAAACGCAGAAAACTGAATCTCTGTCTATATTGTGGTAAGGGAGGCCATTTTGCCAGAGAGTGTCCAGTTAAACCCAAGATCTCTCCAAGAACGCCTACAGGCCGAACCGGTCTGGCGGGGCAGTCGGAAAACTAACTGACTTGGGGAATATCGAGGTCGATCCTCCAAGTCCTCCAGTTTCAAAGGCCTCTAAATATTTGGCTAATACCTTGGCTCCGGTACCCAAACATTTTTCTATCAATGTGGTGTTCCTTCTGTCGTCTCAGCTGAGACAAACCATGGCTATTTTGTTAGATTCAGGAGCAACTGGAAATTTTCTGGACATAGCCGCTGCTAGAGCTATGGGATTAGAATTTATACCGAAAAGACATCCTGAAAAAGTAAGAGCAGTGGACGGATCTGAGTTGTCATCTGGCATGTTAACCTACCAAACTCCAGACATTATCATGATGTGTGATAACGGACATTCGGAGGTTATTGCATTTGACTTGATTGATACCCCCAATTTTGGAGCTATTCTAGGCGTCCCGTGGCTTCAACGTCATAATCCACAAATAGACTGGGTCTCCAGGAAGGTAACGTTGCGTTCTCCCTATTGCATGAACCATTGCTATCGTGAAATCACCCACTGGCATTCTCCCGTGTGTTGTGCCCTTTCGCGAACTGACAGTTCTCTGCTGCCCGATGAATACAAACAGTTCTCAGAGGTCTTTGACGAAATCAAAGCAATAGCCTTGCCACCCCACAGGTCCTATGATTGCAGGATTGATTTGGTGCCTGGTGCAGACCTACCTTTTATTAGTAGAGTATACTCCCTCACGGAACCAGAGACCAAGTATTTGTCTGATTACCTACAAGATATGTTAAAGAAGGGGTTCATCAGACACTCAACCTCCCCTGTCTCCTCCCCTATTTTTTTTATTCCTAAGAGAGAAGGAGGCCTGAGAGCATGCCTGGATTATCGCGCCCTAAATAAGGTGACCATTAAGAACAAATATCCTCTTCCTCTCATCTCCAATCTCTTGGATCAGGTTAGAAAGGCCACCATTTTTACAAAACTTGATCTAAGAGGAGCATACCATTTCATCAGAGTCAGAAAAGGAGATGAGTGGAAGACGGCTTTACGCACCAAGTTTGGTCTTTATGAGTATTGTGTTATGCCGTTTGGACTATGTAACGCTCCAGCGGCCTTTCAGTTCTTTATAAACGAAATCTTGAGAGAGTATCTTGATGTCTTTGTTATTGTCTATATAGACGATATCTTAATCTATTCCCAGAATGAGAAGGAACATGTGGAACATGTGAGTTTGATATTGAGTCGATTGCAAGAGAATCATCTCTTTGCCAAATTGGATAAATGCCTCTTCCATACCCGCAAAGTAGCCTTTCTGGGTTTTATCATCTCTCCAGAAGGGATACACATGGATCCTGCCAAGGTGTCTGCCATTACCAACTGGGCTAGCCCTACCACTGTAAAAGAGTTGCAATCATTTTTAGGATTTGCAAACTTTTATAGAAGGTTTATTAGTCATTTTTCTGAACTTATCACTTCCCTCACTAGACTCCTGAAAAAGGGGTGGTGTTTGAATGGGATCAAACTGCCGAAACGGCATTCCAAGCTTTAAAAGACAGCTTTTCCACTGCCCCCATCATTCGCCATGCAGATGAGACACAACCCTATTACGTCGAAGCCGATGCCTCGCAATATGCTGTAGGTGGGGTATTATCGCAACGGGATCATAACACAGGAACACTCCATCCCGTAGCCTATTTTTCAAAGACCCTGGCACAGGCAGAACAAAACTACACCATTGGGGAGAGAGAACTTTTAGCCATTAAAATGGCGTTTCAGGAATGGCGTCATTATCTCTTAGGGTCACCACATGTAATCACCATATATTCCGATCATCGGAATCTTCAATATTTTAGGACAGCCCGAGCTCTTACACCTAGGCAGATGAGATGGGTATCCTTTTTTTGTGAGTATGATTTTGTGATTCATTTCCGCCCAGAGGTGAAACAAGGAAAAGCAGATGCCTTATCTCGTCTGGGCAAAGAACATAAAAACTCCGTGGAGGTACCCATACCCATCATCCCTGAACATAAGTTCATTGCCATGGGAGATGGTGGTGATGTAGAATCAGACGCTTTCTTCTCACGTCTCGAACAAGCCTTTGCCTCTCTAGATCAGGAAGAGTGGTTAACCGAGCCCCACAATACGATCACAAACAGCCTCTTTTTTCATGACAATCGACTATTTCTCCCCACGAGAGAAACCCAGGCCTTAATTATGAAATGGTGCCATGCGCTACCCTTGGCGGGACATCCTGGAGAAGCAAAGACAATACAAACCTGTCAGAGATGGTTCTGGTGGAAAGGCATGACCCAAGATATCGCTGAGTATGTCAAGACTTGTCCTACCTGTGCCAGGCAGAAAACATTACACTGTGCTCCTGCGGGACTGTTGCAACCTTTACCTGTACCCAACAGCCCTTGGTCATCCATTAGCATGGATTTTATAACAGACCTACCACTTACTCGAGGGTACACAACTATATTGGTGGTGGTAGACATGTTGTCCAAGATGGCTCATTTCGTACCCCTTAAGAAGCTTCCCACAGCCTTAGAACTCACAGATACGTTTATACAAAACATCGTTCGTCTTCATGGATTGCCTTCTGTGATTGTATCCGATAGGGGCCCCCAGTTTATATCCAAGTTCTGGCAAGGTTTATGCAAAGCCCTCCACATAGACCATCGTCTTTCTACGGCATATCATCCGCAAACGGACGGCCAAACAGAGAGAACAAATCAGACCCTTGAGCAGTTCCTAAGATGCTTGATTGGTACTATTACAGGCAATTGGGTTCAAGCCTTACCATTGGCCGAGTTCGCATATAACAACACCACACACTCTGCATCCAAGATATCACCCTTTTTCTTTACCACAGGATATCATCCCAAATTCCTCCCTTTAGATTTACCCCCTTCTGTTTCACATACACCAGCCGTCACAGAGCATCATGCACACCTCCTGTCTATTTGGGAAAAGGCCCGATGTGAATTGCTTGAAGCCAAAGACAACATGAAGTGTCAAGCCGACCAACACAGACGCCCAGCTCCTAGTTACAATGTAGGTGATCAGGTTTGGTTAGCCTCCAGAAATCTCCGACTAGCCGGACCACGCAAGTTACAACCCAGATATATAGGCCCCTTTACCATCACTCAAATAGTCAATCCAGTAGCAATAAAACTAGCACTCCCACCAGAAATGCAAATACACCCTGTTTTCCATACTTCTCTCTTAAAACCATACAGTCCCCCTCGTGCCCTGAACCTCCGCCTCCTCCTGTTAATGTACAAGGAGAGTTGGAGTATGAAGTCAAACGCATTGTCGATTCACGGAGACATAGGGGTAGACTGCAGTATCTGATAGACTGGGTGGGATATGCCCCCGAGGACAGAACTTGGGAACCCGCTGAAAACGTGCACGCTCCTTTGTTAATTAGACGATTTCATGCACTACATCCCTCCAAACCCAGACCTGTGAGGAGGCCTTTGGGAGGGAGAACTGTTAGGAGTCAAGCTTCCTGTATGGTGTTTAGTCTGCGTCTCCCAGAATGCTCAGCGAGGGAGGTGGGTTGTGTGCTGTCCCATACTGCTTTAGGACTGGTCAGGTGATTGGGAGGTTCTTAAGCCTTCAGCTACTGTGCCTCAGTGCTTGGCTTTCCTTGTGTGAACCCTGCCCTGTTCCGTGTGTTGAATGACCTCCGAGATTCCTGCCCCGGGATTTGAGCTATTGCTTGTGCTGAACCCTGCTGTCTGAGAAACTCCGCATCTCTTTGTTGATTCGACTTGAGCGCGAGGGTGCGCTGCGATTTCCAGTGAGGTTTCTTCCCGCCTGCTGCCGCTGCCTTTCAAGCCCAGTGAGGGATCAGCGCTAGGTCGCGCTGCTACTCTCCCCGTACTATTTTCTTTGTGGTCTTAGACGACCTGCCTTTGTTTTTTGTGTTTTGGTCAACGCGAGCCCGCGTTGGTGTCTTCCCCGCTGCCGCTTACATTGTGGAATAAGTACCTGACGCGCAGCTGTTCATTTTGGTTCAACGCAGGGACGCGTTGATTTCCTCCACGCTGCCGTGTTCTGTGAAGGACACGCTACCTTCCCCAAGATGTGTGGTACAATTACCTCCGCCCCCATATGACCCCGGAAGTTGTGCGAGTTTATTTTTACTTCAGGAACTGAACTTTGGAGAACGAGCAGACGTATGCTCTATGACTCTTTAATTATATTACATAAGAAGCTGGATTCAGGAACAACTACCCTCACCAGCCCTTTTCTAACTTTTTGTTTATTAAGAGACATTTTCTTATGGGACAATCGTGAATACCTATATGAGACCACATCCAGTCTTAAACCAAGTAAGTGTGGGATAGTACACAACCTCAGTTTATTAGCTTAACTCTTCAGTTACCTTCAGTAATTGTGTCTGTTTATCTTTTGTCATTATATATAGAATTCCTGTGGCTATTGGACGGGGTCTCCTCCTTGTTGGCGGCATTGGGACTTTTTCGGATTGTCCTCCTTGGTCTCTTCTTTTTCTGAAGATGCTTGTATTCCCCTAGTGTGTTCTGTTGTTGGCACTGGGGAGACTGTATCTTTGGGGAAGGGAGGGGCTCCCTCTTCGCTCCTGGGGAACGGGGGCATCTGCCTGGGAAAACTGTCTCCGCCCGACACATGCAATGTGGAATTCCCAGCTGTCTCTTTCCTGAACAATTTGGTCTCTATTTTGTTTTCATTAATATATACTTGCGTGTCAAGGAAAGTTACTGTGGTGTTGCTGATCGTGGCTGTAAAATTTAAATTGCAGTCATTGGTGTTAATGTCTATCACAAATTGCCTGGCTGACTTCTGTACCCTCCCACACAACAAATAGATCATCGATATAGCGTAACCATGTTATTACATTATTTTTGACATATTGGGAATGTGTGGAATTTAGGACCAGCTCCTCCCACCATCCCATATGTAGACAGGCATAGCTGGGGGAGAAGCTGGCCCCCATCGCTACGCCTCTTATTTGCTGGTACAGTACGCTATTAAACATAAACACATTGTTATGTAGACAAAAAGTCACCATATCCAACAGCATTTTGTTGTGTTCTTTACAATGATCAGAGTCTTTGTTCAGAAAATGTTCCATGGCATTTAATCCATCATTGTGTTGAATGCTCGTATACAAAGACGTCAGGTCTAATGCCAACATAAGATAATTGTATTTCCATTCGATTTTCTCAAGAAATCGCTTGTATCGCGCACATATGAAGGCAAAGTTTTTACGTGGTTTTGTAGAAAGTAGTTCAAATATTGCGAGGTATGTTCAAGAAGGCTGTTGCGGGCACTTATGATAGGTCTGCCCGGAGGTTTGATAGGGTCTTTATGCACCTTTGGAATGAAATATATCGTAGGTATAATTGGATTTTCATTCTTTAAAAATTTGTGTTCCTGTGATGTAATTAAATCCATTCTTTTCCATGTCTGAAGTTTATGGTAAAATTCAGTGTAAATCGACTTCAGGTTAAAACCACTCATTCTTGCATAGCAGGATCTGTCATTTAATTGGGCATATGCTTCCTTTGTGTATTCTGCCTTACTCCAAATTACTATGTTGCCACCTTTGTCAGAATTGCGTATCACGATGGTATTATTGTTTTTCAGTTTTTTCATTAGCTCATGATATTTTCGGTCTTGCCATTTGCATTTGTTTTTGGTCCCTTGTACTTTGTGGTTCAATTCCTTGATTTGTTCTGCCACCTGTTCGTGAAATACTTCTATGGAATCCTGTATAGTTACCGGATTGAAGGTTTTCTGTTTGGTCTTTATAGTTGGTGTATTCGAATCATCAAGTGTATTGTTTTCTACTTCATTTCCCCTTCTAGTATCTCCATAGGTTGAACCCAAAGATCTTGTAGAGTGTTTAATAATGGAATGTCAGATTGAGTTAGATTGCCGTGTAGATCCCCCTGGTTTGAACTAATCTCTGACGTCTTTGTCTTGATTCCTGCTTTGTTTGCTACCATATGAAATTTCTTTAATTTTAGTTTTCTTACATTTTTATATATGTCGAGTCTGGTGTTTGTATAGTTGAAGTCATTATTGGGGCAGTAGGACAATCCCAGGCTTAGAATTCGCTTGTCCTCAATGCTTAAATCAACGTTGGCTAGGTTCTAATCGTTTTGTCTTCTGTCTCAATATTGTTTTTCATGATCTGTTCTGCCAGCGATCTCCCCTTTTCGGTTTTGCGTTGTTTCCTGTTTGCCTTCCGCCTCTGTCGCCTCCTGAAGTTGTTGGTTGTTCTGAGTTTTGCCTCGGTATTCTGGGGCGGAGTGTCTGTCTTCGGTCGTAATATAAACAAGCATTGGCATAGCCAATAGGTCTCGCCTTTGGGACCTTATAAGTGTTTAGCCATGCAACAGTTGATGTTGTTGCACCAAGGATATTGTGCTGCATAACTAAATACTTATAAGGTCCCAAAGGCGAGACCTATTGGCTATGCCAATGCTTGTTTCCCTTTGCGCCCAGAACAATAGCAAGTAAGTAGAAATAACACATACAAATGCATTCTGTAGGCTTTGTAAGTTTGACCCGTTTAATATATATTTTTTATTCTAACATGGACTTTGTGAGTCAGAAAACAGCGATTGTGTCTACTTTTCCCAAGTCATTAAAACGGCACTATGGGAATATGGATTTTAATATAGGCAGTGCTTTAATAAATGTGTAAATTTAACTTAATTAGTATGCTTGTTTGACATAACGTGTATTACTGGGCTTCATTTCATTGTGGCAGTCCCACATATATACATACACACAAGAAAAAGAGTGGAGGACCACTGTGAAAGATGCACTGCCTCTTCACTGCCAAAAGGGATACAGGGGTAGGGCGTGAAATAGATTTAAAACATATTTACAGTGCACACCAAACTGTTCCTTGTTAATGTGTGTGTGTGTGTGTGTGTGTGTGTTATGCATGTCGTGTGTGTGCGTGCCTGTGCATGGTTTTATGCTTGATTACCTCCTGAAATAAATATGTGCCCATGAGGGCTGTACTCTTTCTGGAATGAATTTGCCCACCCCATGCTTTCTCGTTAGAAATGATGGATCCTAAACACACTTGGAAATGTTTGCCAAAAGCCATATGCGGACAAGATACTGGGGCTGTCAGATTGTTTAGGGTGGCTGCTACAAACCCAGTCAACTCAAGCCTTGTGCTGCGGCTGGGAAACAAAGTCATGCAAGCGTCCCAACGTGGCATTGACACACTTGTGTGCTTTAATGTGTCATTCCAATTTGCATGTTGTAGAGCTGGGAAGAATTGTGCTTCTGGCATGCCCTAGCAAGCACTCACGTTATAAAAATTCCCTGATAGAAGACAATGACATCGCATCTCATATTTCGCTGTACAGTATGTATAGCTGAATTAATTTCCGTCCCATATGGGCGAATATGCCCTCTCCCAGTGTTCTCTTTTCCCACTGAGAGTAGGAAAGGCGGGGCCGCGCTTTCCAGATGGCACATTTTGTAAATCAAAAATTCAAAGAGGAAAATTATATTCCCCTTATCATAAGAGTTTCCTTTGTGACTCCCTGGTGTCCTTGTTCATGCACAGTGCCTGCGCGTGACAGTAAAACACACCAGCATGAAGAAAGAGTTCAAACCCGTGAGCTGAAAACGATTGCATTCTAATTCAGAACAGAAGTGAAGACCAAGACAAGACATGACTTTTCAGCATGCAAAATACGTGAACCATTTAATGGGCTGCATTCCCCTGGTGAAGAGAGGGTGTTCGTGGCTGGCTCGCCCCAGGCAAGTAGTCGAGCAAAGCGTTCCTGTTCCCGCTTTATGAGACGGAAGACTGGGAAGACTGGCGAGGAGGTCTCGTGGCTCTTTGGAGCCTGTTTCGCGGTCTACACGGTGTAATATATCAAAGTGTCAAACAATTGGACACACCACTTACTAAACGCACGAGTAACTCCTTTGTGACCATAACCCGGCCATGCTGCAAGAACCTGCTACAAGTCCCACGTGCAGCACGCCTGTATTTTTACTTTGGAAGACGAAAGGCACAAGCACGCATATCCAAAATTAGCATCGTCCAGGTTAATAAATCAGCTGGAGCGTGGGATCGTATGAAAGTGTCTTATCTGCAATGAGTTTAATTAGCCGGGGGCGATAATTTAATTTATGTCTAGGGCATTCAGTGACAAAGAAACGAAAAACAAGCACTGGCGAAGCCAATGTCATGCTGGTACACTTTATTTGGTAACGTGGCGTGATATGAAAATAAAACCAAATTTGCCGCCCATTAAATAGGGCAATCGTAACCTTAGAATACAAGCACAAGCGCGCGCCTCGCGCGTCGGCAGAGGGAGGGGCGAAAGGAGGGGGCCAGCGCGATTCCCTTGCGGGAGCGAGCGGCAAGGCGCGATAATTAACATATGGCGCCAGCTGCTCGCTCCCGCAAGTGAATCGCCAGACGTGCACGCGTTGTCATTGGAAGCAATGCAACGCGTGCACGTTTTTGCAGGGAAAGCTGTGCCGATTTCTAAAGGTCTCTCCTATGCAGCGCATGCGCGCTGCGTAGGCGAGACCTAAAAAGATAGTTCTTCATCTAATGTAGATTTCTTCACCTGTGTATCTCTTTCTTGGCCACTTGATTCATGCTCTGATCCGCTGTCGATTGTGGAACTGAGTTCAGATAGTGACGTGCTAGAACCTGTTCCTCCAACCTTAGAAGAGCCTGCCTTGTATTCTGCTGCAGATTTGAGTTTGGATGTGCCCATTGCCTCGAATTTCTTGGCAAAAGTGAATATCTGCCCCCGGTCGTAATCCATCTTATCTCGTTGAAATTTGTATTTCATCCTTTCTTTGATTACGTCTTCTTCCTTTTTGAGGTGAATCATCATTTCTTTACGGAATTTGTCCCGTTCTTCGCTGGTGCCCATACTTTCAATTTCTTAATTTAGTTTGTTTATTTCCTCCACTAGGGCCGCCCGATCAATGTCGGCGTATTTGATTAGAATCTGTACCAAACGTTTCGACGATTCTAAGTTACACTCTGCCCACTCACGCATCATTTCAGTGTTAGGATTTTCATAGCTTGGTGCTAAAAATATGCTTAACCCGCGGAGGATTCTGCCTTATATATATATATATATATATATATATATATATATATATATATATATATATATATATATATATATATATACACACTCTCTTTACTCTTTATACTCTTTATTTCGCTAATTTAATAGCATATAAAGTACAGATACAAGAAAAATTCATATTAAAATCTAATACAATAACAAAGTATCAATAAATAAGTTATAAAAATACACTTACAATATTCAAAAGCTGTTTCATCCATAAGACCAATCAATAAAATCATGTGAGCGTCAATTCTTAAAATGAGGAGAAACAAAAGAAACCTCTAAAATCTAATTTCATGAAGTGACTGATCTCGCCTTTGCATCAGAGCGGCCTAGAGGGATGAAGTCAATGAGTAACACACTACAGGATCACTAATTAGACTCTAACATACAGTGTAAGCATTGCAGCAGTGGTGAGGTGACAAATATAAACTGACAAATCAATATTGTTACAAAACAAGCCACAAATACCTAAGGATTATGTTCAGCAATGCTGAACGTTTGGAGGCGGCAGCAACCATTTTTGGAGGCACATCACAGGACATGAGAGGTAAAGGGAGTAACAGGAGAGGTGGAGGCACAACTCTGAGTAGCCTGAAAGGACTCTTCCCAGCATTGGAAAGAACTTATGAAAAAGAAATAAGAAAGTGATGGGAACCCACCTCATTGCAGTTGTATCTAGACGTAAATAGGATACCACGAGGTCTAAGAATCTACACAATCCCATCCTATGAGAATCCGGATCCCAACTTACTTCAGGAATGGGCGGAGTTCACCAGGGCCTCGGCTAGAGGCATGGTAGAGATACTAGTGAAATACAAGATCAACGATAGACTTAAACTACTGGAGGGAATCAAGAAATTGGAGGAGACCATAGAACAAGATCCAGCAAAGAAAGTGCTGAAGGTCTAAGACAGGCTATGAAGACACGATTGGTGAGCTATGAAAATGTCATAAAACAACGCAAACAGAATAAAGTTGCGAGAGACCAGAGGGACTAAGAGTCTGGTCGTCTCCTGACCTTCGCTAAGAAATTCGACACTCCCAGGAAATTATTACACCAAACCAAGAATCAGAATACAGTGTCAGAGACATGTCAGAATCAGAGGTGGAGATGGATCACTCTGGGGTTGAAACCGCAAGAGAAGTCCAAGGACCAAGTACCAGTGGCGGTGTAAATTTTCCCCAAGAATACCAAATAATCAAAGAAATGTGGAAGAGAACTCCCCAACGCAAACGCCCTCTGGATCAAGCAGGAGAAAAATCAAAAGAGGGGGCAAAGTATTCGGCACCGCAGCAGATCGCCAGAAGGAAGCGAGGGAGATATCGGAAGTGATGAATGAAAATCTCACATTAGTCAACCTCTCTGACAGAATTTTAACCAGAACCGCAATTGAGGTGTTACAATTGGGTTTCACTTTCTGCCCACAGCAGAATTTAACTACAAACAAACTAAGAACTTCAATGAGGCCCAGATCTGCCAAAAAGGACACAGCATGACCAGGGAACAATGGCAGGCTGTGCTAGCTCTTAAAAACACCACCACTTGTAATAAAACCCTCATATAAAGGAGGCACGGTGGTGCTCCAAAGCAAAGTAAAATACCAAGAAGAAGCCATGAGACAATTGGGGAATGACCAATGCTACCAACCGAAAACAGAAGAGGACTATAACAAAAGCAAAGCATACAAGCATTTTACGAATTGATCGAATTTTGAAGGGACAAAGGGGTCCTGGACTATGAGGAGTACACATTTCTAAGGTAAGAACCCACGTGTTTCTACCTTTTACCACAAACCCAAGATTCACAAGAATGGGGAGGCTCCCCCGGGGTGTTCATCAAAGGGGACTTTTCTAGAAAATGGCTCTATTTTTATGGATCTTTTTCCTTTTGTCAAGGACCTAAGTTCTTATGTAAGGGATACCACTGATTTTATCAGAATCATCCAAGCCATTCTGTGGGAGGAAACTTTCCTATTAATTAACCTTGACATTACGAGTTTGTACACCTGTATATCACATCAACAGGGTCTAGAGGTGATGGAATTTTTAAAGGAAAACTACTCAAGTACCAGGAGCACAACTTGAGATTACAGATAATCTCCTTCTATTAAATACCATTTTTCTGTTCTCAGGACAGCTGTACCAGCAGAGACAAGGGACCGCAATGGTCACGTGCTATGCAAATTTATTCATGGGCTGGTGGAAGAAGCACGTGGCCTGGGCTGATCTCAATGATTGTTGGGTCAATAATGTGGCGTTGTAGGCAAGGTACATCAATGATCTGTTTATTGTGTGTGGAGGGTCTCAAAATGAAGCTGAGACATACATTGAAATACTGAATGACAACACATTAAATCTCCAGTTTATCAACCACATTAGCCACACACAAGTATCCTTCTTAGACCTACTAGTCTATGTGGAAGTTAAACGGCTGCAGACAAGGTTGTATAGGAAACAGACAGTCGTAATTTGATATTGCATGCCAAAAGCCAACCTCCACGCAGCCTAGTAAACAGTATCCCATACGGGAACTTTTGCGCATTAAGCGCAACTGCCGACACACCACAGGCCTACACACAGGCTGAAAGGGAGGCCCTAATAATGTTCGAAAAGAGAGGATACCCGAAAAGTGTTCTAAGCGAGGCTGCCATGAAGGTATAAGCCATGGACAGACAGCAACTACTAGTCCCTAAGAAGCATGGGGAGGGTGGGGAATCATTGACGAGGCTGATTATGAATTTTTCTGCAGATTCCAAGGAAGTCTGTCAGATAGTAAGACAACACTGGAACGTTCTACAAACGGACCAGGTAATTGGTCCCACACTTTCCACAGTTCCACATGTCACACATAGAAAGAGGACATCCCTTAAGGACTTACTGGTACATAGTCATTACATCGACAACATATCAGAGAAACCCAAGATTACTGGGCTTTTCCCGTGTACCAAATGCAAAGCGTGCAAGGGAAGCAGTAAGGTCAAGGAGTAGGAGGTCCCAGGCAGAAGAAACATCAATCAGATCACCAAACTCCCCAACTGTAATTCTAACTTTGTCATTTACTACCTAGTGTGCCCATGTGGCAAGAGATATAGAGGCAGCATGATGTGCTGGAGCACATGCGGGCAATAACTAACCAAGATGGAAAGTACCCAGTGGCCAGACACTTCGCCACTGATCACCACAGTAACAGCAAGTTACTGCGCTTCTTTTGCATGGACCAAGTCCCCAACAATGAGAGGGGAGGGGACAGTCAGGGCTCTGAGAAACTAGAGTCAAGACAAGACACATCACAGAGATGAGAACCAGAGTCCCATGGGGACTCAACAGTGATGTGAGTTGTGGATGCATATAGAGTAGCAGCACACACCCTTAAAGAGCATCATACACTTTTTATAGTACTTTACTTATCACCTTGAATGAATTTATATTGCACTATTTCACTTTACACATAGGCAGGTATAGCACGTGCAATGGACCATGGAGTGGGATTTCCCTAGGGAACCTAAGCACACACACGGCTTGATCATAGACCTCTGATTATTGATACCCCATGAGTGGAAAAGCTCATAGAGCATGTGCTTAGAATGACAAGCCTAAGGCACCACAGGGTTTGTCTGTTAACTAGCGGACAGGTTCCTTCTGGGAAAATCCAAAATCCAAGTGCCGGATGGCCAATAAACACACACGTTAGACAGGCATTTTTTTCTGCCCAGAATATCCGTTTTACGAATACTATGAGTGTTGCTGTGCATTACAGTACTAGAGTTTATCAGATTAGGTAATCATGTAAATGTAAATTGATTGAATACACTTTTTTAATTATGTATTTTAACAACAATGCGAAATTAACTTCACCTTTTATCTGATATGGTTAATGAGGCTGCATAGGAGTGACCTACTGTATTGTATTGAGGCACTAGGATAAGATGGCCGCCATGGTAGCAAATATTATACTTTACATTTACCAGATACATTGTTTGTTTCCATGCCGTAAAGCTGCCGCCCAATCATGTTTCATTTTGTACTTCTAGTGGGTAATGACGTGGAGTTACTGACATTGACAAAGGTCAGGGGGTCGAAACGTGTCTGTCAGTTTTTGTAGTATTTGTGGCAAAATAAATGACATATGTTTATTATTACTCCCTGGAGTGCGCTATGTCTTTTCTGCTGGAACATTTTCATTGAAAATTGATTTTTTAGTTTGCTTATAACTTTGGTGCCATTTGATGTATCTTCACAAAACTTTCCAAAACAAGTCTCATCCATCTCAGCTCCTTCCCAGAAAGTTTTGGGGTGATCTGTCTCTTGGGGGCTGAAAAAGGGGGGACAGTTCCAAAATTCACTTTCCACATGATTAGGAAAATTGAACAGCAATTCATCAAAAATGGCAGAACAGAATTACATCAAATTTGGCAGAAAGCTAGATCTTTACCCAGAAAGTGTTCTTTTTGTAATTTTTTGTAAATCTATTCAGTAATTTTTGAGACATTAAGGTTCAACATTTATTTATATTTCAGGCCCCGGAGGGGCTCGTGGGCTAAGGGCAACTCGTAAGATACATGTAAGTAGCTCACCTGTGTGCAGCCCAGCCAACTAAAGTAGAAGCTTTTGCTTGGTTGGATTAATATATCTATACCAAAAATTAAAAGCATGCATTTGAGATCAAAATGTGTGTAGTTTCAGAACTTATAAGCTTAGCTGATGTTTGGAACCAAATGGCTTGGTTTCCGAAATATATTTAAAGCTGATGTTTGAATGATAAATCATGAGGCGAAGGAAAGACTTATTACTAAAATTAGTGTGCCATGAGTATTCCAGCAAAATACTAGATTGCTCTTGCCCGGTGGGAGCGAAAGAAAAGCTGCCCCCAGCCAGAAAAGGAACAAACAAGTGAAGCCGGCTCCCACCACCACCTTGGATGGGTGGATGGGGAGCCGTGGGGTTGCAGGGTCCTTGGGCCACCCACGCAGCCCCTAACATTACCTACCCAAGTGGGTGGAACCGGGGAAAATTACCAAGAATTCATGGGGATTAATATAAAATGAGCAGAGTAGCCGCTCATTTTATATTCATTGCTCCCGCCAGGGACCGCCCAGTAACACCCTGCAAGGGCATTTTGCTTTTATTTTTAGATCATGGCAATGCCCCGAAAAGGGAGAGAGGCACCAGCAAGCATTTTTGTAAATGTCATGGGGGGCTGCAGGGAGCGCAAAAGCTCCCCTAAGAACATTTATAAAAAATGGCAGTGAGAGTGCTGGGTCATTTATTACATGTTCTCAGGATAGCTTTCCATTTTTAACAGCTGGAGCTGTATACTCTTCAGCTGGAGTGCGTGGACCCCTTGAGGTTGATTCTCTGGCTGCATTTTGTATCCTATAGAGTGGGAAAAAAAGACTCAACATGTTAATGGTTGCTTTGAATAAAAATGCTTCATTTAAAATATTTTTGTGACACTAATTATTATTAATTATATTCTTTTTTTCTTGGAATGTTTTGTGAAGATTTGTCAAACTGTGCTAAAGTTATTAGCAAACCAAATAAACTCAGTTTCCTATTGTAACTAGGCTCTAACTGTAACTACACAGTGATAGATAGATAGATAGATAGATAGATAGATAGATAGATAGATATTCCATGGAGGTTGTAGGTCATGTTCTCCTCTTTGATGGACAGCCTTGGTCTTTGGTGAGTGTGGTGTGTGCGGAGGACCAACGGAGAAACTATATCTACAGACAGGCCTTGTTCATAAAGATATATATATTCACTGAAAAAAACAAAGGTGTTGAACGTGATGTTATAGTTAGGTGAAAATGTCAGTTAAAAAATACCATTTTAAATTTAAAAAACACTTTAATTCACCAGTTATAGCTTACTGAACTAACTATAACATGGGTCATTATTGATGACATCACTCATGACATCTCTTCTGATACTTATCATTCTTATTTACAGCTCACCCCATTGTTCACTTCCTGTGGCAGACAGTTTACCAATCTGGAGCCTGACACAAATCCGGTACAGGATTTACCATCACCATCTTGCTGTTGTAAGTACTCCTGTGTTACTATTTCTCTACCCAGTTTCCCTGCTTTCTCTATTCAGATGGGTGATTTCTCAGCACCTCTGGAGAGACTCAGGCAGGCCGGGATTCACAGCAAGTCCACATTTCAACTCAAAACTTTACACTTGGTTACCTTTACTGTAAAACAGGAAATCTGCATTGAAGAACTAATACTCAAATGCAGGACCACTGGAAATATGTGTTTCCACTGCAGTGGTGTATGGATTTTCCACATTTGCCACATAATCCATTATCTGCTGCATAATATGCAGACTCTAACAAAAAAACATTTTGTTTGTAGCTCAAACAGATGAAAAGTTACTAAAGATGTGACATGTTCACACGCAGTGAAAGGCCCTCCGCAAAGGTTAGCTGGTCAAACTAGTACAAATGAGGAGAAATCTTTTTCAAGACAATATTACCATGAGTAAAAATGACAAAATAATGAAGTAATACTATCAAAAAATGGACAGCATAATGCGCATAAGTTGCCTTTTCTTGTTGCATATTTTCGTCAACCCTGCCACATAATGTGGTGCTCCCCTACCACGTAAGTCCAGTGTCCCTGCTTAAGATACACTTTTATCACGGATCCTGCTGACACTGTACGAACATCCACCTTTAGTACCAGTTCTCTTCTAAGAAAGGGATCTTTCTATGGTTCCCCTGATGATCCTCGGCAACAGTGCAATGTCTCTCCTGGTCTGTGCAGCGTTGTTCCTTCTACACTGCAGGGCAGAGTCTCTCCTCTCTCTTGGGTAATGGCATTCTTCTCAAAGTCCTAGATCTTTCCTTGTCTTTCTCCCTGTTGTACATCTGTTAGTCCTTCTTCTCTTCCTAGATAGTTTTTCTTTTCCTATTCCATGGGACCTAGTCTTTTGTTTTCTAGCTACTTAATCTCATTTGAGTCTTATTTCTTCTTTGTTAATGTTTGTGTCTTTCTGTTGGTGAATCTTGGCTGAAACGTGGTTGCAGCACCCCTTGGCTTGGTGTGATTTCACCCCCCCCTTGTCACATATGTCCCCCTTAAGATCTTCCACTGGTGAAGAACCTGAGAAGGAAACCTTGATAGGAAGTCTGCATTCTCCTGGGATTTGTATTTTCTATCTTTATTCTGAAATGTGAAAGGTTGGGGGCGTAGGAAACACCTTAAGATTCTTGTACTATCAACTCTTGTTCTGTGCCAAATATATCAGTAGAGCTTAGTCTGTAGAGAGTATAAACCCTCTTCCCCCTGGTTAATTCCTAAAGCCTTCTATTGTCCATTTTATAGCCAGGCATTCCCTTTCTCTCTCTGGAAACCTGCTTCCGATTGATATGTAGAACTGGTGTTTCCACTTCCTCCAAATCATCTTGTGAAATTACTGCTGCTAACCATATCTGTGATGCATCTGTTTGTAAAATGAATAGTTTAGAAAAGTTTGGTGATTTTATAATAGGTTTGGAGCAAATAAGTGTTTTTATTTGTTTAAAGCTATTAGGGCCGATTCTGTTCTTCTGGGTGTTTTAATAGTGTGTTGGTACTTTTCTTTTTCAATAAATCCATTATAGGAGTGGCTATTTGTGAGAATTTTGGTATGAATTGTCAGTAGTACCCAAAAAACGCAAGGGAACTTCATTTACTGTCAGGAAAAGGATGCTCTTTTATGGTGCATTCCCTTTCTTCCTGCAGGTTTATGCACCCTTGTCCCAGCAAATAACCTATGTTTTTTGGGCAACATCTGCAATTTGGCCCCAGTCTCCACACAAAAAGATTGAGAGCAATGGGCGAGTGTAATAAAGGTCTGAAGGGGAATAGTTGCTTAAGATTCAGGATTAAAGAGCCTTCTACTTATTTTGGTGGTAGAATTACCTGTTTTCATAGGAGGAAGCTCTTCTGGTCTAATCCTGCTACTTTGTGTGTGGGAATTTGCACTAGCTTCTCTAGTGCAGACCTCAAGATAACATGCTATATTAGTGAACCAAGTGTTGTATATTAGAAGGCAAAGTATTCACAAATTGTTCCATATATATCTTCTCTAAAATTTTCTTGTTAGTGCATGATTCGGGCGGAAACTATTTGTCTCCCAATTCCTTCATTTGATAGTATAAAGCTTGTGGGGTTTTTCCCATGAGTCACTTTTCTTTCCAAAACTTCAAGTGAAGTGTTCCAGAGTCAATTCCCATCCGTTCCAATATAGTATTTTTGCTTTCTTCATAAGGCGTAATTCCACTGGGCATGGCATACTGATATGCTGTCTGAATATGCATTGTTAACAAAATTCCTAGTTACTGTCCCAACCATTCACTAGGTCAGAATGTGGCTTGTGCAGTTCTTTCACAATTTGTGAACTACGAAGGAGGCTACTTCTTTCTTGAGAAATGTATGCCAGTTTTCCCAAAGTAGTATTTTGAACAATGCTGGTCAGTTTGTTCCAATTGAATCTGGAGTGTTTCTTTTAAAGTGTCTCTGTCTTGTGATGATCGTACATATCTTTCTAGGTCCCACTCCAGAAGTTTCCTGTCCCTAAACAATTTGTTGAACTAGTGCCTCCATTTTCAGTCAGCGAATATCCAACTTTTGACACCAGTTTGTTAGCATGGGAGAGATTGTTTCAATAACAAGGGAACAAGTGGGT
This sequence comes from Calotriton arnoldi, assembly GCA_963921515.1. Classification (NCBI taxonomy): domain Eukaryota; kingdom Metazoa; phylum Chordata; class Amphibia; order Caudata; family Salamandridae; genus Calotriton; species Calotriton arnoldi. Next base: position 1,592,472 of record CAWUFW010003849.1, read on the forward strand.
TGCTATTATTTAAGATTTATTTATGCTGGCATATTTGAAAGGTTAGAGATACATGTATTCTGTTGGTCTTATTCAGTCACTTACTAATCAGTTCCACTTGTACAGCAAAACAAATTGAATCAAAGATAATCAAGTATATAATAAATATGACAGACAAAGGTTTCAACGATCAAAATCTCAAAAGCCTTTATGGAGTTGCCTCCGAATCAACTAGTCAATACACAGGAACCTCCTCAGTTCCTTTCGCCTCAGCATCACAAGGACACTCAACACTGAGGCACGTCTGCAAAAAAAAAAAAAACGGACAACAGTTCTCCCAACACACGGTTCGACACATACCTATCAAAATTAAAAAACAAAGCCACAAATTGAAACAAAGCTGGAGGAAAACAAAACTCCCTGCTAAATTTGCAAAGCACCCATGAGAAATAAATACAAGGTCATCCAGAAAGCAAAGAAGTCATACTGCACTCTCTAAATCAAACAAGCTGCAAACTAAACTGAAGACCTGTTTGGAATCTATTAGAAAATGTTTGTCCCAGAGGCACTGAAGAAGCCCCTCAGCAAATCCAACCAAGTCCGTGAAGACCTGCTGACCTTCTCTAATACCAAAATTTCAAAGATTCGAGTCAAGATCTAGGAAAATCAGGAACCTTTCTTTTACCCACACCGAAAGTTCTAGAGTTTGACCACATCTCAACCTTTTCTACCATGAGCCTTGTCCAGGTCCTAAACAGAGTTAATAAGGCAAAGGCCTCAAACACCCTTCAAAACCATGTTTAGAAGGAATCAGAGAGAAAATCTGATCACACTTGTCCCCAACATCATAAATGCCTCTCTCCAACAAAGAAGTCTATCCACTGAAGCTATAATATTAATCCCCCCTATACTGAAGAAACAAAACACGATCCCATCAGAGCTATCAAACTACAGATCCATCTTGAATCTTCCCTTCATCTGCAAATACTGGAAAGTGAGGTCACTAGGCAGTTCATAGAACCCAACAACATGTTACATGATGGACAATCAGGATTCAGAACTGGGAGGAGCTTGGAATCCATAATCTCAGAAATAATGCAAGATCTCTTGTCCTATCTTGATGCAGAGCACGCATCCTGCTTGACGTATCTGATGCATATGAAAGATTAGACCAGTAAATCTCGCTTAACCAACTAGAAAACTAGGCAGGGATAAAGGGAACAACACTTTGGTGGTGTAACTGATTCTTTCTAAACCATTGGAATCGAAATTGGTTCATTCTCTCTGTCCTTCGTTACCCACATGCTACTATTTAACATCCACACAAGACCCTTAACGCAAATCACATACCTTTACCAACCCCAATTGCAGATGTGTGCAGACAACATACAAATCTATCTCAAACTAGGCAATGTCCCAAACCAAAACACTAATATATCATCATGTCTGAAACAAAATTATCACTGAAGGACTTTTAATACCAAAAACCTGATAACCAGCAAGACCTAAACAAGGTGTCTCCCATTCAAATGACAAAGGAAACTAGGTGACGCCCATTTGCCATTTTAAGCCAGGAGAAACCTTGGGATCTGGTATGATAAAACTCTCTTCTTTAACCACCAAACTGCAACTGTTCCAAAGACCAACCACCATCTCGTGATGATCAAAAAAAGCACCCCTATTCTACAACAAAGACACAGGATTGAACCAACCAGGGCTCTGGTCCTTTTCTGTCTAGACCACGGGAACATAACCTACATAGGAGCATATGAGACATTCAAATAATTCACAGGATAGAAAATCAAGCTGCCAGAACCAGTTTCAGTCTGATCAAATTTGATACATTACACCACCTCAAAAAAAATCCCCACTGGTTCCCGGTGGCACAATGGATGAAACTCAAACTCCCATGCATGGTCTTCAAATAACTGAAGGGAACAGGTTCAAAATATTTACAAAATCTTATCTCGATAACACACATACTGAGGTCCACTTGATGTCCTTCAAGAAAAACATAAAAACCAATCTCTTCAAAGAAAATTGTGATATATTGATAATACTTGATTTCCCCTACTGCAATTAATTCTATATAGGAAGGTGGCATTGATGACAAATCTATATGGATATGTGAATAGATACAGGGGGACCCCGAGGAGGTACTTCTTACTTCCTGATCCAGCGATGTCCCTCTCAACGCCACCCCATCGGTCTCGAGACACCTCGAAAAACAGGAAACAGGAACCATGATTAGGGAACTAAAACAAACTTTCATTATCACATGCAGGAGAGAGGAGGAGCGTAGGGAGTGGAGAGCCAATCAGGAAGAGACCCGTAAGAGGAAAAGGATACCACCAATAGCAAGCGGGACGAAAGGAAGAGGAGGATCCTAGCAACCAGGCAAGGAACACTGAGGATGCGAAGACTGGAGATACGGGACCGGAGGATGTAGGAGGAGATTGGCAACACAAAGCCAGAACCAAAGACAAGAACCCAAGGATGCGCCCGAGGAATGGACTAAGGAGTGGTGGTCGTGGGGGCGAGGCCTGCCGAGCTGCGAAATGGCCGCCAGCTAGGTGAGCTCCGCCGGCCGCGAAAACATCCTGGGACTAATCCGAATAACTGGCGGGCACTTACGGTGCTAAAATATCCCGACACAAAGCCTAAGGTGTGCAGCGCCCAGTGCACCGGCGCTGGTGAAGATCCGGCGGTGGAGGAGCGGGTCCCGCCACACGGCTGTCTGGGGCTGCCGCGAGGCGGCGTGTGAAGGAGGTCGGTTGCGGCGAAAATCGAGGCCGCGGCGCCGCGCTTGTGGTAGGCCCCGAGTCCCTGACACAGCCTGCAAATCTCTCCGTGGCTCCGGGCCGGAATATCTGCCCTAACGGCGCCATCGGAAGGCTGGAGGCGCCTATATCGGGACACGGCCACCTAACAACACGTACCTGTGAGGCGCACTGCCGGTAAGAGATCGGCGTGTGACGGGGGGCCCCTCGGAGCCTGCGGGGTATGACAGCGGACTTGGGAAGGTGCTGGTGATATCGGAGAAGGGGGCACTCCCGGGAGTAAGATATCCGGCAATCACGCCACAGCATTGTCACAGCGGGGGAGCGCCTTGATCCGCGGTACAAGTCGCAACTGCGCGGAACGGTGTGTGGCTCCGCTCCCTTGGTGGGCTTCGCGCCGGCGCTAGTGAAAACGCTGCCGCTGTTAGATTGAGCACACGTGTGGATAGGGCCGCTTTGGACCGCGGCTTTCCTTGCTGCCAAATACAGCCTGCATCTATCTCACCCTAAGTACCTGCCATTCCGGAGCAGAGGGCCCGATTCTCGCCACGAGGACATCTTACAACTCCTTTCCGGCCACACGGGGTGATCGGCGTTGAGACAGCGGTTGCGCCTTGGTGGAGTGTGTGGGGCCCTGCACGTCGATTGCACGATTGCCACTGCTTGCCCACACTGCTGCGCCACTGGGGAGTAGGCCGTAACTGGTGCTCTCCCTGTTCGACGGAGGGGTTCTTCGTGGATACATCTATACTTGGCACTACCCGCTTGGCTGGAGGTTCTTGGCAAAACACTACTGTTAAAGACACCGATAGCGATATGGGTAAACAGGACGCAAAACAGACGAAACTAACGTTCGACCAACGGCGGACCACGAGACTTACAGAACACGACTCGGAGACTGGACAGGAATGTCCTCCAGACCACCCTACGGAGGACCAGGGGGAGGACTTACGGACCCTAATGCTGGAAATGAGGTCCAGTCTCCGCAACATTGATACTAAACTCGATGCGCTGACCTCCCAGCTGGACGCTGTTAAATCTCAGGTGGGGACGCATGAAACTCGACTGGATGTGCTCGAAAACCGGGTATCGGGCCTTCATGAGTTCCAGGTGGAGACGAAGGAACACCTCCTCCAAATGGACAAGGTGCTGGGTATAATTCGCGCCAAAAATGAAGATTTGGAGGCCCGGTCCCGCCGCAATAATCTCCGCATCACGGGAGTACCGGAGACGACAGCGATTGCAAAGATGGAGACCTATGTAGCGGATATGCTCCACGAACTGTTTGACCCACATCTTTCTCAGGTCTTTGCCGTGGAGAGAGCACATCGTGCTTTGGGAACCAAGCCACCTGTTGGAGCTACACCCAGACCCATTCTGGCAAAGATCCTTAACTATCAGGATCGGGACACTGTCCTGCGCCTAGCCCGGGGGAAGGGGACAATTACGTATGGAGGTAACAACATTTCATTTTACCCAGACTTTACTCCGGCTGTGCAGGCGGCGAGATGGGAGTTCCTTCAGGCTAAACGGCTCCTCCTGCAAGCCCAGATCCCATATGCGCTTCTGTATCCCGCCAAGCTAAAGGTTACGTATGATGGGTCAGCTCATTTCTTCACGGATGCCAAATCCGCCCTTAAATTTGCGAAACATGTTGGTGGGAAAGCATCCAGACAGCGTCCCAAGGGGTCGGCTACTGAGGAGAACACTTTGAGCGACAATGATTGAAACAGACTGCGCTCACGAGGTTCTGCTGGTTCGAATTATGATGTACTCTATTGACATGGTTTGGTTTGTGTTTGTTGGATCCGGGATACGGTGGGATTTACTAGAAACATGGGACACCTAGTTGACAATTTGTGGCACGGCTCTACATGTTCTTTATCTATGTGTGTACTATGTCCACATATGCAGTATACTGCAGTTGGTTGGGCCAAATCCAAAGTTTATAGCTTTACAGTTCATGAAATAGCTGCACACACTCTATATGTGTTTTTTTTTGTGTAAATCCCGGTGTTTGGGTTTCACTATTGGAAGTCAGCAAGTAAGACCCGCCGAACGTTTCTCGGCCACCCTGAGTAATCGGGGGAGTATGCCGGCACTACTACGCCCCCGGGGGAGAGTTCCCACTGGTAGTTGTAGTCGTTTTGATGTTTGGGATGGGTATTCTGCAACCTAATTAGGGGGTTGGAGTGGGAGGTGGGTTGGGGGGGGGACTGTTCTGTTTGCCAGATCGCTGCTTTTTGATTATCATAATTACTGTCATGTGCACCAGTATATGCTGTTATGTCTCGCTCCTATTGATTCGATACCTGGTATAGAAATAGCCACCTCATGACCTCTTTAAAATTTCTAACCTGGAACATTCGAGGGTTGAACGATGGTCGAAAGGCCAGACTAGTACACTCCTACCGGCTTAGACACCAAGTAGATATTTGCATGCTGCAAGAAACACACCTCAGTATCCCCTCTTCCCCTAGATTGAATCATAGTCGATGGGGATCGGTTTATTCAGCCATTTATTCAAATTATTCTAGAGGAGTTGCTGTGCTGATTAGAAGAGGACTGGACTGGAAACTGGGCACGCTGCACCTAGACACTGAAGGCAGATACATTATTCTACAGGGTACTCTGGGTGGTAATCCAGTGGTGTTGGTTGCGGTATATGGCCCCAATGCTGACTCCCCTGGGTTTTTTCAACACGTATGGGCCAAGGTGAAAGCGACAAACTGTGATACCATCATTTGGGGCGGGGACTTCAATGCCATTCTTGATGACGTACTGGATAGGAAAGGGGTATCTAGAACACTACACCCATCGGCTAGTGCCGCGTTACAAGCAATATTATCAGACAGGGACTTAGTGGATATCTGGAGAAGTTCACACCCGACGGTTCGAGAAGGAACCTGTATTTCAGAATATCATAAAGCGTGGTCACGATTAGATTATTGGCTAGTTTCGCGTGATGTGGCTACGTGGACTCGGGAGGCTCTGCATCTCCCCCGGTCTTTGTCTGATCATGCACCCTGTCTCCTGAGGTTGGAATTTCCAAACTCCATTCCGAGAATGTACACCTGGAGATTTCCACAAGAAGCTCTATTAGACGAAGTCTTTCGGGAGGAAATTAGGGGAGACATAACTGACTATTTTTCCCTGAATACAGGCTCTGTGGATACCATGGCTACACTGTGGGAAGCTTTTAAAACTGTAGTGCGGGGGAACTGCATAGCCCGTCAGGCGGGGGTGTTGAAGGCCATACGTGGGACGCTGGACAGACTAGAAAAACAGATTAAGGTATTGGAAACGCAATTTTACTCCTCCGACGAGCCCGATAAGTTGGCAACGCTGAAAGAAAAATTGCTGGAATTTGAGGAAGAGGCAAAAAGGGAAGTCAAGTTCCTCGGTAAACACGCCCAGGCCAGGAGATACGGGGAAGGGGATAGGCCTGGGAGAACACTAGCTGCACTGCTCCGCGCTCCACGGTCTACTGCCTTTGTCACTGAGCTGAAAGCTGCTGACAAATCGGTCATTAGGGGTCAGAGGGCCATACTAGATGAGTTTTCTGGTTTTTACACTAAGCTCTATACTACCACACAGGACTCCAGCTCGGAAGGCCTGCCACCATTCCTTGATTCTCTGGAGCTGCTATGGCTGAGTAACAGACACAGGGATTATTTAGATTTCCCTTTACAGTGGCAGATGTGGCACAAGTTATTAAGAGTTTGCCGTTGAACAAGGCCCCTGGCTCGGACGGCTTGACCACAGCCTTTTATAAAACGTATGTTGAGGAACTAGCGCCCCAATTATTTGAACTTTTTATGGAAGTTTGTGAATCTGGCATTCTTCCGCCAACAATGCGCGAAGCGATAATAATTACACTGTTAAAGCCTGGGAAGCCAGAGAATGAACTGGACTCCTACAGGCCGCTATCTTTAATAAACGTAGACGTAAAGATTTTTGCCAAATTAATTGCCAATAGGCTGAGGCCTCTGCTACCGCTGGTTGCCGGACCGGATCAATCGGGTTTTATCCCTGGTAGAGCGACATCCCACAACCTGAGGACTTTGTTTTCGATATTACACTATTTACATCCAGATGTACAGGCACCCGTGGTGTACTTAGACGCCACGAAGGCATTTGATACTCTGGAGTGGCCATACCTCTTCGCGGTTCTGGGTCGCATGGGGTTCAGTCCGTTATTTATAAATCTCATTCGGTTACTCTACACACAACCAATGGCACGGGTTAGGGTGAATGACCTCCTGTCGGACCCATTTAACATTTCACGGGGTACAAGACAGGGACGCCCGCTTTCCCCATTGCTTTTTGCGATTGCGATGGAGCCACTCGCAGCACGGATCCGGCAACACCACACTGCTAAAGGGATTGGTTTTAGTGCCTGTAGCCTTTTAATTTCATTATATGCTGATGATGTTACCTTATATGTGTCGGACCCAGCATCAAATCTGGATCCGTTGTTGCGGGAATTTGTTAAATTTGGTGGCCTCTCAGGTATCTCGATAAACTGGGCTAAATCTGTTATTCTGTCTTTAACGGACAACACTATCCAAAGCCCTTCTGAGTTCCCGCTTCAGTGGACTGTGGAACCAGTGAAGTATTTAGGCATATGGATTAGTAGGGATACCCAGGTCCTGTGGAATTTGAATTATGGTCGAGCTATAACCTGGTTGGAAGGCAAGATAACTGCATGGGCCAGACTCCCGCTCTCCTTAGCTGGGAGAATAGCATTGGTTAAGATGGTGGTGCTGCCGAAATTCTTGTATTTATTTGTTAATCTTCCCCTAGTCCTCACGCAGGCCTTTTTTAAAACATTGAAGTCTCTATTGACCTCTTTGGTATGGACAGGTGGTCAGGCAAGAATTTCATGGGACCTTTTAACGCTTCCCTTGGAACAGGGTGGAATGGGTGCCCCCGACATGAAACTGTATGCATGGAGTGCGCAGGCTCAGTTCTTACACTACTGGGTACACCCCACTCCTTTTCAGCCACACGTAGCTGTGGAGGCAGATATTGCGGCTCCCCTCCCTCTGCAGGTTGCTCTGTATGGGGAACACAGACGCCCTAGAGATGCCATAGATACCGAGGAGACCCTGCGTTGGGCCTGGAACGAGCTACGGAAAAGAACTGGCGCTCCCATCCTGTTTGCCCCGACAATGCCCCTAGCACATAATCCAATGCTGTTCCCCATCGGGGACGGAATTAGCAGGGACTTGGCACAAAAAATGAACCTTCACACCTTTGCAGATCTCTATCCAGAGGATTCGTTCCGCCCTCCCCCGGCGGCGGTGGAGGATAGGCAAGTGACCTTTTCAGAATTATTTGCATATCATAAAATCAGAGAAGCGTGTCGATCGCTGCATCACACTTTCCCAGACGCCCCGCCCACATTAAATGCGTTGGAGAATGTACTTACAACGGCTTCCCCTCGCCGGCTCATAACTAGAATATATACCTGCATGCATAAATCTGCTCCTCTGTTAAAACCACGGGCACTTATGGCGTGGAACGAAGACCTCCAGCAGCCACTCACGGAAGACCAATGGTTGTATTGCTGTAGTCAACTAATGGCACTTTCCCCTAACTACAAACTCCGCCTAATACATTTTAAATTCCTACATAGATTTTATAGGACACCCGTCAGTCTGCACCGTATCGGTCTAAGGGAGGATGATGGTTGCTGGAGATGCGGGACTGCTCAGGCTGGCTTCTTACATATTGCATGGGACTGCCCACGATTGGAAAGATATTGGTCAACTGTGTTTTATATAATACACCAAATAACCGGGTTGGTTGGGGATCCCAATCCCATGCAGGGGCTGTTGGGGTATGTTAAAGACACACCTGTTGGGGTTCGGAAGCTGCATGCTTTATTACTCCTTTTTGCAAAAAGACGGGTAGCAATTCACTGGGGAGGTAAGAGGGTTCCCACTAAGGAAGATTGGATAAAAGATGTCACTTTTGGCCACTCACAACTGACCACTTTTTGGGAACTGATGCCCTCCACATCTCGACCCAAAGATATTTGGGAACCATTTGTTACGTGGGCTCGCGAACACCAAGAGACGACTGTACATGGCGAGCCACGGGAAGGGTCTGGAGGGAGCGCCAGTTAGTAAACGGGAAACCTTTTTCTGGGGTCACTGAATCTGGAAGTTTGTACTGCTACATTGACCTTCCTGTGTCCTCTACATTTATGGGTGAAATGGTGATATATAGTGAATAGGTGTATTTAAATGATGATTCAACTCTGTCTCATGGATGTACTCTTTTGCTGTGGTGGAAACTATGCGGAACAGAGACTATATATATACATGCATAAGTATAATTCACGTGATGGTATTATGCACTGCTACCACTGTACTGAATGAGCAACTATCTGGCTGCTGTTTGAAACGGTTTTGTATGTTAACAAAATGCTAATAAAATTTTTTTTTAAAAAGGAGTGGTGGTCGTGAGAGGAGGACGCTCTGAAGCCGCTGCAACTCAGGAGAGCTGCAGCAGATGCGATACGTGACACTGAAAGAAACTGGAACGGGGGTAGGTCAGACTGCACGGGGGAGGGGTCGGGAGTTTTAATGAGGGTTCTTTTCATGGGGTTGCACTATCGTTTTATCTCCTTTTCATGCCACATTAACACTAACCTCGGGCCCAAGGCTCCCATTGGCCCTTGATATTACGGAGACTCAACTCCTGGTCACAAGGAAAGACCAGTAAAACAAAGTCCAGAAGGAGATTTGTTTTAGTTTTATTGTTGTTATTGATTATGAACTGCTAAAGGAATGATGGAGTAAGGCAGAAGGATGGAACACAGAGTAAGGGATACTGCCCATAAACCCCAAAGTTGATTTGAAGGGTAATTCTAAGAAATAGAGGTCCAAACAGATTCAGGGAGACATTTTGTTTTTAGGACTGGTCTCCCAAGTTTGTTTTTCCTGTTTTCCCTTTTTTGTCCTTCTTATTTGCCCCCGGTGTGTTTTCCACCACCATACTGAGCTGGCATGATTTCACGGGTGTGGTGAAGGCAGCTATCCTGTTCAATTTGGACAGAAGACTGTATACTTACCATGTCCTTCTTCTCCTTTTTACTTCGAGCCTCCTGGTGATACCCTCCTGGACGAAGTAGATGACCTGAAAGGAGAAAGGAAAAAAGAAGGATCTGAGAAAAGAAGATTTCTTTGACAATTCACCTTCAAATCCATCATCTAAACCTGTATCAAATAAACATTCGCCATCATTAAGAAACCCATACAGCTCCCTCGTTTCTTTTTCCGCCCATCCCTCCCACAGGACTCTATTGAGTCCCATGGGGGTATTTTTGTGTTGCTGAGGAACTTTGTATTTTTTAGCAACTAAGTAACCATACTATGTGGCTTTACCAAATAAATAACAATACTGTGTGACTATACTAACTTTGTAACTATGTGACCTACATATGTATACTAAATAAACTACGTAACTATACAATGTAACTTTAAACAATGCTATGTAACTATACTACTCCACTGCAGTGCAACATCACTGCACTCCATTATCTAACATTACTAGATAGTTATGCAATTATGCTAGGTAACTGCAGCACCCTCATAACCATACTAATATTTAAATATATTAAGTACCAGTATAGCTATATTAACTGTATTTATGTAACTATCCTGTGTAATTATAATAAATTACTATTCTAGTTAACCATACTAAATAACTATAAATGGTGGAGTAGACATCTGTAGGTCTGGCTACAGATAGCTTTAGCTTTGAAGTAGACCTCTTATCATAAATTCTTCAATTAAGTACAATATGAAGAAGTACAGGGTGAGATGGACTTTGTGGCAACCCCTTCAGACATTAGCTTTCCTTGTGTCTTTATGGCATAGGATTTTGAGGATGGCTACATTGTCCCATTGTGTTCACATTAGGTTTTGATAATGGGTCCTTTTATAAAACTGAAGATGTGACATATAGGGTACCTTTTTTGACAACGTTTTGAAGTATATTCTTTGCTACACAATGGCATTTTAATTGCTAATGTGTAGCTCTTTTGTTTAGAAAGTGTGTGCTGTTTGGATGTCTTATCCTGTCATAAAGGCACAGTGTTATCCACACTTTACCATTGCACATTCATTTCTTTTACTTTGCTGTGATGATAACATTGGATATATGGCTTTTTCCTCTTCATAGAAGAGGCGCGCACCCTTCGACTGTCTAATTGATGCAATAAAAATACTGTCCCTCATCAAAAGAATAAACTACGCAATAATTTGCTGTGCATGCCTTTTACGTTCAGTACTTACAACACAAACTTCATCTTCTGACTCCTCTTCATAACTCTTCCTTTTAGTACAGTTTACATCTGCTAAGGCAGGTTGCTCAGTGAAGGAGACCTACTGCCAGCTTGTTGTAGTCCAAGATGTTGCCCCATAAGCAATCACTTCCCCGAATAAAAAGTGAGACCTGTTGGCTTTGCCAAGGCTTATTGATGTAGTTAGTGCTGTAGCTTTAAAAGAATCCAGCTACTCCTTTAATTCTCTGTGTAATCGTTTCTGCAATTAAGTTCTTTGTTGCATAATTCATGCTTATTACTGCGAGTGGTTGTGAATGACTGATGTGACATATAATGTGATTAATGTCTGCTTCCACAGGGCCCACTTGGAAACAAGGTATGTCTAACCTCCAACGGGTTTTATCCTGCCTGCATAAATCCAATTACAGACACATTAGCTCAACATATTGTATCCAATTTTCAGCGGACCTCTTTATGTTTTTCAGTTCTCAGCACGTTGTTTTGCTAGTTTCGGGATTTAGGAGACAGAGAAAATTACTAAAGGCAAGAGGGCTGAGCAGATGTGTCAAAAGTAGCATTTCCCATTCGTGATCTGGGGTTAGGCCATAAAAGCTGCACTTGTGCAGGGAAATTCTTGTATTAGTAGAGTGCAATTTGCACTAGTTTTTAACGGACATTTATGCTACTTACGGCTGCATTTTGATTGGGCAGCAATCCTATTTTGGGGGAAAGTGCCCATTTGTTATCAGAACGAGATTACAAATTGTGCGTAAATTGCGCCTGATTCAAGAGATTATCCCTATGATTTGCTGAAAGGAAAAGCTGTGACAAATAACGTGGGCAAATTTTAAAAAATGTTGGTTTGTGCACCCAGTTATAGGTGAAATCATCTAAAAGTCGTGCGTCATTCCCCATTCCTCAATGTGCAAATTGTAATCAGAAGCAAATTGCACACCTGCAAATTTGCGCAACCCACGTTAACGCTAATAAGGCAGTGTGCAGTTTGCACCTGCGTTTTGCAGCCCCATCAACCAGTGAAAAAATTGCGTGTAAAATTTCCCAGGAATAATTTAAAATTGCCTACTATAAGTGCAATGTAGGTGATCCGGGATATGAAATGCGACATGCAGTGCATATTACATTAATGTTGTTCTGTTGCTCCATTTTAGGTCTGGCATTTGCCAGGACCTTTTGATTTGACCAAAATTATGAGTGTAATATACTTACTGTTAAGGGCTTTCAGCCAGCCCTCATCATCTAGTCGTCTCTTATTGTGTCATTCACATTTTTTTCCTTCTGCCCACTTCAGCCACTGGCTAAAGTCATTATGAGTGACGATATTCTTCCCTTTCACAAGGTGCACATCTATACACAAAGTAGTTCCCTTAAGTGCCAGAACGTCTATTGCCCAAAAAGTATTTTTGCTTTTAGCTGATGTTTTTCTTTAAAATTGATGAGGGCCTAGCAGCTTCCCCTATAATAAAGTTTTGCAAAATCCACGACACATCAAAACAAGCACTGACAAACCCAAAAGGCTAGCAGTCATCACCGGACCCATGCTTTTTTCCCTTGAAATGCTTGTTATGAAAATTATGTTCGCAGTGGCCTAGCAAGGGTGCCGTGGGCCTTAATGCAAGCAGGGAAAATGGGCCCATTTTGGTTCTGAAAGACCAGCATATTTGGGTACAGTGGGCCCCTCACAACATTGAAATCCAATGCTACTACACCTACTGTACTAATATTAGGTACACCCCTGACTGGGCGGGAGGAATTTTTTATAGTAAATTTGAGATAGATGGGTTTGCATAGCTGTAGGACGCCTGAACTATATTATATCTGATGGTCAGATCTCTGCATATTTTCCATCCTATATGGAGACTTAAGTTCAACAGTAAAGACTGAGGAGATTTTTTGTGGCCGACAGGGATATGACAATGCACAACGGATTTCAAACCCGTTTTTATTCCTGTCTTATTTAATGCTGCACAAAATCTATGCGTGGAATATATGCACAAAATATTTATGCAGTTGTTTTGCACCACAAATTTATTTTCACTGTAGGTAGAGCACCGAATTTTGCCTTTTGATCCCCTGGTCGTACTATAGACAACATTGTTAAAGCATGTTTTATGAGTGATATTTTGTTATCTTTATGTGTTGCAGGGTATATCGATCAATTGTGTGTTGTTATGATTATGCATTTTACCATAAACAATGCCTTTAGGTTAATCGGGGATGGCGCGAACCTAATTGTCAGCACTACTCGGTTTCAGTGTCTAGCTCAACTGGGAAATGTGAAATAGGTGAGTCAGCTCATTGCACAGCTCTACCAGACTCTATCAGTGAACTCAGGTGAATCAACATGGCCGGTATTAGTCAATATAATGGCAGCCATCTTGAAAGAAACTATTTTTCCTGGAATACATAGAGTGGCCCCAATGAAGCCTGAAGGACACCAAATGGGGTATGTGCACAGTGATGAGTCATGGCGTGCCACCAGTTAATCGGGGAGGGGGCTAGGAAGACAAGAGTCGCTGTTAACGTTGCTGAAGAAGTTTGATGCCATAGACAGGACATTATCCTGCCTATGGCATCACTGTGCTGCTTTTAAAATTGTGCTGATAACTGTGATACCTTGAAATTGACTGTGCGGTGGGAGGGCGGGAATTGAGCCTTGCTTAGTGACTTCAAACGCTGACACGGAGCGCCGCCATCTTGATGGGTGAGCGCTCCAGTTGTTCAGCTCTGGCAAATAAAAGGCGTGGCGCTGCGCGGACGCAGTTGGCCTCACGCTAGTCTGTTGCTCGGTCCCCTGCTGACGGGTGACTTTTGCACTAGCTTATCATTGCTGAAATCACTACTATTTTAAATAGACACCTTGCACTTTAATCCTGTTTTAATCGTTTTTAATCGTGCTCAACTGTGCTGCTTTTAAAACTGTGCTGATAACTGTGATACCTTGAAATTGAAATTGACTGTGCTGTGGGAGGGCGGGAGTTGAACCCTGCTTAGTGAGTTCAAACGCTGACGCGGAGCGCCGCCATCTTAATGGGTGAGCGCTCCAGTTGTACAGCACTGGCAAATAAAAGGCATGGCAATGCGCGGACGCGCCGCTGGCGCGCCTAAGGCAAGCCCGTCTGCGCTTGTCAGCATCCCGGAGGCGGCCATGCTGCCGGTTCCCATGCACACCGTGGACAGCGCATATCTTACAGCAGAGCCATGCTACTAAATATAGGTAAGGCATCGCGCTGCTACAACCACGTTGCTATGAACCCTGAAAGAACCATTTCAAAGTATACACACGGTAAATGGGCGGTTTCTAACAATAACGGTGGGACTAACCCGGGGAGGGAGGATAATGTAGACAGGGGTCACAGAACGGGCTCCCTGATTAGCCAAGGTGGACATTTCAAAGCACTTTTACTCAACACACGCTCTTTAAGAAACTATGAACTGCATGTTTTTGAGTTGTTGCAAGAGTCCAGCCCTGACATAATGTTTCTGACAGAAACGTGGCTCACCGAGGCCTCTAACCCCACCATTGCTACTGCCATTCCCTCAGGATATCAGATCCTGTGCAAGGATCGTGCTGGGGGCAAGGGTGGTGGAGTTGCAATTATTTTTAAAAAGGACATCTCCTGCAACATAGTCCCTATAGGAGAATTGGAAGGGGCAGAATGCTTAGGCTTTCATTGTGTACTATCAGCACACCAATCCCTGGCTGGAGTCCTAATATATAGGCCCCCTGGGCCAGCCGGGAATTTCCTCAAATCCTTCAATGAGTCAATCTCACCCCTAGTCCCCAAGTATAAGCACTTCCTGGTACTGGGTGATTACAATATTCATATGGACAAATCAGCAGAGCAGGAGACCATCTCACTGATTGAGTCCCTTGCCATCTTCAATCTGTCCCTTTATGTCTGTCACCCAACCCATGATAAGGGTCACACCCTCGATCAGATTTTTTCTAACGCAGAGCTCCAAATAGATGTGCCTTTACCTTTAGTATGGTCAGACATTACCTGATACGTTTTAAGGTGTGTAGGTTGGTAAGATGCCCTCAATGTTACGGGAAGCAGCGAGCAACTACCTCTAGACCCTTCCATCGAATCACTACAGCAGCCCTGAGCGAAGCGCTAGTCCTCCACCTGCTTTCATTCAGTGGCAATCCGGAGAGGGATGCTCTCTGCTTGGAGAACTGGTTGCAGCAATGCTCCCAGGCGCTTGCTCCCACTTCCACCCGCTCTTCCAAGTCAGCTAGAATTTCTGCCCCGTGATTCAATGAAGCTCTTAGGCAGAGTAAAAGCACCTGCAAACGTCTGGAAAGAGTATGGTGACATATTTTTTTTTTAACTCAAAGGACAAAGAAATCTATAAACAAGCCTTAAAAGTCCATCACAATAAAATCTTTGAGGCAAAAAAACATTTTTCTCCTCCAAAATTGAGTCATCTGGTAATAAAAGCAAGGAAATTTTCAAAATTGTGAAAGACTTTTCTTCACCGATTGCGGCTGCCAGGCCTTTTACTCCTACCATGGAATGGAGAAGCCAACTTGCCTCATACTTCCATGACAAAATCAAAACTATTCAAGACTCCTTCGCGGAGACCCTCCCGGTTGAGGGATGGAGCACAGAATCTCTAACACCCGGTGCTCCCGTTGAGGGTCCATCTCTAACACAGTTTCCCCCTCTTCAAATGGAGACTTCCCTGGAGATTATGAAAGGCCTTAAGTCAGGCTCCCCCACGGACCCCTGCCCTGCAAAAGTGCTGGCCTCGGTGGCCGAGGTAATTAACCCAGCTGTGAATATTGTCCTTAACTCCTCGCTGAGGAATGACCAGGTGCCATGCAGGTGGAAAAATGCCAAAATCCTACCACTGCTAAAAAGCCTTCTGCAGACCCTTTGGTGGCATCCAACTATAGACCTATCTCACTCCTCCCGTTCTTTTCTAAAGCCCTAGAGAAATATGTGAACTCAGTCATCATGGATTACGTGGAATCTAATAACCTTCTCCACCAGAGCCAGTCTGGTTTTAGATCCAATTTCAGCACTGAGACAGCTCTGCTCGAAATTTCTGAGTCCATTAAGGAGAAGCTGGATAAAGGAGGTAAAGCGGTGTTGATCTTGCTGGACCTCTCCGCGGCTTTTGATACTGTGCCACCTGACCGACTCCTGCATAGATTACAGGAGTGCAGCCTGGGTGGCACGGTGCTTAAGTGGTTCTCCTCCTTTTTGGAGGATAGATACCAAGAGGTCTGGTCCCTTCCTTTCGCCGCTCCCATTCCCCCTATGAAGGTGGGTGTCCCTCAGGGTTCTATTTTGAGCCCGACACTTTTCAACCTCTACATGTCCCCCCTTGCTGAAGCTTGCGGTGCGACAATAATCTCCTATGCGGATGACACGCAGCTTCTGTTTACATGTAATAAGGGTGAGGACTTTGTAGGGGAGAAGATCAACAAATGCCTGACCTGGGTTTTTACATGGCTCAAAGAGAATCAACATAAATGTAACCCAGAGAAATCGGAGATAATCTTCTTCGGCTCTCCTTCTCGGGACGAGTGGAAACAATGGTGGCCATCAGACATGTCACCTCCCCGCGCCTCGGTTAACACGGTCAAGAACCTGGGTGTTAAGTTGGATGACACCCTGTCCATGAAAGCCCAAATCCAGTCAGTCGCAGGAACTTGCTTTGGCTTCCTGCGGACGCTCAAGAAATTTCTCCCCCTATTGCCTCACACCCACAGGAAGACTGTGGTCCAAGCACTCATTGTCTCAAGGCTGGACTATGTAAATGTCCTATACCTAGGCCTCCCGGAGCACCTACTGAATAGACTTCAGGTGGTCCAGAATGCGGCCGCCAGGGTGGTCCTCATGCTTGGACCGAGAGCTCAGATCTCACCTCACCTGAAGGCTTTGCATTGGCTTCCCATCCAAAAAAGAATCTGCTTTAAAGCCTTGGTTTTGGCTTTTAAGGCTTTACAAGGTACGGGCGCACACTATCTGAGAAGGAGAGTCTCACACTATGTCCCCGGCAGAACCCTGAGGTCATCTTCACGGCATCAGGCGGTTGTCCCTAAGTTTTCCCGCACCCGTACTGGAGGCCGCTGTTTCCAAGTCCAGGTTGCCGGAGTCTGGATCCTCCTGCCGGTGACACTCAGACAGGTGTCGGATCTACTTACCTTCAGGAAGCTGCTGAAAACCTGGCTGTTCCAGCAACAACCTTAAGGTTTTTCTCCCCCTTCAGGGACAGCAACCGTCCAGCCCCGAGATTCATAAGCACCGGGACACTCTTCCTGAGTAGCTGTGCGCTTTACAAATACCCCTTAACATAACTTAACATTATTAGCCACAGAGTTGAAAGGAAGTGCTACCACTGCGTCACTCAGACAGTAAGAGATATTTGGCATAAAACCCACAAGTGCAGGCATGGGTCTTTGAAATGGGACGAAGATGGAAAATGGGATGTTTTAGTGTTTCCTCTTAAACAGAGGTTCACAATTAAGGTTTGAGCACTGAAGAAGGATGACTGAAGAAAAGAAGAATGGGCTGAAGGGAGTGACAGAACTGGTGGATGAAGTGCTAGAGGTGAAAGGCTGCAATACAAGAATTAGAATTCGCAGATAGCAGGAAAAATGTTTTAGCTAGATAGAGGGATTACTTTATGATGCACGATAAACTTCCTAAATGGATGGTGCTCGAATGGACTACAGACTAGAAATAGCAATCCTGAAATACTGATTGTGGAAATATATTAATTGTTAACATATAAGTACACAAGATTTTTTTACTGTCAGGGAAATTTCTCCTAATTATTTCCCTTATTCTCCTGCAGCATTAATGGGGTGTTGGATTCCACAACGAAGAACTACATTTGTTTAGAGCAGAAGGAATTTATATAATAAAAAATATAAAAGGGAAGGCTTGTGAATGCCTTCAGTGTCCAAGGGAACCCTTAAGGAGCCTTCGTGCACACATATATGAAATTTTGCCTCTGTTCCTGGTTTATCAATAAAAAAGATATACATGTATAACAATTGTATTGTATTGTAATTGCATTTATATAGCGCTTACTACCCCTGACGAGGCGTCGAAGCGCTTTTTCGGTGAGTAGCACGCTACTCCGGGACACATAGAGGATTAGTGTTGAATTAGTATAGTGAAACATGCAAGTACATTTTAAGTGGGGGATAGGTTAGTCAGTTATTTGGATTTAGAATGATAGCAGAAGGATAGAGGAGGAAAAAAAGGTTTGTATTTATATAGCGCTTGTTACCCCTGATGGGGTGTTGAAGCACGCTACTCCGGAAGCCCATAAAGGATTAGTGGTGAATTAATATGGTGAAATATGAAAGTAGTTTCAGTGGTGGATATTAGTCAGTTATTTGGAGTGAGAAGGATAGCGGAGGGATAAAAAGGGAAGAAAGGTTTGCATTCATATAGCACTTGTTACCCTTAATGGGTGTTGAAGCGCTTTTCTGGCGAGTAGCACGCCACTCCGGAACCCATTAAGGATTAGTGTTGAAAATTAGTATAGTAAAAAATGAAGTAATTTGAGTAGTGGATATGTTATTCAGTTATTTGGGTAGAGAAGGGTAGGTGGCGGGATAGAAGAGGGAAAGAGGTTTGTATTTATATTGCGCTTGCTACCCCTGATGGGGTTTTGAAGCGCAAGTAGCACGCTACTTTGGAACCCATAAGTATTAGTGTTGAATTAGTATGGTGAAACATGAAAGTAATTTTAGTGGTGGATATGTTAGTCAGTTATTTGGATTGAGAAGGGTTGGGGAGGGTAGAAAGGGAAAAGGTTTGCATTTATATAGCGCTTGTAACCCTGATGGGGTGTTGAGACGCTTTATTGGCGAGTAGCACGCTACTCTGGAACCCATAAAGGATTAGTGGTGAATTAGTATAGTTGAACATGGAATTTGAGAATTGAACATGTTAGTCTGTTAATTTTGATTGAAAAGGATAGTGGAGGGATAAAAGAGTGAAGGATTTTTTTATGTCTTAGCAGTAGGAGGAGGCTTTTGGATGAGTAAAAGGGGGTTTTGGAGGGGAGGAGTCAGGGAAGAGTTTAGAAAGGTTTGTTTTAGGGGATCGGTATAGTAAAAGAGGTGTCAGATGATGCAAGGAGGGTAGAGTAGGAGAGTCTAGAAAGGGTTATTTTGGGGATCATAGTAGTGGTATGGGGTTTGGGATAAATGAGAGTGTGGATGTAGAGGATATATTGATAAATGTAGGATGAGAGATAGGCTAGTGCATTGGAAAGAGTAGTAGAAAGAAGTTTGAGATGAGTCAGAAGGTTGGGCTAGAAGATATATTGAGATAAGTATAGGCTGAGAACTAGGGTAGTGCCTTGGAAATGCTAAATTAGAAGAAAGTGATAAATATATAGATCCATAAGTACATTGAAAGTATATAGATACATAAAGGAGGTAAGTATATGTAGATTAAAGATATTGATAGAGGCACAGGATGAGAAATAGGGTAGTGCATTGGATATGCTTTTTCAGGAGAAAAGTAACAGAGACACAGATCCAAGTACATGGAAGGTACATAGATGCACAATGGAAGTAAGTACATGTAGACCAAAGATGATATTTATTTATTTATTATTATTATTATTTTTTTCTCTCTCAACAACATAATTATTCTACATGTTTATACAAAGCAGTACACAAAGATAGGTACATGTCTATAGTGAAAACAAATGCTTATATACAGAGGGATATGCTGTAAATTTCTGTTTGCGTATGGTGCTTATGTGGGGAAGAGCCAATTCTTGAGTAGTTTTCTGAAGATAAGGTGGTTGTCGGTGGATCTTATGTTGGGGGGGTAAAGAGTTCCTTAGTTTGGCTGCTTGAACAGAGAAGGATGTGCCACCCTTGGTTTTTTTCTTGTATCTTGGGATTTTGAGGCGAGATGCTCCTTTAGAGCGGAGGTTCCTCTGTTGAATGTGTTTGGTGATTTTATTCCTGATGAAGAGCGGTCCCATTCCATGTATTGCTTTGTGGGTGATACAAAGCAGCTTGAACGTGGATCTTCTGGCAACCGGTAACCAATGCAGGGCTTTCAAGGCAGGGGAGATGTGGTCTCGCGGTTTGATATGCAAGAGTAGTCTGGCAGCCGAGTTCTGAATCCTTTGTAGTCTTTTCATGGTTGTTAAAGGTGATCTGTGGTAGAGGCTATTGGCGTAATCGAGTTTGGACAGAACAAGGGAGATGGTAGCTTGGACCTTGTGCGGAAATCCCAAATGAGGGAAAATTCGTCGCAGCGTTTTTATAGTGACAAAGCTTAATCTTGCTAGTTTGTCCACTTGGGCATTCATCGACAGCTTGGAGTCCATGGTCATTCCGAGGTTTCTTACTTCCTTCGATACTTTAGGTGGTGATCCCAGTTCATTAGGCCATGCGGCAAGCAGGTTGTAATGTTTCCAATCGCCACACGTGAGTATTTCCGTTTTTGAAGTATTCAATTTGAGATGGCTCCAAGTCATCCACTGATCCACGGCTCTGAGACAGCTGAAATTTGGTGATTTTCCAATGTCTTTGGGGCATTCCAGTTGAAGGAGTATTTGCGTGTCATCTGCATAGTTATAGCACGTGAGGTGAAATTTATTGATCAGTACTGGTAATGACTTCATGTAGATGTTGAAAAGCATGGGCGAGATGATAGAACCTTGAGGGACCCCTGCTTTTGTGGAGTACGGTTTGGATGAGAAAGGTGGGGTATGGATGACATTAGTTCTGTTTCGAAGGTAGGACGCGATCCAGTCTAGAGCAGTTCCCTCTATGCCGGCTTCATAGAGTCTTTGTTTCAGAGTGTCATGGTCAACCGTGTCAAAGGCAGCCGAGAGGTCCAAGAGGAGTAGCGCAGCAACTCCGTTGCGGTCAACTGTATTTTTCAGGTCATCCCAGATGGCAAGGAGGGCAGATTCAGTGCCTCTCCCTGGACGGAATCCTGTTTGGAAGTCTGAAAGTATGTCATTCTCTTCAATGAATTGTGACATCTGGGCGAACGCTGCTCTTTCTATCACTTTGCCCAGGAAAGGTCCATTTGTAATGGGTCTGTAGTTGTCAGGGTTCAGCGGGTCCAAGTTTGTTTTCTTCAGTAAAGGGCGTATGTGTGATTTTTTGAGTTCTTCTGGAAATATTCCGGTAGTGAAGGAATCGTTGATGATTCTTCTTACTGGAGTGGCAGCAGAGGTTGTTAAAAGAATTGTTTTGAAAATTTGTGGTGGACAGGGGTCAGAAGGGCTGCCGGCAGGCCTGCTTGCTTTGGCCAGGTCCATAAATTCATCCTGTGAGATGTGTTGTAAGGAACGGAGAGGCTTGGTTAGAGTATTCTTGGATTGTTGTTTTGTACAAGGGTTAGTGCTGGTGCTTTGTTTCTGTTTTAAGTATGAGTCCAACGTGTCTGCTTTGTCCGTGTAATGATTTGCCAGTTTGTCTGTGAAATCTTGAGTAACAGGATGAGTTCCTTCTAGGCAATTTGGTTTGCGAAATTCATTGAGTATTTTATAGAATTCTTTATTTGCACATTTAGCGTTTTGAATTCTGTCTGAATAGTACCTTTTCTTAGCTTTTTTGATAGCCGACTTGTATAATCTGTTAATTTTTGTAGGTGAAGTTTGTCTTGTTTGGCGTTTGTTTTGAGCCAGGTACGTTGCAGCTTTCTAATTTGTTGTTTTATGTCTTTTATTTCTATGTTTCTCCAAGGCACTTTTTTTCTTTTGTTCTGTTGTGTGGTTTTGAGTGGTATCAGGATGTCAAAAGCTTCTTGTAGCCACTCATATAGTTTTTGAACAGAATTTATTGTTTCTAGATTTGTACTTGATGTTAGTTGTGTTTCTAAGTGTTCCAAATTGAGTTTGTTCCACGGCCGATAGGTGGATGGATGTAAGGTAGTTTTAGGTGGGTCGCTTAGTGTTGTTTTGGAAGGATGATTATATGTTTGTTAGTGATAAAAGGTGGTATGTTAGGTGTAATTACAGCAGGGAGCATGTGTCTGGATGGGATGTAGTTATGTATGTGTTGATTGGCGTTGTGTTAGTGATGAGTGTATTGGTTAGTGGTATAGGATAGGGTTGTGTACTGTTTGTAGGTGATGGTGGATATGTGTGGTAGTTGGGATAGTAGGGTGTATAGATGTGGTTTGGTTGGTTTTGTAGTGCATGCTGGTACATTAATCTGTGCATAGTGTTGTGCGTGGTGTACATTTGGTGTGTGTGTGTTGCTCTGTTTGTGGATGTGGATGGTGTGGGCTGGGTGTTGCTTAATGGGAAGATGGACAGCATTTCTGGCCCTGGCCCTGGCCAGTCTCGAACAGGCTCAAACAGGCAACTGCCCTTGTCCTCTCTGCCCTTAGCCTCTCTGCCCGGGCTGAGACGCCCTAACCCTGGCCTTTCATAGCCCTAGTAATTAGGTGACCCCGTCAGCCAATGGAAACCCTAGCCCTAACACTATCCAATCACAACACTAGCCCTAAAAATCTAGAACCAATAGGAGATCAGGACCTTACAGCCAATATTAGCCCTAGTACAAGCACCCAATAAGTTCAACCCCCTGATCTCTACGTCCAATAGAGGCCCTAGCCCTACCAGTAGTCCCAACCCTAGTCCAAGCAACCAATGGGACAGGAAGCCCTAGTCCCTCCTTCCAATAGAAAGCCTAGCCCTACTCTTAGTACCACACCTAGTCCAACAACCAATAACACCAGAAGCCCTAATCGCTACTTCCAATTAAAGGACTAACCCTAGCCCTAGTTCCACCTTAGTCCCAACAACCAATAACACAGGAAGCCCTAGTCCCTACTTCCAATAGAAATCATAACCCTAGCCCTAGTCCCAACCCTACATTGATTGAACAATACATCCATAGCAAGCTAAATTGCCTAAGTTAACTGGATAAAAAACAACTGTCAACCGAAATATTCAATTCCTCAGAGGTGCACTGCCATGAAATAATTTTCGACCCTTTGGATCGACTCTTAAGTAATTCTTATGTGGAAATACTGGTAAGAGTAAAGAATGGTACATGCCTTCGAGTGAATGAGGCACCCTCAGACCTGGCTCTTTGTCCTTTTAAACTTTCATTTATGGAAGTAGTGATATAAAGTAGTGCTGTGATATTTCCTCTCTACAAAATTAAACAACTATAAGTTATTGGATATCATCAGGCTCTGGGTACTTGCAATTCTATTTTTTCCAAGGAAGGAACATAAGAACGTCTCATGCAGACTTCAAAATTGTTAATAGAGGTTTGTAGCATTAGTCACAAAAAGGAGTTATCCATAAGACAGATTACTAGGCTTCCAGGAGCAGAGGACCATCACTTTTCAGCAAAGCTAGAATTCTTTAACCCTTTCGCTGTTAGGCCTTTTCCTCCCTGTGCTAAGCCTTTTTTTGGCTATTTGGGGTAGTTCGCGCTTAGGCCCCTGTAACGTTCTGTCCACATAAGGTATCCACGCCAAACGTGTGTCCTTTCCTTCCAACATCATAGGGATTTTAAAGGTACCCAGGTTTTGTGGATTCCCCTGGAGGGGACCGAGAAATTAGCCAAAATACAGCTAAATAATTTTTTTTTTAAATGGGGAAAAAGTGCTGCAGAAGAAACCGTCTGGTTTTTTCCCTGCAAACGGTATCAACAAAGGGTTTGTGGTGCTGAAATCACGATCTTCCCAGCTTTCAGGGACAGGCAGACTTTTGTCAGAAAACCAACATTTTCTACACAGTTTTGGCATTTTACTGGGACATAGACCATTTTTGGTATTTTTTGTACTTTCAACCTCCTTCCAGTTAGTGGTAGAAATGGGTGTGAAAGCAATAATGGATCCCAGAAAGCTATACATTTCTGAGAAGTAGACAAAATTCGAAATTCAGCAAGGGGTCATTTGTGTAGAATGTTCAAGTTTTTTATAGAAACTAACAGTTGAAAATAAGAAATATTGAAAATGAGTTGAAAAAAACAGCCATTTGTGCCAACGTTTTCACCTGCAACTTCTTCTAACTATGACAGATTTTTTTAAAGCAATACACCGTTACATCGTTTGAACACTTCTGGTTGTGGTGATATATAGGACTTGTAGGTTCACCAAGAACCTGAGGAACCCAGAGCCAATAACTGAGCTGCATCTTGCAATGGTTTTTTATTGTGTATCAGGTATATAGCAATTCATTTGGTAAAATATAAAGAGTGAAAAATAGGTATCAAGGACACCTATGTATTTCCGAAATAAGAACAAAATATAGAGTTTAGAAGCAGAAGTTATTTGCACATCTCTGAAATTGTGGGTACCCATACTAGCATGTGAATAAAAGAACATTTTTCAAAGTGACTTCTTTTTTACACATTGTCTTACATTTGGAAGGCAGAAATGCATAGAAAGTCAATAGGTAATAACAGTTGTTCTACAATTCTGTGTTCCCCTATGTCTCCCGATAAAAATGGTACCTCACTTGTGTGGGTAGGCCTAGTGCCTACGACAGGAAACGGCCCGAAACGCAACATGGACACATCACATTTTTCTAGTGAAAACGGACCCTTTTTCGCGATGTGCCTAGCTGTGGATTTTGGACCCTAGCTCAGACGGCACCTGGGGAAACGTAGCAAACCTATACATTTTTAAAAGCTAGACACTCACGGGGATCCAGGATGTGGTGACTTGTGTGGCTTTCACCAGGTTCTGTTGCCCAGAATCCCTTGCAAACCTCAAACTTTGTCAAAAAGATCACATTTTCCTCACATTTCTGTGATGGAAATTTCTGGAATCTGCGTGGATCCACAAACTTCCATTCACCCAGCATTCCCCAAAGTCTCCCGATAAAAATGGTACCTCACTTGTGAGGGTAGGCTTAGTGCCCGCGACAGGAAACGTCCCAAAACGCAACATGGACACATCACGTTTTTCCAGTGAAAACTGACCCTTTTATTTGCAATCTGCCTAGCTGTGGATTTTCTACCCTAGCGCTGCCGGTACCTAGGGAAACCTAGCAAACCTATACATTTTTTAAAACGAGACACCTAGGGAAATCCAGGATGGGGTGACTTGTGTGGCTCTCACCAGGTTCTGTTACCCAGAATCCCTTGCAAACCTCAAACTTTGTCAAAAATAAGACATTTTCCTAACATTTTTTGTGATGGAAAGTTCTGGAATCTGCGTGCATCCACAAACTTCTACCCAGTCCGCATTCCCCAAAGTCTCGGGATAAAAATGAAACCTCACTTTTGTGGGTGGGCTAAGTGCCCGCAGCAGGGAAAGGCCTAAAACGTATTGTGGAGACCTAAAAATTACCTATCGCAAAGCGACCTAGTTTTGCAATGGGGCACCTGCGTTTTTGGTTCCGGGCTTGGCGGCCAGCTAGGGAAACCTACCAAGCCCAGGCATTTCTGAAAACTAGACACCCGGGGGAGTCCAGGGATGTGTGGCTTGTGCGGATCCCCCAACGTTTTCCTACCCAGAATCCCCTGCAAACCTAAAATTAGCTGGAAAAAAATCACATTTTCCTCACATTTCTGTCTGGGATCTCCATGCCAGCATAAATGTCCTACCACACAGCGTTCCCCTTGTTCTCACGATAAAAATGATACCTCACTTGTGTGGGTGTTCAATGCAGAATCGCCTAAAAATGTATTAAAAAAAAAATATAGCGCTTAGAATGTGCTGTGCTATCCCCTCAAACCCTATGTTTTTGGCCCTTCCCAGTTGCAGGCCCTTGGCCCACACACACAAGTGAGTTATCATTTTAATTGGGAGACTGAGGGGAACGCTATGTGGTAGGACATTGGTTCCGGCAATGTGATCCCAGACAGAAATGTGAGGAAAATTTGATTTTTTTCAGCTAAATTTGAGGTTTGCAGGGGATTCTGAGTAGGAAAATGTTGGGGGATCCACTCAAGCCATACCTTCCTGGACTCCCCCGGGTGTCTAGCTTTCAGAGATGTCTGGGTTTGGTAGGTTTCCCTAGATGGCCCCCGAGCCCGGGGTAAAAACCCAGGTGACCCACTTTGCAAAACCAAATCGTTGTGTGATAGGTAATTTTGATGTCTCCACAATATGTTTTGGGCCCTTCCCTGCCGCGGGCACTTAGCCCATCCACACAAGTGAGGTGCCTATTTTATCGGGAGACTTTAAGGAATGCTGGGTGGGTGGAAGTTTGTGGATGCACCCAGGTTCCAGAACTTTCCATCACAGAAATATGAGGAAAATGTGATTTTGGCAACTAAATTTGAGGTTTGCAGGGGATTCTGGGTAGGAAAACGTGGGGGGATCCACGCAAGCCGTACCTCTTGGACTCCCCGGGGTGTCTAGTTTTCAGAAATTTCAGGGTTTGGTAGGTTTCCCTAGATGGCCGCCGAGCCCGGGGGCAAAAACCCAGGTGAGTCCCCTTGCAAAATCAGGTTGTTTTTGTAAGGTCATTTTGATGTCTCCACAGTACGTTTTGGGGTGTTTACTGTCGCAGGCACTAGGCCTACCCACACAAGTGAGGTACCATTTTTATCGGAAGACCTGGGGGAACGCTGGGTGGTAGGACATTTATGGCAGTTCAGTGATCCTACAACTCTCCCACACAGAAAATTGAGGAAAACGTGATTTTTTAAGCTACCTTTGAGCCTTCCAGGGGATTCTGGGTAGGGAAATGTAGGGAGATCCACGCAAGCCGCACCTCCCTGGACTCCTCTTGGTGTCTATTTTTCAGAAATGTTTAGGTTTGGTAGGTTTCCCTGGATGTCCGCTGAGCCCGGGACCAAAAACGCAGTTAACTCCCTCGCAAAACCAGGTAGTTTTGCGATTGATAATTTTGAAGTCTCCACAGTACGTTTTGGGGTGTTTCCTGTTGCGGGCACTAGGCCTACCCACACGAGTGAGGTACCATTTTTATCGGGAGACCTGGGGGAACGCTGGGTGGTAGGAAATTTGTGGCGGTCCGGTGAGTCTACAACTTTCCCACACAGAAAATTGTGGAAAATCTGATTTTTTTAGCTACATTTGAGGTTTGCAGGGGATTCTGGGTAGGAAAATGTAGAGAGATCCACGCAAGCCACATCTCCCTGGTCTCCCCTTGGTGTCTAGTTTTCAGAAATGTTTGGGCTTGGTAGATTTCCCTAGATAGCCGCTGAGCCTGGGACCAAAAACACAGGTGACTCCCTCACAAAACCAGGTCATTTTGTGATAGATATGTGGACACCCGTGTTTTCGGTCCCGGGCCTGCAGACATCTAGGGGAACCTAAAAAACCCAGACATTTCTGAAAACTAGACACCCTTGGGAGTCCAGGAAGGTGTGGCTTGCGTTGATCCCTCAACATTTTCATTCCCAGAATCCACAGCAAACCTCAAATTTAGCTAAAAAGTCACATTTTCCTCTAATATCTGTGTGGGAAAGTTGTGGGATCCCTGCACGGCACAAATTTCCTACCACTCAGCGTTTCCCTCAGTCTCCCGATAAAAATGATACCTTACTTGTGTGGATGGGCCAAGTGCCTATGACATGGAAGGGCCAAAAACGTGTAGAGATTGAGGGGGGCCCAAGGCGGATCCAAAAGGTCAGTTTATTTATACGTTTTTAGGCTGACGCTAATTTTGGCACCCACACAAATGAGGTATCATTTTTCTTTGGAGACCAAGGGGAACGCTGGGTGGTAGGAACATTGTGCCTGCGCAGTGACCCTACAACTTACCCACACAGAAATGTGAGAAAATTGTGACTTTGTAAGTAATTGGAGGTTTGCTGGGGATTCTGGGTAAGAAAATGCTGGGGGATCCATGCAAGCCACACTGCAAGCCAAGAGTCAGTACACGCACACCACCAACCATGCGCCATCCACGCATACTGCCAGCCAAGCGCCATCCATGCATACCGCCAGCCAAGCGCTATCCACGTACACCGCCAGCCAAGTGCCATCCATGCACACAGTCAGCCAAGCACTATTCATGCACACCACCTGCCAAGCGCCCCCCACCCACTTCACCAGCCAAGCGCCATCTCCGCACACCGCCAGCCAATGCACCATCCATGCACACTGCCAGCCAATGTACCATCCATGCACACTGCCAGTCAAGGGCCTGTCCACACACACCACCAGGCAAGCGCCAATCTACACGCACCATCATCAAGTGCGAGTCCACACACCATTAGCCAAGTGCAAGCCCACACACACCACCAGCAAAATGCCAACCAAAGGTCAGCACACGCAGACTGTCAGCCAAACTCCAGTTCTCACACACACAAACTCTCCCTGGTTTCTAATGGTTTTCGGGCCCCCGCTTGAGGGTAGATGAGACTAAAAATATCACTGAAATAGCCAAAATGTGTGCCTAAAAAAAGGGAGCGACCCGTGCCTATGGGGCTTCTCCCTGACATGCCCATAAACATATCCCTGGTTCCTAGTGGGCTTTCTGACCCCCAGAGGGGCAGATAAGGAGCTATTGCCCCCATCTGCTTCCAGGGGAGGGGGGGGCATAAATACTGTGTAATTTTGTTTTGGGGGGTTGGGGCATTAGCATGCCCATTTAGGGCTGCCCCCATCCCTATATACATTTTTTTTTAAACTGGTGCCTAGTGTGCTTTCTGCTTGGGGGGCAGATCGGGGGGCATTGCCCCCATCTGCCTTCCGGGGGTGGCAGGAAGGCTGGTCAATTTTGTTTGGGGGGGGTGGGGGCATTGCATATATTATTATTAAAAAACTCCCTGGTGCCTAGTGGGCTTTCTGCCCCCCCGGGGGGCAGAGCGGGGGCTATTGCCCCCATCTGTCTCCCAGGGGGGGCAGAAAGACTGTGGAATTGGGGGGGCATTGGCATGCCCATCTCAGGCACCCCACCCCTAAATATGCCCTAAAACAAATCCCTGTTGAGTAGTGTGCTTTCTCCCCCCACCCCACCCCCCAGGCTTCCGGTCATCCGACGCACCGGAGGGGTTAATAGCACAGTGTTGGTAAATTAGCCCCTTCTGCAGGGTCATCCCGATTTTTTTGCTGAATCCTATTTTGATGGCTATAGAACTCTGTGTGCTTTACCCTTGTTAACTAGAGGGAAAGTGCTCGAGCTCCTCCTCACAACATGGTAAAATTGGTATACTCCTCATTGGCATATTTATTTTCATATGAATCCCTAGTATATGGTACCAAGGTGTATCCACGGCCTGTAAGTTAAATATCACAAGGGCACTGCAGCACCTATTGTGCTATCTTTTATAGTTAGCAGTTTTGACTGTTCCATTGGAAAACAATGGGATCCAATATTAAATACTAATCCAGGCTCTTGGGAATGGGACTAGCTAGAAAAATAATTTTAAAACTATTTTAATAGTTGTTAAAAATCCAATTCAAGGGTGAAGAGTCAGATTTGTTCTAAATGTTACAGAAAGGTAACATTCAAAATTACCTTTGCCATGCCTGAAGCCCCTGGAAGCTAAATCTACATTTTATTATCTCACTTCGGCAAGCCAGTTATTAGCATTTAAATCGGTGTGACTGAGGTGTGAACTTGCTCCCATGAGCAAAACAATAGGCTATCCCGAATGGGCAGAGATGACCCCTCTGAACCTGACAGAGTGTGCAAGGGGAGCTGAGACCCTCCCCTAGGCTGTCGTGCTCGTGCCCGCCCTTAGGTCAGTTGATACTGAGTACCCGGCGCACCGTGTCATTCCGCTTCTTTGTGTCAGGACTCCTGCTTCTTTCTGGGGGCCTGGGTCCGGGGACCAGGGGTCAAAAAAGCAGCCAGGAAAACGACACAGGAGATTCAGGGGCAGCATAGCAAGCAAAGTAAAACCAAAGTTAAAGGGTGCCACTCTGCGCCTAGGGTTGCGTGCGGCTCTCCTTGACCTGGCCTTTTCCAGCCCCTACTTGCTCTCTCACCATGCTGCAACCGCTGTCACTGCGCACAGCTGTCTCGGGGAACCGAGTGACCTAGAGGCATGCAGCAGAACGGTGACCTGAGTGCCGGTGGGTTGGGTGGTTTCGAGGCTGACTGGGGGCGAGGCTGAGCCTAGGCTGCTGTGGCAAGGCTTCAAAGGAGGGCCTCACTTCCATTTCTTCCGTTGCTTGTCTCTACCACGCTGAGCCTGGCTGCCTGGAAACCTGGAGGCGGTCCCAGTCCTGGCACTGTGGTTTAATCATCGCCTGCTACCACATTGGGGTATGGGGGTAGGGCTGAAATTTGCTCTGAAGTATCGCCGCTCAGTCATAAAGTGGGGAATATCTCTGTGGCACCTTTGTGTGCTCGCAACCTGAGGTTGTGGTCTGTGGGTGGAGGTGATCATTTTCTGCAGTGGGGTTGGAAGTAAGTGAATAAGCGAGCAGTGAACAAGAGTTCAAACGTTAAAGTGATCAAGCTATTACAGCCACTACTGTATGCACTTGCAGGGGTACAGCAATCCTTAACACACTTGGTAATCCAGCAACCAGTAGTTATCTACCGATAAATAGCTACATCCTGCAGGGACTGTTTCGAAGTTGTCTGGAGTCTAAGGTTGCTACACAGGTCACTGAACTCTTCTGAACTACTGCCTCTTGAACCACTGTGGCTACCTGGATCACTGTCACTTGCCCTGCTTCTATTTTCAGAAGAAGGGAGTCTCTGTAGCTCTTTCACAGCGCCGTGCACACAGCCTGTAGCATACAGCGCTATCACATATTTTGCAGTGCTTGGGAAAAGTTGGGCTGTCCCCCCTAAGCCCTACCTATCTGGTGCCTGATATCTGCTACTCCAGCCCTACGGTCTTGTTGTGTTTCTTCCTGGAACTTTTTTTTATATTTTGCAGTACATGTACTATGGGGAAAAGACAAAAGAAAGGCTGCCCCTGCTAAATCCCTGCCTGCCCGAATGTCAACCATTGAGGGCTTTCCAGCCCGGCAGTAGGAGTAATGTCCAAGGAGATCGAGCTGGCTGAGTGCAGAATGCCCTTAACGAGTTAAGGACCCCATTGTGTAGAATTAGCCCTGGGCCCTTGTCTGGCAGTGACTCTTCGTTACCTGTAGCCCAGCCCGGTCCCGTGATATCCCCTTTGATGCATGCCCCTCCAACCAGTGTGCCTGCAGTCCATCTGCCACTGTGTCACCTGTGCCACCTGCGACACCAGATACTGAGCTTCCCCAAGCACCTAGTGTCTCACGAAGCCAGAGCCCAGCACGTAAACTCAGGAGGAGGACAGCCAACATTAGAGGGACACTTACCCAGTTCAAATGTGACCCCCCCCTAAGACCTGTTTCTGCCAGGACCCATTTAGTGCAGGGGACTTGGTGAACTTCCCTCAAAGTTGAATTTGAGGCTATCTTCAGAAAACTGTTCTTGCTAGTTTATCGTCCACTGAGTCAAGTCTGCTGCGCCTTGCCAAAGCTAAGGACGTGCAAGAAGTGAGGAAGAAATGGTATGCCTCCCTGGACCATGGGAGAGAGGCCAATACTATTTCCTACTCTGCAGTCACATGCAGAACCACTACGCCTCCCAATCTTGGTCTGGGTGAATGCTTCAAAGCACCTAGGGCCTATGACCTAGAGCTCAGTTTGAGAATGCCGAAGCTGGCCCTAGATGGACACAGTATTGACCCCACTGGGCAACACCCAACACCCAGGTCAGTGACCCACTGTAGTATCACACAGCCATGGGCCCTTTTCACTACATCTACCGCGGGCAGCATGCCCCTACCTTGTTGTCATGGCCAATGCCCTGTCCTGGCGCTTCCAGCTAGGTCTGAAGTTACAACTGCTGAACTAAGTAATAAGGTTTCTCATTGGTTGAACACTAAATTGAACATACCAAGACGCTCTATTTGTCCCTTTAATGATATTTTGATGGTCGGCAGGGTTGCCAGGGTGGGGCCAAGGCAAAAATGTTTTGAATGGGATTGTGCTGTTGCTAACATTTGGTGTCATCAATTAGTAAATGCCTTGATTTCCCAGGCTCGCAGTGGCCCGTCCCAGCCAAAATCGATTCAACTTTTGCCACTCTTATACTTTTATAGCACAGCGGCCCTGCTACTGAGACCAAACTGCAGGCCGCCACTGGAGCTCGTAACCTTTAACCGCTTTGCACCTTTATCCTCTTTAACTGAGGTAGATTGAATTCTTGCTGCAGGCTCAAGTGGCATCCCAGAGCCAACTACCCTGCACAACTCAGATTATTCCCAACCAAGACCTATGCAGAATGGTGACCAAGGATTGGTTGAGTCAGCTAACACCTGCCCTTTGACTCCCCACGACCTTGATTCAAGGGTAGTCCTAGATAAGGGTGTTAGTCATATGTCTGCCTCTTCTGGTAGTATCCCACAACAAGTATCAACACCTCCGCTTAGTGACCAGGCTGACCAGGCTGCTGCTGGTCCCCTGGGGCCCGTTAACCAATCAATAATGACATGGACATAGTAGGTTTGAGGAGTAAACTGGCCTATGAGGACTGGTGGGGGGGACTATATTGATAAGCTAGATATAATAATGTTTCAAGAGACATGGGATCTAGTGCCTTCTGAGATGAATAGCTTCAAAGTTTTCCATGTACCGGCACTGGGATCGATTGCGGGCAGACCCTCAGGGGGCCTGGCTACATGGGTCAGCTCCTCACTAGAATGCGAGGCAAAACAACTAAACACTAACTCCCACAACATTCTAGAGGCTGAACTTTGTTCCTGGAATGGTAAAAAAAAAATCTGTACAACGTCTATAATAAGAAAACCCAACACAATGTGGAATCAGTGGTCTGAGCACACTGAGACAATGCTTAATGACTGCCAATAGAACAACGGCCATCATAGTAGGAGGCGACTTCAACACACACTTTAAGCCCTCAATTTTAATTAGGGACATAGCGAGTGAGGAAGACCAGCAATGGGGTATCTCCCAGCAATTAGGCCCCTGCATAACAAGTAACTCTAAGGCCACACTACAAATGATTGATCTCTCCCTGTCATGTTGTTTGAGAGCCTGCAATGGCTGTTCTCCATCAGATATAACCAGGAAACCCACATTCAGGAGGGGAGAGTACAGGAATAATATTGATTTTTTTCCTTCTAGATCTCTATTTATGGTCAGTACTCATTGACATGCTAGTCCAGCCCAGGTATGAAAGCTATCATTTTCCTTTGCTTCTAGCCCTTCAGGGTAGTCTAGGCCCTACTGCCTTTGGCTCTTGCCTGCCCAATGGGGAGTTGACGACCAGCAGTAACAAGAGGAATGTAAAATGGGTTACTATATTTAATAATAATTCTATTCTTGTCCAATTTTGCCATAGCTTAAACCCTGTCTTAACTTCACTAAGCAACCATGATCGCCCTCCGCTAGCTGTTATGTGATTGCATGATAATAGTTTTGAGACATTGAAGGAAAACTGGTTCACTAAATCTATCCCCAGAAGCAATTCACCACCCTGAGATAATCCCTCTTGGTACAGCAGCGAATGCAGAGCAGCTAAATCTGCTTTGATAAAACGCATCAAAAGTGTTTTTCTCAAACCGATATCCAAGCAGCCAGGGCTAGTTACAAAGAGACCACAAAACAGGCTAATATTTCCTGGATTCTACTATTTGGGGGGACATACTAAACTCAATTCGGAATAAGAACCAGGTATGATTCTGGCATATACTTAGTCACTGAGGTAAAATCATCTCAATGCGATCAGAATCCAATGTTCTACCCAAGGACTGGGTCGCCCACTTTCAATCTCTCTATGGTGCGGCGAGTGACGCTAACACTGCACCTGTTTCAAATGACAGGGAGAAGCTGACTGCAGATCCAAGCTCTCAATCAGATGATTTTACGGGGCCTTCGTGTAATTCCATACTGTCCCTCACCCTTGAAACATGGCAAGCGATCTGCGAAATAAACACTGGCAAGTCCCAAGGCCCGGACAAGATTCCTGGGGACCTGTACAAATCTGAGCCAAACATTTCAGCGCCATATCTAAATAGAGTTTTCAATGCCATCTTGGCTGGCTTGCCAACTCCCCACTGGAGGGGTGCAGAAATAGTCCCAGTCCATAAGAAAGGCTTGAAATCTGACTCAACCAATTATCGGCCCATGAGCTTGATCGATAAGACTCAAAAAATGTTTCGTAAACAGATGTGGCCCATCTGAATTCTTGGATAGAAGACAATAACAACTTGTCCCAGTTCCAAGCAGGCTTTCATCCTAAAATGAGTACTGTGGACCAAATCTTCAGATTCCTCATGCTAAGATGGACAATTGTAGAGGGCAACTGAGGCAGCCTTTATGTTGCCTTCGTTGACCTTAAAGCGGCATTTGATCTCGTTCCCAGAAACAGACTTTTCTGAAGGACCTGAGCCTTCCCCCTAAACTACTCAAACTTATAGTGCAACTCTACACTTAGAACTACACCCAAATTAGATGGGATCCCAACGAAGAAACATCAGATCGCATACCAGTCGAAAAGGGGGCCAGGCAGGGTTGCATCTTAGCCCCAACTCTTTTCCTGGTATTTATAAACAATTGCTTAGAGTTCCTGATGGACTGTGATAATGATTCTCCGGTCCTGGGTGGTATAAAGATCCCTGCACTGTTTTTCGCGGATGACACCCTTTTGATGTCGAAAACCCCCGAGGGTCTGGAAGCCCTGCTTGAACGATTTATTCTTTATTGCACTAAAAATGGATTAGCCATTAACAACAACAAAACCAAATTCATAGCAATCGACCCACATTGTAGATTTCGCAGGATGGTAAGGTTGGGGGGAGAACAATTGGAAAGAGTAGCAGACTTTGTCTACTTGGGTATTCGCCTATCTAGCTGTGGATCATGGTGTAGTCTGTTAACTAAGAGTGTGCTTCTTTTGAAACACAGAGCAGCCACCATGATGAACTGTGCAAAAAATACCATGTTCCACTCAATGTCCCCCTCTGTTGGAAATATGGAGAGCCAAAACAGTGGCTGCTGCCACCTATGGCTCTGAGCTGTGGGGCCATACCAACGCAGAGGCTCTAGGGGTGGCCGAAAACAAGTTCTTGAGGGCTGTGCTAAAACTCCCCCAGAGTATGCTCCTGGTCTTCTTTAGAGTGGACAAGGATAATCAACCAATTAGTGCTCACGTCCGGCTGAGACCAATCTTGTACTGGCTCAGACTCTGGGTTACCCCTGAGCTGTATCCCTTTAGAACCGGGCTGAAAGAAATCCTTGGCTTACCTCAGAGTGCTGCCATCTTGCCATGGCTGAAGTATGTAAAAGAGTTCCTGTATGCATTGGGACTGCCTGACCTGTGGCACTACACTGTGTCTATTACCTCTTCTTCTACCAAAAGAGTAAAACTGGTGTTCAGGGATAGTGAATGGTCGAAGCTTATTCAATCCACGCACAGTGGTAGGGCTGCAGAGTTCCTCCTAAACCACAAGTACGAACCAAAGTTTGAAAAACTTGTCGATGAGATTGACCCTCCATTTACTAGGTCACTGTACATAACATTTAGGCTGGGTACACTACCGTTAGCGTTCTTTACTAGTAACTGGAGGTGCCGGCGAGAGGACATCGCTGTCTGCCCGCCTGTAAGGAAGCTGACGAAACGGATAACCATCTACTTTTTTTCTGTCCTAGATACAAGAGGTGGTGGTAGGTGGTGGATTGTACCCCTGTGCAGATATTTGGGAATACGCCACTATTAACGTGGCCCTGAGGATCTGTAGGTCAGATACCGTGCCATGTATTGTGTTTTCTGTTGCCAAATTTCTAGAATCGGCTTGGCCTATTCGCTCCAAACTTGTAAAACAGGCGGTAGCTGCCTCTCCCTTGCATAAGATTTAATTAACTATTGGCTAAAAAGTATCTGTTAACTTCTGTTGGGACTTTATGCAACTGTGTCATCTTATAACGAACTATTACGATTGTGATGATTTGTTGTAGACATAAGCCATTCTTGTTAGACAAATGGCTTGTTCCTTCTCTTTTAGACAATCGCTCTTTTAAAAAAATGTATATGTCAATTTTTATATAACTTTTTTGGAAGCACTATTTTATACTCAATTGTTCTTTTTAAAAAAAAAATTTATGTGGCATTATCTTTTGTATAGGGCTTGAAACCTGCAAAAACAATTTTAAACTGTGTTATTTGTGATTCTAGTACTGCTGATTTCGAAATCATGTGAAAATGTTTTTATACTCTGCCACTTTTAAGTTCTAATAACCTAAATAAGGTAATTTGCCTGACTGACGTTAAAGTGTCAAGTCCTGCTTGAATGTGGCAGCCTTCTAGACAGGTCTGTTGGGACGTTTCATATGGCCACAGGGGAGAACTTCAAAGAGGCCTCCAATGTCACAGCCAAATGTTAGCTGACACTTGGGCAGGGCTCTTCTGTTGTCTTCCTAGCCAGTCATGCCCCAATCACAGTGGGCGTCTTTATACATTACAGTGTCACAGCCTGTTTGACAGGTCTGCTAGGTTTGCATATAAAATTTTGAGCATGCTTTAAAGAAGGGAAACAGAATGGCAAAACAATTTGTGTGTATACACTGTCTGGTTGCTGAAAGCTCAGCTTTGTTATACCAGACTTCTATCTCGGAGGTTGTTGTGGGTACAGGGACTACATCAAACATGATTTTGGTGTTAAATGTTAGAGGACACTAAGATTACCATAGAACACTTGCCACACTCACACACCCAGCTCTCAGAAAGAGTGTGGTTGAAGATTTCAGCCATGTTGAAAAGGCCTAATGTTGGTAGAGTTAGGCCCAGTAGCCTTACCACATTTGTTAGGACATCCTCAGGGGTCATTCACACTCCTGCCAGGAATAAAGGAGGCACCTCCAGGCACCGACTTCAGAAGAAGAAATGAGTAGATCCAGAAAGGGGAGACGCTCTTTACTGAACTCACAGGTAAACCTCAAAAATGGGTTCAATGAGTTCAACCACTGGTGAAATGAAGTGATTGAAATAACATCATCACACGAGATGACACAAATGTCATCTATATAGCGTTTCCACATAAATATGTGGGCGCGGTAAGGATTATCAGACACTAGAACTTTCTCTGTCTTAAAAGAGTGCGTGTACAAATGCGCCAGACTGGAGGCAAACGTACTGCCCATAGAAGTACAAGACGTCTGGTCTGTTGAGGAGCACAGGCTTAAACATGTTGACCTCCCTTTTTGATACTAGAAAGCAGGTTTAATCTTTTAATGCAGTGCCCTGTTTTTAATCCTGGCCCAGGGAAGCACTAATAAAGGTATTTGCTGACCCTGTAGCTAGTTTTAACTATCACTATTTTCATTTGGTTTTTGATCTGCTTCTCTCATCACCCTTAGCTCATCTTAAAGGTATTTACTATACTTCCCTCAAAACATCGCTGGTTTCCTCCCCCTCAGAGAGGGGGTTGTAGCCCGCACCGTGACTAGGTATCACGGTGCAAGGAGGTTCCCGATGATGAAGCATGCTATCTACGGTGGGTGAGGGAAATCGTCATTTAAAAGGGATACTCCATCACAGTTAGGTCATTAATCTCAATAGTATTTTGTTCATTGTAGATCCTTAAATCAGACAATGTGGTAGGGGTAGTCATTAGCAGATGACCCATAATCACATATAGATGAAGCCAATCCCTAACAGACATTTTAATGAAAAGTGATACAGAGGAAAGCAGAAACACTCTATATATGGAAAATGCAAAGCATGCAACAGTAGTAAGAGGATGAGGGAATACAAGATACTTTTTGGCAAAGATAACAAGGTAATACAGCAGTTTATTACCTGTGCTCCGACTATGTAATTTAAATTTTCACTTTTTAGTCATATAAGGGGAGCATAGTAAGCAATAAGCACCCAGTAAGGAAGGCCGAACATATAAATGCAATCAATCACAATGCTAAACACTATCCAGTAACAAGACGCTTTCTCGAATACCATTAAAGGAACAAAATGAACTGCAATTTTTTGCTGTACATTAAATCCGACAAAACAAATGGGGTGGTGACAGGAAACTCCACCTTAGACAATCAGAGTCCCTGTATATTGTTAACCTTGAAACCACAACCCCATCAGGGTTAAACAGAGTAGAAGACCTAAGCATACATCTGGGATGAAAAAGAAAATTTGTTTGATACCTGCTGTCTTTTAGAACATTTATGTGAAAATGAACCGTTTTTGTGGTATTAATGCGATTCTATTTTTGCAGTGAGGGAGAAGATTGCTGACACTCTCAGTTGAAATGCCATGTGGAAAAGAATTACTTCCTACCACGAAGATGGTTTGATTTTGATTCTATTTTGTTTAGGAGAGATTGCATGCTGATTGTTTCACATGTCACTTACAAGCTATAAGAACTCCAGAGTTGATGTCATATCATGCCCACTGGGGCATGAAGTAGTGATACATTAATCCATGTTAATGGTTTTACATATTATATACATGCTGTAAAAGCCCTTAATTGGATGTATTTCCTGATAAATTCTGAGATAAATTAGGGGAACATTCTGTGTAAGCATATTGAAGCAGCATGAAGAAATTACCAGTCAAATATCATGCCCAGCATGCATTTTCGTTTTTATAACATTAGTCTTTTGTCTATGTTTAGCACATTAACACATAAGGTCATGCTGTGGGAGTAACCAGTGTCATTAAGGCCTGGTAGGGTTGGTCAAATCCACCTACATATGGCTGAAGGCAGTACGCTAAGGGGTCGGCTACGGCAAAGGTTGAAGCGAAGCAGAATTGCTTTTGGACAAGGGGAGCTGCATGTCAACAGTTCCCCTTGTTCAAAAGCAATGCCGGCTTCCGCAGGAGGCGGCTTGGACCGCGGGGGCATTGGGGGTCCCCAACGTGAGGGCCGGCGCCGGGGGATGGGGTACCCGGGGCCAGAAGTGGCCCATGGAAGGGGGGCCACGCGGCCCCCTTCCCGTATAAATATATATATTTTTTTTAAACGAGGCTAGACCCTGGGGGATGGGGTCCCGGGGCCAAAAGTGGCCCAGGGAAAGGGGGCCATGCAGCCCCCCTCCCGTATAAATTTAAAAAAAAATAATACATGAGGCCATGCCCTGGGGAATGGGGTCCCCGGGGCCGAAATCGGCCTCGGGAGGGGGGCCGCCCGGCCCCTTTCCCGTTTTTTTCAATGTTTTTTTTAAATTGGTCAGGCCCTGGGGGATGGGGTCCCCAGGGCTCACAAAATATTAAGAGAAGGGGGGCCACACAGCCCCCCTTCTAAGAACAATAAAAAAAAGCAGAAGCCAGCATCTCGCCGGAGGCCCCACCCCTCCCTGCACCACTGTGCAAACGCATCTCCTGGCACGTTCTGGATTGGGGGATTAAGTCCCCTAGAATGTTATGGGTCCTTAGAGGCCAACTAGTCCACTAGGTACCTCCAGTAAGCCCCACACAGTGGGATTGCTGAGAGGTGGTCCGAGGCCACGCCCCTTTTTACACCACTCTGCAAACGCGCCTCTCGACGCATTGCTGGTGGGGCGATGAGGTCCTCTTGTGTCCTGAGGACCTCAGGACTAAAGTGGACTTTATCCCCCGAGCAGCAGTGCACCAGGGGGCGCGTTTGCAGAGTGGTGCAAAAAGGGGGCGTGGCCTCAGACCAGTATCAGCAATCCAGCTGTGTGGGGCTTACTGGAGGTACCTGGTGGGCTAGTTGGCCCCCAGGGACCCTCAGGATTCAAGGGGGCTTAATCCCCCAACAAAGAACACACCAGGAGGCGCGTTTGCAGAGTGGTGGAGAAAGGGGGCGTGGCCTGTGTCCACCTGTCAGCAATCCCACTATCTGGGGCATACTGGAGATATCAGGTAGGCTAGTTGGCTCCTAAGGATCCCCAGCAGTGAAGGGGACTTTAATCCCCATCCAAGAGCGCGCCAGGGAGTGTGTTTGCAGAGTGGTGGGGAAAGGGGCTGTGGCCTGCTATGAGAACTTAGCAATCCTGCTGTGTGGGACTTACTGGAGGTAAAAGGAGGGGTAGTTGGCCCCCAAGGTTTACCTTGGGGGCCAACTACCCCTCCTGTTACCTTCAGTAAGTCTCACACAGTGGGATTGCTAAGAGCTCTTCGGAGGCCATGCTCACCTTTCTCCACCACTCTGTAAACGCGCCTCCTGGCACAGTACTGGTTGGGGGATGAAGTCCACTTTACTCCTGAGGGACTTTGGTGGCCAAGTAGCCCTCCTGGTACCTCCTGTAAGTCCTACGCAGTGGAATTCCTGAGCGCTGGTCAGAGGCCCAGGCCCCTTTCTGCACCACTCTGCAAACGCGACTACTACGTTATAGTTAGAAATTAGCATTTAAAAAACCTTAGAAATTCACTGAAAAAACCATAGGTTTCAGGGACGTTATAGTTAGAAATTGGCATTTAAAAAACCTTGGAAATTCACTGAAGAAACCACAAGTTTCAAGGACGTTATAGTTAGCTGGACATTTCACTCGTACAAAACCAGAGAAATTCGGCCGTTATAGTTAGTTGAGCTAACTATAACTCGCGCCCCCGCAATGCACTGCTGATGGCGTCACATATTACATCACTCATGACATAGCCAGTGACATCACTGATGACATCTCAAATGACATCACTGATGATATCATCCACTTAATATCTGATGCAACTCCTCACACCCTAATATAACCTTTCACACACCTACTCTAAAATACAAACTAACATTCTCGAAACCATAGACACACCAATACCTGTTACTACATACCCACTCACTGATTCATAGGTCTACACAAACAGTCACCCATAGAGTCACTCATACACGCAGTTACTCATCAATATAGCCACTGATATATGCACTCATAAACCTATACAGATACTCACACACCGCCACTCACCCATAGAGTTACTCACACACCTAGTCAGTCACCAAAAGAATCAATCACACTGCCATTTACTCATTATACAACTATACACACACCACAAATCATTAACCCATATAGAGAGTCATGTAGCTACTCACCAACCCATGCTTCCACTTACACACCAACTAACAGAGTGATACACACATTCACACAGATTAGTCACTCACCCATGCATTCAGTAAGACACGTTTAATCACTCACTTATACAGTCAGTCACGCACCTACTAAATCAGCCATTCAGTCACTCATACACCCACTCATTCTTCAATACACCTTGGCGTATATATATATAAAAAACATACTTACATTATTCAGAAACACACACTCACTGGATGATGTCATCAGTGATGTCACTGACCATGTCATGAGTGATGTAATATGTGACGTCATGAGCAGTGCATTGCGGGGGCGCGAGTTATAGTTAGCTCAACTAACTATAACAGCCGAATTTCTCTGGTTTTGTACGAGTGAAATGTCCAACTAACTATAACGTCCCTGAAACTTGTGGGTTTTTTCAGTGAATTTCCAAGGTTTTTTAAATGCTAATTTCTAACTATAACGTCCCTGAAACCTATGGTTTTTTCAGTGGAAAAAAAAATATATATATATAGTGCAGACTGCAAGTTTTTATCTAGCACATTCATGGCTGCTGATTGATGCAAGCCCCACATCAATATCACATTTGTGCCTGCATATATAATGAAAAACGTGGAGATATTTTCAACAATTTTGCTCAATATTTTGTTGCATTTCTCCTACAGATAAACATAAATCCCAAATTGATAAACAAGGAAATGTTGTTGCCCTGAATGTCTGGAGTTCAGTGAGTTTTTCTAGGGAATGTTGTCAATTATGTAATAATACCACAGATCACTACATTGTGGCAAAATCACTGTTTATGGTGCACTGTTCCCTTGATGACAGCTATCAAGCTCAGGTCTATATGGAAAGTATAAAAACAATGTTTTCTGATTCTGTACAAGCCTTACTGCTAGAGCAGTCGACCTCGGAGCTGGGGAACTGGGTTCGAGTCTCTGCAACGACGCTCAACATCCTGTGATTCTGGGCAAATCACTTAATCTCCCCGTACCTAACAAAAATGAATGTGTCCATCTGTAACGAAACTGGTGCTCATGTAAAGCGCTCTGATACCTGATATCTTCGGGTCTAGTGCGCGATATATGAAACTCTAAAAAAAGAAATGTAAAAAAAGAAATCTATTGGTGCAAGCCGGACCACCATTGTCCTCAATGTCTGGCCTGTAGATCACTCTGGACATGACATTGGTCAGATCTTTAGCATTTGTTTGCCAAAAGTTAGTAATTTACTCCAGTCAATCTCACACAGAAACATATCCCTGCCATGATTTGACTCCTAGAAGCAAAAAGAACAGATGATGGACGGAATGCTGAACAAATCAAACATTCACCCAGTCACAGATCTGGGTTAATCCATCATTTGTTTGCTCCTTTCGCCACCCCAGTTTGAGCCAAGCCATAAGCAAATCAGTCTTGACCATGCTCCCCATGGGAACAGACCAGCCCGAACTTCCAGGCCAGGTCCTCCTAGGGCCGGAAACAAG
Organism: Calotriton arnoldi; assembly: GCA_963921515.1. Classification (NCBI taxonomy): domain Eukaryota; kingdom Metazoa; phylum Chordata; class Amphibia; order Caudata; family Salamandridae; genus Calotriton; species Calotriton arnoldi. The sequence continues at coordinate 1,634,877 of CAWUFW010003849.1, forward strand.
CATCCTGGGACCAGTTTCGAGGTATCACCTCATCACCAGGCTAGCTTGAATTCAGTGGCACCGTGAGCACGGGACTCACTTCTGGGCATACACTTCCCACTTAGGGCGACAAAAGCAAAAAGAACAGATGATGGACAGAATGCTGAACAAATCAAATATTCACCCTCAGTCACAGATCTGGGTGTAATCTATTGTTTTTGCTCAATGAGCCACCCCAGTTTGAACCCAGCCATATGCAAATCAATCGTGACCCTGTTTCCCATGGGAACAGTCCAGCCCGAACTGCCAGGTTGGGTCCTCCCTGGACCAGAAACAAGCATCCTGGGACCAGTTTCGGGTATCACCAGACTCGGGATGCTTGTTTCCGGTCCAGGGAGGACCTGGCCTGGACTGTTCCAATGGGGAGCGGAGTCAAGACTGATTTGCATGTGGTTGGATCCAAACTGGAATGGCATGGTGAGCAAAATAAACTATGGATTTAGGATGTACTGAATGTTTGCAATTGTTCAGCATTCCGTCCATCAATTGTTCTTTTTGTTCCTTTGGATCTCCTGACCATGGGTGTAACAGATATGTGTTGGTTTTCAATGATTTTAGGATACTCACAGGCGATAAACTGGGTGCAGTGTGTTACCACTTTTGTCTCTACCAACCCCGTTGCACACAACAGCCTTCTGTCTCTGTTCTGTTGTATCCCCTTTCCTTCTTTATTGGTTGCTGCACGCCATGTGACCTGGGTGGTCACTATGTAAGGGCCATCCTTCTGCACCTCACTGCTTGGCTTTAATGAAAACTTCTTACTTCCGGGCTCGAGAGTACGCAGGAGCGTGCCTCTCTTATTCTTCTGTTCCCTGAGTGCGCGGCAGGAGCCACGAATCGGAACTTATCTTCAGCTGACTGCCGGCGCGGTCCTTGATCTTTGACCCCGCCAAGGTGCACTGCAGGAGCCGGTCGCACATCTTGGACTAGCAAACCACGAATGCGGTTTGAAAACCTATCCTTACTTCATATCGCGCACACGGACGGAGCCGTATGCGCTGCACCATTTTGAAACCACGGACGTGGTTTAAACCTCACGGCGCATTCCCTGGTGCACGGCTGGAGCCGTCTGCACCTACTCCTTCGGAAAGACCGCGGACACGGTTCTCTTCTTTTCGGTCCCTATTGAGGGCACGGCAGGAGCAGTCAGCGCTGCTTCCCTCCACAAACCGCAAACGCGGTTTTCAAATCACAGTTCCCTGTCAATCAACACGGCAGGAGCCGGCTGCAACTCAAGTGCTTCACCGCCAGCTGAGGCTTTTTTATTTTGCGTTGATGTCTTCATTGGTGTGCGAATACACCGTTTTCTTTGTTCGACCGCAAACGCGGTTCCTATAATTCAAAGTCCTCATTGGAAGTGCACTACATGAGTTGTGAGTACCTCCTTCTCACTCTTTTACCGCAGGAGTGGTTTCATGATTATTTAATCTGTCTCTGGTGCAGGGCAGGAGCCTGCAACATCATTGCACCTTATATCTTGTTGAAAGAACAGTACTTTGGTGGCTTGAACTTCCCTTATAGGTCCCATCCCTTTGGAGCCCCCAATAAACCCTCTTGGAAAAGACATTCCAGTTCAAAGACTTGACCCGAAGTTCTACAACATCTCTTGACCCATGGTGAGTGCACGTATCTATTTCTCTTCAGCCACCCTAGAAACAATCTACGTCAACATGTGTGCTCCCCTCTTCTCTTCTCTGCCCTAAAATCCCTCTCTTGTTTGTGTCTTACAGACCTTGAGCTGCCTTTTGCTCCCACACTTCTGACATACAGACGCTGTCTGTGGTTCCCTTCCCCCCTGACCACGCCATTGCATTACTCCACACCTCTTACCTTCTCCTCGATCCCAAGAGCTTCTGGTGTAGTGTATTTCACGTCCCTTTCCCCTTGGGATCAATCTCCCATACTGTGGTAGTCAGTGTGGAGGATTGTTCTGAAGGAGAGAGGGGGGGCTGTCTCCGTTTCTGCGGTTCCTTGTTTTCAGGTGAGTGGGATTGTGACGAAAAGCCAAGCCCACAAAATTCACACCGCCCGAACGGAGATGGAGCAGGACGAGAATAACGAGGCCCGTTTCCCTGCAGACATTACTCCCATTACCTCAGTTCAGGAATTAGCGGCAGCGTTGGTAGTTATGCAGACAGAGGTCCAAACCCTCAGACAGGAGAATCTTTCTCTAAAGAATGAGCTCCTCCACAGGCAGGCAGACACAGCATGGGGTCCTCAGACTGGGGCTATCCCTAAGACGTCTCGTCAAGTGTTACAACCTTCCACTTTCCTTTTTGATAAACCTCATCCAAGTGGTGGGGCTCCGCCAGCTGGCATTACCGTGGTTACTCCCATTCCTGTTCCCTTAGCGGCACCCGAGAGGTTTAGCAGGGACAGCAGTAAATACCGCAGTTTCATGAATCAATGTCATCTACAGTACATGTGTCGACCCACGGCCTTTCCTGATGATTCGGCCAAAGTGGCATTCGCCATATCCTACCTTATGGGTACCGCTGCGAATTGGTCGATACCATTGGTAGAAACAAATGACCCTCTTTTACGTGATTTTCCCGCTTTCAAGGAACAGAGGAGGAGACTGTTTGATAAACATACCTTTATGCAGGCCAGTGACACGGAACTGCTAAATCTTCGACAGGGTAGGAATCCTCTGCTTTCTTATGTAACTGATTTTAACAGATTAATGGCCGAAACCCGTTGGCCTCCTGATAAAAGAACATCTTTGTTCTATCAGGGGCTTAACGATGACTTAAAGGATATCCTAACCCAGATAGTTGACCCTCCGGAGGATTGTACAGAGCTCATTGACTTAGTTATCAAGATGGACCACTTACTCCGTGAAAGGCATGGAGAGAAAGGGAGACATGAGAACCCTCGTATCTTGGTATATAAAGGCGACAAGAAAGAAGACCATCGAACGCCCCCGGTGGAACCAATGCAAATAGGAGGGGTTCGAGGGCCATTAACCCGGGAGGAGAAAGAAAAAAGACGCAATCTTCACCTTTGCCTTTATTGTGGTAAAGGGGGTCATTTTGCGCGAGAGTGTCCTATTCGACCAAGTACTCCGGTGCCTCGAAAGACGGTAGCCATCACTCAGAACCCACAGAGCACCTCAGTAGCAAGGGCGCCTAGACACTTCACCATTAATGTAACTCTGATCCTAACCAATAGCAATCGAGTTTCATTATCAGTGCTTTTAGATTCAGGGGTTACGGGTAATTTCTTGGATAATCAGTTAGCCTCTTCCTTGGGCATTGTCTGCATACAGAAAAGAGAGCCTGAACCCGTAAGAGCGGTAGATGGGACTGAATTATCATCAGGACTCATTACGAGACATACTGCCCCATTAACCTGTGTCTGCGATAATGGTCATTCCGAAGAAATCTCCTTTGATCTAATAGACACCCCAGCGTTTGGAGTGATTTTCGGGGTACCCTGGTTACAGATGCATAATCCCAAGATAAATTGGATCTACGAGGGGCATACCATCTTATCCTAGTACGCGAAGGGGATGAGTGGAAAACGGTGTTCCGAACTAAATTCGGGTTGTTCGAATACTGCGTAATGCCTTTTGGCCTATGCAATGCCACCGTAGCCTTCCAGTTCGTCATTAATGAGATATTTCGGGATTTTCTGGATTGGTTTTTAATAGTCTACATAGATGATATCTTGATCTTCTCAAAAAACCCTACTGAACACGAAGAGCATGTGAGACGGGTATTACAAAGACTAAGAGAACATCATCTGTTTTCCAGACTGGAGAAATGCATATTCCATGCCTCTAAGGTTGAGTTCTTGGGTTTTGTGTTCTCTGAAACTGGGATACAGATGGACCAAAAGAAGGTAGAAGCTATCTTATCCTGGCCTACTCCCACTTGTGTCAAAGACATTCAATCTCTGTTGGGGTTTGCAAATTTTTACCAACGCTTTATCTCGCACTTCTCGGACGTGGTAACACCCATCACTAGACTAGTAAAAAAAGGGGTACCTTTTGTTTGGTCTTCGGAAGCTCAACACGCTTTTGACATGTTGAAAGCAAAATTTACCTCTGCTCCGGTCCTGATACACCCTGATCCAGCTATTCCTTTCTTTGTTATGGCAGACGTATCACAATACGCAGTAGGAGGGGTGTTATCTCAGAGAGACACAAACGGTCAGATGCATCCTATCGCCTTCTTTTCGAATAAGTTATTACCTGCGGAACAGAACTACACCATCGCAGAGAGAGAATTGCTGGCCATAAGAAAAGCCTTCCAGGAGTGGAGACATTACCTCTGGGGAGCTAGACACTGTAGGAGGGTCCCGTTTTACCATCTAACAGACACCCACACCCCATTCTGCAATACCCTTCAAACCTGGCATCCCTAGATAAGCCCCACCACTGAGGCCTAGATAAAGGGTCTTTAAGTTGTCCACGGTCCTTCACTTTCTTACAAATCCACACATAGGCCCAAGTTCACCTTCTCACAGACCTACATACAAGACCAACCATACCTTTGTAAGAGATATGTATAGGCCCAATAACTTAAGAACTGGTCTCATAGACTTCACTAACCTGACAGCGGAGGCTTGCGCCATCCTCCGCGACAAACTCTCCCCCTCCCCCTTGTAAATTTCCACAGTTAAGAGAATTAGATTAGCCCACACACGTAGGACATTTTTGGTACATCTGGCGGTTTCACAAGTACATGTGCAATATTTTTTAGTTAAGAAACTTTCCGCGCTTGCTTAATCGAACCTGTGAAAGACGGGCTGCGTAACAAAGAATTAATGTATTAAAATGTTAACTCTGAGCTTTCTTATGGTAAAAATTATCCTTTGTTTACTTTTTGCGGTCAGGAGCACTGACCACCTGTCAAAAGCCCCTAATTTCACCATGATACCACTTCTCAGTCCCATGGGTGGAATTTTCCATAGTTACAAGAGGGCGGTCAAGGGCTGCGTCAGGACATACGTCAGAAAGGGTAAAACTTCTGCATTCAAGCATATATAACAGCTGCACCCAGGGTGTGGCATCGAATTCTCTTCAAACCAGCACCCAGGTGCTGTGTGAGGAGTTCCCGACTGATCAATCGTTCTCCTGACTGGGCCCAGAGCTCCTATTGCCAAGAAGAGTGTGAAAGAGACTCTGAGAGGAGAGAGGTAAACAGAAGAGTGTGGCCAACCACAAACGTTCCCTCTAACACAGTGGCGACCACGAACGGGGGTCTCGGTCGGCGAGTCATCCACAGTGTGGTCTCGGGACACACGCACGGGTTTCCCCTCCAGGCTGCACCTCGGACGCTCCGCTGCCCCCGCCCGCCTGGGTAAGTCAGGGATGGTTTTGTTTTTCTTCCTTGAATTTGCCTCAGGTTGTGGCTTGTGGGGTGGTCCGTCCGTGCTGTTGTGTCCTCTGGGGTTTCCCCTGTGTCTGCTCCCTTGTTCCCCTGTGGCTGGCTGTCTTGCCACGGCGTCCTCTGTGGCTGGTCACATTTTGTGGGGCATCTTTTTGGTCCTTCCCTCTCTACTGTCCTATTTCGCGTTTTGCTTTGTTCTGCGTGGGGTCTCTTCACCTTTCTTGTTATTCTGTTGCCATATGTGTCGTGTATTTGCCTTTTTTCATGTATATTGTTATTTGAGGTATTTGCCGCATGATTTGTGTGTTTATTTTTTATTGTGTTTCTTTTTAATTATATATGGCTTGAGGTTTGAGTCCTGCGCCGAGTCTCTCCTATGTGACTGGCCGAATTCTGGCATGTATTTGCTGCGTGATACATGCATTTGAGATATTTACCGCATAATTTGTATGTTTGTTTTTCTTTCGGTTTTGCCATTAGTGGTTGCTATTTGAGGTTTGAGTCCTGCGCCGAGTCTCTCCTGTGTGACTGGCCGAATTCTGGCATGTATTTGCTGCGTGATACATGCATTTGAGATATTTACCGCATAATTTGTATGTTTGTTTTTCTTTCGGTTTTGCCATTAGTGGTTGCTATTTGAGGTTTGAGTCCTGCGCCGAGTCTCTCCTGTGTGACTGGCCGAATTCTGGCATGTATTTGCTGCGTGATACATGCATTTGAGATATTTACCGCATAATTTGTTTGTTTGGTTTTTCTTTCGGTTTTGCCAGTTGTGGTTGCTATTTGAGGTTTGAGTCCTGCGCCGAGTCTCTCCTATGTGACTGGCCGAATTCTGGCATGTATTTGCTGCGTGATACATGCATTTGAGATATTTACCGCATAATTTGTATGTTTGGTTTTTCTTTCGGTTTTGCCATTTGTGGTTGCTATTTGATGTTTGGGTCCTGTGCCAGCTCTCTTATGTGCCTGGCCGCATTTTGGCGTGTGTTTGCTGCTTAATGCCTGCATTTGAGGTCTTTACCGCATAATTTGTGTGTTTTTTTTTTTTTTTTTTCGATTTTGCCATCAGTGGTTGATATTTGGGGTTTGCGTCGTGTGCTTGTTTTATTTGGAGCGTTTCTCCGTGGCTGGCTGCCCACATTCTGGTATGCGGTGGTCACGCATTTGTGGTTCTGAGGTTCTTTGGTTTCAGTGACTGTTGTCCTGCCCTCTGGTCCTCTAGGGTCCCGCGTGCCTCTTGGGGTGTGCTCTGCCCACCATTGTAGGTGGTGTTCATGGGTGTATTCACACATTCATTCTTCACCCTCTCTGATTGGTCCCGTTCTGACTCTTTCCTGCACTGCTTGGGTACTCTTCTCTTTCTGTCTTTTAAGTTTTTTTCGGTCTCTGGTAGGCGCTTTTCTCCTTTGTTAGTTGCGCCACTCCGGATTGAGGAGTTTCCTGTTTCAGATCGTTTGTCACTTTCTGTCGTGCCTTCAGCCTTCTTCGGCTCTCTGCCAACGCGGATAGAGGAAGTCTCTGTCGAACGGTCGCTGCTGCCCTGCAGCTCCCCTAGCCCCGCCTTTTCTCTTTGTTTCCTCGCACTCTGTTCTTCCTCACTTTGATGGTTTTCGTTTTTCTTCTGAAATGCATTTCATTTATTTAATATTTGTTTATTTTTTGTTCGTTGTGTCTGTTTTTTGTGTCTCATCTTTTTGATGATAGTTCTGTCTGTTGTTCCACGCTAGGCCCCCCCAGTTGTTGCCGTTCTGCCACCTTTGTCATCCCTAGCCAAGGTGGCAGACTGCCAGTTACTTTGGTGCTCAGTTGCCCACACACACCTTCTTCGGTCCGGTTTAGCGGCGACTGCGCTAAGTAGCTGTTGTCTGGATTGCTTTGCCTTTTAATTTTAGCTGTGATCCCGCTAAGTAGTTGCATTATTTTTCGGCCCTCATTGCACGCACTTTGCGCCTTTTTCTGTCTCTCACACATTTTGTCTGCCTCTTGCCTTGCGTCCAGTGGCAGCCAAAAGGAGGGGTGGTGGTGTATCCCCACTCCTCTTGTATTGTCCCCTTTTGATTACCCCCGTTATGTCCCTTGACCCCCCACAGATCATAAGTCTTCTCATTCATTCAGTCCGTGGTACGGCCACCGCTGTCTATCACACCTCCCTGGACCGCTTTACCCCTCTTACACGCCATCAAAGTGACATTCTTGCAGCCGCATGGAATACTTTAGGAATCACCTTTACCCCCAGTACTGAGCTACGCCTTGCCCTTCTGTCTCTCGTAGACTATCCGCCCTCATTCAACGTCTCCTCCCAGTCACTGCCTCCACCAGATACCACCCGCCCGGATCTGCTGTGGCCTGGTCATTCCTCTAATTCCTCGTCATCCTCCCCACCCTCATTAAGTTCTTCTGTTTATTTTGTTAATTCTCCCCCCGTCATTTACACAGACGACGAGTCTAACTCCGCACATTCTACAGCACTTTCTGAAGAAGCAACACTCCCTCGTCTTTCCGCTCCTGCATCTCCCACAGCATCAGCATCCAGTAGTGCTCACCCTCAACCAGTGTCTTCAGCTGATGAGTCCCCACTCCTTGTGGCACTCCTGCAGGACTACTCAGTAGACCTACAGGACCCTGCACCTGACGTTCCCACTGCTCATCCCCCGACCTGTCCATCTCCGCACTTCCACTCATTATAGGGAATGAATGACCCATCCCCTGATACTACAGCCTCTCCCATCATCGTGTATTTAGTGAACAACAACGTGGTAGGTCTCTCCACTGGTCACCCATCGTCTTTTTGTTACGTCACACCTTTAGCAAACACTGTCCTTCTCACTATATTTCAAGCCCTAGGGATCGATTATACTCAAGCACAGCAAATAACGCTTTCGCTTGCACCAGCTTTTCCGCATCCTATCGTCACCAAGGTCAAAGAACAAAAACATTGCAAGCACTGACACTTTAGGAAACACTCTAGTCTCTTCAATTATTATTAGTCCCCATGAACAGAATCCTGAGTACCTCTGTTCATAAAACACCACATTATATTTGCATACGTATTCGTTTAATAGCACCAGGCTTAGAGATACCTACTACCTTAACCTCATCCTACCCCCGCAACCCACTGCAGAGCAAGATCATTGCATCTCTCTCTGACGACCAACTCCAATTTCCTGATTTTTCCCCCAACGGGATATACACCGGACCAGACGAACAGGACTTGAGGAAAGCACTGTGTCACTTTATTATTAGCGCCATAGGAGAGGAGCTAGTAGAAGATGTCCCTACCCCTACCCTTGACACTCACTCTCCTACAGCTGAATACTCACCTGACATCTAAGTGCATCCCTTTCCAACAAAAATTGACCTTCACCCTCAAACACATTGTATTTTTAAAACAACATTCATGAATGGCATTTTGAGCTCTACTGTGTATAAAACTTCTACCCACTTTCACATCTTCTTCATTATACGTCCCCATGGGTCGCTACTGACTGCCATATTATCTAGCACATGGCCAAGGCACCCACTCCAGAGTTATATTGCTGAAGCCTGCTTCGACGGCCAGCTTCGCTTCCCCTTTATACTCCAGCACAAGAGCGGGACCTACAGGACGGGGTATATGATATTGTCATTCAGGCAGTACAGCAAGAACTCATCAGAGACATTGTCCCTAGCACCTGAGAAAACGCGCTCCTGTAATTTAGGCCTTGCCTAAAGCGCCTAGGATTACGCATATCCACATGGCGACTCCACTCCAACATGTTTCAAGAACATTCGGAGGCCAGGAACACCATATCTTAAAGCACTGCAGTGAGCTTCATAAGCATACGGCAAAAATGACTCATCCTTGGCCGTCAGAGGGAAGCTTTGACCCTATAATATTGGAGCATGCCACCACCTTTCTAGATACAAAGTACTCCGGTACTAAACTACAGAAGAGAAAGGCTACTCTAGACCTTTGGCGCATTTTTAAAGATAAGGTTAGAACACACTCTGACCCCACATCACCGGTTGTACCCAATGCTCCGCCCCCACCACCTTATCACTTTAGCGGTATGTATACCGAGCTCACTAACAAGGAGCAACTGGAACTACCAGTCACCACTAATAATTCCCCGGCTGCAGGTTTTCAGCCATTACTCACCGAGGCATCTTCCTCACCGCACCTCGGCCCAGAATTACACGTCACACAGGTTGAGGAATTTCAGGCTTCCCACACGTCACCTAGTCACCCGTACCACCACATGACCAGATCACTGACCCCACCCATGCCCCCGGGCATGTATACCCTCACCTCACGGAACTGAGCAGCATGCACTTGCCTCTCCCTAACGACACAGTAAGGGACACAGCAGTATCTGGTATCCCAGGTCTTATAGATGCACAACTGTCACTAAAATTTACACCAACAGTCAATACTGCACACCCCCGCCCAGGTGGAGACGATGAGGAAGGCTCTGACTCTGTCTCTCAGATATCATCTCGTCACTCGCATGACTCCGTCTTTCAAGCCCTGCCCTGTCCCTCGCGCTCACCTGTTATTGTCACCTATGATCTCAGCACTAAACAATCCTCTAAATCAAACCCCTTCTGTGACACGGACACTAAACAACAACATGACCCCAACCCATTCCACGACACCGATACACACCTGGGTTCAAATTCGCACCCCCAATTGCAAAATAACATGCCCTTCATGGCTGCTGCCCCCATGCTGAGGTACCAGGATCTGGCCTTATGACAGAGCAGCGACAGTCCATTGAGTTCCCCGACCCGCCACCACTGGACATACCAGACAGACAGTGTGTTCCTCTCACTGGTCTTCCATCCGCGTATGGCAATTATAGACAAAATGCAGACTTGAGCAAAAGCACCAGCCTGGAAAGTATTTCATCACAGCACCTTGAAGAAGAACAGTCACACATGCATCAATCACCTAGTCACGCAGATCAGGTGAACTCCATAAGACGCTTGTCATTTAAATTAGAGAACATGAACAAAAGCGTTGTGGACATGCTCCATAAGGTCAACACCCCAACATCACCCTCACCCACGCTGCACCGCCTCGTGAAACACCACCCAAAGACAAATATCAGTAGGAATGGGGAAGGGAGCAGACAATATCGCTTTAATGAGCACCCCTCCCACCGTGACGCTGCCGTCTCTGGAATGACACAAACATTCACTAACATACACCAAGACCTCCAATTCCCAACAGCATTAGGGCGGGAAAAGACACCTCCACGGGTGCTAGAAGGCCACAATCCAATGTTTGGTGACATCCCAATATATTGTGAACACCCGCAGGAACATGACCCAGTGGTAAGAAGAAAGGAAAGGACCACCGAGGCACAGAGACTTAAAGTCTTGGGGACACATGGACGCCCCGACGACATACTATATGACGTCTCGGGCTCTGCTTCCTTACGCACCATTAGGATGAAAAATAGACGTAACATGATGTATCTCAGTAGACCCCTTCCACCAAAAGCTAGTAATGAACTCACTCCCAATGAGATAGTGACATTGGGGGAAGGTTCAGATTATGCAGTTAACCCTTTTACAGACGATTTGGCAGGTTGGTCAGAGCCCTTGGCGCCACAAATGCGCCCTTGGCCAAGGGAAGGCTCTTTTGAACCTCAGGACATGGCAACAGCAGTTGAATGCATCCTCAAAGGATTAGGAGATCAGGATTGGGACTATGACTACATGAGGGAGAGCCTCAAAGTCTGGCAGAGATATGCTCGCCAGTATGATTCTACAGGACCCACAGCGCAACGCCCTGGGGTAACACGCCAGATGCCACTGATCTATAAAAACATCATTGATCCCCCATCTATATCCCCTGGTCTACATTAGACAAAGAAAATGTCAAAAAGGCGCTCCCACCCCTCACAGAGGGTGCGGGAAAATGGATTGCAGCTTTTGAAAATTGCACCACGGGCAACAACATAGCAATAGGAGATGTAAAAAGCTTGCTGATCTCCCTCATTGGAGAAGATGCAGAAGATCTTTTCATACGTATTCATAAAAATCTTACCAAGACAAACACCAAACATGATGGTGTTTCCTTCAACGAGATTAGAACAGTAGCATGGGCTGAGTTGCGCAGGAAATTCCCTGATGTTCCTGACATTGGGGCTCTGTTGTCACAGACTATGCAACCAAATGAAGACCCTGCAAACTATCTTTCTAGAATGAAAGAAAAATGGTACCAGGAGTTAGGGCAACGATGGGACGCAAATGGAGGATATGGGAGACTATTTTACCACACAGTAAAGAAAGGTTTGCCAACTGAAGTACAGGAGAAATTAGATGGCATTGTAGCAATGGAATGCAAGCCATGGGCAGAGATACAAGATCACATTGTACATTACTGTAAAAAGAGACAGGAACAGGAGAAGAATAGACAGCTAGCAATAGAGAATGCCGCTGCCAAACTAGTACAGCAGAAACTCAATAAGAAAAAAGACAATGTTGACACAGTCATGCTCGCGGCACCCGTCACTCAAATGACAGCAGTAACATCCTTCCCTCAGGCTGCCATGAATGCTCTTGCAGGCAATGCCCAACTTGCACCTCAGCAGGTACAAGCACCACCTGCAGTACAGTACATACAAGCTCAACCCCAACAAGCCATACAGTATGTCCAGCAGCCACAACAGGCAATGACACAATACATGCCAGCACCACCTGAGTACAGCACCAACATACAGCCCTATTACAATAACAGACCGAATATGAACTGGAACACGGGTGGACAAGGAAGGGGGCGAGGGATGGGACAGCAAAGGTTTCCACAACAGCCAGGACAAGGGGCACCACCAATAATCTGTTACTATTGCCAGAAACAAGGCCATATCCAGAGAGACTGTAACAGTAAAAAGCGCGATATGGGTCAGCAATATATGCGTCCTGGCTACCAAGCACAGGCACCATTCCAACAACAACAGCGCACACAGCAACCCCCCAGCAGCCCCAAGTACTATACTCATATGTGCAACCAACACAGCAACAGCAAGTGCAGCTCCAAGCGCCCCCAATGCTTCAGGTTCAGCCAGCGGTCCAACAAATGCAGATTCCAATGCAACAATCACAGCCACAGCAACAGGCTACTTACCAGATGATCCCCCAAACACAAAACAATGTACCTCTAGGAGGAACAATTGTTGCCTCCAGCAACCCCTTTACTCAGGGCACCATCCAGCAATATCAGCATGGAGGATACACTGGCTAGGACAGCCCACAGACAACTCTTGTGTGCCCAATTTTGTCATGCACAAGCAATACTGAAGAGGACCCTATTGCAAGTGTTATGATAAATAACAAAATATACAGTTTTCTTGTTGACACAGGTGCCACATACTCCTGCATTACAGGTGGCCCTCTGCCCATTTCAAACAAAACAGCGGACACACAGGGATTTTCTGGGGCAATAGCAAGGGTCCCCTTCACCAAGCCAGTTTCAATGGAGATAGGAGGCCATACAGTGGAGCAGCCTCTGCTCTATTCACCCAGCTCCCCAGTCAATCTTTTAGGACGCGACCTCATGGCCAAACTAAACATGACCATCCACTTTGATGACAATGGAACAATGATTTGCTCCATTCCAGGTACTCCACTAACTAGGATGATGGCAGTCACTGCACAGTCTTCCTTAAATAGCCAAGTCAGAGCACGCCCAGTGAATGAGCAGGCCTTCTCTGCAGCTGTTCACACAATTGTCGCCACCACTCCCGAATTACAAGGTCGCACAGTTCAGCTACCAAAAGAATTTCTCTTTAGACCCCAAGTTCCAGACTCCCCGGCGTTAGATAAAAACTTGATTTTTGACATCTGCGCCCTTGAAATAACACCCACCTATGGTGCTTTCCTGGCATGTGATGACAATGCTCACACATGGGCTTGTGTCATCTTCCTTGAACAGGAAGGATTGGTCAGACACATTTCAGATGCTCAGCTATTTGGATCCCCTGAGGAATATTCTAAAACCGAGATTATCTATGATAACAATGTGCCCGTCTCAGTGATAGTGGAAATTAGAACACCAACGATCACCCCTGACTATGATTCTGTGCGAGAAGCTGATTTGGCTCAGGTACCACCACATCTTTGGACAACAAACCCAAATGATGTGGGCCTTATTAGATCTGCCAGGCCATTTAAGATAACACTCAAACAAGGTGCTATCCTGCCCAGAATAAAACAGTACCCCTTGTCTAAAGCAGCAGAGGAGGGCATAGCCCCCACTATACAGGCCTTACTAGAACAGGGAGTAATTTATCCTTGTATCTCTCCGTGTAACACAGCCCTTTTCCCTGTGAGGAAGGGGAAAACAAATCAATGGCGTTTGATACACGATCTTCGCGCAATTAACAGCATAGTTATACCAGAATTCCCTATTGTCCCAGACCCCTCTGTCATTCTCACCAATGTCCCCCCGGATGCACAGTACTTTTCTGTCATCGACCTGAAAAATGCCTTTTTCAGCATTCCTTTGCACCCAGATAGTCAATACCTCCTGGCGTTCTCATTCAGAAATGTGCAATTTTCATACACAAGGTTAGCTCAAGGGTACTGTGAGTCCCCTAGTGTTTTTAACAGGGTCGTCAAAGAAGACTTGTCCAATTTCCAATGTGACAGCACCTTACTGCAATATGTCGATGACATACTGCTTTGCAGCCCCACCGAACAACAATGTAGGAAAGACACCATCCTCTTGCTCACCACGCTGGCACAAAGAGGATATAAAGTTGACAAACAAAAAGTACAGTATTGTCAGGAAGAGGTACACTACCTAGGACAGCTACTGTCTGCATCAGGCAGGCGAGTGACTCCAGGTCGAGTTGAGGCAATAAAAGGCACTCCTGAACCCCAGACAGTTAAAGACATGCAAAAATTCCTCGGCTTGGTTAATTATGTCCGCCAATGGGTTTTTGATTTCGCAACAATAACTGCCCCATTGCTGAAAGCTGTGAAAATGGGCAAAGACAGACATAATAAAATTGAATGGACACCTGAAATGAGAACAGCCTACACCCAGCTCAAAGATGAGATAACAAATGCACCAGTGTTAGGATCACCTGATTACACAAAAGAATTCTACCTCTTCACTCACTGTGATGGGTTAGTCATGACAGCAGTACTCACTCAAAAATACCCCATGGGCCATAAGCCAATTGCTTATTTCAGCGGAATGCTGGACTCTGTCATGAAAGGCCATTACCCTTGCGAACAGGCCCTTGCTGCCGCAGCATTTGCTGTTGAAAAAGTACCCCCATTGTGATGGGTTCCCCACTAACAATGTACACTGAACATGCTGTTTTTGCAATAATACAGAAAGCTAAAACAACACTGACAACGCAAAGAGTGTCAGGCTACGAAGTCATACTGTCATTACCTTCTCTGAAAATTGTCAAATGTCACACCGTAAACCCCGCCACATTTTTTGCCCATCCAATTGTCACCTCAGATGATGACAACCATGATTGTGCCACTTATTCACCAGATGAGTCAGGAGCAGCAAAAGAAGATCCCTTACCGAATAGTACTGTATACTTTGTTGATGGTTCCTCTACCATTGATCAAGAAACAGGCATAAGATACACAGGAGCAGCAGTAGTTAAAGCACAGCAAAATGACTCCTCTGATTCCTTAGACATCGTGCAGCAGCTTACACTCCCATCACATTATTCTGCCCAGGCAGCAGAACTGGTAGCACTCATAGCTGCCCTAAACATTGGAGCTGAGGACCGCGTTACAATTTATTCAGATTCTGCATATGTCACTACAACAACTCACTCCAGCATCCTCCGCTGGAGAAGGCGCGGCTTCCTTAAATCAGATGGTACACCTGTCATTCACAAAATGTTACTTGAAGAACTTATTGAGGCCCTTACACTACCAGCTGAAGTAGCCGTAGTAAAATGCACAGCGCACACTAATGGCCAAGATTTTGTCTCCAGAGGTAACGCTCTGGCTGATTGGGCAGCTAAAGCTGCAGCCAGAGGCCCCTCAGTAGCAGGCCCATCAATCCAAACAGCACCGGAAGTCCAACTTGCACCTATCTTTTTGTCCCAAACAGTACCTCCGACAGAGCACGACACCAGCAGTGAACACAGTTCAGACACACCATCCCAATTACCAACACCATTTGATATTGACAAAACGCGACAATACGATCATACTGCACAACTACACCTCAGAGAAATGCAAGAAAGTGCACCAGATCAAGAGAAAGAGTTATGGAAGAAGAGGGGAGTACAGCAGGACTCCGCCGACTTCGTATACAGACAAACAGTAACAGGGAAACCTGTGATGCCACAGGCTTTGTTACAAGTGGCATTAGATCAACTCCACCTTCCCACACATGTCACCCGAGACAATATGTCTGTCACCTTGCAAACAGACTGGTTCATCCCCAATGCCTATGAACAGATACAATTGTATGTTAATAAATGTCTCATTTGCCAACAATACTCCCCAGCCCCTACGCTCAAAACTGTTGTCTCTACAATTCCTAGACCATCAGGCCCCTTCAAAGAGTTACACATTGACTATGTCGATATGATCGATCGCTGCCAAAACTATCGCTATCTCATTGTGGTAGTATGTCCATTCTCACGCTGGATCGAAAGTGGACCTTGCGTCCACTGCGATGCCAAAGCAGCTGCCACATTTCTATTACGTGATGTCATTCCTCGCTGGGGCATCCCAGACTCCATCCGGACCGATAACGGCAGTCATTTTTCAAATGCCATCTTTTCCTTCCTGACCACAATGCTAGGCATCAAACACAAGCTGACCTCAGCTTACCACCCACAAAGCAACGGCATTTGTGAGCGCCTTAACGGCTTGCTCAAAAACAAAATAAGTAAAATAAGTGCCACAATAGGAAAGAAATGGCTTTATTGCCTGCCCATAGCACTGTTTGCATTAAGAAACTCCCCAAGTTCGGATCATCACCTCACACCCCACCAGCTTGTCACTGGACGATCCATAAATGTAACAGTTCCATCCACACGCCCCAAATCAGATAGTGAGTCATCATCTGAGATAGTTAAGGCAGAACTTTACCACTATCTGTGCCAACTAACCAGCGCAGCGCAGTTCCTTTCTATCCAGATATCCAAGAGAAAGGGGAAGGGCCCCACCGATCCTGAGCTCCCACCAATCTGTCCCGGGACGCAGATCTTCATCCGGAAAACGTCAGACGCTGGAAGGACCCTAAATTCGAGGGCCCATTCCAGGTGGTCGACTCGTCACCAACTGCAGTACGAATAGCTGAAAGAAAAGCATGGATCCATCGCAGTCACGTCCGCTTGGACCCCGCACCACCTCCGCCAATCGTCTAGAGGAGGGACAGGACATACCCTTGGTACAGCTCCACGAGGACAGCGGGTTTCCATCCTCCTTTGATGACGAAGATAATAACCGCCATGAGCATAATATCGAGGACCTGAGTGGGAATGCAAAGTTATGTATTTCACTTGTCTTAACATTTTGCCTTTTTTCCACTATAACGTTGGCCGCACTTAACTGGTACTTGTTTTATGTTGCAACTTTTAAGCCACATTTGTCTGCTAAAATTATTGTACCATTCTCAAAACAACCAGTTGTGCCAGAAAATACAACTGCACACAAACACTTCCCGCCCCACACTGAAGATTCATCACTTCCACAGCATACCACTGATAGTGCACACACTAGTACACACCCCACACGCATAGCTACTTTCACAGACCCAAGTATTACTACTACTCCGTGGGATAGGCTCCTAGAGATTACAGTAGGTCCCCCAGTGAACCGCAGTCCCAACTCCCGCAACATTCGCAGATTTAGAAGAGGTAGACCAAGGTTCTGGAGGAGTCATAGACCAACAAAAGATAATGACAAACAAGATTTGGCCACCGCTCTCCAGGACACTATGGTCCACGTTGCACGCCAACATCCCAGACCTGATTTCCACTCCATACGTCCTGACACACCTAATAACGAAAATGAAGCCCATAGTGCCCTGCTAGATAACATGTGGTACCGGCACATGTTTCAAATAGGGAAAAAGGTAACAAAAGAAGCATGCTTTGTGTGCTCACACATCCCGCATGCAGTTGGCGCAGACAAAATGGTGTTCCCACAAGAAATACCACCCCCAACGGCCAAATGCCTCCTCCATTTGTTTCTTTGCCGTATCTACGGCCAAATACAGCTTTTCTCAGCAGAGATAGACACTGTGTTTGTAAACACCACCGCGTGGGATTCTAACTATCTAACACACATGGTTGTCACTAATGCATTGCAATTCGAGACAGAAAATGAGAATTTGTATAGATGGGAATCACCTAGATGGGAGACACCGCTCACAACTCATGAGCATGAATTCAAAGCATCAGGGTTTTTTATGTTCACATCCCCCCGGCACTATGTAAGGAGACAATAAACAAACAACTCCATAACAAACCCCCGATACACGAAAATAACAGTTCACACGTTGCCAACTGTCCATGTCAATATAGGTCTGTGCTGCTCTTGCAGGCCCATGTGTATTTTGATAACAAATGGCATGGCCCAGACGCCCTGGTATGTAAGGCAGCTTCCTTGGGAGAACCCTTTGCAAAAACAGAATATCAACAGAATATTGATTGGGATGTTGAGACTCAGTGTGAGGAGGTGTGGGCAGAGGAAACTAGACGGTACACCTTTGGGAAGGGAACAGCTTACAAATGGAAGAGAGCATATAAACTAAAACATCCTCTTCTTTGCTTCCTAGGTAACGGTACTCGCCCTGTGGGCAGCAACACAAACTGTAACACAACAATTTTTAATTTGGACCTCCAAGACGGCACCGCCAGCCTCATGGACATCTTTTGGGCATGCGGAGAACGCATCTACCCCCAGTTGCCTCCTCGATGGAAGGGCCTATGCACCATGGTTACCATGCACGAGCTGCATCTCGTTGTCCCGGCATCCAACATCTCTCAAGTGTTTGAGCACCCCATGACAAATGACGTCACCCTGCTTCACCGGCACCGAAGGAAGGCTCAATACTTCGCTAACGATGCCTTCGCCGAAATTCCTGAAGAATTTCGCCTGTTCAATGGTGCCCAGGAATTCTTTGGAGGCCTGTGGCCCATTTGGCAAACATCAGCTAATGCCCGGTGGCTACAGGTCACCCGATACGAACTAATGACTCTGATAAATAACACCCGAGATGGGTTCAACGCCATACAGGAAGAGTTAAGGCCTTTAAGGCTTATGGTTCTAGAGCATAGATATGTTCTAGATCAACTCACAGCTATGCAGGGTGGTGTATGCAGTGCCCTTGGAAAGAGCTGCTGCACTTTCATACCGGCTAATGATGCCACAAACGGGTCGCTCGCTAAGGCCATTGAGGACTTGGGCAACCTGGGAAAAAAGATGCGTGACGAAAGCGGTGCCGCTGCAGATCCTATCACGGACTGGTTCAACTTGAACTGGATGCCTTCATGGCTATCTGCTATCTTGAAAATTGTGCTACCTATTTGTTGTGTTGTCCTGGTAATGTGTTGCGGTGCACAGCTAGTAATTAAATGTGTCAACAGATGCAGCACCAAAGCAGTAGGAATGAATTACGTTCACACTGGAATTAATAACAATGCACAGTATCAGGACATGGACCGTGCTCCCGGGGATGGGAATGGGCAGATCCATGTGCAACTCTTAGAACAACCTGCCCCTCATGCCTCTTCAAACACACCTACAGCTCCACCGGTACCACCACCTAGATACGCCTTAAGGGAGGAGCATGACATTAACGGGTATGATGAGTTAGCTCCCGAGGATGGGGGAGAATACGTTACTATAACACCCGAATTGTCACCACAGACAGCATGCATGTATATTAGTGACCCACTCGGTATGCACCAAGCCCCTGAGGGTCCAGCAAAGTACTGTGTCACAGAAGTGTTCAATAATGAACAAGAGAAGGGATGTGTAGGAGGGTCCCGTTTTACCATCTAACAGACACCCACACCCCATTCTGCAATACCCTTCAAACCTGGCATCCCTAGATAAGCCCCACCACTGAGGCCTAGATAAAGGGTCTTTAAGTTGTCCACGGTCCTTCACTTTCTTACAAATCCACACATAGGCCCAAGTTCACCTTCTCACAGACCTACATACAAGACCAACCATACCTTTGTAAGAGATATGTATAGGCCCAATAACTTAAGAACTGGTCTCATAGACTTCACTAACCTGACAGCGGAGGCTTGCGCCATCCTCCGCGACAAACTCTCCCCCCTCCCCCTTGTAAATTTCCACAGTTAAGAGAATTAGATTAGCCCACACACGTAGGACATTTTTGGTACATCTGGCGGTTTCACAAGTACATGTGCAATATTTTTTAGTTAAGAAACTTTCCGCGCTTGCTTAATCGAACCTGTGAAAGACGGGCTGCGTAACAAAGAATTAATGTATTAAAATGTTAACTCTGAGCTTTCTTATGGTAAAAATTATCCTTTGTTTACTTTTTGCGGTCAGGAGCACTGACCACCTGTCAAAAGCCCCTAATTTCACCATGATACCACTTCTCAGTCCCATGGGTGGAATTTTCCATAGTTACAAGAGGGCGGTCAAGGGCTGCGTCAGGACATACGTCAGAAAGGGTAAAACTTCTGCATTCAAGCATATATAACAGCTGCACCCAGGGTGTGGCATCGAATTCTCTTCAAACCAGCACCCAGGTGCTGTGTGAGGGTTCCCGACTGATCAATCGTTCTCCTGACTGGGCCCAGAGCTCCTATTGCCAAGAAGAGTGTGAAAGAGACTCTGAGAGGAGAGAGGTAAACAGAAGAGTGTGGCCAACCACAAACGTTCCCTCTAACAACACCCCATAACCATATATTCTAATCACAAGAACCTAGAATTCTTTCGCACAGCTAGAGCGTTGACCCCCAGACAGATGCGCTGGGTATCTTTCTTTAATGAGTTTGATTTTGTGATCACTTACCGGCCAGCGTCCCAACAAGTTAAAGCAGACACGCTGTCCCGTTTATGTGTTCCACTCCCTCATAAAAGAATCAACCTTGATCTTGAAGCACTCATACCCCCTGGTAAAATTTTAGGGTGTGTCTCCTTTGACCAATTCTGTAACGACCTGGGGAAAACCTTAACAGAAACCGATATGTCCCCCTGGTTAGAACAACCCAATTATAAACTAAAGGAGGGTTTGCTTTATCATGGGGAACAGTTGTACATCCCGGACAAACACCGTGACCAGGTATTACACTGGGTTCACTCTTCCGCTTTGGTGAGCCACCCTGGCATCCAAAAGACCAAGGATATATGTAGCAGATGGTTCTGGTGGGAAAACCTGGCGAAGGATGTGCAACACTATGTTTCATCTTGTCCTATATGCGCTACACAAAAAGTACCCCGTACCACGCCAGACGGTTTGTTGCAGCCTCTTCCAGTTCCCCCTAATCCATGGCACACTGTGAGTATGGATTTTATTACAGATCTCACTACGGAAGAGGGCCTCACCACGATTCTTGTAATAGTGGACTCCTTTACTAAAGTCGCACATTTTGTGCCCCTTCCCAAGATCCCTACTGCTAGTGAATTAGTGCCTATCTTCATTCAAAATGTCATACGTTTGCATGGAGTGCCCTCAGTTGTGGTTTCCGATTGAGGTCCCCAAATTGTTTCTAAATTTTGGCATGAGATAGGTTCCGCTTTAAAAATGAATCTGCGTCTGTCATCCGCCTATCATCCACAGACGGATGGACAGACGGAGCGAGTTAACCAAACCATGGAACAGTATCTGCGCTGTTTGTTAGCAACATTAACAAGTAGTTGGGTAAAAGCATTGCCTGTGGCGGAGTTTGCTTATAACAACAGTTTACACTCCGCATTAGGCATGTCTCCTTTTTTTTGTGCCATGGGTTTTCATTCTAGAACAGTGCCTTTGCAACCTACTTTTAGAGTCCCCGCAGTGGATTCCCTTTGTACTGATCTGAAAGAAATATGGAAGACCGCTCAATCCCAATTACGAGTGACCAAGGAAACTATGAAGAGAAAAGCAGACAAGCATAGACGCCCTGCTCCTTGTTATGCCCTAGGAGATAAAGTTTGGTTGGCCACAAAAAACCTAAGATTAGCAGGACCAAAGAAGTTGCAACCACGTTTTGTTGGTCCGATTGTAATATAACAGATTATCAATCCAGTGGCCATGAAACTAGAACTACCAGATGAGTATCGCATCCATCCAGTATTCCATACTTCCCTCCTGAAGCCCTACGTTCCCTCAACTCATCCCATGATTCCACCCCCCCCATTAATAATAGATGATCAAGAAGAGTACGAAGTGAATCGTATTATGGATTCATGGAAACGTAATAGGAAGTTGTATTATCTAGTGGATTGGAAGGGATACCCTCCTGAGGAGCGAACTTGGGAACCTGCCACGCATGTTCATGCACCCCTCTTGGTGCGGAGGTTTCATGCTCGTAACCCTGCTAAACCTCGCCCTGTTAAAAGGCCCTTGAGGGGAGGTAATGTTACCACTTTTGTCTCTACCAACCCCGTTGCACACAACAGCCTTCTGTCTCTGTTCTGTTGTATCCCCTTTCCTTCTTTATTGGTTGCTGCACGCAATGTGACCTGGGTGGTCACTATGTAAGGGCCAGCTTTCTTCACCTCAGTGCTTGGCTTTAATGAAAACTTCTTACTTCCGGGCTCGAGAGTACGCAGGAGCGTGCCTCTCTTATTCTTCTGTTCCCTGAGTGCGCGGCAGGTGCCGCGAATCGGAACTTATCTTCAGCTGACCGCCCGCGCGGTCTTTGATCTTTGACCCCACCAGGTGCACGGCAGGAGCCGGTCGCACATCTTGGACTAGCAAACCGTGAATGCGGTTTGAAAACCTATCCTTACTTCATATCGTGCACAAGGCCGGAGCCGTATGCGCTGCACCATTTTGAAACCACGGACGTAGTTTAAACCTCACGGCACATTCCCTGGTGCACGGCTGGAGCCGTCTGCATCTACTCCTTCGGAAAGACCGCGGATGCGGTTCTCTTCTTTTCGGTCCCTATTGAGGGCACGGCAGGAGCAGTCAGCGCTGCTTCCCTCCACAAACCGCAAACGCGGTTTTCAAAGCACAGTTCCCTGTCAATCAACACGGCAGGAGCCGGCTGCAACTCAAGTGCTTCACCGCCAGCTGAGGCTTTTTTTTTTTTTGCGTGGATGTCTTCATTGGTGTGCGAATACACCGTTTTCTTTCTTCGACCGCAAACGCGGTTCCTATAATTCAAAGTCCTCATTGGAAGTGCACTACATGAATTGTAAGTACCTCCTTCTCACTCTTTTACCGCAGGAGCGGTTTCATGTTTATTTAATCTGTCTCAGCTGCAGGGCAGGAGCCTGCAACATCATTGCTCCTTATATCTTGTTGAAAGAACAGTACTTTGGTGGCTTGAACTTCCCTTCTACGTCCCATCCCTTTGGAGCCCCCAATAAACCCTCTTGTCAAAGACATTCCAGTTCAAAGACTTGACCCGAAGTTCTACAACATCTCTTGACCCATGGTGAGTGCACGTATCTATTTCTCTTCAGCCACCCTAGAAACAATCTACGTCAACATGTGTGTGCTCCCCTCTTCTCTTCCCTGCCCTAAAATCCCTCTCTTGTTTGTGTCTTACAGACCTTGAGCTGCCTTTCGCTCCCACACTTCTGACATACAGACGCTGTCTGTGGTTCCCTTCACCCCTGACCACGCCATTGCATTACTCCACACCTCTTACCTTCTCCTCGATCCCAAGAGCTTCTGGTGTAGTGTATTTCACGTCCCTTTCCCCTTGGGATCAATCGCCCATACTGTGGTAGTCAGTGTGGAGGATTGGTCTGAAGGAGAGAGGGGGGACTCTCTCCGTTTCTGCGGTTCCTGGTTTTCAGGTGAGTGGGATTGTGACACAGTGTATTATGGAAATTTGGCTAGCAGCTGAAAGGGAAATCCCGGTATAGGGTCCTGTCATTTAGCCATTAATATCACCCTTGGACTGTATGGAAACCTACCACAATCAGATATTTTTCAGAAGCACACATCATAAACGTTTTTATCATACTGACTGTTTGAGGAGGTAGTTTCCTTCAGTCTTTCTCACACTGGAACATATCTCTCCCAAAGCTTGGGCTAAATCAGTGTTCTCCTAGGTCTTCTGTGTGTGTGGTTATCAGACACGGGTGGGTTTTCCATGAGTTTTAGCAGGGATCGACACACTAGACAAAATGCTATGTTTTATTATGGGGGAGATTTCATGGGGACTGACTATGTCATTTGAGTGTAGGGGTTGCCGGCATCCAGGATAATCTATCAACCCAAGACATTTCTGAAGAATAGATGCACAGCGAAATCCATGGTGATGTGGCTTGCATGAATCTAAAAATATTTTATTACCCTGAATGCTCTGCAAATGTCAAAGCATGGGTAAAAATTAACAATTCTTCCTGTGACAGAAAATTCCAGACATGTTTGTCTGCACCCCAACAAGGAGCCAGGCACTGTTTGGATTTTTTCTGAGGCTAAGAAAAAAAATCGAAACAGCATCCCAGCTCCTCGCTGAGGTGCAAATGTGTGTGTGTATGTGTGTGTCCAAACCAGTGAGGAGACGGGCATTGTTGGATTTGCTCTCAGGATAAGAAAAATCAAAACAGTGTCCCCGCCCCTTGCTCGGGCACAGATGTGGGTGTGGGTTGGCACCCCAAAGAGGAGCTGGTTGCTTTTTGGATTTTTTTCTAAGGTAAGGATAAGAAAAAATCCAAACACCATCTAGCTCCCCATCATGTTCAGAAATGTGTGCTTGCACCCCAGAAAAGAGTCAGACACAAAGAAAATCCAAACAGCCTTTTTTTCTTTCTGGGGTACAAACACAGCTCCTTTATGCATCTCTTGGACAGAGAAGAAGTAGGAAAGGAGGAGATGTCTGAAATTGAATCAGAAAGTGGGTATTGAAAGATCAGAGACGAAGAACAACCATAGTCTCTCCACTTCTAGCCCTCATCGACTAGTTAATTTCTTCTTTTGGAAGGGTGAGAGGTATTCCGCAGAGAGGCTGTGAGGAGCTGGGCTGCTGCTCCTGCCCTCTTTCCCACCAACCAAGAGAAAAAAGTAGATGAGCTGGTGGGCATGGTTAAGCAGGTGCTGAGGGCAAGCCCTCCTGTAGTCCCGCCCACCAACTCGATCCTTAGATTGACATGAGAGGAGCTATGGTATCCCTCCCATGCCCATCCAACATAAGTGTGACATCACTAGTGATGGCACACACATATTAATGAGGCAGCCAGACATGAGCTCCAGGCCACATCATTAGTGTTTTGCCAGTGCCGGAAAATGATCGCAAACTGGCAAACTCCTTTCTCCTGCCCCCAGGCAGTGAAGGAAATTGTCCCAAAGGAGATAAAAAACAATGGAAATGGCTGCTGGGGCAAGGGTATCCCTTTCTCTTATTTACATGTAAGAACATCATAAGGGGGTTATGGATATATGAAAGTGAAGTACAGTTTGTTGCAGGTTCACTGACCCCAGGGTGATTTCAATGTCCAAGAACCTGTCTTGAGATCTTCAAACCCCAGCAAGGATTTGTAGACCCATATTGGACCCCTCTCTAGTCTGCGAACCTTAATTCAAGGTCCACAAACCCATACTGACTCACCGGCCGTTCTATGACCTTCCATAGGGTCCTAACCTGGGGTCAGCGAAAAAAAGATAAAAAATGTCAACCATCACTTTGTGGCCAAAAGGCCATGCACAGCGGGGGTTGGCTGCCAGCAGAGGCTTAGGCACAGGCATTGGCCAAGCGCCAGACCCTCAGGCCAATCCCCACAGTGCATGGTCAATCGCAGCATGTGTACAGCAGGGGTTGGCTCCTTGCAACAGGTTGGGCGCTAAGCCTGGTCATAAGCCAAGGCACAAAGCCAATCCTGCAGCGCAAGGGCTGAAAGCAAGGCGCAGTATACTTTCATAGAAGCTAGGTGCTGTAAATTATCAAAAAAACTAAACTTCACTGACAAAAACAAGGTTAAAGTGAAGTTATGGTTAGCCTTGGCTACAACAACTTACTGTGTGTGGAAAAAAAACTGAAAATTAATTAGAAAACACAAAGTACAGTTATGGTTGTGAATTATTTAGATTCCTACACCCTCAGATTTTAGCTTTTGCCAAATATGTTGTGGCTTCCTAACTGGTTGACATTTACAACAAATCTCTAGCCACTGCTAAACTTCCTTCTATCTGGGAACATGCCCATATAGTACCACTGCCAAGAAAACCATCTGTTGATACAAGCATTCTCACCAACTTTAGATCCATTTAATTACATCATCGCAGCCCAGGGTATCTGCAAAACTCATCAGGCTGATGAGTCTTGGATATGAGCACCCACAATCTCTCCATGTGAAGCCTGCTGGTGTGCTCTGCAGTACAGATGGCACCAGGTGCTGGCCGGGCCGTCTCTGCCCTGCAGCTGTGGTGACAGAAGGGGGTTCTATTTTATGACTTTTCCCCTCGACATTGGTTGAACACCTCTGATGCACAATATGAGATCCCAATCCGGTGCTGTTATCCACCATATGCTCCTCGTACCAAGGTGCCCCAAGATGCTCCATTTTGTGAAATTATTAGGAATTACACAGGCCATTCCTTTAAAGATATCCCAGGCACGTACAGTCATGCCAGGACTGAGGGGGAGGCATCCAAAGCCTACTTACAGGGCATGTGTATGCAGACGTCCAACAGGGTAAAATGCTCTGAGAATGGAGGGAGAGGTAAGGAAACTGAAAGTTGTAGAAATTAAGTGGGAACAGATCAGACCTCATCTTAGACTAACTATGAAAATATGTGATAACACTATAGAATGCCTGTGCCTACAAGATTTCAGTCAATTCACAATCAGACAACATAGTGAGGAAGACAAGGCAGGCATGTTGTTAGCCTGGTTGCTTACGGATGAGTCTCCACACAGACCAATCATGGCATTATTAGCCCAGCCTAACTGAGTAGTAAACACCCAAACACAGATAAAGGAGGCAATGCATACCTTTTGTGGAAAGTTCTATGCAGCATCGCACTCTGTCCTACCCTAAGAGTTAGCTGAGTACTTAAAGCATGTCCCCTTCAGTACATTAACATTAGCACAGACTGACACATTGGAAAAGCCTCTCCACTTAGAAGAGATAAATGCTACAAACAGGGAACTGTCATCCGGTAAAACTCCTGGAACTGATGGGTTCCGTACTGAGCTATATGTAACTTTCAGTGGATTACTGGCCCACAGTCTGCTGACCATTTCCTTGGAAGCCAGGGACAAAAAGAATCTACCGTCCACCACTAATGAAGCACTTCTAGTCCCCCTGTTTAAACAGCAGCTTAATCCTCTCTAGAGGTAAAGTCATATCGCCCTCTTTCTTTTTTTGTGATTGCAAGATACTAGTTAGGGTTTTAGCAAACAGATCACTGTCTTTATTGAAAGATTTTATACAATCAGACCAGACTGGGTTTTAACCATCGAAGAAAAATGTCCAAATGAATTTCCACTTGAGTGGTTGCATGGTTGACCATGGAACACTTTTGGTTGCATCTATTGACTCGGAGAAGGCTTTTGACTCACTAGACTAGGGATACTTCTTTGTGGTACTACATAAAATGAAACTGGGTCCTGAAAAAACTAAATGGATTAGACTACTCCATGACCAGAGATAAGACTGGAAAAGTAATTTCTGCCCAGGTGTTGATTATGAAAGGTACATGCCAAGGCTGCCCCTTTTCCCCATTCTGTTTTCCCTGTCAATGGAACCATTACCGGGGGTGTTCAGACAGATGATCCTCATACATGGAATACAGATATGCATGGAGATCCACTCCATATACCTAGAAGCGGACCATGTACAATTGTATTTTTGTGATGTAGACATCAATAGTGAATGTTCTACGAGTTCTGAAGAATTCTGGAGCAGCCTAGGAATGATACATAAATAATACTAAGTCCTGTCTGTTTCCACAGAAGGCATGGGCCGAAAAAGGTATTGATCTGCTACCTCAGCTGCCTTTGAGATGGGAACGCATGACTTAAATACTTGGGTGTTAAGGTTTACTGTCTAGCTTAATAGATGGTATCTTTAAGAAGTCTAGTTAGAGTGCTCAAGCTCGTGGGAAACATCCTTTACATCGCAGTGATTACACCGCGATGCATTTAGAACGCTGCCATTACAACGCAAGCGTTACATCGACTTGCACTTGAGGGTGCTATAACCTAAGGAATAGTAAGATTTACTATTCCAACACCTTCCCTACTGTACGTAGACTGGTGTTGGAATAGTAAATCTTACTACTCCTAAGTCCAGCGCCCTCCAGCGCAAGTCGTTGTAACGACTTGCGTTGTAAAAACTGCGTTGTTACATACCGCGATCATTTTGATCGCGTTGTAACATCACATATTCAAGCTCGTGAGCATCAATGACTTTTTGAGGCAACTGCTATTCTCGGTAATGGGAAGGATTGCCATTGTTAACTCCTTGGATGCTAAGGACATAACATCCCTGTAAGGAAGAGCCATGCCTACCCCTCGAGATCAGCACAATCCACCCCCCCCCGATCCCAACCCAATAACCATAACCTACCCTCACTCACCTTTTCCTCTCCAGCCCGAAAAACCGCTCCGATGGCCCGACTCCTGTGAATGCGAAGAGGAGAGAGTTACCCAAGCCGAAAGAGAATCACAGACGACGAGAACAGGCGAACTCGTGGTCAGACAGGACCAATCACCAGGAAGCACAGTCCGGGAAGGAGGGACCCACAGGTTGGAGGCGGAGGTAAAAAGGCGGAACCAGGAAGACTCGAGGAGAGAAGGCGGAGCAGAGGTTCAGCGCGGCAGAGGCGAGGAAGGCGAAGACGCCGATCCTGAAAACGGAGACGGACATCGGTTTCCAGCGGCCGAGGAACAAAGTGCAACGCGGGAGGACGACGAAGCTCCTGAGACGTGGAGTGAGGAGTGGTGGTCGCCCCGGGAAGTTTGAGTTCCCCGCCGCATTCATGGTACATGGACGGGGGAGGGAGAGGGAGCTTCAAAGATAGCACGGAGCGTGGTAGTGGCACATAAAAGAATACTCAACATAACGTAGAAAGGGGGGGGGGGGAACCAGTACGGAAGAAAGACAACAATACCGAGAGACCAAATAGAGACTTCAATAGGAATGCCTTTAGTATAACTAAAGTAGAAAAAATGAAGGATTGTCAAAATATAGCCTCAAGACAGCATAATCCACAAGAGAGGGAGTATGGAAAGGTGATTCAAGGGAAAACGCCAAAAGGGTCCCACAGACAGACCAAAGACATCTGTGTGAGAAAATACTCCAGTAGGAGAAACTGCATATTTTTTTTTCTTTTCCACATTTCACCTTTCCTCCACTTTACATTTTTTTTTTTTTTCCCAAGAAGCTAAACGTTGAAAGCTCTCAACACAAAGAGATTCAAATTTTGTCTGCACACTACCGGGTGTGGTGACGGTATCTGTCATGCATAAACCACTAGACAGTCCATAGTACTTACCGTGCTTTTCATGTCTTTTCTCCTGATGACCGGGGACGACACGCCACTGGAGACTGGACCTGAAACCAAAGAGAAGAAAAGAAAAGAGAAGGATATCAGTGCATGGAAGAGACCTGACCGAACAGAATCCAAACCCAAGTAGCCTAAACTAAGAATAGTAACTTTTGTTTTGTGTACACAGTCTTTTTTTTTTTTTGGAACATTGTCTGCCTACAACAAAGACGCCAAAATTGAGAGACACATATAGCCTCCTCGATTTATTTTCCGCCCATCCCTCACAATCCCAAAAGTAAGCTCTTTGCAGTCAGACCGCATCCAACAATTCTCGACTGGTACTTCTCCTCATAGGACTGCCCACGATTACACTAAGTCATAGTTGCAGCCACGCCATCCGACAATTAGTTTATAGGATATCCAGATAAACTTAATTTTGGGATTCAACCCGCTCTTTTTAGGTTCAGTGAGGCCCAGGCTACCCTTGAAAAAGCCCTAGGCCTCCTGCAAGCCATGGATAGGGTGAAACATGTGTTGGCTGATCAAATGTATCTTCCACTTAGATGATTGGCTCATTAAATGTGACTTGTACTTGGATCACTGATGTCTCAAATGGATCGAAAAAACACTACCAAGATTTGAATCTTAAAATCTGTCTCTAAGAATCCTTAACGTTTTGTTTAAAAAAACATTAACCCAACTAAGCGATCACAGAATGCATTCTTGTGGTATATGCATTGCCCGTGACACTGAATTTGTCATTGACTAGTTTAAGGGCCTTCACCTAGATTGGATGCATATCAAACCACTAAATTATAACACCCCTTCTGGGTATTAGTTGAGTGTAGCTCCTTTGGCCAATAGTCCTTCTTCATTCAATACAAATAAGGCAATGCAACAATCCTCAAAATGCCATGGCTTTGATTGGCAGACCATCCAAGCAATGGTAGACTATGAAAAACGCATAAAAACCTTTTGTCGAAAAAGGGCTGACAAAAAGCCCACTCTTTCGCTATACTGTTTTATACTTCTTTTTAATGTAGCAATGACGAGGGAGAGCTCTCGCAGCAAACAGTGAAAGCTGTCTTAAAGAAAGACCTAAAAAAAGACTGCAGCCAGGAATTGTAGTTCAGCCATGTACAGGGCAAGCAAGTGTCTATGCCTCAGCGGAAATATAGTTATGAAAGGGTCATTGAGGTGAGAGTCACAGAGGACAGGTAAGATCATGCCTGTCTGCTCTGTAATTCGAAAAGTAAACAACCTTGTATTTGTCAATTGCTAGAGCAGGCATCAATCTACTGCCAATGTGTGCCAATGCGATTAATTAGGGCCTGTCAAGGCAACTTCTGCTTCAATGCCTAGTATATACTTGGAGCAGACTGACACGCCACCCTGACTTTGGATCACAGCATTTTGGCAGATGAAATCAGCCAAACATAAGAATAATTTAGGGATGATGTCAGGGAGGAGATCATCGCTTAATAGTTATGTATGAGTTTACAAGCCTGAGCATTTGTTTTTCCAACATAACCATTCCACATGTGTTCCTTTAACATATCAATTAATCAGCATTTGTATTGCGCAGTACTGTCACCCCTAAATGTATATCGGCGCTGAGCGTGCCGTGTCTCCGTCGAAAAGCCAGGTCTTGAGTTTCTTTCTGAAGTCCATCAGGGAGGGTGCTTTTCAGAGGTGGAAGGGCAGGTCGTTTTAGGTCTTGGAGGTGATGAAAGAGAAGGAGCAGCCCCCGCTGCGGCTGCGACAGATGTGGGGGATGTGGGCGAAGAAGGCAGAGCGCAGGTGTCTTGCGGGCAGGTGGAAGTTCAGTCAATGGTTGATACATGATGGTCCTTGATCGTGGAGAGCTCTGTAAGTATGCGTGAGGATCTTGAACTGCCATCCTTTCTGGATGGGGAGCCAGTGGAGGTTTCTGAGGTGATGGGTGATTTGAGTTTGTTTGGGTAGGTTCAGGATGAGTCGGCTGCAGTGTTATGTATGGTCTGAAGCCTTTCGAGGAGCTGGGTGGAGATTCCACCATAGAGAGCATTACCATAGTCAAGGCTGCTGGTGACGACGGCTTGCGTGATGGTCTTTTTGGAGTCGATGGGGATCTATCTGAAGAGTCTGCAGGCAACTGCATTGACTTGTGGCTCTACTCCTGGGCTGAGTCCATAAAATCCAAAGATCTCAAGATGCTTTTCAGGGTGAAGCTAGAACTAAGAACTCAGTCCCCCTTTTTCCACAGAGGGGTGAATTAGGGCTGATCTCTATCCCTTCTGCAATGCACTGCTTTAGCAAGACGTGCTCAAGTGCCCGCCAATTCAGTGGTCAAGCCAAGACTGCACAGCTGGGGGGGCATGTGTTGTCAGGTTAAAGAAGTTCAAAAGATCAAACCTTGGAACCGAGGACATTAGCAAGGAAGCAATAACTCACACTGGAGGATTAACCTCTCTGGAGTAAGGTTAAAAATACTCAGCAACAGAAGGATACTGTAATAGAAAACAACAAAATGTTAGTACACTGCTCACTTGCCAGCAACCAGACTTTTCCTGGGTGGTGGCATGTAACAAATACACGCAACATTGAGATACAACCCACCCACATTATTGCTTTTACTATTAGGTCTACCATGTTGTCCGGCTTGCACCTTCGTCGTTATCTTTACTCCAATGGTTATAGGCTTTGGGTCAAAACCTTTTTCTCTTGAAGAGAATAAATGTTCTCCTCTCCCCTCAACCGCGCTCTACTTAAATCTCTTAATTGAATAGAGAGGTCAGGCTTAAATTGCTTTAGAGTCCTGATTCGATGAGCTGGTCCCACCTATCTCCTTCTTCACTTTATCTGGAACGGTTGTCTTGTAATAACTTCATGGGCCACTTGCTGTTTTGCTATTTCTTTTTATATTCCAAAGATTTAATTTATCAGAAGCTCAAACCGTTTTTGGATCTGGCTGGAAAGATCTTGCCCCCTCAGCGTTCTATCCCTCGGGTCACTTGTTCATCTCCCCTTATGTAATGATTTCAGAGTGTCTCCAATGTGTGTGGTCAGCTGAAGACTTGTCGGATGGACTCCGATAATTACAGCTATTGAGTCAATACAGTTGCGGATCAATAAACCTGATTATCTGGGTCAGCGGCTTATACTTCTTGCGCTTTCTGTTTCTTTTCCTTTTGAAAACTGATTGCAAGAGTAGATGGAAGGGGTTCGAGCCATCTCAAAGGTTGTTTTATCTATGATCCACGGCTCTCTGCAATGCCAGAGCAGCGTTGGTGTATACAGGCAGTAACACCGCTGGCTGTCCAATCTCTTTCCCAAGTGATTCTGTGCCACAATTCAACACCTTACTTTAAAAGGATCAAGGGCCAGATGAACTAACAGTCCGTTTACAAAAAGCAGTCGCAAATTGCTGATTTTGTGAAGCTATCTATGTAATAATAGGTCATGTCTCAAATTCACTATTTGCAGGGGGTCTCAGAATGACCTGCCTAATGAATATTAATTAGGATGGTCAAAATGTACTATCCCGTGCGGTTTGCTACAAACAGAGAGATGGCGGCCTGCAAAGGACAGCAGACAACAATTCCTGTGTTTGCATTCCCAAATGGAAAAGCTTTTTTTTTTTTTTTTTTTTTTTTAAAGGAGAGAGGAGTTGGCCTAACGGCTAGGGCGGTCGACCTCGAATCTGGGGAACTGGGTTCGAGTCTTGGCAATGACGCTGAACATCCTGTGATTCTGGGCAAATCACTTAATCTCCCCGTGCCTAACAAAAAATGAATGTGTCCACATGTTATGCAACTGGTGCTATGTAAAGCGCTCTGATAACCGATGCCTTCGGGTCAAGTTCGCGCTATATAAAACTCCGTTAAAAAAAAAGCAGGCTGTGTTCTTTAAAAGAACTGTTGCTGCTTTAAAAAAATCAATTTGGGAAACATCAAAGGGAGAAGGCCTAATCCTCCTAAAGCTCCAACACAGTTTCTAAGGGGAAGGGTTCTTTAAAAATCAGTTATACCCTCATTTGAGGTGTTGGCAAAAGTTCAGTAGCTTGCGACTGGAGTTAAAGACACAAACCAATGATACATTGTAAACCCAATCACAAACTTGAAGGCATACCCCTTTTATACCCCTTTTCCGATTCTTAAAGTGAGTTTTGTACATTAGAAAAATGCATATTTTAGTTCCACACCCATTGATTTTGCGAATCACAGGGTTTCCGATTGCAAAATCCTTTCGTACATCTTGCCCTTGGTTAGCACTTTTCACATTTCTTTTCTACCTGCCTTTGCATTAGTGTATGCAGGGAATAACTCATGGTTTTGCCATGTTTCCACCATTTTGTTTCATACACTCAAAAAACTTTAATGTCAAAATATATATATATATTTTGCTTCTCGGAAGGCTTGTTTCTTTTCCTTTTTCCTGTTGACAAGAGTGAAATCATGACACATGAGCATATTGAAGTCATTGGGCAAAGGAGAGGGTGATTGACTCAAATTCTGCAACAAGGGGAGAAAGGTTTATTGTTTTTTATATCAAAGCTGCAGAAATGAAAAGGTGCTGCATATCAAAAGCACCAGTTCACCCAAACACAGTGTAAGGTGTACGAATACTTCAGTAGTAAAGGGAACTACAACTGAGTGCTTGTATCAGAAATGTGAAGTAGTTTCATGCTATCTTTGACCCCTTCCACCTCAATTAGGATTTTCTGATAAGCTCTTGTTTACATTATCCTCATACTATAGCTGTTGACAAGGTTTAGAAACTGATTCCATTCCCAAATACCTCGCCCAGGGGCTCAAATAGTGAAAACTTTCAGAAAAGATTGTGGGGCATATTATCAAGGGCTTTATCGCCGATTTAGCGGCACTTTTTGCCGCTAAATCGGCGATATTTTTAACGCCCTGTTAGCAAGCTGTCGCTAACAGGCGTTAGCGACAGCTTTCAGGCGTTAGAGGCCGGGAATTACATCGCCTTGCATGTCAGCGATATTTATCGCTAATGACATGCAAGGTAGGCGTTCCCCACTAAAAGCGACTGTAAACAGTCGCTAACACCACTAACCCCTATTATCAAGGCAGGCGAAGCGATAAAATTAATCGCGCTAAGCGCGTTTATCGCTATATTTTATCACCTGCTACTGACTATGACTTACCTGTTTGTAGTATAGGAGGTAGATTCTAATGCTGAATCCACCTTAGCGTTAATGCGAGAATATCGCTGGTTTTCCAGCGATATTCTCGCATTATGCCGCTATCGCTGGAATAATCATCGCCATAGCGCTAATTGTTGCTAATACAGCGTTAGCGTGGCGATATATTCCAGCGATAGCTGGCGATAGAATATTTCGCGCTAAGCAAGCTCTGCGATATTTATCGCATTTTGTTGCTAATATGGCCCTGTGTTCTTTTAGATGGAAAGACAAGACTAATCTTCTCATGGCTCTGTTTCAGAGCTAGAGTGTCTAGCTTGGTCCACCAAGGTCTCTTTTCTCTAGCACTGGGGAGAGAAGCTCCCGGGAAAAAAGAGTGTTAGGTCAATGACACAAAGGCTTTGGGGGGAGGCGAGGAGTGTGGGAGGCAGAGCATGAGAAGAGGCATTGACGCAGGAAAGGAGTCACTGAAAGTGAAACTACAGTGCACTGCTCTTCTCTACGGTATGGGTGGCGAAACAAGGACGCTGAACCAAGGAAAGAAACGAAAGGCGCAAAGAAAGGAAACGTTTCCTTGCACGGATGGAAATTTTTGTCTAGGCGTCGAAATGGGTACACCATAGAGACCGACAGTGGCCAACATTATCCCCTTACTGCGACCACTTATTCGATGTGCAAACCTTATAGCATAAGCCATCGCATTATATTTTTATCTGTAGGTATATGCTGTTCTGCACTCTAAGTCTGGGGATTATTATAACTATATCTTTGTACTGCATTTTGGAAAACATATTCTACTAACACACTTTTGATGACAACAGAGACACATTACTTGAGGAACTGTTCAAAAACAACACACTACCTAGACCCACAGCTACTTCCAACACCGAGAGCAAGGGTCTTAAATTGAAATTTATAAGACTGGAACGCTTAAAGAAACAAGCAGTTTCCATGTGGTAAGACTCTACGGGCCCGATTCACAAAAGTAATCTGAGACAAAATCCTAACTTTACGACTTTCGGTATTCACAAAAGGCATTTAGGAGTAGTAAAGTTAGGATTTTGTCTTAAGTTTGTCTTAAGTTTTGGTCTTAAGACAAAATCCTAACTTAAGAGACCAAAACTTAAGACAAACTTAAGACAAAATCCTAACTTTACTACTCCTAAATGCCTTTTGTGAATACTGAAAGTCGTAAAGTTAGGATTTTGTCTCAGATTACTTTTGTGAATCGGGCCCAACCATCCTGCACAGCTATATAGATAACATACAGGTACCCAGGGTGTTATGAGTAGATGTCAGATCACAGACTGGAAAACCACTAACCTTAGGAGGCAGATACAGCGGGAGCGATGCACAATGCTACTTAACCCTATCCCCTGTCATGGAATGTCCTGAGAGTTATATCTAACACTCAAATAGGAAACGCCATTTTGGGGGAAAGGGAAAAAAGGGACAAAAGAAACAATAAAGATGCGACAGTGGTAAACACACGATGAGGAAGTCGCTTGGAGTTGTAGGTTTCAGTCCTATTCTCTCTACTCCAGCTGTCTAGCCCCGTGTTCCCTGAAGCAAAACACAAGAACTACACATTGTAATATCTACAATAATAGTATGGGTAAGACGTAATAAGACTTATGTGTAAGCACTTACTTTCACATTGCCACAATCATCCTCATGTTCAAACTTAAAAATCCCAAAATAAACCAAAGAAATGAATAAGCAATCCTCCACTTGAAGATACAGAGATAGCACTCTTAGTCAGTAAAGTATCTGCTCTAAAGGAATGGAAACACAATTGTACTTAGCTGAGTAGCTGTAAGTCTGAGAATGAAAATGCCTCTTTTCATCCGCTGTTTAAGTAAGCATAATTCAAATGGTGACGCTCCTGCGCAACCGCTGAGAAAGAGAAGGAGCTGCTATTCCTTGATTGCACTTCAGTGCGTTTTGTTTGTACGCGCTCCAGCGCTTTTAATGAGGAAAAAACACTGGTTGCTTGATGAGCCTCTCAACGGCTCTCGTACGCGCTCCAGCACGTTTGCCACGAAGGAAACAAGTGAAGGTTTGAAGAGCCTCTCAACGGCTCTCGTACGCGCTCCAGCGCGTCTGCCAGGAAAAAACAAAAAAGCTTGAAGAGCCTCTCAACGGCTCTCATACGCGCTCCAGCGCGTCTGCCAGGGAAAAAACAAAGAAAGCTTGAAGAGCCTCTCAACGGCTCTCGTACGCGCTCCAGCGCGTTTGCCATGAAGGAAACAAGTGAAGGTCTGAAGAGCCTCTCAACGGCTCTCGTACGCGCTCCAGCGCGTCTGCCAGGAAAAAACAAAGAAAGCTTGAAAAGCCTCTCAACGGTTCTCGTACGCGCTCCAGCGCTGCGGTATCAAGGCAGGATCTCTAGCAGGCTGACTCTCGATGATTGACAAGCACCGGGCTGCTTGCAGGCGGTGCTAATATAGCCTCATGATTGATGCTACCATGTGGTCCTCCCACTAGGTGTTCTGGGAGATGTAGTTCCTATCACACACACCAACATTCCCTATGCATGCATACCAGTACAATGTAAGTGGTTCCCCCTGCTACCTATGCATGATCGTGACAGAACCCCCTCTCAATGACCGGCGCCCCGACGGTCTACCAGGCTTAGAAGGAAACTGAAGGTGAAACCGCCTAAGAAGCCCTGGGCAATTGAGGTTAGATTTAGGTTCCCACGACCGGTCTTCAGGTCCATATCCCTTCCAGTCAAAAAGGTAATGTACCCGCCCTCTAATGAGTCTGGAATCGAGAATACGCTTGACTTCGTATTCCTTTTTCCCATCAATAACCAGAGGCAGGAGTTTCAAGGGTAGTCTAGTCTGAGGGAGGCACGGCCGTAACAAGGAGACGTGAAACACAGGATGGATGTGCCAAGAAGAAGGAAGAGATAATCTCATAGCTACAGGGTTGATTATTCTGTCAATAAGATAAGGACCCACGAATTTAGGTTTTAGTCTAGTGTTACCTTTCAGTCGTAGATGTTTTGTATCTAGCCATACTCTATCCCCCACACTATAAGTAGGTTCTGGGAACTGGTTCTTATCTGCATAATGTTTGTCATGTGCTTCTGCCTTGCCTAACTATGTTTTGGCATCCTGCAAGACTGTTCTGAGATGTGCATGATGTTCTTGAATGGTGGGATGTCTAGACTTAATAGGCCATTTGAAGGGTAACATATTAGGATGGTGTCCCGTCAGGCAAAAAAAAGGGGAACAACCCAGAGTGGAGTGCTTTGCATTATTGTATGCGAATTCTGCCATCCATAGGAGCGTACTCCATTCTTCTTCATGTTGTAGTGTAAAGCATCTTAGGTATTGTTCGAGAGTTTGGTTGAGTCTTTCAGTTTTGCCGTCAGTCTGCAGATGGTAACTAGTGGAAAGACGGGCATCTACTTTCATTACATCACATGGCGCTTTCCAAAAGCGTGAGGTAAATTGAGTTCCTCTGTCAGTGATGATACCCACTAGTATCCCATGGGAGCGCACGACATGCTGAAAAAAAGTTTGGGCCAATTCCAAGGAGGTCGGTAGTTTCGTCATAGCAATAAAGGCCCCATTTTGGTTAGATGATCAATTACTACCAGGATGGTATTGTTGCCTAAACTGGGAGGCATATCTACTATGAAATCCATTGAAAGAGTATGCCAAGGTACAGGAGGTATGGGTATGGTTTGTAACAATCCACTAGGTCGTTGATGCTGTGATTTCCCTTGGGTACAGATGGCACATTCTGTAACGTATTTAGTGGTATCTGCCTCTAGGGTCGTCCACCAAAAATGCCTCTTCATAGCTTGGACAGTTTTCTGGATCCCCGGATGTTCACCCAGTGCAGAATCATGTATCCAGCGTAAGGCTTGTTGCTGTAAAGGACCCTCCGGAATATACATCCATTTATCATGGTACAGTAGGTTGTTTACAGCTGAACGATGTTCAGGGTCCTTTTGCAACTAAGCCTGGTGATCCATTCAGCCATCTGTTTTCTTACATCATCCAAAAAGTCTTGCGTAGTCGTCAAGGCCAGTATCTCATCGGGAAAAGAAGTCTTATGTAGTATGACAGGGGTTCATCCAATGGGACTTGACTGCGTTCTAGAGTATGATTAGTCCTTGAGAGAGCATCTGCTTTGCCATTTTGAGGTCCTGGGCGGTACTTTATTACGAAGTCGTAATCAGAGAAGAAAAGCGACCAACGGAGTTGTCGAGGGGTCAGCACTCTTGCCGTCTTCAAAACAACAGGTTACTGTGATCGGTGTATATTTCAACAGTGTACTTAGCTCCCAATAAGTAGTGCCTCAATTCTTCACACGGTCTCTTTATGGCCAAGAGCTCCTTGTCTGTGATACTGTAGTTAACCTCACAGGATGTCAGTTTCTTAGAAAAGTAGGCCACGGGGTGTAGCTGACCTGTGTCAGGATGTCTCTGGGATACAACGCCTCCAATTGCGTAGTGTGATGCATCAGTCTCCACCACAAAAGGAAGAGCTGCATCTGGATGCCTCAACACGGGGGCTTGCTTGAAGCCATTTTTTAATGTTTGAAAGGCCTGTTCTGCCGAATCATTCCAGACGAATGTTGCTCCATTCCGTAACAGTTGAGTGAAAGGTTGTATGATCCTGGAAAATTCTTTTATAAACCTCCAGTAAAAATTAGCGAAGCCTAGAAAACTCTGTAGAGCCTTTACCCTGGAGGGAGATTCCCATTGAGTAATCGCTTGTATCTTTTTGTTGTCCATGCTTAGACCATCTGTTCCTATGACGTAACCTAGGAACTCTACTTCTGAGGTGTGAAACAGACATTTCTCCAACTTAGCAAAGAGAGAAAACTGCTGTAAGCGTTCCAGTACCGCTTTCACATGAGGGACATGTTCTTCTATCCGTTCCTGGAGCCGATGATCCAACTGTACTGTGAGATCTATTAGTTCATCGCAATTGTTGGGCATATGCACCACTTGTAAAAACAACAATTGATGGACAGAATGCAGAACAATGTCGTACATTCACCCCAGTACAGAGATCTGGGCCTAAATCCATCGTTTTTTTGCTCACCATGCCATTCCAGTTTGGACCCAGCCATATGCAAATCAGTCTTGACTCTGCGCCCAATGGGAACAGTCCAGCCCGAACTGCCAGGCCAGGTCCTCCCTGGACTGGAAACAAGCATCCTAGGACCGGTTTCGGGCTTTCAGCCCTCATCAGCCAGGAGAGCTTGACTCCAGTGGCATGGAGAGCACGGGACCCACGTCTGGGCATACCCGTCACACTCGGGGTGACAAATGCAAAAACTACAATTGATGGACGGAATGCAGAACAATGTCGTACATTCACCCCAGTACAGAGATCTGGGCCTAAATCCATCGTTTTTTTGCTCACCATGCCATTCCAGTTTGGACCCAGCCATATGCAAATCAGTCTTGACCCTGCGCCCAATGGGAACAGTCCAGCCCGAACTGCCAGGCCAGGTCCTCCCTGGACTGGAAACAAGCATCCTAGGACCGGTTTCGGGCTTTCAGCCCTCATCAGCCAGGATAGCTTGACTCCAGTGGCATGGCAGTTCGGGCTGGACTGTTCCCATGAGGCACAGGGTCAAGACTGATTTGCATATGGCCAGGTCTAAACTGGGGTGGCATGGTGAGCAAAAGAATGATGGATTTAACCCAGATCTCTTGACTGTGGGTGAATGTTTTGATTTGTTCTGCATTCCGTCCATCAATTGTGTGTCTTTTGCTTTCTCGCCCTAAGTGCGCCAGGTATGCCCAGACGTGGGTCCTGGGCTCACTGTGCCACTGGAATCAAGCTATCCTGGCTGAAGAGGGGAGAAACCCCGAAACCGGTCCTAGGATGCTTGTTTCCGGTCCAGGGAGGACCTGGCTTGGCAGTTCGGGCTGGACTGTTCCCATGAGGCACAGGGTCAAGACTGATTTGCATATGGCCAGGTCTAAACTGGGGTGGCATGGTGAGCAAAAGAATGATGGATTTAACCCAGAT
The DNA here is from genome assembly GCA_963921515.1 of Calotriton arnoldi. Taxonomy (NCBI): domain Eukaryota; kingdom Metazoa; phylum Chordata; class Amphibia; order Caudata; family Salamandridae; genus Calotriton; species Calotriton arnoldi. The sequence goes on from CAWUFW010003849.1 coordinate 1,674,972, forward strand.
CTCTTGACTGGGGGTGAATGTTTTGATTTGTTCTGCATTCCATCCATCAATTGTGTGTCTTTTGCTTTCTCGCCCTAAGTGCGCCAGGTATGCCCAGACGTGGGTCCTGGGCTCACTGTGCCACTGGAATCAAGCTATCCTGGCTGAAGAGGGGTGAAACCCCGAAACCGGTCCTAGGATGCTTGTTTCCAGTCCAGGGAGGACCTGGCTTGGCAGTTCGGGCTGGACTGTTCCCATGAGGCACAGGGTCAAGACTGATTTGCATATGGCCAGGTCTAAACTGGGGTGGCATGGTGAGCAAAAGAATGATGGATTTAACCCAGATCTCTTGACTGGGGGTGAATGTTTTGATTTGTTCTGCATTCTGTCCATCAAATGTGTGTCTTTTGCTTTCTCGCCCTAAGTTCACCAGGTATGCCCAGACGTGGGTCCTGGGCTCACTGTGCCACTGGAATCAAGCTATCCTGGCTGAAGAGGGGTGAAACCCCGAAACCGGTCCTAGGATTCTTGTTTCCGGTCCAGGGAGGACCTGGCTTGGCAGTTCGGGCTGGACTGTTCCCATGAGGCACAGGGTCAAGACTGATTTGCATATGGCCAGGTCTAAACTGGGGTGGCATGGTGAGCAAAAGAATGATGGATTAACCCAAATCTCTTGACTGGGGGTGATTGTTTTGATTTGTTCTGCATTCCGTCCATCAATTGTGTGTCTTTTGCTTTCTCGCCCTAATTGCGCCAGGTATGCCCAGACGTGGGTCCTGGGCTCACTGTGCCACTGGAATCAAGCTATCCTGGCTGAAGAGGGTGAAACCCCGAAACCGGTCCTAGGATGCTTGTTTCCGGTCCAGGGAGGACCTGGCTTGGCAGTTCGGGCTGGACTGTTCCCATGAGGCACAGGGTCAAGACTGATTTGCATATGGCCAGGTCTAAACTGGGGTGGCATAGTGAGCAAAAGAATGATGGATTTAACCCACATCTCTTGACTGGGGGTGAATGTTTTGATTTGTTCTGCATTCCGTACATCAATTGTGTGTCTTTTGCTTTCTCGCACTAAGTGCGCCAGGTATGCCCAGACGTGGGTCCTGGGCTCACTGTGCCACTGGAATCAAGCTATCCTGGCTGAAGAGGGGTGAAACTCCAAAACCGGTCCTAGGATGCTTGTTTCCGGGCCAGGGAGGACCTGGCTTGGCAGTTCGGGCTGGACTGTTCCCATGAGGCACAGGGTCAAGACTGATTTGCATATGTCCAGGTCTAAACTGGGGTGGCATGGTGAGCAAAAGAATGATGGATTTAACCCAGATCTCTTGACTGGGGGTGAATGTTTTGATTTGTTCTGCATTCCGTCCATCAATTGTGTGTCTTTTGCTTTCTCGCCCTAAGTGCGCCAGGTATGCCCAGACGTGGGTCCTGGGCTCACTGTGCCACTGGAATCAAGCTATCCTGGCTGAAGAGGGGTGAAACCCCGAAACCGGTCCTAGGATGCTTGTTTCCGGTCCAGGGAGCACCTGGCTTGGCAGATCGGGCTGGACTGTTCCCATGAGGCACTGGGTCAAGACTGATTTGCATATGGCCAGGTCTAAACTGGGGTGGCATGGTGAGCAAAAGAATGATGGATTTAACCCAGATCTCATGACTGGGGGTGAATGTTTTGATTTGTTCTGCATTCCGTCCATCAAGTGTGTGTCTTTTGCTTTCTCGCCCTAAGTGCGCCAGGTATGCCCAGACGTGGGTCCTGGGCTCACTGTGCCACTGGAATCAAGCTATCCTGGCTGAAGAGGGGTGAAACCCCGAAACCGGTCCTAGGATGCTTGTTTCCGGTCCAGGGAGGACCTGGCTTGGCAGTACGGGCTGGACTGTTCCCATGAGGCACAGGATCAAGACTGATTTGCATATGGCCAGGTCTAAACTGGGGTGGCATGGTGAGCAAAAGAATGATGGATTTAACCCAGATCTCTTGACTGGGGGTGAATGTTTTGATTTGTTCTGCATTCCGTCCATCAATTGTGTGTCTTTTGCTTTCTCGCCCTAAGTGCGCCAGGTATGCCCAGACGTGGGTCCTGGGCTCACTGTGCCACTGGAATCAAGCTATCCTGGCTGAAGAGGGGTGAAACCCCGAAACCGGTCCTAGGATGCTTGTTTCCGGTCCAGGGAGGACCTGGCTTGGCAGTTCGGGCTGGACTGTTCCCATGAGGCACAGGGTCAAGACTGATTTGCATATGGCCAGGTCTAAACTGGGGTGGCATGGTGAGCAAAAGAATGATGGATTTAACCCAGATCTCTTGACTGGGGGTGAATGTTTTGATTTGTTCTGCATTCCGTCCATCAATTGTGTGTCTTTCGCTTTCTCGCCCTAAGTGCCCCAGGTATGCCCAGACGTGGGTCCTGGGCTCACTGTGCCACTGGAATCAAGCTATCCTGGCTGAAGAGGGGTGAAACCCCGAAACCGGTCCTAGGATGCTTGTTTCCGGTCCAGGGAGGACCTGGCTTGGCAGTTCGGGCTGGACTGTTCCCATGAGGCACAGGGTCAAGACTGATTTGCATATGGCCAGGTCTAAACTGGGGTGGCATGGTGAGCAAAAGAATGATGGATTTAACCCAGATCTCTTGACTGGGGGTGAATGTTTTGATTTGTTCTGCATTCCGTCCATCAATTGTGTGTCTTTTGCTTTCTCGCCCTAAGTGCGCCAGGTATGCCCAGACGTGGGTCGTGGGCTCACTGTGCCACTGAAATCAAGCTATCCTGGCTGAAGAGGGGTGAAACCCCGAAACCGGTCCTAGGATGCTTGTTTCCGGTCCAGGGGACCTGGCTTGGCAGTTCGGGCTGGACTGCTCCCATGAGGCACAGGGTCAAGACTGATTTGCATATGGCCAGGTCTAAACTGGGGTGGCATGGTGAGCAAAAGAATGATGGATTTAACCCAGATCTCTTGACTGGGGGTGAATGTTTTGATTTGTTCTGCATTCCGTCCATCAATTGTGTGTCTTTTGCTTTCTTGCCCTAAGTGCGCCAGGTATGCCCAGACGTGGGTCCTGGGCTCACTGTGCCACTGGAATCAAGCTATCCTGGCTGAAGAGGGGTGAAACCCCGAAACCGGTCCTAGGATGCTTGTTTCTGCTCCAGACAGGACCTGGCATGGCAGTTCGGGCTGGACTGTTCCCATGAGGCACAGGGTCAAGACTGATTTGCATATGGCCAGGTCTAAACTGGGGTGGCATGGTGAGCAAAAGAATGATGGATTTAACCCAGATCTCTTGACTGGGGGTGAATGTTATGATTTGTTCTGCATTCCGTCCATCAATTGTGTGTCTTTTGCTTTCTCGCCCTAAGTGCGCCAGGTATGCCCAGACGTGGGTCCTGGGCTCACTGTGCCACTGGAATCAAGCTATCCTGGCTGAAGAGGGGTGAAACCCAGAAACCGGTCCTAGGATGCTTGTTTCTGCTCCAGACAGGACCTGGCATGGCAGTTCGGGCTGGACTGTTCCCATGAGGCACAGGGTAAAGACTGATTTGCATATGGCCAGGTCTAAACTGGGGTGGCATGGTGAGCAAAAGAATGATGGATTTAACCCAGATCTCTTGACTGGGGGTGAATGTTTTGATTTGTTCTGCATTCCGTCCATCAATTGTGTGTCTTTTGTTTTCTCGCCCTAAGTGCGACAGGTATGCCCAGACGTGGGTCCTGGGCTCACTGTGCCACTGGAATCAAGCTATCCTGGCTGAAGAGGGGTGAAACCCCGAAACCGGTCCTAGGATGCTTGTTTCCGGTCCAGGGAGCACCTGGCTTGGCAGATCGGGCTGGACTGTTCCCATGAGGCACTGGGGTCAAGACTGATTTGCATATGGCCAGGTCTAAACTGGGGTGGCATGGTGAGCAAAAGAATGATGGATTTAACCCAGATCTCATGACTGGGGGTGAATGTTTTGATTTGTTCTGCATTCCGTCCATCAAGTGTGTGTCTTTTGCTTTCTCGCCCTAAGTGCGCCAGGTATGCCCAGACGTGGGTCCTGGGCTCACTGTGCCACTGGAATCAAGCTATCCTGGCTGAAGAGGGGTGAAACCCCGAAACCGGTCCTAGGATGCTTGTTTCCGGCTCCAGGGAGGACCTGGCTTGGCAGTACGGGCTGGACTGTTCCCATGAGGCACAGGATCAAGACTGATTTGCATATGGCCAGGTCTAAACTGGGGTGGCATGGTGAGCAAAAGAATGATGGATTTAACCCAGATCTCTTGACTGGGGGTGAATGTTTTGATTTGTTCTGCATTCCGTCCATCAATTGTGTGTCTTTTGCTTTCTCGCCCTAAGTGCGCCAGGTATGCCCAGACGTGGGTCCTGGGCTCACTGTGCCACTGGAATCAAGCTATCCTGGCTGAAGAGGGGTGAAACCCCGAAACCGGTCCTAGGTTGCTTGTTTCCGGTCCAGGGAGGACCTGGCTTGGCAGTTCGGGCTGGACTGTTCCCATGAGGCACAGGATCAAGACTGATTTGCATATGGCCAGGTCTAAACTGGGGTGGCATGGTGAGCAAAAGAATGATGGATTTAACCCAGATCTCTTGACTGGGGGTGAATGTTTTGATTTGTTCTGCATTCCGTCCATCAATTGTGTGTCTTTTGCTTTCTCACCCTAAGTGCCCCAGGTATGCCCAGACGTGGGTCCTGGGCTCACTGTGCCACTGGAATCAAGCTATCCTGGCTGAAGAGGGGTGAAACCCCGAAACCGGTCCTAGGATGCTTGTTTCCGGTCCAGGGAGGACCTGGCTTGGCAGTTCGGGCTGGACTGTTCCCATGAGGCACAGGGTCAAGACTGATTTGCATATGGCCAGGTCTAAACTGGGGTGGCATGGTGAGCAAAAGAATGATGGATTTAACCCAGATCTCTTGACTGGGGGTGAATGTTTTGATTTGTTCTGCATTCCGTCCATCAATTGTGTGTCTTTTGCTTTCTCGCCCTAAGTGCGCCAGGTATGCCCAGACGTGGGTCCTGGGCTCACTGTGCCACTGGAATCAAGCTATCCTGGCTGAAGAGGGGTGAAACCCCGAAACCGGTCCTAGGATGCTTGTTTCCGGTCCAGGCAGGACCTGGCTTGGCAGTTCGGGCTGGACTGTTCCCATGAGGCACAGGGTCAAGACTGATTTGCATATGGCCAGGTCTAAACTGGGGTGGCATGGTGAGCAAAAGAATGATGGATTTAACCCAGATCTCTTGACTGGGGGTGAATGTTTTGATTTGTTCTGCATTCCGTCCATCAATTGTGTGTCTTTTGCTTTCTCGCCCTAAGTGCGCCAGGTATGCCCAGACGTGGGTCCTGGGCTCACTGTGCCACTGGAATCAAGCTATCCTGGCTGAAGAGGGGTGAAACCCCGAAACCGGTCCTAGGATGCTTGTTTCTGCTCCAGACAGGACCTGGCATGGCAGTTCGGGCTGGACTGTTCCCATGAGGCACAGGGTCAAGACTGATTTGCATATGGCCAGGTCTAAACTGGGGTGGCATGGTGAGCAAAAGAATGATGGATTTAACCCAGATCTCTTGACTGGGGGTGAATGTTTTGATTTGTTCTGCATTCCGTCCATCAATTGTGTGTCTTTTGCTTTCTCGCCCTAAGTGCGCCAGGTATGCCCAGACGTGGGTCCTGGGCTCACTGTGCCACTGGAATCAAGCTATCCTGGCTGAAGAGGGGTGAAACCCCGAAACCGGTCCTAGGATGCTTGTTTCCGGTCCAGGGAGCACCTGGCTTGGCAGTTCGGGCTGGACTGTTCCCATGAGGCACAGGGTCAAGACTGATTTGCATATGGCCAGGTCTAAACTGGGGTGGCATGGTGAGCAAAAGAATGATGGATTTAACCCAGATCTCATGACTGGGGGTGAATGTTTTGATTTGTTCTGCATTCCGTCCATCAATTGTGTGTCTTTTGCTTTCTCGCCCTAAGTGCGCCAGGTATGCCCAGACGTGGGTCCTGGGCTCACTGTGCCACTGGAATCAAGCTATCCTGGCTGAAGAGGGGTGAAACCCAGAAACCGGTCCTAGGATGCTTGTTTCCGGTCCAGGGAGGACCTGGCTTGGCAGTTCGGGCTGGACTGTTCCCATGAGGCACAGGGTCAAGACTGATTTGCATATGGCCAGGTCTAAACTGGGGTGGCATGGTGAGCAAAAGAATAATGGATTTAACCCAGATCTCTTGACTGGGGGTGAATGTTTTGATTTGTTCTGCATTCCGTCCATCAATTGTGTGTCTTTTGCTTTCTCGCCCTAAGTGCGCCAGGTATGCCCAGACGTGGGTCCTGGGCTCACTGTGCCACTGGAATCAAGCTATCCTGGCTGAAGAGGGGTGAAACCCCGAAACCGGTCCTAGGATGCTTGTTTCCGGTCCAGGGAGGACCTGGCTTGGCAGTTCGGGCTGGTCTGTTCCCATGAGGCACAGGGTCAAGACTGATTTGCATATGGCCAGGTCTAAACTGGGGTGGCATGGTGAGCAAAAGAATGATGGATTTAACCCAGATCTCTTGACTGGGGGTGAATGTTTTGATTTGTTCTGCATTCCGTCCATCAATTGTGTGTCTTTTGCTTTCTCGCCCTAAGTGCCCCAGGTATGCCCAGACGTGGGTCCTGGGCTCACTGTGCCACTGGAATCAAGCTATCCTGGCTGAAGAGGGGTGAAACCCCGAAACCGGTCCTAGGATGCTTGTTTCCGGTCCAGGGAGGATCTGGCTTGGCAGTTCGGGCTGGACTGTTCCCATGAGGTACAGGGTCAAGACTGATTTGCATATGGCCAGGTCTAAACTGGGGTGGCATGGTGAGCAAAAGAATGATGGATTTAACCCAGATCTCTTGACTGGGGGTGAATGTTTTGATTTGTTCTGCATTCCGTCCATCAATTGTGTGTCTTTTGCTTTCTCGCCCTAAGTGCGCCAGGTATGCCCAGACGTGGGTCCAGGGCTCACTGTGCCACTGAAATCAAGCTATCCTGGCTGAAGAGGGGTGAAACCCCGAAACCGGTCCTAGGATGCTTGTTTCTGCTCCAGACAGGACCTGGCATGGCAGTTCGGGCTGGACTGTTCCCATGAGGCACAGGGTCAAGACTGATTTGCATATGGCCAGGTCTAAACTGGGGTGGCATGGTGAGCAAAAGAATGATGGATTTAACCCAGATCTCTTGACTGGGGGTGAATGTTTTGATTTGTTCTGCATTCCGTCCATCAATTGTGTGTCTTTTGCTTTCTCGCCCTAAGTGCGCCAGGTATGCCCAGACGTGGGTCCTGGGCTCACTGTGCCACTGGAATCAAGCTATCCTGGCTGAAGAGGGGTGAAACCCCGAAACCGGTCCTAGGATGCTTGTTTCTGCTCCAGACAGGACCTGGCATGGCAGTTCGGGCTGGACTGTTCCCATGAGGCACAGGGTCAAGACTGATTTGCATATGGCCAGGTCTAAACTGGGGTGGCATGGTGAGCAAAAGAATGATGGATTTAACCCAGATCTCTTGACTGGGGGTGAATGTTTTGATTTGTTCTGCATTCCGTCCATCAATTGTGTGTCTTTTGCTTTCTCGCCCTAAGTGCGCCAGGTATGCCCAGACGTGGGTCCTGGGCTCACTGTGCCACTGGAATCAAGCTATCCTGGCTGAAGAGGGGTGAAACCCCGAAACCGGTCCTAGGATGCTTGTTTCCGGTCCAGGGAGGACCTGGCTTGGCAGTTCGGGCTGGACTGTTCCCATGAGGCACAGGGTCAAGACTGATTTGCATATGGCCAGGTCTAAACTGGGGTGGCATGGTGAGCAAAAGAATGATGGATTTAACCCAGATCTCTTGACTGGGGGTGAATGTTTTGATTTGTTCTGCATTCCGTCCATCAATTGTGTGTCTTTTGCTTTCTCGCCCTAAGTGCGCCAGGTATGCCCAGACGTGGGTCCTGGGCTCACTGTGCCACTGGAATCAAGCTATCCTGGCTGAAGAGGGGTGAAACCCAGAAACCGGTCCTAGGATGCTTGTTTCCGGTCCAGGGAGGACCTGGCTTGGCAGTTCGGGCTGGACTGTTCCCATGAGGCACAGGGTCAAGACTGATTTGCATATGGCCAGGTCTAAACTGGGGTGGCATGGTGAGCAAAAGAATGATGGATTTAACCCAGATCTCTTGACTGGGGGTGAATGTTTTGATTTGTTCTGCATTCCGTCCATCAATTGTGTGTCTTTTGCTTTCTCGCCCTAAGTGCGCCAGGTATGCCCAGACGTGGGTCCTGGGCTCACTGTGCCACTGGAATCAAGCTATCCTGGCTGAAGAGGGGTGAAACCCCGAAACCGGTCCTAGGATGCTTGTTTCCGGTCCAGGGAGGACCTGGCTTGGCAGTTCGGGCTGGACTGTTCCCATGAGGCACAGGGTCAAGACTGATTTGCATATGGCCAGGTCTAAACTGGGGTGGCATGGTGAGCAAAAGAATGATGGATTTAACCCAGATCTCTTGACTGGGGGTGAATGTTTTGATTTGTTCTGCATTCCGTCCATCAATTGTGTGTCTTTTGCTTTCTCGCCCTAAGTGCGCCAGGTATGCCCAGACGTGGGTCCTGGGCTCACTGTGCCACTGGAATCAAGCTATCCTGGCTGAAGAGGGGTGAAACCCCGAAACCGGTCCTAGGATGCTTGTTTCCGGTCCAGGGAGGACCTGGCTTGGCAGTTCGGGCTGGACTGTTCCCATGAGGCACAGGGTCAAGACTGATTTGCATATGGCCAGGTCTAAACTGGGGTGGCATGGTGAGCAAAAGAATGATGGATTTAACCCAGATCTCTTGACTGGGGGTGAATGTTTTGATTTGTTCTGCATTCCGTCCATCAATTGTGTGTCTTTTGCTTTCTCGCCCTAAGTGCGCCAGGTATGCCCAGACGTGGGTCCTGGGCTCACTGTGCCACTGGAATCAAGCTATCCTGGCTGAAGAGGGGTGAAACCCCGAAACCGGTCCTAGGATGCTTGTTTCCGGTCCAGGGAGGACCTGGCTTGGCAGTTCGGGCTGGACTGCTCCCATGAGGCACAGGGTCAAGACTGATTTGCATATGGCCAGGTCTAAACTGGGGTGGCATGGTGAGCAAAAGAATGATGGATTTAACCCAGATCTCTTGACTGGGGGTGAATGTTTTGATTTGTTCTGCATTCCGTCCATCAATTGTGTGTCTTTTGCTTTCTCGCCCTAAGTGCGCCAGGTATGCCCAGACGTGGGTCCTGGGCTCACTGTGCCACTGGAATCAAGCTATCCTGGCTGAAGAGGGTGAAACCCCGAAACCGGTCCTAGGATGCTTGTTTCCGCTCCAGACAGGACCTGGCTTGGCAGTTCGGGCTGGACTGTTCCCATGAGGCACAGGGTCAAGACTGATTTGCATATGGCCAGGTCTAAACTGGGGTGGCATGGTGAGCAAAAGAATGATGGATTTAACCCAGATCTCTTGACTGGGGGTGAATGTTTTGATTTGTTCTGCATTCCGTCCATCAATTGTGTGTCTTTTGCTTTCTCGCCCTAAGTGCGCCAGGTATGCCCAGACGTGGGTCCTGGGCTCACTGTTCCACTGGAATCAAGCTATCCTGGCTGAAGAGGGGTGAAACCCCGAAACCGGTCCTAGGATGCTTGTTTCCGGTCCAGGGAGGACCTGGCTTGGCAGTTCGGGCTGGACTGTTCCCATGAGGCACAGGGTCAAGACTGATTTGCATATGGCCAGGTCTAAACTGGGGTGGCATGGTGAGCAAAAGAATGATGGATTTAACCCAGATCTCTTGACTGGGGGTGAATGTTTTGATTTGTTCTGCATTCCGTCCATCAATTGTGTGTCTTTTGCTTTCTCGCCCTAAGTGCGCCAGGTATGCCCAGACGTGGGTCCTGGGCTCACTGTGCCACTGGAATCAAGCTATCCTGGCTGAAGAGGGGTGAAACCCCGAAACCGGTCCTAGGATGCTTGTTTCCGGTCCAGGGAGGACCTGGCTTGGCAGTTCGGGCTGGACTGTTCCCATGAGGCACAGGGTCAAGACTGATTTGCATATGGCCAGGTCTAAACTGGGGTGGCATGGTGAGCAAAAGAATGATGGATTTAACCCAGATCTCTTGACTGGGGGTGAATGTTTTGATTTGTTCTGCATTCCGTCCATCAATTGTGTGTCTTTTGCTTTCTCGCCCTAAGTGCGCCAGGTATGCCCAGACGTGGGTCCTGGGCTCACTGTGCCACTGGAATCAAGCTATCCTGGCTGAAGAGGGGTGAAACCCCGAAACCGGTCCTAGGATGCTTGTTTCCGGTCCAGGGAGGACCTGGCTTGGCAGTTCGGGCTGGACTGTTCCCATGAGGCACAGGGTCAAGACTGATTTGCATATGGCCAGGTCTAAACTGGGGTGGCATGGTGAGCAAAAGAATGATGGATTTAACCCAGATCTCTTGACTGGGGGTGAATGTTTTGATTTGTTCTGCATTCCGTCCATCAATTGTGTGTCTTTTGCTTTCTCGCCCTAAGTGCGCCAGGTATGCCCAGACGTGGGTCCTGGGCTCACTGTGCCACTGGAATCAAGCTATCCTGGCTGAAGAGGGGTGAAACCCCGAAACCGGTCCTAGGATGCTTGTTTCCGGTCCAGGGAGGACCTGGCTTGGCAGTTCGGGCTGGACTGTTCCCATGAGGCACAGGGTCAAGACTGATTTGCATATGGCCAGGTCTAAACTGGGGTGGCATGGTGAGCAAAAGAATGATGGATTTAACCCAGATCTCTTGACTGGGGGTGAATGTTTTGATTTGTTCTGCATTCCGTCCATCAATTGTGTGTCTTTTGCTTTCTCGCCCTAAGTGCGCCAGGTATGCCCAGACGTGGGTCCTGGGCTCACTGTGCCACTGGAATCAAGCTATCCTGGCTGAAGAGGGGTGAAACCCCGAAACCGGTCCTAGGATGCTTGTTTCCGGTCCAGGGAGGACCTGGCTTGGCAGTTCGGGCTGGACTGTTCCCATGAGGCACAGGGTCAAGACTGATTTGCATATGGCCAGGTCTAAACTGGGGTGGCATGGTGAGCAAAAGAATGATGGATTTAACCCAGATCTCTTGACTGGGGGTGAATGTTTTGATTTGTTCTGCATTCCGTCCATCAATTGTGTGTCTTTTGCTTTCTCGCCCTAAGTGCGCCATGTATGCCCAGACGTGGGCCCTGGGCTCACTGTGCCACTGGAATCAAGCTATCCTGGCTGAAGAGGGTGAAACCCCGAAACCGGTCCTAGGATGCTTGTTTCTGCTCCAGACAGGACCTGGCATGGCAGTTCGGGCTGGACTGTTCCCATGAGGCACAGGGTCAAGACTGATTTGCATATGGCCAGGTCTAAACTGGGGTGGCATGGTGAGCAAAAGAATGATGGATTTAACCCAGATCTCTTGACTGGGGGTGAATGTTTTGATTTGTTCTGCATTCCGTCCATCAATTGTGTGTCTTTTGCTTTCTCGCCCTAAGTGCGCCAGGTATGCCCAGACGTGGGTCCTGGGCTCACTGTGCCACTGGAATCAAGCTATCCTGGCTGAAGAGGGGTGAAACCCCGAAACCGGTCCTAGGATGCTTGTTTCTGCTCCAGACAGGACCTGGCATGGCAGTTCGGGCTGGACTGTTCCCATGAGGCACAGGGTCAAGACTGATTTGCATATGGCCAGGTCTAAACTGGGGTGGCATGGTGAGCAAAAGAATGATGGATTTAACCCAGATCTCTTGACTGGGGGTGAATGTTTTGATTTGTTCTGCATTCCGTCCATCAATTGTGTGTCTTTTGCTTTCTCGCCCTAAGTGCGCCAGGTATGCCCAGACGTGGGTCCTGGGCTCACTGTGCCACTGGAATCAAGCTATCCTGGCTGAAGAGGGGTGAAACCCCGAAACCGGTCCTAGGATGCTTGTTTCCGGTCCAGGGAGGACCTGGCTTGGCAGTTCGGGCTGGACTGCTCCCATGAGGCACAGGGTCAAGACTGATTTGCATATGGCCAGGTCTAAACTGGGGTGGCATGGTGAGCAAAAGAATGATGGATTTAACCCAGATCTCTTGACTGGGGGTGAATGTTTTGATTTGTTCTGCATTCCGTCCATCAATTGTGTGTCTTTTGCTTTCTCGCCCTAAGTGCGCCAGGTATGCCCAGACGTGGGTCCTGGGCTCACTGTGCCACTGGAATCAAGCTATCCTGGCTGAAGAGGGGTGAAACCCCGAAACCGGTCCTAGGATGCTTGTTTCCGGTCCAGGGAGGACCTGGCTTGGCAGTTCGGGCTGGACTGCTCCCATGAGGCACAGGGTCAAGACTGATTTGCATATGGCCAGGTCTAAACTGGGGTGGCATGGTGAGCAAAAGAATGATGGATTTAACCCAGATCTCTTGACTGGGGGTGAATGTTTTGATTTGTTCTGCATTCCGTCCATCAATTGTGTGTCTTTTGCTTTCTCGCCCTAAGTGCGCCATGTATGCCCAGACGTGGGCCCTGGGCTCACTGTGCCACTGGAATCAAGCTATCCTGGCTGAAGAGGGGTGAAACCCCGAAACCGGTCCTAGGATGCTTGTTTCTGCTCCAGACAGGACCTGGCATGGCAGTTCGGGCTGGACTGTTCCCATGAGGCACAGGGTCAAGACTGATTTGCATATGGCCAGGTCTAAACTGGGGTGGCATGGTGAGCAAAAGAATGATGGATTTAACCCAGATCTCTTGACTGGGGGTGAATGTTTTGATTTGTTCTGCATTCCGTCCATCAATTGTGTGTCTTTTGCTTTCTCGCCCTAAGTGCGCCAGGTATGCCCAGACGTGGGTCCTGGGCTCACTGTGCCACTGGAATCAAGCTATCCTGGCTGAAGAGGGGTGAAACCCCGAAACCGGTCCTAGGATGCTTGTTTCCGGTCCAGGGAGGACCTGGCTTGGCAGTTCGGGCTGGACTGCTCCCATGAGGCACAGGGTCAAGACTGATTTGCATATGGCCAGGTCTAAACTGGGGTGGCATGGTGAGCAAAAGAATGATGGATTTAACCCAGATCTCTTGACTGGGGGTGAATGTTTTGATTTGTTCTGCATTCCGTCCATCAATTGTGTGTCTTTTGCTTTCTCGCCCTAAGTGCGCCAGGTATGCCCAGACGTGGGCCCTGGGCTCACTGTGCCACTGGAATCAAGCTATCCTGGCTGAAGAGGGGTGAAACCCCGAAACCGGTCCTAGGATGCTTGTTTCCGGTCCAGGGAGGACCTGGCTTGGCAGTTCGGGCTGGACTGTTCCCATGAGGCACAGGGTCAAGACTGATTTGCATATGGCCAGGTCTAAACTGGGGTGGCATGGTGAGCAAAAGAATGATGGATTTAACCCAGATCTCTTGACTGGGGGTGAATGTTTTGATTTGTTCTGCATTCCGTCCATCAATTGTGTGTCTTTTGCTTTCTCGCCCTAAGTGCGCCAGGTATGCCCAGACGTGGGTCCTGGGCTCACTGTGCCACTGGAATCAAGCTATCCTGGCTGAAGAGGGGTGAAACCCCGAAACCGGTCCTAGGATGCTTGTTTCCGGTCCAGGGAGGACCTGGCTTGGCAGTTCGGGCTGGACTGTTCCCATGAGGCACAGGGTCAAGACTGATTTGCATATGGCCAGGTCTAAACTGGGGTGGCATGGTGAGCAAAAGAATGATGGATTTAACCCAGATCTCTTGACTGGGGGTGAATGTTTTGATTTGTTCTGCATTCCGTCCATCAATTGTGTGTCTTTTGCTTTCTCGCCCTAAGTGCGCCAGGTATGCCCAGACGTGGGTCCCTGGGCTCACTGTGCCACTGGAATCAAGCTATCCTGGCTGAAGAGGGGTGAAACCCCGAAACCGGTCCTAGGATGCTTGTTTCCGGTTCAGGGAGGACCTGGCTTGGCAGTTCGGGCTGGACTGTTCCCATGAGGCACAGGGTCAAGACTGATTTGCATATGGCCAGGTCTAAACTGGGGTGGCATGGTGAGCAAAAGAATGATGATGGATTTAACCCAGATCTCTTGACTGGGGGTGAATGTTTTGATTTGTTCTGCATTCCGTCCATCAATTGTGTGTCTTTTGCTTTCTCGCCCTAAGTGCGCCAGGTATGCCCAGACGTGGGTCCTGGGCTCACTGTGCCACTGGAATCAAGCTATCCTGGCTGAAGAGGGGTGAAACCCCGAAACCGGTCCTAGGATGCTTGTTTCCGGTCCAGGGAGGACCTGGCTTGGCAGTTCGGGCTGGACTGTTCCCATGAGGCACAGGGTCAAGACTGATTTGCATATGGCCAGGTCTAAACTGGGGTGGCATGGTGAGCAAAAGAATGATGGATTTAACCCAGATCTCTTGACTGGGGGTGAATGTTTTGATTTGTTCTGCATTCCGTCCATCAATTGTGTGTCTTTTGCTTTCTCGCCCTAAGTGCGCCAGGTATGCCCAGACGTGGGTCCTGGGCTCACTGTGCCACTGGAATCAAGCTATCCTGGCTGAAGAGGGGTGAAACCCCGAAACCGGTCCTAGGATGCTTGTTTCCGGTCCAGGGAGGACCTGGCTTGGCAGTTCGGGCTGGACTGTTCCCATGAGGCACAGGGTCAGACTGATTTGCATATGGCCATGTCTGAACTGGGGTGGTGGAGTGAGCTAAAGAATGATGATGGATTAAACCCAGATCAGTTGACTGGGGGTGAGTGTTTGATTTGCTCTAACGCTCCGTCCATCATCCCCTTTGGTATCGGACTGTTCCCATGAGGTACAGGGTCAAGACTGATTTGCATATGGCCAGGTCTAAACTGGGGTGGCATGGTGAGCAAAAGAATGATGGATTTAACCCAGATCTCTTGACTGGGGGTGAATGTTTTGATTTGTTCTGCATTCCGTCCATCAATTGTGTGTCTTTTGCTTTCTCGCCCTAAGTGCGCCAGGTATGCCCAGACGTGGGTCCTGGGCTCACTGTGCCACTGGAATCAAGCTATCCTGGCTGAAGAGGGGTGAAACCCCGAAACCGGTCCTAGGATGCTTGTTTCCGGTCCAGGGAGGACCTGGCTTGGCAGTTCGGGCTGGACTGTTCCCATGAGGCACAGGGTCAAGACTGATTTGCATATGGCCAGGTCTAAACTGGGGTGGCATGGTGAGCAAAAGAATGATGGATTTAACCCAGATCTCTTGACTGGGGGTGAATGTTTTGATTTGTTCTGCATTCCGTCCATCAATTGTGTGTCTTTTGCTTTCTCGCCCTAAGTGCGCCAGGTATGCCCAGACGTGGGTCCTGGGCTCACTGTGCCACTGGAATCAAGCTATCCTGGCTGAAGAGGGGTGAAACCCCGAAACCGGTCCTAGGATGCTTGTTTCCGGTCCAGGGAGGACCTGGCTTGGCAGTTCGGGCTGGACTGTTCCCATGAGGCACAGGGTCAAGACTGATTTGCATATGGCCAGGTCTAAACTGGGGTGGCATGGTGAGCAAAAGAATGATGGATTTAACCCAGATCTCTTGACTGGGGGTGAATGTTTTGATTTGTTCTGCATTCCGTCCATCAATTGTGTGTCTTTTGCTTTCTCGCCCTAAGTGCGCCAGGTATGCCCAGACGTGGGTCCTGGGCTCACTGTGCCACTGGAATCAAGCTATCCTGGCTGAAGAGGGGTGAAACCCCGAAACCGGTCCTAGGATGCTTGTTTCCGGTCCAGGGAGGACCTGGCTTGGCAGTTCGGGCTGGACTGCTCCCATGAGGCACAGGGTCAAGACTGATTTGCATATGGCCAGGTCTAAACTGGGGTGGCATGGTGAGCAAAAGAATGATGGATTTAACCCAGATCTCTTGACTGGGGGTGAATGTTTTGAATTGTTCTGCATTCCGTCCATCAATTGTGTGTCTTTTGCTTTCTCGCCCTAAGTGCGCCAGGTATGCCCAGACGTGGGCCCTGGGCTCACTGTGCCACTGGAATCAAGCTATCCTGGCTGAAGAGGGGTGAAACCCCGAAACCGGTCCTAGGATGCTTGTTTCTGCTCCAGACAGGACCTGGCATGGCAGTTCGGGCTGGACTGTTCCCATGAGGCACAGGGTCAAGACTGATTTGCATATGGCCAGGTCTAAACTGGGGTGGCATGGTGAGCAAAAGAATGATGGATTTAACCCAGATCTCTTGACTGGGGGTGAATGTTTTGATTTGTTCTGCATTCCGTCCATCAATTGTGTGTCTTTTGCTTTCTCGCCCTAAGTGCGCCAGGTATGCCCAGACGTGGGTCCTGGGCTCACTGTGCCACTGGAATCAAGCTATCCTGGCTGAAGAGGGGTGAAACCCCGAAACCGGTCCTAGGATGCTTGTTTCCGGTCCAGGGAGGACCTGGCTTGGCAGTTCGGGCTGGACTGTTCCCATGAGGCACAGGGTCAAGACTGATTTGCATATGGCCAGGTCTAAACTGGGGTGGCATGGTGAGCAAAAGAATGATGGATTTAACCCAGATCTCTTGACTGGGGGTGAATGTTTTGATTTGTTCTGCATTCCGTCCATCAATTGTGTGTCTTTTGCTTTCTCGCCCTAAGTGCGCCAGGTATGCCCAGACGTGGGTCCTGGGCTCACTGTGCCACTGGAATCAAGCTATCCTGGCTGAAGAGGGGTGAAACCCCGAAACCGGTCCTAGGATGCTTGTTTCCGGTCCAGGGAGGACCTGGCTTGGCAGTTCGGGCTGGACTGCTCCCATGAGGCACAGGGTCAAGACTGATTTGCATATGGCCAGGTCTAAACTGGGGTGGCATGGTGAGCAAAAGAATGATGGATTTAACCCAGATCTCTTGACTGGGGGTGAATGTTTTGATTTGTTCTGCATTCCGTCCATCAATTGTGTGTCTTTTGCTTTCTCGCCCTAAGTGCGCCATGTATGCCCAGACGTGGGCCCTGGGCTCACTGTGCCACTGGAATCAAGCTATCCTGGCTGAAGAGGGGTGAAACCCCGAAACCGGTCCTAGGATGCTTGTTTCTGCTCCAGACAGGACCTGGCATGGCAGTTCGGGCTGGACTGTTCCCATGAGGCACAGGGTCAAGACTGATTTGCATATGGCCAGGTCTAAACTGGGGTGGCATGGTGAGCAAAAGAATGATGGATTTAACCCAGATCTCTTGACTGGGGGTGAATGTTTTGATTTGTTCTGCATTCCGTCCATCAATTGTGTGTCTTTTGCTTTCTCGCCCTAAGTGCGCCAGGTATGCCCAGACGTGGGTCCTGGGCTCACTGTGCCACTGGAATCAAGCTATCCTGGCTGAAGAGGGGTGAAACCCCGAAACCGGTCCTAGGATGCTTGTTTCCGGTCCAGGGAGGACCTGGCTTGGCAGTTCGGGCTGGACTGCTCCCATGAGGCACAGGGTCAAGACTGATTTGCATATGGCCAGGTCTAAACTGGGGTGGCATGGTGAGCAAAAGAATGATGGATTTAACCCAGATCTCTTGACTGGGGGTGAATGTTTTGATTTGTTCTGCATTCCGTCCATCAATTGTGTGTCTTTTGCTTTCTCGCCCTAAGTGCGCCAGGTATGCCCAGACGTGGGTCCTGGGCTCACTGTGCCACTGGAATCAAGCTATCCTGGCTGAAGAGGGGTGAAACCCCGAAACCGGTCCTAGGATGCTTGTTTCCGGTCCAGGGAGGACCTGGCTTGGCAGTTCGGGCTGGACTGTTCCCATGAGGCACAGGGTCAAGACTGATTTGCATATGGCCAGGTCTAAACTGGGGTGGCATGGTGAGCAAAAGAATGATGGATTTAACCCAGATCTCTTGACTGGGGGTGAATGTTTTGATTTGTTCTGCATTCCGTCCATCAATTGTGTGTCTTTTGCTTTCTCGCCCTAAGTGCGCCAGGTATGCCCAGACGTGGGTCCTGGGCTCACTGTGCCACTGGAATCAAGCTATCCTGGCTGAAGAGGGGTGAAACCCCGAAACCGGTCCTAGGATGCTTGTTTCCGGTCCAGGGAGGACCTGGCTTGGCAGTTCGGGCTGGACTGTTCCCATGAGGCACAGGGTCAAGACTGATTTGCATATGGCCAGGTCTAAACTGGGGTGGCATGGTGAGCAAAAGAATGATGGATTTAACCCAGATCTCTTGACTGGGGGTGAATGTTTTGATTTGTTCTGCATTCCGTCCATCAATTGTGTGTCTTTTGCTTTCTCGCCCTAAGTGCGCCAGGTATGCCCAGACGTGGGTCCTGGGCTCACTGTGCCACTGGAATCAAGCTATCCTGGCTGAAGAGGGGTGAAACCCCGAAACCGGTCCTAGGATGCTTGTTTCCGGTCCAGGGAGGACCTGGCTTGGCAGTTCGGGCTGGACTGTTCCCATGAGGCACAGGGTCAAGACTGATTTGCATATGGCCAGGTCTAAACTGGGGTGGCATGGTGAGCAAAAGAATGATGGATTTAACCCAGATCTCTTGACTGGGGGTGAATGTTTTGATTTGTTCTGCATTCCGTCCATCAATTGTGTGTCTTTTGCTTTCTCGCCCTAAGTGCGCCAGGTATGCCCAGACGTGGGTCCTGGGCTCACTGTGCCACTGGAATCAAGCTATCCTGGCTGAAGAGGGGTGAAACCCCGAAACCGGTCCTAGGATGCTTGTTTCCGGTCCAGGGAGGACCTGGCTTGGCAGTTCGGGCTGGACTGTTCCCATGAGGCACAGGGTCAAGACTGATTTGCATATGGCCAGGTCTAAACTGGGGTGGCATGGTGAGCAAAAGAATGATGGATTTAACCCAGATCTCTTGACTGGGGGTGAATGTTTTGATTTGTTCTGCATTCCGTCCATCAATTGTGTGTCTTTTGCTTTCTCGCCCTAAGTGCGCCAGGTATGCCCAGACGTGGGTCCTGGGCTCACTGTGCCACTGGAATCAAGCTATCCTGGCTGAAGAGGGGTGAAACCCCGAAACCGGTCCTAGGATGCTTGTTTCCGGTCCAGGGAGGACCTGGCTTGGCAGTTCGGGCTGGACTGTTCCCATGAGGCACAGGGTCAAGACTGATTTGCATATGGCCAGGTCTAAACTGGGGTGGCATGGTGAGCAAAAGAATGATGGATTTAACCCAGATCTCTTGACTGGGGGTGAATGTTTTGATTTGTTCTGCATTCCGTCCATCAATTGTGTGTCTTTTGCTTTCTCGCCCTAAGTGCGCCAGGTATGCCCAGACGTGGGTCCTGGGCTCACTGTGCCACTGGAATCAAGCTATCCTGGCTGAAGAGGGGTGAAACCCCGAAACCGGTCCTAGGATGCTTGTTTCTGCTCCAGGCAGGACCTGGCTTGGCAGTTCGGGCTGGACTGTTCCCATGAGGCACAGGGTCAAGACTGATTTGCATATGGCCAGGTCTAAACTGGGGTGGCATGGTGAGCAAAAGAATGATGGATTTAACCCAGATCTCTTGACTGGGGGTGAATGTTTTGATTTGTTCTGCATTCCGTCCATCAATTGTGTGTCTTTTGCTTTCTCGCCCTAAGTGCGCCAGGTATGCCCAGACGTGGGTCCTGGGCTCACTGTGCCACTGGAATCAAGCTATCCTGGCTGAAGAGGGGTGAAACCCCGAAACCGGTCCTAGGATGCTTGTTTCCGGTCCAGGGAGGACCTGGCTTGGCAGTTCGGGCTGGACTGTTCCCATGAGGCACAGGGTCAAGACTGATTTGCATATGGCCAGGTCTAAACTGGGGTGGCATGGTGAGCAAAAGAATGATGGATTTAACCCAGATCTCTTGACTGGGGGTGAATGTTTTGATTTGTTCTGCATTCCGTCCATCAATTGTGTGTCTTTTGCTTTCTCGCCCTAAGTGCGCCAGGTATGCCCAGACGTGGGTCCTGGGCTCACTGTGCCACTGGAATCAAGCTATCCTGGCTGAAGAGGGGTGAAACCCCGAAACCGGTCCTAGGATGCTTGTTTCCGGTCCAGGGAGGACCTGGCTTGGCAGTTCGGGCTGGACTGCTCCCATGAGGCACAGGGTCAAGACTGATTTGCATATGGCCAGGTCTAAACTGGGGTGGCATGGTGAGCAAAAGAATGATGGATTTAACCCAGATCTCTTGACTGGGGGTGAATGTTTTGATTTGTTCTGCATTCCGTCCATCAATTGTGTGTCTTTTGCTTTCTCGCCCTAAGTGCGCCAGGTATGCCCAGACGTGGGTCCTGGGCTCACTGTGCCACTGGAATCAAGCTATCCTGGCTGAAGAGGGGTGAAACCCCGAAACCGGTCCTAGGATGCTTGTTTCTGCTCCAGACAGGACCTGGCATGGCAGTTCGGGCTGGACTGTTCCCATGAGGCACAGGGTCAAGACTGATTTGCATATGGCCAGGTCTAAACTGGGGTGGCATGGTGAGCAAAAGAATGATGGATTTAACCCAGATCTCTTGACTGGGGGTGAATGTTTTGATTTGTTCTGCATTCCGTCCATCAATTGTGTGTCTTTTGCTTTCTCGCCCTAAGTGCGCCAGGTATGCCCAGACGTGGGTCCTGGGCTCACTGTGCCACTGGAATCAAGCTATCCTGGCTGAAGAGGGGTGAAACCCCGAAACCGGTCCTAGGATGCTTGTTTCCGGTCCAGGGAGGACCTGGCTTGGCAGTTCGGGCTGGACTGTTCCCATGAGGCACAGGGTCAAGACTGATTTGCATATGGCCAGGTCTAAACTGGGGTGGCATGGTGAGCAAAAGAATGATGGATTTAACCCAGATCTCTTGACTGGGGGTGAATGTTTTGATTTGTTCTGCATTCCGTCCATCAATTGTGTGTCTTTTGCTTTCTCGCCCTAAGTGCGCCAGGTATGCCCAGACGTGGGCCCTGGGCTCACTGTGCCACTGGAATCAAGCTATCCTGGCTGAAGAGGGGTGAAACCCCGAAACCGGTCCTAGGATGCTTGTTTCCGGTCCAGGGAGGACCTGGCTTGGCAGTTCGGGCTGGACTGTTCCCATGAGGCACAGGGTCAAGACTGATTTGCATATGGCCAGGTCTAAACTGGGGTGGCATGGTGAGCAAAAGAATGATGGATTTAACCCAGATCTCTTGACTGGGGGTGAATGTTTTGATTTGTTCTGCATTCCGTCCATCAATTGTGTGTCTTTTGCTTTCTCGCCCTAAGTGCGCCAGGTATGCCCAGACGTGGGTCCTGGGCTCACTGTGCCACTGGAATCAAGCTATCCTGGCTGAAGAGGGGTGAAACCCCGAAACCGGTCCTAGGATGCTTGTTTCCGGTCCAGGGAGGACCTGGCTTGGCAGTTCGGGCTGGACTGTTCCCATGAGGCACAGGGTCAAGACTGATTTGCATATGGCCAGGTCTAAACTGGGGTGGCATGGTGAGCAAAAGAATGATGGATTTAACCCAGATCTCTTGACTGGGGGTGAATGTTTTGATTTGTTCTGCATTCCGTCCATCAATTGTGTGTCTTTTGCTTTCTCGCCCTAAGTGCGCCAGGTATGCCCAGACGTGGGTCCTGGGCTCACTGTGCCACTGGAATCAAGCTATCCTGGCTGAAGAGGGGTGAAACCCCGAAACCGGTCCTAGGATGCTTGTTTCCGGTCCAGGGAGGACCTGGCTTGGCAGTTCGGGCTGGACTGCTCCCATGAGGCACAGGGTCAAGACTGATTTGCATATGGCCAGGTCTAAACTGGGGTGGCATGGTGAGCAAAAGAATGATGGATTTAACCCAGATCTCTTGACTGGGGGTGAATGTTTTGATTTGTTCTGCATTCCGTCCATCAATTGTGTGTCTTTTGCTTTCTCGCCCTAAGTGCGCCAGGTATGCCCAGACGTGGGCCCTGGGCTCACTGTGCCACTGGAATCAAGCTATCCTGGCTGAAGAGGGGTGAAACCCCGAAACCGGTCCTAGGATGCTTGTTTCTGGTCCAGGCAGGACCTGGCATGGCAGTTCGGGCTGGACTGTTCCCATGAGGCACAGGGTCAAGACTGATTTGCATATGGCCAGGTCTAAACTAGGGTGGCATGGTGAGCAAAAGAATGATGGATTTAACCCAGATCTCTTGACTGGGGGTGAATGTTTTGATTTGTTCTGCATTCCGTCCATCAATTGTGTGTCTTTTGCTTTCTCGCCCTAAGTGCGCCAGGTATGCCCAGACGTGGGTCCTGGGCTCACTGTGCCACTGGAATCAAGCTATCCTGGCTGAAGAGGGGTGAAACCCCGAAACCGGTCCTAGGATGCTTGTTTCCGGTCCAGGGAGGACCTGGCTTGGCAGTTCGGGCTGGACTGTTCCCATGAGGCACAGGGTCAAGACTGATTTGCATATGGCCAGGTCTAAACTGGGGTGGCATGGTGAGCAAAAGAATGATGGATTTAACCCAGATCTCTTGACTGGGGGTGAATGTTTTGATTTGTTCTGCATTCCGTCCATCAATTGTGTGTCTTTTGCTTTCTCGCCCTAAGTGCGCCAGGTATGCCCAGACGTGGGTCCTGGGCTCACTGTGCCACTGGAATCAAGCTATCCTGGCTGAAGAGGGGTGAAACCCCGAAACCGGTCCTAGGATGCTTGTTTCCGGTCCAGGGAGGACCTGGCTTGGCAGTTCGGGCTGGACTGCTCCCATGAGGCACAGGGTCAAGACTGATTTGCATATGGCCAGGTCTAAACTGGGGTGGCATGGTGAGCAAAAGAATGATGGATTTAACCCAGATCTCTTGACTGGGGGTGAATGTTTTGATTTGTTCTGCATTCCGTCCATCAATTGTGTGTCTTTTGCTTTCTCGCCCTAAGTGCGCCAGGTATGCCCAGACGTGGGTCCTGGGCTCACTGTGCCACTGGAATCAAGCTATCCTGGCTGAAGAGGGGTGAAACCCCGAAACCGGTCCTAGGATGCTTGTTTCTGGTCCAGAGAGGACCTGGCTTGGCAGTTCGGGCTGGACTGTTCCCATGAGGCACAGGGTCAAGACTGATTTGCATATGGCCAGGTCTAAACTGGGGTGGCATGGTGAGCAAAAGAATGATGGATTTAACCCAGATCTCTTGACTGGGGGTGAATGTTTTGATTTGTTCTGCATTCCGTCCATCAATTGTGTGTCTTTTGCTTTCTCGCCCTAAGTGCGCCAGGTATGCCCAGACGTGGGTCCTGGGCTCACTGTGCCACTGGAATCAAGCTATCCTGGCTGAAGAGGGGTGAAACCCCGAAACCGGTCCTAGGATGCTTGTTTCCGGTCCAGGGAGGACCTGGCTTGGCAGTTCGGGCTGGACTGCTCCCATGAGGCACAGGGTCAAGACTGATTTGCATATGGCCAGGTCTAAACTGGGGTGGCATGGTGAGCAAAAGAATGATGGATTTAACCCAGATCTCTTGACTGGGGGTGAATGTTTTGATTTGTTCTGCATTCCGTCCATCAATTGTGTGTCTTTTGCTTTCTCGCCCTAAGTGCGCCAGGTATGCCCAGACGTGGGCCCTGGGCTCACTGTGCCACTGGAATCAAGCTATCCTGGCTGAAGAGGGGTGAAACCCCGAAACCGGTCCTAGGATGCTTGTTTCCGGTCCAGGGAGGACCTGGCTTGGCAGTTCGGGCTGGACTGTTCCCATGAGGCACAGGGTCAAGACTGATTTGCATATGGCCAGGTCTAAACTGGGGTGGCATGGTGAGCAAAAGAATGATGGATTTAACCCAGATCTCTTGACTGGGGGTGAATGTTTTGATTTGTTCTGCATTCCGTCCATCAATTGTGTGTCTTTTGCTTTCTCGCCCTAAGTGCGCCAGGTATGCCCAGACGTGGGTCCTGGGCTCACTGTGCCACTGGAATCAAGCTATCCTGGCTGAAGAGGGGTGAAACCCCGAAACCGGTCCTAGGATGCTTGTTTCCGGTCCAGGGAGGACCTGGCTTGGCAGTTCGGGCTGGACTGTTCCCATGAGGCACAGGGTCAAGACTGATTTGCATATGGCCAGGTCTAAACTGGGGTGGCATGGTGAGCAAAAGAATGATGGATTTAACCCAGATCTCTTGACTGGGGGTGAATGTTTTGATTTGTTCTGCATTCCGTCCATCAATTGTGTGTCTTTTGCTTTCTCGCCCTAAGTGCGCCAGGTATGCCCAGACGTGGGTCCTGGGCTCACTGTGCCACTGGAATCAAGCTATCCTGGCTGAAGAGGGGTGAAACCCCGAAACCGGTCCTAGGATGCTTGTTTCCGGTCCAGGGAGGACCTGGCTTGGCAGTTCGGGCTGGACTGTTCCCATGAGGCACAGGGTCAAGACTGATTTGCATATGGCCAGGTCTAAACTGGGGTGGCATGGTGAGCAAAAGAATGATGGATTTAACCCAGATCTCTTGACTGGGGGTGAATGTTTTGATTTGTTCTGCATTCCGTCCATCAATTGTGTGTCTTTTGCTTTCTCGCCCTAAGTGCGCCAGGTATGCCCAGACGTGGGTCCTGGGCTCACTGTGCCACTGGAATCAAGCTATCCTGGCTGAAGAGGGGTGAAACCCCGAAACCGGTCCTAGGATGCTTGTTTCCGGTCCAGGGAGGACCTGGCTTGGCAGTTCGGGCTGGACTGTTCCCATGAGGCACAGGGTCAAGACTGATTTGCATATGGCCAGGTCTAAACTGGGGTGGCATGGTGAGCAAAAGAATGATGGATTTAACCCAGATCTCTTGACTGGGGGTGAATGTTTTGATTTGTTCTGCATTCCGTCCATCAATTGTGTGTCTTTTGCTTTCTCGCCCTAAGTGCGCCAGGTATGCCCAGACGTGGGTCCTGGGCTCACTGTGCCACTGGAATCAAGCTATCCTGGCTGAAGAGGGGTGAAACCCCGAAACCGGTCCTAGGATGCTTGTTTCCGGTCCAGGGAGGACCTGGCTTGGCAGTTCGGGCTGGACTGTTCCCATGAGGCACAGGGTCAAGACTGATTTGCATATGGCCAGGTCTAAACTGGGGTGGCATGGTGAGCAAAAGAATGATGGATTTAACCCAGATCTCTTGACTGGGGGTGAATGTTTTGATTTGTTCTGCATTCCGTCCATCAATTGTGTGTCTTTTGCTTTCTCGCCCTAAGTGCGCCAGGTATGCCCAGACGTGGGTCCTGGGCTCACTGTGCCACTGGAATCAAGCTATCCTGGCTGAAGAGGGGTGAAACCCCGAAACCGGTCCTAGGATGCTTGTTTCCGGTCCAGGGAGGACCTGGCTTGGCAGTTCGGGCTGGACTGTTCCCATGAGGCACAGGGTCAAGACTGATTTGCATATGGCCAGGTCTAAACTGGGGTGGCATGGTGAGCAAAAGAATGATGGATTTAACCCAGATCTCTTGACTGGGGGTGAATGTTTTGATTTGTTCTGCATTCCGTCCATCAATTGTGTGTCTTTTGCTTTCTCGCCCTAAGTGCGCCAGGTATGCCCAGACGTGGGTCCTGGGCTCACTGTGCCACTGGAATCAAGCTATCCTGGCTGAAGAGGGGTGAAACCCCGAAACCGGTCCTAGGATGCTTGTTTCCGGTCCAGGGAGGACCTGGCTTGGCAGTTCGGGCTGGACTGTTCCCATGAGGCACAGGGTCAAGACTGATTTGCATATGGCCAGGTCTAAACTGGGGTGGCATGGTGAGCAAAAGAATGATGGATTTAACCCAGATCTCTTGACTGGGGGTGAATGTTTTGATTTGTTCTGCATTCCGTCCATCAATTGTGTGTCTTTTGCTTTCTCGCCCTAAGTGCGCCAGGTATGCCCAGACGTGGGTCCTGGGCTCACTGTGCCACTGGAATCAAGCTATCCTGGCTGAAGAGGGGTGAAACCCCGAAACCGGTCCTAGGATGCTTGTTTCCGGTCCAGGGAGGACCTGGCTTGGCAGTTCGGGCTGGACTGTTCCCATGAGGCACAGGGTCAAGACTGATTTGCATATGGCCAGGTCTAAACTGGGGTGGCATGGTGAGCAAAAGAATGATGGATTTAACCCAGATCTCTTGACTGGGGGTGAATGTTTTGATTTGTTCTGCATTCCGTCCATCAATTGTGTGTCTTTTGCTTTCTCGCCCTAAGTGCGCCAGGTATGCCCAGACGTGGGTCCTGGGCTCACTGTGCCACTGGAATCAAGCTATCCTGGCTGAAGAGGGGTGAAACCCCGAAACCGGTCCTAGGATGCTTGTTTCCGGTCCAGGGAGGACCTGGCATGGCAGTTCGGGCTGGACTGTTCCCATGAGGCACAGGGTCAAGACTGATTTGCATATGGCCAGGTCTAAACTGGGGTGGCATGGTGAGCAAAAGAATGATGGATTTAACCCAGATCTCT